>CM022486.1:24977212-24998114 GCA_011952105.1 Coreoperca whiteheadi | reverse complement strand
GGGGGGGGGGGGTAAAAGACGCGGGCCAGGATCAGTTTTAAGGTTTGAGGAAGAAGAAGAGCATACGGAGGATGTAAAAGGAAAAAAGAAGAGAGAGTCACATAGGGAGGGCCAAGGGGTGCGATGACCCAAGTAAAGAGCAGAGAGAGTGATGAAGAGGAGGAGGGGGGGTTGTAGAGCGGGACAGGCCATCACAGGGATCTGGGCCTGGTCTATATACTGCACTCTGAGTGCAGAAGGACACACTAAATCACTGACAAATAACACCACTTACAGGTCTGCACTGCTGTGGCTAAGATCTTATGTCTGTCTAATGTGTGTGTGTGTGTGTGTGTGTGTGTGTGTGTGTGTGTGAGTGTGAGTGTGAGTGTGAGTGTGAGTGTGAGTGTGTGTGAGAGAGAGAGAGAGAGAGAGAGAGAGAGAGAGAGAGAGAGAGAGAGAGAGAGAGAGAGAGAGAGAGGGCAAAGCAAAAAACAGGGAGAGAAAAAACAAAACAAATCACTCTCTATTTACTCGTCCAGACAATATATCCCCAAAGCATTGAATTAGCATTTATATTTTTCATGTGTTATCCAAGTGATTTTGGAGGCGGTTGATTGTAGAATCTAAAAAAGTCTCGTCGTTTATTCAAAAAAACGGTTTTCCATTAATATTCATAACATGATCTTTTCTTGTTGTTGAGGGCAAAAAACAAAACAAAACGTTGCTGCCTTAAGACTGCACACAAAATCCACACAGGAATACAAATCCTAAACGTAACCACAGTACAGAAAACATGAGGAAGAGTAGTGGTTCTCGAGCAAATTCAAATTAGAGGGCTGACTCCTGCTGTCCCAGGTCAGCAGTGGACAGCAGAGTGGGTAGCTTGACAAAACCCAGGCTGGTGAGCACCCACTCCCTCTAGCATTATTTATCAGAGCTGAGCTAAGCCCCCTCACTCACACTGTGACACCAAGGTTAGCAGAGTGTGGACGTAAACATTAAAATCAATAAATCTAATCAATTGATGTGTCTCTAGACATTGTTTCTCTTAAATTGCTCACTGCCTCTCTGTACAGGGTCATCATGCCTTTGCCATTTGTTTGCTTGATGTGTACAGTAACATGTACATGTTACATTCTCAAAGTATGTGATGGATGTTAATGACACAAATACACATTGAGACTCGGTTTTGGAAGTGTGACTTCCATGTCAAAGATGGACAATGTGAAACCTATCTCTGCATGGCTGCAGGCTTTACATAAACCTCTGTTTATAGATGGTTACGTACTTGCATATCTACTGAAAATTTGTTAATAAAGACATTGTGCCTTTTTTTATTATAATTTCCTGCATAATTCTTAATATGCTATCTATTACTTTGTGGATGTCTGCAGCAGAAGTCATTTTGCAAACTTCAGGTTTGCTTCTACTTTGTTCCAAAAACAACTAAAAAACAAGAACAAATGTCACGTAAAGATGAGGACCTACGAAAGAGGAGGACCAAGAACAGCAACAGAAGTCAAACGGCAGCATCTGTGTTCAGTGACTTTGTAATCGACTGCATTGATTTTAATGTCTGCCAGCCTTTCTGCCTTGCATCACCTTAAGCTGTATACCTAAAAGCACATACAGCACACAGATGGATAGCCTGCAATATGTAAAGCTATAACATTGATGGGGTTAATGCAGACCCATTTACAGTACGCCACTTGCTGCAGCGTACTTTACAGCATCTTTCAGCCAGCCAAGACTAAACATCGGAAAGATCGTACATTAAAAACCAACTACGAGGTTGAAAGTCAAAAGATCACAAAGACAAAGTCCAATTGCGCGCGCTTCTTTGTATACTGTATTTGAGTTTGTCTGCAGTCACATAAATTAATAAATGAAAATAATTTAATAAAAGCTGCAAACATACAGAGAAATGTGACTCACGACAAATCGGAGCAAATGCAGAGATTCATATGACGCATTCATCACTGAGACTTTCAAAAAGTACCTTAGCGTAAAAACTAAACAAGCAAAAGGTTTAGGGCAATTGAAATCCACGTGAGATATTTTTCTTACCTGTGAACAATCTGACACGTGTTTAAGAAATGGACCGGTTGAGGGAGTGCAGAAACTAAAAGCAAACATTTTTTAGAATTACATTGTGGGAAATGCAAAGAAGGACCAAAGTGAATGTGACATTCATCAAGAAATCTAAGTCAGGGCAAAGTGAAAGTCAAATACATAGAAAAATGTAGGAAAAATATTAAATTGATTGATGAGTCTTTCATTTCAAACGGTGACATTTTAAAACAAACAAAGATTTCCTACCTTACGTCCCCCTATAAATCCCACAAATATATTTTGACTTTAGGAAAACACTTGAATGTGACAGTGTATTGGCATTTTATTTCCAAAAACAGCTATATCATCCCCAGACTCTGTGTATGTGGGCGTGCGTGTAATGAAAGGCTGTTCCACATTTGACTGGAATTCTGAAAGCATATGACCCTGCCCTCAGAAGACTAAAAATAAAGCTATAACAGGCATTTTATGAAAGTCTCACCTCATCCACACTGTGCTCTATACACATCAATCACACAGTCTAATCCCACAGCTGACGGGGGACTAGAGAGCGACATGAGCTTGAGTTTAATTCTTAAAAAAAAGGAAGTGTAGCTAGAAAACAAGCAGGCTATACTGTAAACCCCTCTCTTGTGATTCAAACGTGAAGCCTGATTTTGAAGTTATAATCATTTTAATTATGTGTGCATTCATTAACACAGAGGCCGAAGATGCTCTCCACATTGTGATGTCTAACTTCATCACGGGACAAATGTGTTCTTTACACGTTAGATGGTCAGTCGATGATATTATAAGATATATATAAGAACCACATGCTGAAACACAAGCACCAACGCATGCTCGCGTCATCTTTGCTGCAGTCTGAACGGGCAAGAAGTTACAGATCGCAGCTTTAAATCGGTTTCATTTCCGCTGCCAATCATTCTACTGTAGTGAGCTGGTTAAGCCTGCATACAGTTAGCCATCTCAGCATGACTCTTGGTTCTTTTATGGGAAATGATGCCAAAGATGTTCCTGTGTGGTCTGAGGCGGGCTCTCAAGACAAATGAGAGCGCTGCATACAAAACAAGAAGAATTACAGAACTCTAAGAAGGGGGAAAGGCGTCCATATTTAGGGGATAAATATGTGATGATAGACTGAAGACTCTGAGAAGCCGCTCTTCAGTCTGCGTCACTGGGACAAATCGCAGTGGTTTTGGACCATAGAAAGAACAACAGAGGGCCAGGGCATGCAGCAAACAAAAGCTAGCCCCTTTTTTGTCTCTCCCTTCTATTTCCCTCTAAGAAGCAGATGATGCTAAACTGTGCTCTTTGCTGGCCCCGACAGCGTTTCTGAACACGAGCCAACCCTGACAGAGAGCCAAAGACCTTGTAATTGGTACTATTGAGAGTCTTCTGTGTGTGTGAATGAGTGTGTGTACGAATAAGCCAGTTATATGGGAGAATTCAACATTAGTGTGGGTTGTGTCACATTCCATTCTCGCCTGAGCCTCACTGAACCCCCTCCCCCCTTGGGTCTGGTTCCTACCGGCTGATTCTGTTAATTACTTTGCCTTTTTTATTCTGTGAGAATTGTGAGAAACCTCTCTCACCGCCACCACTATCCTGCCCAAACCTACACCACAACCCCGTAACCACCATTAGCTTAATTAATTACGTCTTAACACAGTGCTCCACTAATAATCCCCACATCAGCATCAAAAGAAATTTCCAAGACTATAAGCTTGTACCCCTTCTCAGCCCTACATCGCATTTCAACTCCTCTTTCCCCTCAGCCCCTTTTTCATCTTTTCATCCTCCCCACTGCTGCTTTATGTTGGACTGTACTTAGACCAATAACTTTTAATATTTCCCCTTCTTTTCTTTTGAAGAGCTAGTGCTGCGCGGTAAAGGTTTGCCCACTGTGTGCGCACACAGACTGATTTGGGCTACAGTGCAGCCTGGGAAAAATGTGTGTGGATCACAGAACAGAAGGGGAGTGGAGGTGGAGGAGTGCAGGGGGAATGGGACAAGAGATGAGGGAAGGACATGGTACGAGGGAGGAGGCGCGCTACGGCAGTTGAGCTGTGAAGAAGCTAATGGGCTCTCATCCCCTTCCCACGCCCACTGTGTGTTTTCTGATGGGCACTCAAGCGGCGAGACACATATTGGTTTGGCTACCGGCACAGAACTCCCGCCAGCTTGCTTCAATACTGCTTCGCTAGGCCGATTCAGCATCTGTCTTGAACTCTGGTTAGCCTGTATGTGACTTTAGGACTGGCAGAGTATGAATCAGTAACCAACCTCTAATAATGTGAGGAGGTGGTGGTTGATCTCACTCATAGCTGGAACAGCAATGATGAGAGATGAAAGACAGAAGCATGGCTCACAGACAGACAGTGACACTCGTAAATTAAGCGGTGCGATGAACAGGGAGCCACCACAAATGAATGTTTGTCGCTGTCAGCAAAGATGCGAAGGCATTAGAAAGGGAAATTCTCTATCACAGGGCAACTGTTAAACCACAGCCTGTCACATTAGCACATCTGCACAGTTTATCATGAAGCATCAAAAGACAAGGTATTGAAAATATCAGTGACAAAGAGTAAAAAAGTTTCTAATTCATTTTTCATCAAATAGTGTTATTTCATGCCAGTCAAAACCTACGTAATTACTTTATCGACTTAAATAATTACCATTTTACGTACAATGCAGAATGCATAAAACTGCATGAAGCATATCCTGATTGTTGGGAACTTGTTAGCGCAGCACAAAACACAGTATGTACCAGTACAACTAAATCTAACTAAACTAATTCAAATGCGCATAAGACAGTGTTCTGGCGCTCTGTAGTTAGTCTGGACATTATCCCCTCTAATTTGTGAGAATAAAACCCCAAGCCCCTGATTAGGTGATCCGGGGAAGCCAATTGTTTTGATTGTGCTGTGGGATGTTTGATCCGACTGTGTGGAATGTGGCGACCTTTGATCCGGTGACAACATTCAATTAGATAAGGTTAACTAAATTGACCTCCTCCACCCCTGCTACTCAGCCCAGAACTGGATGAAGTGTAAACAGCTTGTGTACTACACGGTGAACCAGGGATTGCCGCTGTCCACTTTAGCAGACCGTCTGCATGCCCTCTCCCATTCAAAGCACATACACAACATGCATTATGTGTTTCTGCCTTAAAACGATTGAAAACTACACTAATTACGTTTCCTTCTCTTCTTCTTTACTTACTAATGATGAATGAAGAATCTTAAAGGATACAGCTGGCAAAGCACTTTGAGTTTGGGGAAACTTTGTGCTGCCTCTCTAGAGAGCTTAACTTGTAATTACTCATTGTCACATGGGAATTTGAAATGATGGGAGTCTATAGAACTGGGGTGGGGGGGGGGGCTTTTTAGTGGCGTTGTGTTAGGCTCTTCACTGAAGGTCTCACTGACAAACATTAAAAATGAATTGCACCTTAGTGGGAAATTAATCAGGGTGCCCTGGGAATTATATTACGCCCAGTAGCTGACAAGCTAGATCACTATTTTCCAACTGCTGAGTAACCAAGGGCAAGCATCTCTCCCACCCCCACCAAGAGGAAAACGAGCAAGGAGAGCTGTGAAAAGAAAATTACTTCAGGTTTTGTCTCAGTTTGAATAGGACATAAAACCTCAACATTAAATGAGATGCTACTCGCTCGTCTGTTGCAGAACACGTGAAGCTATGCTGAGCTAAGATGGCCCTTTTGACCGGTGAAAACAGATTCCTTTAGATGTCTTCAAAATTGAAAAAAAGGAAAGCTAAGCTTTTCAAAAATGTGACGTACAGTATGACAAGTGAGCTGGCATACAGTGTCCTGCTCACCTGCTTTATATTAGAGATTTATTTCAATGTGGACGGCAAACCTTTAACTAACAACGTGAATGAAAACATTAAACTGGATGGAAGGGGCTCCGCGGTAGCTGACCTGGCAGAGCATGTACCATAAGGCTCAGCGTCCCAGGTTCGATTCCAAGCTCGAGTCCCTCTCTCTTTCCCACCTTTCCGGTCTCTCTCTGCAGCTGTCACTATACAATAAAGGCAAAAATGCCCGAAAGAAATTATCTAAAAGACAAAAACTGGATGGCAAACGTTTGACACATTGCACGGCCTTTTAAAATGTATTGCACTCGTGCTGGGAATGAAGTTCACACCAAATGTGATAAAAGAGGCCCTCTTACA
This sequence comes from Coreoperca whiteheadi, assembly GCA_011952105.1. Taxonomy (NCBI): domain Eukaryota; kingdom Metazoa; phylum Chordata; class Actinopteri; order Centrarchiformes; family Sinipercidae; genus Coreoperca; species Coreoperca whiteheadi. The sequence goes on along the minus strand of CM022486.1, from coordinate 24,991,862 downwards.
GCCGTTAAAGGAAGCTATTAGGTCTTTATAGAGATCATCTTAAACTGATGAGCTAATATCGTCACCACTTTCACAGAGGGAAAAAGGCTAATTACCTCTCTCTTTGCCTCTGACTCTGCCCTACGTAGACGACGACTTTTAGAAGTGAAACGGCAGTGACCCAGAATGACCTCTCTTCACGCTCAAAAGCTAATTCTTCATCTCTATCTGACTCACTTGCACACCTCCACGATGCCTTATGTGACAGCTCACACCAGAAAAGCCTGTAAGTTGACCACTGTGTTCCCCTAATCTGCAGTGAGGCCTGGGTTTCTGCAGTTTCAGCCCTGTCCTGAACGCAGCACTACTAAACGTCCCTGCTTTATTTCCACCACTTGTTAATATGCTATAAATGATTTGATATAGGTTTTCATTGATTAATGTTTACATTCCTCGTTCTGGTGTTGATCGTGTAATGTTGGCTGCATTATGCTTGACACTCCCTGACTTCCCAATTTGCTATTTATATTCCATTTACTGTTTGGTGTATTCTGTTACTTTGCTGTTGCCAAGACCAACTTCCCCACAGGGATCGTTAAAGTGTCATTTGCTCTCATCTATTCTCCAGTCCATGCACGAACCCGAACCTCTGTCCATTTTGAATCTGCAACTGATATAAACCGAATAATTCTCAGGCGGGATGCAACATGGCCAATGGCAAATGGCCGCATGGGAGCTGTGATATCATGTAAGAGGGGAGGCTAGCCTGAACAGCAGCTTTAGCCCCAGTCACACTCCAACCCAAGCCCATCTCTAGTCTCAGCCCTTCTTATCCCCCTGTACCCAATCTCTGCCCCCTGCCCCTCAGCCTCACACTCCAGCCAGGCTTTAAGCGCTGTGAGAGTGGCCTAAGTAGCCCAACACTTCACAGATGAACAGCTCCAGTAATGGGCCATGATTGACCTCAATAGCCAGCTCTGAGTGGGTTCCCTCGGGTCTAATCTCCACATTACCTGCTCTGCTTCACACACACTGACTGACGAGACATGATGAGAGCGGCTGCCTTGAAGATTAAACAGATTGTTGAGGAAGTTACAGGGCGCTTAAACAAATAAATAAATGGATCATCATCTTGTGGTCTAGCCTCATGCACTGGAATTTAATCTAAAATTGAGTGCGGACCCATTTTAATCTGCATGCTGCAAAACCTGGAGTGTTTGTACTTTTGGAATATATAAATATAGATATACGTTAAGACACTGTAGGCATTTGTCTCTTAGGTGTTCAAAATAACTTCAGATGAAGATTTGGTCAAGTCCCAACAGCTACAAAGCTAGTCACATCACTTACAAGATTAGCTAAAGAAATTGCCTCTGGTGTTTTCTCACAAGGACGTACAATAAATGTATTTTAGTACCGTTTTGTTGACTGTAGGTCTATCAGCCAGAGAAAGCTCAGGCCAGCAGCTTAAAGCCATCAAGCTGCTGCCTGAGACAAAGCCAGACTGTTGATTTAACACTCAATGGAGTGAGTGAACACATGCAAAGGAGGGAAAAAGAGCATGATAGATGGACATATGAAAGTACGGCAGGCCTTTGAAAGATTGTAATGGAGGAGGATACCAAGGGAGATCCCAAAATTCACACCCCATCTACGGTGTCAGTGCAACCCATTCAAAGGCTACGGTTTCAAGGAGGGGGCCCAGAGAGCATGTTTCTATGTGTATGCATGCTTGCGTATGAGCATGCACTACTCAGCGACTGTAGCACATGCGTGTGTGTGTGTGTGTGTGTGTGTGTGTGTGTGTGAAATGGTCAGATCAAAGTCAGGTGGCGCTTCACTTCCACCTGCTCTCATTAGTCTTTGGTTCTACATGGCCAGAGTACTGTAAGATCCCACCTGTTACTGACTGCTGCGGACAGGTCTCGTGTGTGTGTGTATGTATATATTATATATATAATATATACACACACACACACACAAATAAAGGACTGTATGGATGTGTCACCATATAAACAAGTAGAGATGCTTAAATATAGATATATCTATAGAGTTATACATATTCAATTCTTTATACATTATTCTATACATAGATAGATAAATAGCTATATTATTTTCCTAAAATATCTGTATATTAACTATGTTACAGTGTAAACAGCATAGTTCTGTGTGGAAGACTGGACTTAATTCTGTATAAACTCTGACACATTTTCTTCTTTCCATCTGTCTAATATGAAAACCGTAATTGAGGAAAAAACAGCTTTAATATCTATTAGGGAACTAAATATGTTTAGTATTACCGCGCCTGGGGAATTCTCCAAGGATTAATACCATGTAGCTTTCATAATTCCCTCCAATATGTTTAAATTAAGATTAAAGATCGCTTTGTTCCCCTATTCCCACAGCTCCCATGGTATGGTAAAGAGATCAAAACTGGAGGGCTTTATAGGGAACATCTTTAACATTTGCTCTGCTCTCAGTGTGCTTGATTAAATGTAACATTTTGAGATCCCAGAGTTCTGAGAAAAGCATAAATCATTGTCTCACAGCTGCTGGCGTGCCTGGGGAAAACACATGCTATCCTTCACTCTCTCTCTCTTTTTTGTCTTCTCTATGATCACAAAGCCCACCCGACCCGTTGGTCCCGCCTCCTCTGGTGCAAGTCAGGGTGGTGGTGGTGGTGGGGGGGGGGACACCTGCAGGCTGCCGCTCGCCCTGAGGTTCAACATAAGCCCCAGCTTCTCACACGCCCTCTAGCCCTCTACTCCCTCACACTGGCCCCATCCAAGGCCCCCTTAGTCTTTCCCATCCATCAGGAGTGACAGGTCCAAGACCAAGCCAAGGAGGACAGTCAGCCAGCAAGCCACTGTCCGGGGATCAAAATGATCAAGCCGTCTCTTGAGTAGCACTGATAATTTACACTCAGTGTAGCACTCAAGGTCATTGTGAATGACATGGCCAAGGATTTCTAGTCCTAGTGATTCTTGAGGCACTGCTCTGATTAAATTGACAAATAATTTATAGATCTAATACCAGTCAAGGAATACAGGCATCGGTCCCAGTGTGTGCTAGTGAAGGATGACATGCCCATGGCTCCCAGCTGGACCCATGTGGAGGACTAACCTGTGCCCTTCTGATCCAGCCTGCCAAGCTGGATTTCGGCCTGCTTTGACTTAAAAGCAACTACCTCACCCCCTGATCTCCACAAGTCTGACTCCACCCATAGCTGCCTTGCTTTCTTCTAAGTTTTGGCTCCATCCCTCTCTTGTTTTTTCATGTTATTTAATAATGGCATTGATTTCTCATTATTTATTGTGTCATAACAGAGCACACACATGAATCATGTTTGGTACGTGTAAAGTAAGAAGAGAAAATGAAAAAGAAAAAAGGGAAGAATACTTGGCCAATGAGGTACTCTGCCACTGCCAAAAAATCTTATCGCTGTTGGGCCCATCTGGAACAACTGCTCAATTAGGAGAAATCATCTGGGACTGTCACATTGTAGTGCAAAGGGTTAAAGGCAAGATATGAAATTACTATAAGCCTTTGGATCTAGAAAAGAGGACAGTTCAAAGGAGAACTGCTTAGTTGTTCTGCATTAGAACCCACGCCTTTAATTTTCTTAATTTATTAGAATGTTCCAACCTCAACTCTGTTAAATGAAAACACATTAGAATGGATCTGCAGAAGTTCTACAAGTGTATAGGGACTCCCTCCAACCGCCACCCAAACCAATCTCTTCATTTTCTAAGTAAATTGGAATTTTGTTTTAATTCACTGGTAAACAATTAGAGAGAAAACAGATGTCACTGGCCATATTTAAAGGAACTTATCTCCTTGGTGAATTAACGTTGCATGAAAGAGCAAGAGAGATGGAGAGAAGAGTAAAACATGTCAAAGTTGCCATTAAAATGCCAGACCATGCATTCATTTATTTAAACTACCGTTTTGTACAGTTAAGTGAAAATTAACATTCCCCAATGTGCTTTGAGGTTTGTTCTAAAAATATTTCAGGCAAAAAACTGTCTCATAGAAAGAGGCCAAGACAAAAGTGCTCTAGACTTGCATAGAGACTTGTGTGACTGGCCGTTAGTATAGAATTTAGCTGTCGATTAGACCAAATCTATTGAATCAGAAATAACCTCAGAGATATGGGCCTTTCTGAGCTCTGAAAATGAGAAAACATGGGGGAAATGGCTTCTGGGATGAATCAAAGGTTCCATAAGGGAAAGTGCAGGCAATTTCCAGAGCCTGTCACATCCTCTAAGAAATGAGACAACACAGAGATCACACATACATGACCAGTGGGGAAACACTGAAGGCAAGGCTTCTCTCAACTTATAATCAACTGCAGTCAATCACATACAACAAAACATGAAAATAAGGCATATGTATGTGAAAGCACCATGGCATGCGAGTATATACATATATATATATTCAAACACTTCAGTGACTACACCCTGGTAGCTTGATGTTGATTACCAATAAGCTCCCCCTTCTTCCTTGAATAAATATTATGCTTTGAGAATTGGGCAAACAGATCCCACAGCACTGCAGTGCTTTGCATTGCATGCCTACAAAAACCAGAAGCGACTAATCAAATGTAAAATAGAATATAAAAGTTGATTGTGGCTCATTATATCTTAATGTTTTCAGTATGTCTATGGTGTAAGGACTTAGCTTTTTTTCATTACGCCCCTACCAAAGTCCTATGCTCGATGTATAATGATCACGCTTTAAGAATTTGCTAAATGGAATCAACAGAGCCAAATGGGAAGAATAAAATGTGTTTGATGCCAAGGCCAAGTGCTCCAACAATTCAGAAATGTCATGATCACAAAAATGTTGAGCTTGGGTCGGTCCTACGGGAGCAAAGGGTTCAGCCCATTTAGAGTGGTGCTACTCCACCTTTCATCTCTGGCTGAATGAGGCGTTGCATCCATCATTCCATTAACACTGCTCTAACAGGCTCCCAGTCACCCTCTGGATGACAGCAGGGACATGGGACATGTGGACTGACCAAAAGCTTTGATGTAAGCCTGACCACCAAACAAAACACAGACCTATAAGTAGACACCCAAAAATGCCTGTGCGCGAGCGCACGCTCACACACACACACACACACACACACGCTCTTCCCTCTGCAGCATGTCTGACACAACACACACGCAGAGAGAGAGGGAGGCAGAGAGAGGGAGAGACAGAGAGAATGAAAGAGAGGCCGAGACAGAGAGATGTTCTAGTCTGGTGAAATTGTTACTGTCAAGCCACGGTGCTGTCTCCAGCTTTGACTGTATTGACAGGTATAATGCAGATAAAAGAACAATTTGCGGCAGAAATACTGTGTGTTTTGCAGTGCCTTGTGTTCTAAATAAAAGCAAAAATACAACAAAGTTACTGTTTAATATGGCTTACAAGGTTTGTTCCGTTGCACCTACCACCAGCCAGTGAGAAATCCATCTCTTGTCAGAGGGAGAGACAGAAAGTATGAGTATTCTAGATGTGAGATTAAAAGACACCAAAAAGGTTAAGAGACAAAAGAGAGATGAGAAAGAAAGGCAGCGAGAAAGAAACAAAGAACATTAAACACAGAAGAAAGGAAAAAAAGAGGTGCGTATTGAGGCAGTGATGAGAAGGAGAGCAGGCCTGCACTGCTCCACATCTGCTGGAGATATATCCAGGGCTTCTGGGAGTCAGCCCCCCCACCTCCCTTTCACCTTCATCTTCTTTTTCTCTCCCCCTCTTTTTGCTTCCTTTTGGTCTTCTGGTTTGTGTTCAGATCAGGTTTTAATATTCAAAAATATGTACTGTCTTTATGAGCCATTGCTTTGCTGAAATAATATGCTCTCTAAATCAAAGTAATAGTCTGAGGCTGTGCACTAAATAGAATTTACCAGAGTTCCTAAAACTATCTATCTATCTCTGTGAGGCTGTAAAGGGGGGAACAACCCCTTGTCAGAAATACAACGTTGCTTTTAAAATCTACTCTTATGTCATTGCAACTTTCAGGAAATTTATTCAGTGCCTGTCCTCACATTTATCAAAGCGTGAGTTGCCTATGAAATGTAAGCTTTTCCCTGCCTTACATTTTCAATTTATAGCAGTGTCTTGGCACTCTGTTCACTAGCAATGGGACAGTGATTGACTGGGTGACATTCAAATAGCAATGGAATTCCTGGTTAGGGATGACCTCCCAAAATGACTGCCTCTAAACCGTACTTATCTTCTTACTTCACTACACCCTAAGCTACAGTTGTATCTTCTCCTTTCAATCTGAAACCACCTGAGGCCAGCTCTATCTCCATCTCAGCACTGACATGTTTAAGGCCCAGGGGCCTGATTTGATTCAGGGCCTGGTTTGGGGGTTTACGTAAGTCAAGGCCACACAATGAATCTCTAATCTCTACAGCCCTGTATTAAAAGTGATGTACAGTTGTGACTCTGAAGACAACTCTGAAAACAAATACTGGAGGTGTATTGTTTTACACTGTCGTACCAGGCTTCTCCTGTGTCTGCTGTTGGGCGGGAGGGGGTTGCGTGATGACAGCCCAGAGTGTACTTTCAGAGACTCACCTTTTGTGGGCTTTTAGAGACTTGGGAGCAATTGAAGACCATGACATAGGAGAGACTGTCAAGTACATCTACTTCCAAAGGTCTCAATCTTCCATGGGAGCCCGTTAGAGCTGCCCAGATAGGAGAACTAGTTGCAGTTGCAGGTGGGGAGGAAAGGCTAGTGATGACATGCTGATATTCATGGTCTCATCCACAGAAGAAGCACTACAGAAGCAATATTTGCTTGAAAGAACACTGGAGACCATGCTGTATAGTTGAGGACATACCTGGCTACTGCTGTAGATACATGAGACGCACAGAGATGTAGTCATTAAATATCCAACTTACTAAATCAAGCACTACAGCACTTGGAGATTTGAAATCTGAATTGCATTTTTAGCGTTTTGGAAGGGCTACTGAATAATCCCACACTCATACACGCTCTCGCACTGACACCAGAAATATAATCTGTGGTCTAAGGACGCAATCAAAAACTGCAACCTGACATCAGTGCAGCCTTCAACAGCAATCCTTGAGTGGTTAGCTGTTGTTAGCCAGCTCGGCCCAGCACTGACAGAGACTAACTGCTGTTTAGAGAACTAATGCTGCCTGTAAAGAGAAGAAGAGTTGCCAACCCTGCCTCAAGGATACTGGAGTGGAAAACACTTATCGGCTTTACTAAACAAATAACTGAAAGGGGGCATTGCGTGACATTATGGGAGGAAGGAAAATATGATGACCTAAACAAACCAAGCCTCTTGCATTAGATGGAATATGGACTACCAGGGCCTGTCAGAAGTCCAAACACCACAATCACGACCGGAAAATGAGCTACAAAACTAATATATCAACACAGGATAGTGATTTGTGATTTCAAAAATACACAGGTTGAGTAAGAAATTGTACCACTGAGCAATGTACACTGACAGATGCAATGGAAAGGGGGAGAAGAGACTGTAATGCATGCAACATTTCAACAGCTTCTACCTGTGTTCCTGCAGTCGTCTCTTTGCTGAGGGACCTGAACAGAAAACGCCAGCAAGTCAGGGGCCAGCAAAGATTCAGGCTTGCGAATCTCATTAAGCCAGCGGCTCATATGGAGTTCTTTGGTGTCAGATGGGCCCTGAATCAGAGGAACCAGCTTCTCCTTAACCCCTTCTCCCGAACCTAAGAGACAGGAGTTAATGTCTAGTTAGCATATTAAAAGATTTACCAGTTAGCAAAGTCATTCAAAATGATTCACATTTACAAATGAAAAAGTCTTCCTTAAAAGTGTGGCCAAGAGGACAAAAAATATATATAAAAGCAAGAGCTAGTCTTGAATGCTTCATGGATAACAAAAAAAAAAAATCCCTTTTATGTGAATCACTTTGTGACTTGAGTTTAAAGGATTTTCAAAGTTGAGATGAAGAAAATGAAGAGGTGAAACTGAATAAGAGTTTAAGCATATGTAAACTGTGTTTTAGTGTCTTAGAACAAATAATACAAGGGGTACAAAAAATACTGAAGACACTTTGTGCTTAAAGGATACTTAATAGTATTAGGTATCTACAGTAACTATGTTAAAATAAGTTCTAGCATTTATCAGCAATTTAAGTAGTCCGTCAATCAGCAGTTTGGGCCTTCAAAGCAACCTGAGACAACCAAAAGACACCACATCATCCATGTCAAAAATGTAGGTGAAATCTGTGGACAAAAATGCTAGTGCTACTAGTGTTACAGAAAAAATCCTAATGTGTCAAATAGACAAAATGCATTTCATCCGCCACGAGGTCAAACTGAGCAACAGGAATATGATGGACATGTACAGTAAACTGGGTGTTGAAAAAAACACTAGTTCTCACCTTTGTAGCTGTCTTTGCAGTGGTGATTTATTTACCTCAAACTTTAAACTCCTTACGTGTACATTATTGTATGCATCCCCTATAGATGTTCATTTTGAAATAAAATTAATGGCAAATGCTTTTTTCCACCCTTGTGTTTCTATATTGACAGCTGCAATAGATCTTATAATCTGCCTGACATCATGTGTGCAGCTTGACCCTGTGAACTCTGTGCTATGACACTAGCTCCAATAACATCCATGCCATCAAAGACATGGCCAGAGCCCAATGACAGCGCCCCAGGAGAAAACAGCAACTGAATCACATGGCTGACTGAGCAGGAGAAACAGAGGGAGCGAGACAGAGTGGAGTGTGGAAACGTATAAGTTAAAGAAAGTAAGCGAAGAGTCTAGTCGGTCTCACCCTCTCCCTCCTACACAGGCAGTAAAGTTTTAACAGGGCACAGCTGCACACACCTGGGATCCTGGCACACACTTTTACAGCTCCCACGGTGCCCGAGGCGCATTTCACTGTCGCACGGCTGCAGAACTTCAGCTCCAGGTTTTGGACCGAGCCCTCAAGAGTCGGTGACGGGCCCGGGGACTTCACACCTAATAAAAAACAAACAAAGTGAAAATGAAGTGCAGTCCGGCAGGTTTAAACACCGCTGCCGTGGCTTCGTTAAACACTTGATTGGCCTTTAATTGTTCTTGACCCCCTTCTTTCCCTCTCTGTCTCTCCCAAAGTTCTGAGAAACCAGGTGCTCTTAAACACAGATATCAGCCACACCAGGCAAAGTGTGTTGCCTTTATCCAAGCTCTGGCAGGGATACTAGTGGTGCCCTCTGTTTCCAGGGTTAACCTGTTGTGTCTCTATACCATGATAAACATGTCAAATAAAAAAAACACATTTAAATATTATAGTAAGCTGGAAAGGTTTGTCCCCTAAAGCTACAATCTACACAACACATTTTACTGTAATGTATGATGTGTCTTTATTAGCAAATGACGTCTCAGTTTTGCTAAAATCTATGCCAATCCCCAGTACATTCGTTTTATTTTTATGTGTGTATTTATCTGCAAGTACAAGCTGACAGGATCTGAAAATTTACTAGGGCCACATTTTATTTGTATTCTTTATCCCTCTGGCTTTAGAAAGCTTCCTGTGAAAACATTTACAGTATACTGATGAGATGTTGGATACGCTGCAGAAACGTCCCGACATCACAGCCATATTGTTTTAAATAGTTGCCCAGGAAGAATAGGATAAAACCCCTTAAATTGTCAAGTGCTTGTTTTAAATGTTTTACAAGTTCCCAGCAAATCTACGGCGTTGGATGACTTGAACATTTTAAGTTAAATAACAGGGACTATTAGGAGTATGAGTAATAGGCCAATATAAAGGATATATCTTTCCAATACAATATCCAATACAGTCACGCCAGTATCCAGCTTAGTGTCAACTACAACTCACCTAACACCAGCATTACATCACAGGAGCCTCTCAGTGCTCTTCACTGTATGATTATTTCTCTTAATGGCAGCCTAGTGTGGAAGAACCTCCCGTCTGCCATCTTTCCAAAAGGAAACGGTTTGCACTGTGGTAAGGAGTGGGGGGGGGGGGGATTACATCTTCGGCATTATGATATATCAATGTTATTTCTATGGTGAGAGGCTATTTCAAACACATAACAGGAGGAGGAGGGAGAAATAGCTGGATGGCTAAAAGATACTGTAGCGTTTAAGGAGTTCTTTGCCAAAGCGCCTGTTGAGAGAGGAGAGGAGGATCCATCCATCACATGCTACATTCTACCAGTGAGCTGGAAGTGTCCGAGGGAATCACATTAAATTCTTACATCACCTGTTCCAATAAGGCTTTACTTCTCAGAATAATCCGCTCTTACAGTGATAGCACTTCATTTCCTACAAGTGTCCACAGCACTTTTTGACTGAGTTTACAACTCAGTGGAGCTTTTTCTGTCAAAAGCTGCCCCAGTGACTCTTAGAAAACACGGTAGACATTTGTGTTTATATTTAACGTTTTCTCTTTTGGGTTTCCCTTTGCTGTTTTTTCTGCCTTTTCTGACTTGTTGATCTACCTGTTTTGTCCACGAAACTCCTATTACCTTCGCCGCCTATCTTTTCCTTCCTTTCCCTGTCTGTTTGGTCTAATCACTACGGTTCGAATTTGTACCTACTTAGGTCATCTAAAATCTGGACTCTGCATAAACAAAGATAAGTTGGATAGGTTGTTTTACGCCAAAATACATACTATTTTTGTTTGCAGTTGTTAATCTCAATCAACTAATAGTTTAAAGGTAGTTTTAATGTAAAACAGCAGGCAGAGTGGATATGGGTGGGATTCAAGTGGACACACACACACACACACACATTTAACCAAGAGAATTACTGGCAATTGCAAAAATCCCTAACCACTGATTTCCCTCCTCTCCCTCTCTCAGACAAATTACCCAGCAACCTCTTCACCTGCGGTCTGAGAGGCCCTCTGTCAGCCCAGATGGAAGATGGGAACGTTAATAACCCTCCCTCTGTCTCCCTCCCTGCTACTTAATATATCTGCAGGTCAAACAGAGTTGCGTGTCTCTCTGTGGCTTTGGTTACCTGCTTCTCTATCAGCTTCCTCTGTCTATAGGACAGATGTTCTATATGTGTAGAACTGTTCTCTGTGAATTAACGCATCCCAGGACCCAAACAAGCAATCGATGTCTTACTCTTGGGGCCAGATTCTACTAACAGAGCTATACAGTATGTTGCATCCATAAATATCAATGTATGTTTTAAGTAACTGGTAACACCCTACATATACCTTGTATAATGACTTTAAACAAATGACACTATTGTCAAAATCATCAGCACTTTCTGTCTCAAGCTAGTGGTATTTTTAAGAATATTGGATGATTTAGATTTTTTTCTCTCTCCTTCCCACTCTTGCGCTGCTTAGTGTGGGTTTGTTTTGAGAACCTACGAGCACAAAAGAGAGACAAATGTTACACTTGATATCCTCAGTCAACAAAAAAATAAGCCCAAAAGGTGAAGAAAATTGTTTCTGAAAACTGATTTTTTTCCAAAATAAGATTTTCTCAGTGTTTAAGGTCATTATTTTTTACTAGAAGGGGTGGGCAGTATAGTATACCTGTTTTGTCACCGTCACCGGTGACACGTTCTGCCCCAACATGGATTTTGCAAACCCGTCATTACCGTGATAAATGTTTTAGCATATTAAAACTAATGCCCTTTACTGTGGCCGTAATAACATGCAAGTAGAGGGCTACGCATGTACTCATAGAACCGGAGTTGCATCAGTAACAACAATTTCCCTCGCTAATGCCGACTCCGGTAACACAAGGATGTGGAAGGTTATGTTAAAGCATGCCAATTTCCCTGTCTGTCAGCACAGACCTACAGAGACTTTACGGGAAATCCCTGGGCTGCTTAAGTTAGGCACAACGAAAGGCTAGTTAATAAAAGTGTGTTTGAAGGGGACTCTTGAAAGTCTCAGCACGATGGAGAAGGCCCTGTTCCCATAACACTTAGTCCTGGATCTATGGACAAACTGAGGTTTTTGGTCAGATGTTCTCAGTTCTCGCACAGTGTGATATGGGGACAGGAGTTGTGTAATGTAAGAGGGAGCACGACCATTTACCACTTTGTAGACAAACATCAGGATTTTAAAAATCAACCCTGTGTTGGGACTCAACGGATGAGTTCATTCATGTGGGTTATTTTAACTGGACTTTGACTTAAGGACTGCATTCCCTTTAGTCCCACAATCCTGAGACAGAGAAGTCAACAAAACAGGTCAACAACCTCTGCCTCGCTCTCTTCCCTCTGCTCTCATGCTCCTGGATGGACGGCTGCATGCCACAGCGGAACCACAATTCTCCCCCCGCCTTGCCCGGACGGACGGCGGCTAGCGGAGCAGCAACCCCCCAAAGAAACCTCTCTTTTTCCCCACGGAATGGTGACAACCACTGGGCATAGCATGTTTGCTGAACAGGGTACTCAGCATAGTTAAGTAAAGGAACTGTTTAGTTAACTTTGTATGTGACGTTACTGATGTGATTTCACTAAGATTTATTGTTGTGTTTTCAATTCGTTAGTTAATCTGGTAGCCGCTGTTAAATTGATGTTAGTTTCTTAGGCTACACACAGGGTCTTTGCATGCTATCTAACTCCTTTCAACTTGGCACTGTTAGCTTACATATCACCGTTACCTGTATGTTACACATACACACACCTCTAGTTTGGCCTTCAGGCAGAGTCCCACTTACATGGCCTTACAGCCACATTTCCCTTTGTCTAGCCATGATTATCTTTGATAATCTTGATAGCCAAATCTAACTGATTGCAGCACTATCAATTTGGTGCCCCTTCAATCATGGTAAACCCCAACACCAGTAACTAACAGGCAGCCAGTGTAGGGAGGCAAGAATGGGAGTAATGTGCTGGCTCTTTTTTGACCTAGATAAAACACTTCCTGCTGCATTTTGAACTGGTTGGAGACAGAATAAACACGACTGAGTGATACCGAAATACAACAAGTTGCAGTAATCAAGGCGAGAGGATATGAAGGCCTCAATTACTTTCTTAAGATTAGAAGTACAGATAATAGACCTAATCGATTTGGCTGTCAAACTTCAATCCTGAATCGAATACGACTCCAAGGTTTTTTGCATGACATTTAACAGAGGGAACCAATGGGCCAAGATGAGGAGAGAAAATGTTGGTCAAATGCTCTGGTTCCAAATAAATAACTTCAGTTTTATTTTCATTGAGCTGAAGAAAGTTTGCAGTCAGGATTTGATGTCCTGAAAACAGTTATTGAGGTCAATTGATTTGTTGTAGGTACCCCTTTTATTTATTTTTTACCGTGATATACCGCTTCTCTTACTGGAAACAATATAGCTTACATACGTTTGCTAAATTAACCAGACTTGCACCAGACATTTGGCTATATTATTGAGTGTGTCTCAGTGAACCTAAAAGCACATGACCCCTCTACCCTAAAAGAACAGACCATCGTAGAGAAAGGATTGCCAGACTGAGTGACCATTTGGCTTTTTTGAAGAAAAAGTGATTGCAGCAGTGATGAGTAGGCCTCCACACAAACTGACTGTTCCCTTCATTCTTTCTGGAAAAGATGTTAAAAGTCAACCTGGAGCACGACAGGGGCCATTCCCTCTACTCTATTTGCTCTTTGATAAATGGCAATAGGGGTATCACTATAACATATCCCCCTTTGCCCACGTAGATGTCCTAAAGGGCACGGTGCACCTGCTGGGGTGGTGGTTGTTGCGTGGGGGGGCTCTGGACAATGTTTTGCCCAGCTGTTAAGACTATAAAAAAAGTGGGGTACACAGGAAGAGGAAAAACACCAGGGATGGTAGTTAACGGTGGTATTCAGTTTGGTTTATGTACGTAAGATGCATTAGTATGTGTATTAGAGCCAGACGTGTGTGTTTGTGTGTGACTGAGTGAGTGAATGTGTGTGGTGCATTAAGCAAAGGCAGGTGCAAGAATACATAAACACACAGCTAGGGGCCAGAGGCTACGGCACTCCATCAAACACTGTGAGGGCAACCGTGGGCAGCTGGATTTGCCATCCTGAACACTGAGGAGAGTGTGGAAAATACGAAGGGAAGGAGAGATGGATAGTCAGTAAAACACTACGGTATCGGGAGAAAAGGAAAGAAAGGATGGATTAAAAAAAAAAGAGAAAGCACATATTGATGGGGCAGAATGGGATGTGGGGACTGTTTATTCCTGCATACCTCAGGGCTCGCCGTGCACATGTCTCAGTATGTCTGTGTGCGCAGGACATCTGCAGACTTGAAAGCCATGTTTTACACATTCCAACATGTCCTGCTCTCATTGCTTCGAGGAATGGTATGGGAAAGTTGTCTACCTATAATGCTATACCAGGCGAGTCTACGTTTTAACACAAGAAGCACAGGTTTTGCATTAGCCTACATTCACAAAACACTTGTGATAATACCAGAGAAATACTAGGACATTTTCATTTCTAATGCTATGGAATCGTTTTGTAGCATGGACATTCACATGTGAACACTGAAACGACATGAGAAGAAGAAACGGAAGAAAAAGAAGTCCTCCTCTCTTTGTGAAAAGTGTTTTATTATATGCTCATGAACTTTAATTGGTTGATGCATACTACAAGAAGGGCGGGGGGGGGGGGGGGGGGGGCACATAACGGACGTGGTTCTTCTACCAATTTGTGTGTGTGTAAGAAAAAGGGGGAATGGGGCAGATCTTTTT
>CM022486.1:24868940-24977187 GCA_011952105.1 Coreoperca whiteheadi | reverse complement strand
GGGTGGGGGGGTAGAGTTGTGGGGGGGGGAGACAGATATGGAATGAGAAGGAGATACAACATATAAAAACAGTGACTTGTGTTAAAACAGCAATTAATGCTGTTATTACACCTCCACTCCATGCAGTCACATTATAGAATTGAGTGAAGAGATCCACTACTTTTCAGAAAACCAGTCCCTGGCATGTATGAATGCATTAGGGATTTATATTTGATGAAAATCAGCTAACAAGAGGATGTTGGCTATTGCCAAACCCGAATGGGCAGGTAGACAGACAAAGACAGACAATGAAGGAAAGAGAACCTACAGTACTAAAAGCTCCAAGTCTGGCAACGGGCCCATAGCAGCTAGGGGGCTGACAGAAAAAGAGGTAGACATAGACAAGTGGGGTAGACCGAAGGCAGCCAGCTGAGCCACTAAGTGCTGATGCAGAAACAATAACTGTCTCTCCTAAGTCAGGAGGGGCTGAAGTAGAAGCAGTAACTAGGAGCAGGAGGTCTGCTGGCACCTTTCCAAGTATTGACACGCAGCAAAAATACAGACACATGCAGAGAGAGTGGGACAGGATAACAGACAAGGTGAACCAGTAGTAGTTTGTCCTGCAGTTAAAGCAGAGAAGAGAGCAGCTTTGGCAGTGGACAAACACTGTGTGCAGGGGAGATTCGTCACTTCACAAAATCACATTTCTATACTACCACAGAATTATTCTTAGGATAGTAGAGACTTTTAGAGAATCAGAAAGGTAACTTTAGGACTGCATTAAATATAATATAAATCAGTCGCTTGAAGAGAGTTTGTGACATTTTCATTGAAAATGTTGCTACTTTTTTACCATCAACTGACAAAAACAGCAAATCAGCCTACAGTCAGTAAATGAAAGCAGTGTTTTAGTGTCCTTACATTCAGCGTGCCTTATAAAATTTGCAGTTCCTTGCACAGAGGAAGAGGCGAATTTTAGATTTCAGGTAGCAGCAAAAGCAAATGTTTGTACATAAATGGAACAAGAACTGGGAAGTTTACAAGAGCAGGGATAGTTACCATTGCTAAATAACCACAGAAACACACACACACACACACACACGCGCTGCCCCTCTGCCAGGGTTTCCATCAGGTACATATACTACATATGCAGAGGCAAGATTTTTATCTGAAGAACCCAAACAATGCAGTTGGGTGGACAGACCAGCAGAGGCAAGTAAAAAAGTGTCTACACACACACACACACACACAGAAATGCTTCTCCCTATGAGGCAGCCCAGCCAAGCTGCTTCGTAGAGGTTGGTGTGGTGGGGTATGCAAGTGGTACCCGCTGCCTATAAGGGTCGTGGTATAAAGACAGTGATGGGGTGTAAGTGCTGGTGGTAGCGGAGGCTGGGGGTCTAATTTCCATGATTACCATCCCCTCCAGGTGCTGCCTGCCTTTCCGCCTGCCCACTAAAGCAGTGACACATGTTCTCTGCACATTGAAACCTTGGTTCTCTCTGCCACTGAATTACCACAATTAAGGAGTCTTCATGCGGAAGCAATTTGGCCAACACTAATGGGCCTAGGCAGTGGGGTGGGGGGGGGAGATGCACAGCAAAACTTAAAGAGTTATAGAACAAGTGAGAAAGATAAGAGAGAGAGAGAGTAAGAGAAAAGGGGAGAGACAGATGTGCGAAGAGTGATAGAGGAACATGTGCTGAGACAGAGGATTCCCGCATTGCCACTTGTAAGGAGATGATTAGGCGGTGGTGAGATAGGCCATTAAAACACAGTTCTGGATGAGAGGGCCTGCCTCTCAATCTCCCATATCCCCAGCCTAATGCTGCCCTGACAAATTTGGTTAGCACAAGAAACAGGGGCATTCTGGCTTTGAAGTGGCAACCAGGATGGAATGCCAGTGTGGTTCCACCATGAGCGAGATGCTCGAAACTACAGACCGCAGCTAATGACGCTAAACCAGCCCCTCCGTCACTGAAATGTAACGCTGGATTACTGCTCTCTCTCTCGCTCTCTGACTCTCAAGATGCCTGTGACTCTATAACTCAGGCTTTCTCGCCATCTCTCCTCTTCCCTTATGGAAGAGAATTAAAGAGAAACCAAGCAGAGAGTTCTTGTTTTATCAATAATCCGCTGAGATCAATATTTATGTCTCAGCTTTGCAGAGGCCGACTGTGTCTGTGTGTGGTGGTAGCCAAGACGTAACTGGGGTTTTGGTGCTGCTGAGGCACTTCAATGGGAGTTACAGTGGAAATTTATGGCCTTGTGACGTGGAGCTATGTGCTCAGTCGGCACTAGTCACTACCCTTAGATGGGATGGTTGGCTCACAGCAGGGAGCCAGCTCTGCAGACACCACCAGATGACATAAATACAAACAGATTTATTTGGGGCTGTCATTGATTCAGGGCTTAGTAACATTCAGAGCAGGCTGCTGTGGGCGCTTTAGAGCCCATTCTACTTACAGTGCATTTTGTTTCATGTCTCAGTGATGCCCTTTGCTTTGAGTGTATGTGAAGGTTTTAAATACATCTTAGACAAGTTATTCAGCTACTGACTTACTTATCAAATTAACACTTCTTTTATTTATTTATTCTGCATTGCTATATGTAACGTATTCCTTATGATCCTTATTTTTCACACCGTTACTTACTTGTGGATAAAAGTAAAATATTAAAGTGTTGAATCAGTCTCTCCTTTACTGACTAACGTTTCAGTGATGTTCCGGATGCTTTCCTGATACCGCAACAGTTACTTTCGTCGTCTACCAGAGCGACTAATATACTGTATCTGTAAATGCAGAGCCTTCCCTATGATATACAGTACAACAATTCATACCTTAAAATAACAGTTCTCCGCACACCTTGACTTGTCTTCCTAGGTCTGTTAAACACATTATCTATTGATGACACACTGTAGGGGCCTACAAGCCTTCACCACGTGACGTTTCATAAACCACGGTGGCAGGGGGGTTTCATATCATATTTCAGTCCACAGGGGAGAGTCGGGATTCGAGTGTTCCAGCTCTAAATGACGAAAGCTTAAATCTAAACTCTGCTCTACCCAAGCTTGGCCAGCTAACTTAACTGCCCTACTCAAGTACCCACGTCCAGCCAGGTTTCTAAAAAGCATGATAGATCTTTGAGATCAGCTACCAATTTAAGTGCTATGCTGTGCCAATGGAATATTGGATTTAGTAGTAAGTGGAAAGATGCCTCTGAGAAACCATCAATGATTCATATCAGAGCAAAAATACAACGTTGGACGTGAAACTCAGGCTTCCAGCTCCTGTACCAGGATCATCCATGTCCACCAACATGCCTGGAGTCACATCTTACTTCCCATGACAGAAAAGTGGGCTACTATTCAAACAAACAGGGGAGAGAAAATCCTCTTAACTCTCGGCTGACTTCTGATTTCTTTTAAATACCCGCTTTCTTTCGCCAGAAGCCAGCGGACGGTGTGGAGAAAAGGGGAATGATGAATGGAGAATCGTGGTGAGAAATGACAAGCCTGATGTCCCCTGATGAGTGCCTGAAGTCACCGACCACGACGGGGAGGTGTGTGTGTGTGTTTTTTATGTATGTGTGCAAAGCTGTTCTTTAGTGAAAGTTGACTTGAGATGTTTTTGATGGAGGAGCAGACCTCAGGCACTTTATGTACCTCTCATCCCATTAAACATATATATCCGCGTAATCTCATGTCCAATTGTGGGACAACACAACACAACAAACTTGTGTTTTGCATCGACTCCACTGGCTTCTCTCATTAGCTCTGGCATGAAGTTAGCGACAGAGAAAGAGCAGAGTGCTGCAGGAAGACAAAAGAAAAGAGGAAGGCCTGAGTCTGGATTGACTTAAAACATCATCACAATCTGCCAGGAGTGGAGCAAGGGCCGTCTGTAGCTCATTGAAGTTTTCATTGACAAGAACCGTCTCAAGTTCCATCCAAGATTTATTTATCGGTTCTCTGATGCTGACACAACGTGTTTTTAATGTCAGAAATAAGGTTTGCGTACGGATGAAAAAAGGCCTCTTTCTTTCCCTTCCCTCCTGCTTTCTTCCTGCCCTCATGTCAATCCGTGAAGCAGACAAGTAGACAGGCAGAAATTTCTCTCAAACCAATAAGTTACCTCTTCAAAGAAGTATGGATACTTGAGTGAGGGGCCAGGCCACGTTGAAACAGACATCTCAGGGTTTTCATTAAGCTTCCCATCTCTTTACTGACATTTGTGACAACCACAGACCATGAAAAAAGGCCCGTGTCTTTCCTTCTTTCACTTTCATTGTGGAACAATGAAAAAGGACTATCAAAATAATCTCCATGAGCTAAGTGTATGGGTCCGTTATATGACAGGGCAAAGCTGCATGTTCCTCTGGCTTGTCTTGATTAATAGATGGTAGACATTAAGAGTGTGAGTAAGAAGACCATGTCAGCCAAAATCTGCACAGGAAAACTGAGAGGCACCCAAGCTCCCCTGTACAGTCTCTTAGGACAGGACTATGCAGCCAACAGCTGCATTATGGGTGAACGAGAGAGAAACACCGAGGAGGGTGAAAAGGAGGGAGAAAAGATAGATGGGTACGTTCTGGGACCAGACAACATTAAATGCTCAGCATACCAGGGATTAGTTTACAGAGGTGACAGAGTGATATGAAAATTGACACTTTCCCCTCTCCAATAACAGAGCTATTACCGACACTTATTATGCCGCAGCATCACAGGGGGATTTGCGTCAGACCCGTGCTCCTGAAGGCAGTTAGATCACAGGGATGTGAACGGCTGGCCATGACAGGAGCGGCCTTTTTCATGCAGTGCAAAAATGCGTAAAAACTGTTGTTGACGTGGTCTTCTAAGCGATTGCATTTGTTTCCAAGCAATGGGAAATAGTGTGAAGAAGTGTGAAGTCTTTCCACTCTTTTCGCTATTTTGCTCGCAGCCACCCCATACCCCACTGTATGTGTTGGGGGAACATGTAAAAACAAAAGACTTGTTTTAATAACGATACTCTTATGAGTGAGAGCATAAGTCCTGGAATATTACTATCAACATGCTTCTTGCGGCTATGCAGTGAGAGCATAGGCTCGCTGTATCCAAACATTCTTGCCGTCATTTGCCTTAAATGGGATTGTATGCTGTGGGTTCAGGAGTACATATAGGATTTTCTAAAGATGGTGGTGGGCATGCATCTATTCAAGAGCACGTCTCTTTACGTGTGTGTGCGTGTGTGTGTGTGTGTGTGCTTGGCTAACACTGACACTCAATTAGGTTCCAAAGCTGGGTTTAATAAAGAGAACCAATGGCCAGTTCTGGGCACTGAGGTCCACCCCACACTCTCAATCTCTTTATTTCCTTCTTTCTGTCACTTTTCCCTTCAACCTTTATTTTCCTTCCCTCTTTCATTTTTCATTCTGCTCATTATATCGTTCACTCTCGCTCCTCCTCTTCCTCTGTTCCTTTCTCCCTATATCTGTCATGCTAAAGTTATGTCACAGCTCGTATATCACCCAGCAATCATCTAGAGCACGTCTGGTGACCACCACCAACCAACTTCTACCAGACCCCAACCCCCTCTCTTGTCCTGGTCCAGACCACCACAGAGCTCTGTGGCCAGAAACCCAGCTGTGGTAGCTGCGTTAAAGCTTGAATCCATAACTAGTGGAAACGACAATTTTATGCTGATTTAGACGACCTTGATCTTTTGTCTTTCAAAATGCAGCCTTCCACAAGACACTAAAAAACAGGGAAGCAAGTGCAAGGTTCAAAATTATGCTCAAGTCTTTCTGCTCTGCAGGGCAAGAGTTCAGATTGTAGAAATAATGAAAAGCGCTGGTTTTCGCTCCACTACCTTTTGCCAACTTGGTTAGAGATGCTCCACTGGTCCCAGAATGGTTAATTTAGGGAGGACAACGATCAGGAAAAGTCTATTCATATGAAAGGCCAGGCTCAGCTCAAATGAAAAAAAAAATTATTGATTAGTTCTCAAGACCATTTTAGTTCCTTGTGTAGTCCTGGTGGATGTCAGTGAGCTGAAATCAATAAGTGAAATGTTTCTCAGCTACAACTCACTTCCAGGCAAGTAACACAAGCAGGAAAAAAAAAAAAACGACCTAGGAAGCATTTCTACCACTGGCTTTGTTTAAAAAAAAAAAAAAAAAGGAATGGACAGGCAAAGTCATCCATCTTTTATAATGAGCTGTCTAAAGTTACTCTAAGTCTGGAGCATCCCGACCTCGCTGTGTGTCATCTGGACGGTTTTCTACCATGACACAGATGCAAGGACGCAACAGAGACTTCTAATTCCAATTTAATTAGCGAGACAAAGAGCGGAAACACAAAAAGCACACACACAGGCAAACATGCAAGTAGGCGAATGCACATGCACACACACAAACACACATGTAGGCAGTCTTATTCTCACAACCACAAAATAATAATAATAATAATAATAATACTACATGATACTATTTACAAAAAATGGACATAAGATCACTGGGTCATATTCCCCCAACCAGAGCTGCACTAAGTGCAGGTTTAAGAGCTCTCCGTGACTCATCACTGTGTACTGAGCTATAAATACAGCCATTGAAAATGAAAGACTCAGGTCCATTGGGGACGTAAGTGCATGAATGCAAATCCAATAAAGCTAACATCAACAGGGAAAAGATGAAGAATACAATAAGAAAACATACCGATTCTGTGCTCATGGCAATGTACAGACTAAGGAGAAGATTTGATCAAAACTTGAGTCACAGGCAACAACTTTTTAAGCCTGACTGAACACTGAGTGCGATTAAACAGGGGTTAATTAACTATGAAAATATGAAACAATGTGTAAGAGCTATGACTGTAGACCAGCCATTCACAGTCAGCCATATATGGACAGTGACACCGGAGTGAATAAATACCCTCAACATTTTTCTTGTTTGTATTGTTTGTACATTCTGTGTGTTAAACAGGTGTCATTATCAAAGGCACATATATGCATTGTCTGGCATGTTTTGGAGATATGGGATGTTTTCCACTAGTTTCTGGGATAATGTAACAGAAGCCAAACAGAGGCAATGCAAATGTGTGCTGACTTTTCACTCATTGAATATCCAAATATTTGCAGAGACAATTCACTGAAGAGTGAGCAATGAGAACTTGAATTGAGATTACACTTCCCCTGAACTAAAAATAGACATACACTCACCATACTCTTGTACACAACATACTGTATGCTCACACACAAATGCATGCAGACTCTAGTAGTGTGTGGGAGGTCACTGTGGTCAGTGTGTCGCCAAATCTGAGGTTAGCAGTAGCTAGAAGCAGTGGTAGGCAGAAATTACTGGCTCCTCTCTACTACTATTACCGCTAGTGCTACCACTATGGCTGCTACTGCAAACCACAAAAGCATCCTGGAAGTATAAACAAAGAGATGTGTAAGACAGGCTGGCCCGCTGACAGGGGAGAAGAGGAGAGAGAGG
Source organism: Coreoperca whiteheadi (assembly GCA_011952105.1). Classification (NCBI taxonomy): domain Eukaryota; kingdom Metazoa; phylum Chordata; class Actinopteri; order Centrarchiformes; family Sinipercidae; genus Coreoperca; species Coreoperca whiteheadi. The sequence goes on along the minus strand of CM022486.1, from coordinate 24,969,735 downwards.
AAAAAAATACAGGATTAGAGGAAGAAAAATGAGATGGCGTGAGAATGAATTCAGCAACAAAATGAGATAAGAGTGACAGCTGAAAAAGACAGAAGAGGGAGAAAATGAACGTTGGCAGCATAGAATTGCACAGGAAAGATGGAAAGAAAGGACAACAGAAAAAGTAAACCAGTAACAAAACAAAGCGAGAGATTAAGAAAAAAAAGACAACAACAAAAAAGCAAGCAGGAAAGAAGAGCAGTTTTTGTTAAAGCTAGAAATGGGAGTCATGAAGGAGGAAATGCAGCAGGGCAGAGCTGAAAAAGAAACAGAGTTGTTGTTACCCTCACTGGGCAGCTGACAAGGCTGAGGGTTAGGGGGCACATACTGAAAGAATGCATGCACTAATGTGTGCACCAACACACACACGCCTCCCTATGGACCACCTCTCCATTTTCACCAGAAACCCAGGCACAAAGTATGACATACTGTTTGCTTGAATCTCACCAATAGAAGCAAAAGGACAACACTGGAATAATGTGTCACCAGAATTCTGCTCATGTCTCCGTGCCAATCTCATTACACGCAGCCATGGAACTCAACAGCGTCCTACAGACAACCCAAGACGTCACAAAACAGGCGGTGCCTGACAACTTCTGATTCTCAAGGAGTATAAAGATTTTACGGTTTATTTTCCGATTTCGCCCAATCGTCTCTGGGCTTGCAGACCAAACGCAGCTACATTGCATATGCTGCTCGCCTGGTTACTGTTGTAGTTGCCACTGAGCAACACACTAACCCCCAAGTCCAAGCGGCTGTGTTCCAGTCAGCTGCAATGATTTTAAGTCTCTGCCTATTGCTTTAATCTCAGTCCACCAATTATTTTGAAGAACATTTTACAGTCTGTCAGTACCTTGAGATTAAAACTGAAGCTTGGTTGAGTTTTCCCCCTTGCTGAATTGTGGAATTTCCTTTGGACAGGGAATGAAATCTCAGACCCAAATGGCTCCCCCGCGAAGGACACTGACCATCTGTGTTATCAGCTAGTCCTCGATATGAAACACCTTCCACTATTGAAAAACCCTGTTAACATCAAAAGGATAGAAGGGAGGAGAAATTCCTAAAGGAATGAAAAAAAGCACATGTTCAAAGTGAACAGTTTTTGTTTGCCATGTTCAGTGTTTGGCCTCAGCGTGTGAGTGTGAGTGTGCGTGTGCGTGTGAGCTCTGTCCTGGCAATGGCCTGATGACTGCCGGTTGGTGACACAAGGACGAACGGATGAACACAAGACTCAAATCTGGATACAGTTTCTGAATCTTGTGAGTGTTATAACAGACCCATGCATTTGCCACAAACAGTTGCAGCTAGTCAGCCGGCAAAGTCAGACTTGGAAAACCGCACGGAGGGCCAAATAGGTGGCACCATGTCAGCAGTTTAACGGTGCAATGCCCATATTTGTCATGAGATAGGTTTAAAGAGTGTAAAATAAAGGGCACTGCCTCCAGTGAGCTTTTCAACAAGGACTTATGATAGTAACACAGTGGGTTTGCATTAGTTTAGGAAACAACTCAGAGCGAAGCGGAGCAGAGGAGTGAGGGGGGAGCCCAGTAGCCAGTATAGAACAAGGTCCCATCATGATTTTACAGCGTGGACACAACCACAGTGCCCACAGGAACCAAAACCATTCAGCAAGGTTGCACTGGGTGTGCAGGGAGATACACTACAGCAAACATAGTCCACAACGGTTTCATCCTCTTCTCTTCTTGCATCTCCTCATTTTCAATTTCTCCTCCACACTTAAGCTGTCACACAAAAGATTGAGAGGGACAGCTAACATCTTCCTTAAAGCCTATGAGTGTCACCACTATTTCAAAAGCAGATACAGTACTGGAAATCTTTGGTTATATCATAGGAAATATTGCTGAGTTTTACCCCCACACAACATATACTTACACAACACATCACCTATTCCCCTTCACTCTCTTGCCTTCTAAACCTAAACTCTTTCCCCCACTGCTCTTTTTCTAACCTGCCAGCACACGGACCAGATGTGCAAATGTTTCTCCATGTTGCTCAAGCCCAGTTCCAAGAGAAAGGCAGAGTGAGGGGAGAGGAATATTTGACTTCACTCCACGGGAGACCAGTTTCATAAATGTTGGCAGCTACACAACGGTGAAAAAGGTAGCTTGGCCGGCTTGGCCGAAGGAGAATGTTGACGGCATACCAAACAACATGATCCTAATGAGTTGGAAAATCCCTGGCCCTCCAGAGGACTGTCCAGATGCTACCGTCATGAGAAACGCTACTGTTTTATTGAATTCAGGCTCCCCTCCCTTCCTTTAACAAGGGGCAAAATTTATTATTTGACCATTAAGGCATCCTAGGCGACATGAAGCGTAAAACCGTTTCAGAGTTAATTTGCCCTTGGCTGCAGGTCCAGTGCCCCACACTGGGCACAAGACAAGTTTATCTTCATGCCAGAATGTCTCGCATCAATGTATATATATGGAGACCTAAAGTTTTGAAATTGTGCTTGCACCCTTGGTATAGGGTCTGCAGCCAATTTGCCCACGTAGTTCAGGTTGACTTGTTTTGGGCGAATGATAGTCTGGCACATGATGTGCTGAGATCTGAGAAATAACTGTAAAACTTTTCATAAGAGAGCCCAATCACTTTAAGCTCAAGCCAGATCCATATATCTCTCTTGACAATTTACTGGTACTGAGGAACAAGCTACATTTTATGGAGAGCTAAACAAACAAAGGACAGTAAATGTACTTTATGAGAAAATGGAGATTTCAATAAATCAACTACAATGATGAATGTATTAACATCTAATATATAATACTCTAAAAGAGACCAGATGAGCAAAGTGATGTAGTTTGCTCTTCATTCTATGACTATTCATGGTTGAAATACAGAATGAGTTGAAGGACACATTAATCTTCGGTGTGGGTATTTTTTTCATTTTGCCAAGTGACTGAGTTGCCATTGAAGAATTATAATTGCTACCCTACAATAACAACTGCATTGTAGAAACAACTGAAAAAACACAAAGAGCCTATTGCCATGCTAAGCAATTACAAACACATGCGCTGGAAAAACAGCCTTTGCTCCTCTGTGATAAACCCGCCCCCTTTCACGTCACACACCTAATCACTTGTCTGTTGGACAGAAATCCAATACACAACCAAACAGCACAGCGTCAGTGGGAAGGTCAGAGGTCATTTCACTCATACATACATACATATACACACTCATATATATATATATAAGATATGGGGAAAGTCAATGAGTCACGCTCACTCCTCTGTCTCACTATTTTTCGGGTTCGTTGTTAAGACAGCTCTCACACCATGATTACTCTGCTGTAGCTGCTCAGAGATCAGCAAAAATAGATTTAGATTATTACCATGGTCAGGTATCAGAAATGTATGAAACTGGATTATCGTGTACGAGGGAATCTCAGTTAACTGGTCTACTGTAGAGCATGGTGTTTACCTGGAGCTTTGTACACCTCATTGAGAAGGCTTTCGCCGAGAGTCAATGGGGCCCCGTTGACCACGCTGTGGGTCCAGCTTTGACAGATCGCGTGAAGCAAAAGCGTCTGGGCCCGTGTGGCCTGTACAGTGAAGTGGGGCAGCTCAAAAATGCATTCTGTGGTGGGGACTGAAGACCTTTTGCTCCTGCAAGAGAAGGACATGAGACAAAGAAAGACCGTTAGATAAAGGATAGTAGATGGGGGAAAAAAAAGAGACACCGAGAGAGTCAGGATATAGTGACAATAATAAATGAAAGAATGGAGAGTCGCACATAAGCGCCAACATACACTTAATGAAATAGACACCGGTGGAAACAAATGGTTCACGACTTCCACGAATCCATCAATATCAAATCGCAATAAAAAACAGCTCATTGATAGCACAAGTGGCCAAATAGGTAGAACTACATTCCAACAGCAAATTGAAGAAGTACCAAGTGCATGCCAAGCTTTCCGTAGTTACTTGGCAGGTAAGGGGAGTTTGCCTCTTTGCCACCGACCCTTCTCTCCCCTCCGTCAAAACTGTGATGATGATTTATGTGAAGAGATGTAAAGCCCAGAAACCTGACCCTGAAAAGAATCTTTACGCATTTAACATTTCATCTGTCTCCAAGAGTGTGGAGGGAGAGAGTTTGTGTGAGTGTGTGTGTATGACAAGCTGATGAGTGGAGCGTTCAGGGGGATGACGTAACAGCACAGTCGGAGGGAGTCCTCCAGGCCCCTGTCCATCAGAACCTCAGTGGACCATGCTCTCATTTATCATCTGATACACACACACACAAGTTTGCGAAGCTATCCTTGTTAGGACATTGCATTGACTTCCATTCATTGTGGACAGTCTGACCAAAAGCCTTACCTTAGGGTAAGGACCTCAGAAATTATGTTTTGCCTCATTTGGACCAGGCTTGGGTCCCCATGAGGACTACTGGTCCCGACAAGGTCAGTGTTTATACTGGAAAAGGTCCCCAATAGGTAACACAATCGTGCCCACACACACAACTCACTTCTTTCATTGGTTCTTCAATTCCTCCTTTCTAGTATTTGCCTCACTGTTTGCCCTATTCACTCTGTAATCGCTTATTTCCGAAACCACACACAAAAACATCATAACACACACACACACACACACACACACAAACACACACACACTGCCCTTCAAATCCCTGTATCACGTCTCGGAGCCCTTTTTCTATCCAAGCCGTGAAGTCATGGCTCCTCAGTTCTTAAGATCCCATCCATGACATCAGCAACGGCATAAGGAGGGATTCCCCAACACACACACCAACCAAGGTATGGCATTATACACTGCGCTGAAAGTGATGGAGCACTTCTCATCGTCACGACTACTGATCTCCATCCTTCACGTCGCTCTTCCTCCCGCTGCGTCCCTAGGAACCTCCGTTCACTGGAAAAACACCAAGGGAGCCTGAACTAAACACTGCAAAACATGCCTGTTCGATTCCACTCCTTTTTTCTTCTCTTCTGTTCGGAGAGGTTCTTCAGTTGGGTTTTTGAGGCGTGGACTGGCAGTGCCCCCTGCCTACATACACAACTACATTTTGTGTGTGTGTGCACGCGCATATGCCTGATTGACTACATACAGTAATGAAAGCAAAGAGGTGCTGCCCTCTGAGCGGCGCGTTTGGTGAAAATAGAACCGTGACTAATTCCAGGGATGGCTGCGGCGTGTCAGGATCGAGCATCACAGCTCATTTAATTACACATCCATTTTAGTCTGGTCCCAGTTCAGAGTGTGGGATATGTCACGGGGTCTCTCCCTCCGCTCAGCAGCTCTGCAATCGTTTAACTCCTCTGCTTCCCTCCCTCTCCTTCTCCCTGTCTCTTTATCTTTCCCTTTATTCTGCTCCTGGGTGGTTCGGCAGGGTGACATGAGCTGTTAGCTGCACACAGGCAGGCCCAGAGTTCTTAACCGCCTGCTGTCTCGGGGGGCGGGGGGGGGGGGCTACTATGAGACAGAAAGCGAGAGGTTGATAAAGAGAGATGTTCGAGTACAGGAAAAACAAAGGGAGTAAGAGAGAGAAACTCCGAACCTGACAGGGTCAATGAGTTTACCTTGACAGCGCACATATACATTCGGAATTCCCTGGCAACATATGGTGCATTTGGCACCACGGTGAACCATGCGATATCATGCTTCTCTACTATTAGAAATCACTACTGTTGCATGCTATGCAGCAAGACTTCAATCAAACCGATTTTCATGTGTGTTCAAATGCTTTCATGCCTGTGTGTGTACACGTAGCTAGATATTGGTGCTGAACAAAAGAAAGTGAAGGGGACCGAGCAACAACAATGTCCCCACATGCAGAGCAAATGTGCCTGCAAAGCCACTTCAATGGGCGGACTGGCAAGGGATGAAAGTTTGTTGGCTTATTCGAGTGTTTATAGCGTTTCAGGGGAGCTGTCATGTGCATGTGGTCGTCTAAAACTTTAATTATGCACCTGTTTTTATTATATTATGCCCAATTCTTGTGAACAGCAACTTGGATCTTGGAGCTAAATGAGAAGCAGAAACACTCATTAGGGTGTTTTGAGAATGCTGGATGTGAGGACAGCCAGACACTCGTCGGATTTCATTAAGTAGCTGGCACAGTCCGTGTTTCTTGCTGCAACATGGTAAACAGCTTTTTGGCAAGCAGCTCTTTCACTGTTACCACAGGCCTTGAAGGAAACAAAACTGTCCAAAAGGTAAAAATAGCAGTACTAATACCTGTAGCATGAACAACAAGAACAAATGTCCACACTAAAACATATCTTAGCACGTGAAACACATCTGCATGGGGAAACGAACAAAATTCAATTTACTGCTACAGTGCAGAATCCATATTAGAAACGAGTCTGTAGCCTGGGGAGCAAAACTCATTAAAGCATACTTCTCTTCTAATGTGGAGACCCACCAGAAGTGGGCCCACAACCCATTTTGGATCCTGACTCATAATTTAAGAAATCGGGTCCTTGGCTTGAACTTCAGTGCCTCAATTGAATAGGCCGTCTCTGACCTCACAGTAGTCCTTTAAGTCAGTAACTTTTTTATTAAAACACAGAGGCCACCAGGAATATGTTAAAAGGAAATCAGAATTAGTCAGGAGCTATGAAAAATTAGGTGTTTCAATTTCAACCAATGAAATATGCTTTCCTCTGGTGTATTTCATCAACATTAGGCCTCATTTCCCGTCCCGTCCCCTGTTGGTGCCGTGACTGAGTGACGAAGAACTAGACCAGGGTTAGGACAGGCCAGTTGGCGGACACGCTGACTGCTTGGCTAGGTAACTGCCTGGCACAGAGTCTTTCTGTCCAGTGTCCCTGTCAAAATCAGGCAAAACAGGGCATGGTGTTGTGCAGGGGGCGTGAGTCAGAGTCATGAATACCATACCAGCTGTGGTGCTCTTTGCCTAGACTGTTTCCTCTGTGTACATGCTCAAATGTGGACATAAAGCAGAGACAGCAAATTATTTTTAGTCATTAAAATGAATGAGTGAAATGTAAAAGTGAGTAGACTTAACGGAGGACCCTCACAAAAAAAAAACGTGTTAGCGCCAAACATAGCTCAGAGCCATCTAGTGATATGTTGCGCCATTACTAGCATAAGGTATCTCTACCTGAGTCTAACCTTCCATTTAAACAGCCGCTGGGTAACCCCACGTCTGCAACAAACCACTTTCACATCATAATAACTGACATACATTCGGACCATTGGTTCTGAGGCTAATCAGCTTCCTGGTCTGGTCTGACTGTGGTCACGACTATATTTACACAAATACAGCTGGGGGTCTAGCCTACAGGCTGCGATTGCTGCTTTACAGAGGCCACACACAAGCACATAAATGCGCATACCTGTACCGACACAAACAAATTAATGTTTGCCAATATGCACATATACTTACACGCCAACACATATGCTGTCACACAAGCACACGCGAATACACACCTGTACACACATATGCACAAACCAGATTGGTTAGCCAGAGCACGATTAGCAGCTGTCATGAGGCCACAGCTGACAATGGGCCTGCTGCTCTAACAACCTGGAACAATTATAAAACTAACTGCCAATACTGAAGTCGGAAAGGTTCGTATGTAAGCGGGTGTGTGCGCACGTGTGTGTAAACTACGCTAAGTGTCTATAATAGCGACAGGATGCACGTCCTGCAGACTGAGCAAAAAGGGAGAAGAGAGAAAAAGAGAAAAATATAATCCAGCCACGCAGAAAACACAAACAAGAACGAGAGGAAAACAGCAAGCACAGGCAAGAGAAGGATAGAGACCGCAAACTTACAGGTCATATGTTATTCTCAAGGTAAAATAATACCTAACATGGAGAGTCTCATTAAAAAAGCCATTTGGAAAAGCTCCAGTACAAACTCAAGAATAGCTGAACTGGTAGGTTGTCGCTTTGTACTTTTACAGACAAAAATAAATGTAGCCTAATTAAAGACAGCTGGTCGGGGTATGTGTCTGTGTGTATATACAATTAGGTGAGTGTGTGTTGCGTACATGTAGATGTCCAGTAATGTGTTGAAATCTGGATAGGTTGGCATTGGTGCAGATGTTCTGACAGAGGACACTACTGAGAAAGCAAGCACAAGGCAAACTATAATGCCTGAACTGCAGGGCCAAATGTGGTCAGCAAATTCTTTTTTCGAAGATCAGCATCTTGCCGTGATTGAAGGAATATCGCCAAGAGCAGCTGGTCCTAATGGTTTACACAGTGTCCCAGAATACACGCTTGGAACCTGCACACAGTTTCCAGAACGTTCATTTTTGTTATTACTCATATCCTGTACAGTACCAAAAATCAGTTCCCTCACTCTTTCCAAAATACAGTGACACAGACAGCTGTGGGGGCTGGGAGGCCGGCAAAGAGATGTGGAGCAAGGTGTCTGGTTCGTGGACCACGGACCAATGGGCCACAGAGAATGAGGGAGGTTCACTCACACAAACGCACGCACCATGACACAGGTGGATTTTGTCTGGAATGGGAGGTCAATGGGAAATTCCATATGAACTGGAACATGACTCCCCAATAAACTGTTAAAAGTTAGTGGAAGTACTCCAAAAGCTAATGTAGACTAGATTCAAGGCAGTAAAACAAACAAAAAGTCAACAAGGTAGTCAAATCGATTTTGACTAGCCTGACAATGTGCTACTTTCTCTTGACTTAAACTTATCTGAGTCCACAGCAACAGCAATGTTATCCATTATAGGCTGACATATTTGTCTGATAGATACAACAGATAGCCACTGTCTTGGGACCAGTGATAAGTTATCTGAAGTTTCTACAAATCATTCACTGTCACACCCTACCTTAATTAACCAATAAAAACATTCCCCGACTGAAACAGTTAACAAAATCCTCTACTGAGATTGCTTCCCAATTTTTAGAGCTTCTTTGGAGGGAAACAGACTGAAAATGCAGGGGAGGGAAGACTGACAGCTTGTACCTTTAGTCTTTTTTTTTTCCCTCTTTGTCGTGCAGATTGATTTGAAGTTTTGCAGATTTCCCCATCTCTCCAAGCCAAGGTCACTGACCCCTCTTGAAAATAACCAGAGTGAGTTATGGGCTGCTCTCAAGTCCCCTCTTTTATCTACAAAAGACTCACTACAGTGTCTCGCAAAGCCTCCAAATGAACATTATAAATCATGCAAGCACTTCACACTAAACAATAACACCTAAGTGGCCAACCTGGGGGATGGGAAAACTTGCCATTTTACCACCTGGATGTCAACTGGGTTGAATGGCTGGCATTTGAAAAAAATACTACCATTGAAAAGGGAAGCAAGCATGTTTTCAGTCAAGCAAAACAAAAAAAAATGGAGAGAGAAATGGCACCTCTAACTCATTTCTTGTATGTCTTTCTTTTCAGCTTCTCATAATGGTCTTTCAAGTCATTTGTTTCATTGAGTGTGCATGGTCTTTGTCATTGGCCTGATGGGAAATGTAACGGGAGCTGCAGCTGAGCGTCTGATAAAGAAAATTTCGCAAATTATGTTTTCAGCAGCAGCCATAAATGACTCACAGCAACTCCCGTGACTTTTGAATCTGGCTCAATGCTGAAAACCTCTTTATTTGAGCAGGTAAAGAAGAAAAATTATCAATAAAGAGGATTTTCCAAATTTGGTTTGTGTTACAGTCAAGCAATCTTTCCAGACGATGAGATTTCATGACCACATACGAGTGAGAGTACTTTGAGAAATCAATATAGAGGTAAGAAGGTGCATTTCTTGTTCTGTAAAAGCATCAAAGTAACTGGCAGCCACCTTTTATTGACACAATATATTTTAATAGACTCACATCATACCATCGGATTCATATGTTTTACCTTCAGGTATTGTATTATTTTTACTTCCCATTGAATCTTATGTATGTTAATCTAGTCTTGTTAATTTTTCACTGTGATTCTGCTGATACAATTAAGTGATTACAAGTATAATTTATCTCTCAACCACAATCTGTAATGACATCCATTCTCTAACCTAACCAAACACTTTAAAGTCTCTGTGCTGGATCTGGCTAGGAGTTAGGGGGAGGCAGGGACTGTGTTTGTGGCCAGCTCAGAGTTTTGTGGTTCCCCAGGGTCAAAGGTGTTCCATGTGTGCATTTCTCAATCATCGGTCCTGAACAGCCCAAACTCTTCATAGAAAGAAACACTCCACTCTCTCACACATACACACACACAGCCCTCCCCTTCCTCCCATCTGGAGCACCCCTGACCCAAAACACACACACACACACACACACACACACACTCAGATTCATTCTCAGGAGAGGGCTTCATTACACAGGGATTACTAAAAGAAATGTTTTAATCAAGTTGTGCAGACAGCTGCAGGCCGCAAGGCGAGAAAATGGCAATGACGTGGTTCATCAGGCGTTAAAGGAAAACACATCAAGTACATGGGTGTGTATAATTGTGTGTCTGTGTGTGCATGTAGCTTCCTGCCTCTGACCAACATGTCCAGCTGTGGAGGACATGCGGCTCCTTATAAAAGGACACACACAGATAGGAGACCTCTGTCCAGAGACTGCAGACCTAATATCACATTTATACTTTCAGATCTTGCTGCCGACTTTTGTAGGTCCCATTGTCATAACAACAAAGGCAGCTGTCAACGAAAGCCCCGGCTGTCCTCTATTTTGATCCAAATTAGTTGTCCTCAGTATTATTCTCTCAAGGCCATTGACCTTCACGCATATGGTCATTGAAAATAAGAATACGGACTCCAGTGAGTTTCTCCCTCAAGTTGCCTTGCTAAAGCAAGCTTAGATTTCTTTTTTGTGGCGACACCAATGCTTCCCGAACCTCATTACCAACTTTAGATTTGTTCTCAAGCAGTGAAAATTGGAAGGGCTTGTTTCTGGGAAGCGATGGAGCAGTACTGAGGCCTGGTGGGGAGGAGAGGACAGTGGAATGCACACCACAGTAGATGATAATCCACTCAGAGCTGATAATCCATCTACCCTTCCCTATTTCCCACTGTTTTCCCTCCCTCAAGCTTCAGTTCCTCAGATGACTAATTCAGGCATTAATAGAGTCTTTCACTCAACTGAAAACATCTACAGCTGCTTCTGAATTCACTATCTTGACCCTGGCTTATACATCCAAATACATCTCATGGTATAGTTAAAATTCAATAGATATTCTTGGATTGCAAGAATATTGCCTCTTGAGTACATTACAGCCTATAACATTCACTTCACGGCTGAGTTAAAACCCTTGTTGATTTAAGCTACCAAATGACACTTGTAATCATAAGGGCAAGTAAACAGCTTCTACCGTAGGGTGACTATGGTTTCTGTAGCATTGACCGTTTGAATGCTGAAAGAAAAGCCTGGAAGCTTCCATCAGAACTGCGACGTCAATCACTGAGAGCACAAGCTGATGCCATTTCCTTAATACAAGGCTCCTCAATACGTCCATTGATCTCTGTCAGCCATGAAACCAAATAAAACTGTCTGACACCAGATGTAGGGAAAAAAAAAAAAAAAAAAAAAAAAAACTTACCACAAAGTTGGCCAAAATACTTTATAGACTGTGCTGCACGAAATATGATGTTTTACCTTGCAGCTCACAATCATTTGCACTCCTGTGCTTCGGAGTGAAAAGTGGAACAATGTTACATCATATGCCATTCCAGGCTTTTAATACACACCTGTTAATACATAAAGCCTACTTGTTGCAGTGTATGCCTACATCCCTCCAGCTTCATCATGTGAAAACTTTTTCTTTCTGAAAACATTCCCATGTTTCTCCAAGAGCAGGCAAGGGCCTAGTTAATCTGTAGCCTTGTTCAACTAAATTAATTCCCTGCTGCTCTTATGGCCGCCGCACCGCAACTCAAAGCTGAGCATGACCACAGCAGCCACATGTTGATTTAAGGTCATTCAATTATCCTTCACCATAACGGCTCTCACTGACTTTAACCCTGTCTACACAGACTTATCAGTTAAGACCTTGATGAGCAATACAAGTGATTACTTCATTATAAAATCAACACTAAGCAAAGTGTGTTGAGGGGCACAATGGTTGACGCAGAAGCTGTGTATGTGTGACATCATTCACAAGATCTCTGTCATAAGTCATATAAATGTATACTCAGAGCCACCCAAATCAGTTTTCTTCGGCCAAAAGACCACTCCCAAATCCACTTGTTAGATACTTCGGCCAAAATGATTATTCCAATTCCACTTGTTAGATACTGCCTGCCAAAATGGCTAGTAGACAAATGTAACAGCCACAGTCAATGTTCTCACCAGTGAATGCTGTTCATGTACATTTGCTAAATTTGACTTGGATCTCTATGGCTCACCACTGAAGGACACAGAAAGCATTTGTCCTCTTGCTTGGCTATGACTTGTAGACTATGACCAGGAGCAGCTTGCTATGACTAACTATGAACAGGAGTAATGAGGCATTCAATCACACCAGAAGCCTCATGCCTCATATGCCTCAAGCAACCTTCATAAATCACATAGTAATGGACTTGTCAATTCACATTAGACTACTGCTCCAGACATAGTGCTAAAACACTTGTCAATTTCACATTAAAAAAATCCTACAGGTAGTGCTAAAACACTGAACTGCCCATTAACAAGGGAGAACGAACATTCAGATCTAATTAGATATCAAGGGAGAACGAAGTCATTCTTTTCTATTCAGAAACAATCACAATGCCACATGCTTCAAGAAATTATCCCCGCAGATATAACATGCACCTGTAATGCCACATGCTTCAAGAAATTATCCCCTCAGAAATAGCTGAGCGAGGAACAGGGGCGGCTGCTAAAAACGCCACATAAAAGCTGGCATGGGGCTGAATTACGACCTGCAACACGACGAGCCACACTAGGCGGCTGCTGGTTTGTTGGTTTGGTTTGGTTGGTGGGCCCCGGCCTTGGCCTGCCTCCATATGCTGCTGCCGTCAGGTGGCGTGCATATGTGTTCATATGGTCTGAGAGCAAGTGTGTGCGTGCATATGTGTTCATGTGTCTGAGAGAGAGAGTGAGGTTAGGTTTTGAGGAGATCGATGCAGGTGGCACTTCTAACATCCCCTCCCTCTCTTTTTTTTTGCAGGCACTGATTTTATCTGGGATAACAGGTTTAACAGCCAGACCAATTGAGACTCTCTGTAGAGTCCCTGTGAAGTTGGCGGCCCCATACATTGCCTTTCATTAGGGATAAGTACAGCCTGATGCCTCTCAGCTGCACTTTAATTCACTGGGAGTTAAAGTTTATTTCAGAGGATTTGGGCTTTTTGCTGACCAAATGACTGCTCAGTTAGCGTATACTAAGAGGGGAGACTCTGACTTCAATATTTTACAATAGTAATCTTTGTTTACTATCCCTACTCCCTTGCAACGTGATTTTTAATTTCGCCAAAGAATGTGTGAGTGCAATCACTTTGCATGGTTACACTGGACAACATTTTAAAATTGTCTTGATGATTTATTCATGTTATTTAAGTTTAAATAACTGAGCTAAAATCTAAGCTAAAGTTGTTTCTTTGACAGAAAGGTTTTTCACAAAATCTTTCACAAATAATTTCAGAGACAATATAGCGGATTCCATTTGGTCTTCAGACATCAGTGGCAATAATTCATACAGAAGTAGAAGTAGGAAGTAGGCGTTTTATTGTATACAGCCATAACAGTGACCTAAAGTGTTGATTTTACAGAATTCAATATTAAGCTTTTTACTGTTTACAAAAATGGTGGTGTAGTACCCATTTTAACTTTCCAGGACCTGGTTTATTCCGCCTTGAACAATTCCACAATCTTACTAAACAATAGTGTAAAAACATCCCCAATTGAAATATATGTAGGTAAATATTCAATTTTGTTTTCTTGTGGAAATGGCTGCTGCTCAGTGCAGATGAGCATCTTTTAGCATTTTGGTGGGTTTTAGCCATGCTAGCGGCATGGCTCTAGGGATAGCAATGTCAGTCTGTCTACCACTCTGGTCCAAACTAAAATATCTCAAAAACTATCAAATAAATTGGCATGAAATTATATACGTATATTCATGATTTCAAGAGGATGAATCAGACTGACTTTTTGATCCCCTAACCATTTCCTCTAGCGCCACCAGCAGGTTGTCATGTTTGGCTTTTGAGTGAAATATCTCTCTAACAACTGATTAATTGCTATCACATTTGGTACAGATATTCATGGGGCCCAGAGGATGAAACCTAATGGCTTTGGTGATCCCCTGACTTTTCCTCTAACACCACCAGCTTTCACTTATCCTGTGAAAAATAGAATGAAGCAAAGTCTTTTGACTGCATGCAGAGGGGAGAATATAAAATTCAAGCCTTCTGTAAGAATCTACCTTAACACACCAACCTAAGCTCTAGTGACAGTGATCAAGCTAAGTAAGCTAAGCTTACTGTTTAACAACAGCTAACACTCATTTTCAGTTATATATTAGCCATAGTGATGCCTAGACACAATTTCACAGGGCGTCAGTCTAGAGAATCAACTTTATTATACTTAGAATGACCAAATGACACATTTCCGTTGGTTGTACAGTTTCCAGCCTCTAAAATGTATTCCACACAGACCCAACATGGGGTGAGGTTCCTTACAAGGGTATTTTAGGGAATGTTGGTAAAGAAAGGTTGTACAAGCGACCCTAGGCTACTCCAACCTGGAAATGTATTGCCCACATTCAACTGACTAAGAAGAAGAGATTGTTTTTACAGGATTGCCAATATATTGGTTTGACTGCTCTCTTGTTGTGTGAGCTTTTCATTCCTTCAAAAAATGCAATATGGGGAACCACAAGGTCAGAGTCCGCAATTGCTCTGCAGTAGTTACCCTTTTCTTGAAATTTATTTTTGCTTAAAAACTGAGGAAACAAAGACATTTCAGTCTAATTGGATACATCCAAGGTCTCACACACAATACCAAACGCCTAGTAAAAGCCAAGGCTGGCAGGGAGAAGATTTCAAGGCAGTGTACTTTCCCCAGTGAAAGCCCCTTGCTGCCCACTGTGAGAAGCTGGAGCCTTTGTGGTGAGACTGAAGGAAACATTAGCTACAGTTTGCACTGTGGGCCAACTCATCAGGAGAGGTGCACGGTCTTCAAGGAAGCCCAGTGCCTCTCCCAATCCCCCATGATCACCTGGCAGTCATATATGCGCTTGCTCATGCATTAGCTGGCTACGCAATGACAAACATGTTTGTGTGTGCGAGTGTGTGAGAGTTGCGGGGGGGTGCAAAACTCCAAGCTACACTTCTTTCTTTCCTGTCAGTCACCACTTAGTTTTAATAGAGTCCAGAGAGAGACAAATCTAAAGCTACCTTTTATATTGGTCATGGAAAAACTGATCCAAGAAGATGCACGACAACAATATGCAGACCACTCTCTCACTGTCTCTATGTCCCTGTCCTGCACCTTCACTAGGCACTCAGGCTTCCCACATTGTTTTTTATATTTCCTTAAAACTTCAAAAGCTTGTACAGCTCTGCTCAGTGTCTCCTTAAAGAACAGAACATCTTGCAAAGGGGGGTTGTCGAAGTGACATCAGCGCTGAGAACCAGTCCCAAAACAAACATCAATACGGTCACATTAAATGCTACCACCTGGTGGAGTGCATCTTTTGGCTTCCCCAATGACCCAGTGTGTCACTCTTGGGCTCAGCTTTCACCTTTAGAAGAGGAACTGTCTGTCTGACTGTACGTCAGTAACAGACATACTGTAAGCACATGTAATCTTTAATTACATTTGTGTTGGTACAAAAAAAAAAAAAAGGTGGTGAGGTCTACATGGGAACACACTTAGAATAAAGTCAACTGAAATTAAGATGTGCTCTCAGTTTTTCAATTTACTGTTCATCCAGGGCCATTTCTATTTTTTCACCCACGCCCATAGAGACAACTAAGCAAAACTGCAAGGGGACCTCAGCGCAATATGAAACAAATTAATTTATTACTATTCACTTATTACCTTTGCTGGTTGTCACTAAGCCCCCTCTATTTCTCTCTTCTATTTCTTCTAACCATTGTCTCTACTTCTCTGTCAAGACTGCTCATCATCATTCTTCCAGGAGCAAACTGTCAGGCTGTCTTCATTAGATTTTGACTGTAGAGACACACAGGTCAGGAAGCAAGACAGCCATACCTCCCGCTTAGACAAAGGGTCAAGTAGGAGTCACTTTAAGCCTGAAATGGCAGGTTCAGAACTCATAACCCTGCACAATACACCCAGCCCCAGTATCATTATGATCTACAGGAAGGAGACTGACAGTGAAACAGGCAACTGTTAGAAAATGAGAGAAGTGCTTCTAACCTGTCCAAGTGTCGGAAACATCAAGCTACATTTAAATTTGGGGAGAGGAAAATGAGATGAAGTGGAAATAATAATCCAGTTTAAGGCAGTAGAAGTATCTTGGGTATTACGTGTTCACCTATTTTGAGATATGATTGCAATGCCATCACATAGTGTAACAGTATGCACCTGGAGATAAGGACGCCAGGTGCATACTGTTACTGGACATGCACATACTGTAGTCCATCAAAGGACTGCTTACAACTAAGAATAACAGAACGCTTTCTTAACATGTCGAGGAGACTCTGTGAGAGGTTGTCAGTGTTATTTCTAAGGGCTGGTCCAGGCTGAAAGAAAAGCCACGGGAGGGCATTGATCTTGAAGGCTCTCTGGAGATGAGAAACATCTAGTGATTGTCAGAAAGAAAAATAACATCCGTTTGACATCTGAATCCACTATTTGAGGTAGGCATGGCAGAAGTGGTGGGGGGCTGGAGATCAAAACACGTAGCTAGCAGTCTCATATTGGGAGCAGAGAGCACAGGGAGTCCGGTTCTTTCTACAGTACAGACACACTCACACACCACAATGAATGAAGGCCTTGTGCTTCCCTATGTGGCCAGCTAGCCACCGCACAGTAGATACAGTGTTTGCCTGGAGAAGAAGTCAGGAAAAGTCAAAACCATCTGCAGCTCTTTGACATGTTTAAATCTAAACTTATTGGGGGAAATCGTTTCCCAAGCTAGTGCTCTTGCACAGGTTTCCTGCTTTAACAAGCACTTTGACTGCAAGGTGTGAGAGAGAGGGCACGGGCGGTGGGGGGTGGGCTTGCAGCAGGGGTTTTCCAGATGATGAGTGAATGACTTTTCCAACACATCTCTGTAAGACTGAAAGATCCATTTATTTGTTGCTCTATCAGCCAGACATGCTAGAAAGTTGTTTCAGTGTGCTGAGGGCACATGAAGCACAGGACATAAGCTACTCATTCAGTCTTTACAGGGCCCTACTTAAACAACAAATGACCCCAACAAGGCCATAAAACCAGACAAGTTTACATAAATACCAGAAAAAGTGCAAGGAGAGGCAGGTTTCAATTTGAAAACAAAGTTCATTACAACATGTTCAATGATAAAAGGAAAGCCAATCCCCATACTGCACACCTACTGTGAGACCATTCGTCCTCTCCCTCTCCTTCATCCATCTTCCCTGCAATCCCACAGAACTGTCCATTTACACATTTCCCCATCATCCTCTCGACTCATCGTCCATCCTCGTCTATTCTCCTCCTTTTGTCATTTTTCTCTTCTCTCCATTCTTTCTACAATCTCCACACTGGGGTGCTTATTTGTGTAGTTCTTCCCCCTTTCCATTTCTCCTTGATTTCTTGCATTCACTTTTTATTTGGATAGCTTGAACATTAAATATTAATTTGTTGTCCATCTCCTCCATTTTCCAAATGCTCCACCTCCAAACTCTGAGCCTTATTCCTCCCCTTTCCCTTCTTGTCCTCTCTTCAACTACTAACCTCTCTTCACCTCTCTAGGGGACATCCCCAATGAGTCATCCTCTGTCTGGTACAAGGACAGGGATATGGCAATATGTTTTTTCATCTCCTTAGACAGCGCTGTCTTATTTTCCTCTCCTTGTGTTTCAAACCATCTGAGAAATTGTTGCAGTTGTTACTCGATGACTCTGTTTTTCTGTTTTCCCCACTGACCGCTGAAGAAGTGGCTCATCCATCACTTTAAATACCCTCTGATGCACTGCCCGCAGAAGGCTCCAATCCTCTTCATAAAAGTACAATACATGGGCCTGACAGCACACACACACACACACACACACACACACACACACACACACACACACACACAATGTATACAGACAGCCAAGCATACATATAAACACTCCCAAGCACGCATACACAGAGGAGGTGCACACCCTAATCTTTCAGAAAGCAGATAAAAACATTCCATGGGTGTTTGCCTCTCTCACGTAGGTATGTATCTTCACTGGGTTAAATTGATGGGTGGTCGTTACCTATAATGCCACCACAGCTCCTTGTAGAATATAAAATGTCCTTCAGTGTATTGTAGCTTACTAAGTCCCTGTAGCCATCACACAATGACATATACATTGTATATGCAGTGTCTACTTCGAGGAATGTGTTGATCATAATCACCTTGTGTTGCGAGTAGTTACCTCATTCAGTATGTTGAATTGTATAACAGCAGACCTGAATCTAACAAAATAAGTACAGTACGCAGCCTAGAGCGATTTCTGCACAACACACCTATATGCTACTTAAAATGTATACTGTACAGTGAAATCCTTTTTGGAGGCCTTCTCAGGAGCTCAAAGATGTTGAGCTGTTTTTGAGCAACTGAGTCATTTGTGTTGGGATTAAAAGAGTCCCAACACAACAAGAGTCAATCCAAAAATGAAGCAAGTACGAACAAAATAGTTAATGATTGAGACGGAGCAAAACATGTGACATAAAGTAAACGAAAAAATGACATTCAGTGGTACAGATTTGGGCTTCAATCCCAATGATTTTAAAAAGGGGCAAATATTAAATGTTAAAGCCTATAAACACTTTCAGGTAGCAGTGTTAGTGATAGCAAAACTATTGGAAAAAAGCCATGTCCAAATCAAATAATCTGCAGTGTCAAATTCTATTTTTGACTGAACTGGAACTAAACATTTTGGGGTTTTGGTGATTTGCTCAGATTCAACGAGGGAGAAATAGGTGGGTATATTGTCTTTTTCCTTCAACATGCTATTGCCCCCCCCCCCATTTACCTTTAAATTCAATTGCAGTTACTGATAGGTTAAATCAAATAAATTAAGTTCACACGTTTAAGTTTAAGTTCTACCTGCCTCTGTGCTCACTCAAGTTTCCATCCATACTGCAAGTGCTACAAACTCACCAGTATGCAGGCATCTGGATCAGCTTCCCATAGAGTGCAGTGCTGAAGGAAGGGATGATGGGGATGAGAGGCAGGAAACCCCCAGTACTGTGCTGGCATGTCAAACCTGCCTGGAACCCAAACACCTGGAAGAAAGACAGGCGGAAAGGGAGAGAGTGTGAGAGAGATGGTGGGAAGGAGAGAGGGGAAGTGGAAGACACAGGAGGAAAAAAAAAAAAGCAGACAAGGACATTTGGCAATATGTAGATCTAACCATTTACTGGATCCACAGGAAAAAAACTAACAAAAAAACATGTCAGCTGAGTTTACACAGCTTCTGAATAGAGAAAACAGAAGCACAAAGCCAGCGTTGTTCTCTCATCTCAATCGCCACCAAAATGATTTGACCCTGTCTGTCTTCAGCAGCCCTGTCGCAGCCCAAATCTGCTCTCTTACAGGCCGGAGACAGAGGAAAGACGAAATCTACTTATCGTGTGTACTGTACAAACAGCTGTCAGCAAGTCGATCTTACAGTCTGGGAGGCACTGTTAGAAGTATTGTTATGCTGAACCCTCAAGAAAATACATGTGTTCTTTATGTACATTAGACAACTACGGACAGCTGCAGGTTGTATTTTTGCTGGGAGTTTTTCAAGGCATAATTGATTACATGGCAGAAGTGATGCACACACATTGTGTGTCTGACTAAAACGTTTGCGCGTAGTTTGTGCGGTTCACTGGCACAGATTTATATTTACCAACAAAACGTACAGTTTAAAAAAAAAAAAAAGTTTACATACATGTAGTAACAATGAAAAAGCACAGAAAAGGCGGCAACAAAAACCTTGCCGGCGAGGTCTGTTGATTAATGTAAGAAGAGCAAAAATTAGGTAACACTCATGCTTGCACTTAACTAACAGCACCGTCACAACACACTTTATACAGATCAGATTGATCAGGTCCAGATCATGTATCCAGGAAGAGATTTTTAAGCTCATTGTCTTTTAGTGGCAATCATATTCTCATTATCTAAGCTCCTGGTGGCCACATTGCCAGACACATAATGTACTGCAAACCTACTGTTTACATATGTTTATAGTGAACATGGTGGATGAAGTCCTGTTTAATATTGGAGGTAGTGGATGATGGCTGGGCCCGGCTGTCCCACATGCAGCTACTGTATATGAACAGAGCAGGATTCCTTCAATTCCTGCAAGTTGACTTGTGCAGATGGGAGCAGACAGACGAAACTTTGGCCATAACTAAAAGATAATTATTAGACTGATGCACTGCAGCTTCCTCTAAGAGACTAGATTTCAAATTATGTTCTCCTTTCAGCAGCCCGAGGCAACTACTTATTCAAATTCCCCCAGTTTTAGATCGGTCTATTTACTTCTGCTGCCTCCTTGTTGAGCAAACAGGCTGACTTTGAGGTCTTGTCTACAACCATGGAAAAATGTGACAATGGCTAACCACTACCCTCAAGACAGACACCTTAGCTTTGACAGCCAGTGTCAATAAAACACAGATTAAGATAAGCTGTAGTTTATACCCGTTTCAAATCACTTCCCGAAGTGGGTGAATTGCGGCCAGAATGACCTCCACCCTGTCATGATCCCACTACCAAAATCCAGAGTTAGAGTTAGAATTAGGACCTTGGCAGATAATGATGCTGATTGGCCAGAATGATCCCTGGCCACTGACCAGTTGACTGTTAACCCTGCAGTGACCCTGTGATAAGGACTACCAGCATGATGTCCAGCAAACATCCTGCCTTAAAAAAAAGCCCCGAACCCCCCCCAAAAAAGAAAACACACCCAGGCCATAACAGGCCAACCTAGATTACTCCAGATCAGTTATCCAGGTTATCTGAAAGGTGGATAAGCTGAATTTGCTAAAGCCTCCTAGTTCTATATGTACTCCATGGGGCAGCCGAGGCTTCAAGTAAACTATAAATATAGGCGGTTAAAACCTCTTTCTGTCTAGTTTATTTATAGGTCCATTTCAAAAGCAAAGCGGGAGACAAAAATGTACTTTATTGTGGCTATTGCAGCCATCAGATATGGCTTTACCTTCACCTGTATTTAACTGAATAACTAATCAAATAGTGTGTATTTAACCAATTCAGTTGACAGCTACGTGTATACAATGTTAAGACACATTCAGAGGAAAATCAATGATCATTTTTGAATGTTTTGCTATGAACACACACACTATGTGTAGAGAGGTATTACTCATACAGTAAAACTAAGGAAAATTGAATGAGTATTACATCAGCACAAACTTTACATATTAAATAACTGCTTATAAAATTGGCCTTATCAGATTAGGCAATCTGATGAAAGTATGGATGACCAAGAATCTTGCCTAGTGATTTTAAACTTGTTCTCTGATTTTGTCTTAGGCCCTAATTTGATGTTGCGTTTGATGTTGAAACTGTAATTACCAATTTTATCTTTTGAACTTCGAACTACAATTCAAAACTATACAATCAGCGCAGTAACAAGGGAATGTCACAGATGCACAATACAAAGCCTGCGGCATCCCATCAATTTGGTAGGAGAAAACCATGAAGTAGACCAGAGTTGGACTGGTGCTCATCGGGAAGCTCAGTGCTGAGATTTTTATGACCAGGTGAAAAGGGGTCATCAAGGTCATTAAAAGGGTCATTAGGGTTATTTCAGAGTGGAGTTAAGACTGCAGCCGTGCAGTAGACCAACTGACTTCCAGCCACAGTAGATGGAAACAGAACTGTACAAATTAGTAGATGTGTATTTTTAGTGAGCTTGAAAGATGTCCGATAATGAGACAAATGGAAAATAAAATTAAATAAACAAAATAGAGACAAATACAAACCTGTGCAAATTAAAATGGCAAAGTAGAGAAAAAAAAGGATACTGGTGTAGCATGAGTAGTGTATTTGCATCAATTCTTCCATAGGTTTTGCACTATGAGGAAACAACTAACATAGGTTAACTGTCTTAAACAACAAATGAACTTTTTTAGTAAGAAAACTAAATGTGCAAACGCGAAATAAACCAGAGATGTGCAGGTTTAAACTGCAATCTATATTGCCTGATCTTTTGATTGGTTTCTTTTGGAAGCAACTGACATTTGGTTAGTTTAGTACATTGCAGAATAGAAAGTTAAGTAGCTCTGACTGACCTTTTTGGAAAAGTCAGGTTTAGATGTAGGATACAGCTCTAAGCTAGAAACAACTCTTTTAGCAGCAAGTTAATGAAAATGATTATTTAATGCACAGGAATCAAACGTCCCATTTTTGATTTTATGTCTATAAAAAAGGACAGCTGGGATTTGAATGGAACACTGTCGTGCTCACCTTGAGGTAGAGGTGTGCATAGCAGTTATGTAGCAGGTTGTCCGAAGGCAGGCTGAGACTGCTGACGGTGCCCACCAGCTCTGGAGCATACATGGGCACTGAGTGTTCAACATTCACCCTTTCCACCTGGAACTGCACAGAAGGTAGAGGGCGCACCGGCTGAAACACCGGAACGTTGACCGGTCCAGGTGCAGTCTGGGAGATTAAAGATATAAAAGAGGGAAAGGGATTAAAAGTGAGAAGGCATAACACACACATTGCTCTTGTTAGGGTCTAAAATTCTAAAAGTCCACATCAGTCTCCATTGTATCTCTCTAGGCTGACTCTCTGAGTTCTTAAATTTTAAATAAATCTAATTTTGTCACATTAATTCTGTGTGACTTTTATCATTATGTGTATAATGACTGCATTAGATGTTTGAATTGTATCTTTTTACTATGGACCGACTGTGTAGTCAGGAAATAACACTCGTTCAACATTCAAAATGGCGGTGGAAAAAGTAAGTGAACCCTTAGAATTACTAACTAGTTGAGCAATAAGCTCATGTGTATGGCCCTCTTCAAGCAATCCGTAGCATCTCTATTGGGTTGAGGTCTGGGCTCCAGAAGGCAGAGTTTGTTTTTCTTTTTTCTGAAGCCATTCTGTTGTGGACTTGCTCCGGTGTTTCGGGCCGTTGGCCTGAAGAGTTGTCTGATATACTTGGGAATTCATCTTCCCCTCAATGATTACAAGCTGGTCAGGCCCTGATGCAGCAAAGCAGGCCCAAATCCTGATGTTTCTTCCACCATACTTTACAGTTGGCCGTGCCCTTTCGACTCCAGATGTAGCGCTTTGTGGTTTTTCCAGTTCAATAGTTCAATCTTAGTTTCATCAGTCCACAAAACTTTTAGCCAACACCGCTGTGGAGCGTCAATTTGCTCTTTTGCAAACTTCAGGCGTGCAGCAATGTTTTTTTTAGTAAGCACTGGCTTCCTTCGTGTTGTCCTGCGTTGGATGCCCTTCTTGTTCAGTGTTTTACGTATTGTAGACTCATGAACAGAGATGTTAGCAAGTTCCAATGATGCCTTCGAATCATTGGCTGTCATTCGGGGTTGTTTCTTTACCTCACTGATGGGTCTTCGTTGTGCTCTTGGTGTCATTTTGACTGGGCGCCCACTTCTTGGTTGAGTAGCAACAGTCCCAAAGCGTCTCCATTTGTAGATTGTTTGCCTAACTGTAGACTGGGGAATTTCTAAAGTCTTCGAAATAACTTTGTAACCCTTTCCAGCTTCGTGTAAAGTAACAATTCCTGATCGTAGCTCCGCTGAAAGCGAGCCATGGCTGACATAAGCGTGTTCTTCTTGTGCAGAGCAAACGCAAAAAGTCTAAGGGGTTTTCAATCAGTCAAAGAGGCTGTAGTCCACACCTCCAAACGTTTTATCTTAACGAGACTCCTGGTGTGCTAAAACCCGACTCTAATTAGCTTTTTTGGAGGTCATTAATTCAATAATTATTCACATACCTTTTCCAGAAGCACTATGAGGTTTTTTTTGGTTGTTCTCAATAAAGACATGAAAGATCAGACTTTGTGTAATTATTTTTAGACACATTATGTTTGTCAGTACCCTTGACTTACATGAAGATCAGACCACAATTCATGACAAAGTTATTCAGAAGACCATGAAATTCCAAAAGGTTCACATACTTTTCCTTGCCACTGTACATGTGTGTACTGTACAGTAGGTATGCATTTACAGAGGTGTCTGATCATCTTGCGTGCATACCATTCTCTCTCCATTCTGCTTTGTATACTAGATTTTCACACCTTCATTTTGTGTCATGCAATCACCCATGACATATTAATGACCCTTCAAAAAAAAGGTTGTTAAGGAAGATAAGGACAAGAACAGAAGGATGTTTGTGGAACAAAGTAGGTCTGTGTGCACTACCTTGCGTCCCATGATGACAGGCATTAGCGTGTGCAGGAGGTTGAACTCTGCCATGGAGACGGTGACTGAGACTTGGAGCAGGGTGAGACATGTGAGTCTGGTCGGGATGAATTCCTCTAAGCTTGATATCTCTTCTGGAGCAGCTGGACCATGGCTCTCCTCAACCACTTCTACAGACAGTGACACAACAGAAAGAAACATGTTAGCGTTGGAACAAATACCGTAACATATTGCAGAGATGCAGGAAAGGGAGAGGGTGAAGCGCAAGGTTAAACATATTATTACAAAAACAACTGAATTTCCTTTGTTTTACACAAGTGATTCTAACCACAAGTATGCAACCAGTGGTGCATTATTTGAAATAAAGTGATGGAGTGGGAAAGGCCAAAGACATTTGGATTTGAGGACTAAAGATTGTTTTACAGAGAAAGAGGTTAGCTGTAAAGCACACTCTTGAGTGAGTGGGCGCCTCGCCTCTACGCCTGCAGCATTAAAACAATATAAAAGTATTGTCCAACAAAAACCACCACCTCATACACTAAATAAAATAAACATCACTATAAAAGTACTGGCATCTCCAAGCCATATTCATTATAGTGGCTGTTGCCCAGTAGCTTTGATTATGAACTCGCTTATAAAACTACTCCTTCAATCAATAACCTGAAACATCAGGAAAGGCAGAAGATGACGTGAACCAAGTCAACATGGCATAGAGGCTAGCAAGGTCAGCACTCACCGAAGTAAGGAGTGACCAGAGCACTGAACCACTAAACTGTGTCCAGGATCAGAGGTAGTCCTAGACCTGAGGCCTTTGTTACTAAACGGCCTTGGCTCTGGTCCCAGGACATGGGCTTGTTTCAGTTCAGTAGAGGTTCTGTTGGGCTACATTCCCAGCTCCAAGGTGGGCTCAGAACCTGATCCCAAAGCTGTTTTGCTCTTTGGCCTGCCGCCGCAGTCCACATTAGGTTTATCTGGCACTGCCAAGTCCAATCTAATCATATGCCAGGGCTCAGGTCAATATCTGGAGGTAACATTTAAATGACAAAAAACAAGCAGCTCACATGGAGCACGGAGGCATGATTACTAACACTAAACCACTTTCTATTTTAAAACAGACAGAAAAGGCGAAACTATGATAAAAAGAACAAGTGTGCGTGCCAACATACACACTCTGGCACACACAAACTATTAGCGTCACGCCCTGTATTTTCCTGTTCCACTTAACAGATCCAACTCTAAAAAGTCTGGTAAGTTTGTTCCTTCTTATGTTCTAAGGCAGTATATATATACATATATAAAAAGCATTCTCACAAATAAACAACCTGTAAGTAATTTACAGGTTGGAATCTCCTGCTCTAAATAGGACAAGATCTTATAAAATACACAGATACCAGCCAATTTGGCTTCCATTTGCAGCTAGTTCTGGGGAGGAAAGGGATTCTTGCTGACCTTCTGGCAAGGAGAGTATGAGTAGGAGCGGCGAAGAAGAGGACAGGATGAGTAGAAAGATAGTCATGTCTTTGACCTCCTGACCTCTACTTCTCTCCTGGCAAGCACACAAATACTGCCCCCAGGAAACCAAGGCTGGAGTATAGAGCAGCTGTCATCAAAATCATTTGCAGACCAGACAAAGCCTGGACCATCCCAAAGACAGTCAGCGCTAAGATCATCTTTCCTTTACACTGTAGAGTTAAACACGGTTGATGCAGGTGCAAACTTTGCCAGTGAACTACCAGAATTTCTATTAAACATACCTTTCTCAAATCAAGAACATATTTTTGTTTACAAGTTCTTAGAATTATTTGTCTATTAACTCTGTCGTTTCTGATTCAAAAGTAAGGGCATAGAATAGCAATACGTTCAATTCAATAAGTGTGCTGAAATGCACGACTTTTAATTGTTGT
Source organism: Coreoperca whiteheadi (assembly GCA_011952105.1). NCBI lineage: Eukaryota > Metazoa > Chordata > Actinopteri > Centrarchiformes > Sinipercidae > Coreoperca > Coreoperca whiteheadi. The sequence goes on along the minus strand of CM022486.1, from coordinate 24,943,352 downwards.
ATTTACCTATATACCATTTAACCAGACTTAAAAAAAAAAAAAAAAACTTTATAAAGTGTTGCTTTTGTATCAGGCTCATGTATCTGTTTCAATAGTTAACATATGGAGAGCTAAATTAAATAATATTGTAACTATATTAGGGGAGAGGAGGAGCGGGGAGGAGAAGAGAAGAGGAGGAGAGGAGGAGAGGAGAGAGGAAGGAAGCAGAGGAGTAAGGCGAAGAGAAGAGGAGACCAGAGGGGAGAAGAGAGAGCAGAAGAGGAGGAGAGGAGAGGAAAAGAGAGGAAAGAAAAGAGGAGAAGAGAACTTGATTGAGGAAAATACGTAAGGCATGTGTTATTTTATCACGCCATCTGTAATAGCTACCTTGGTGAAAAATGTTTCCTCTTTTATCTACTCTCAATTTCTCAATCCCCCCTGGGGATCTGACTATCTGACCCTTCCCCAGAAAATGCCAGAGAGAACAGACACATTTAGAAACAGGAAGGAACACACTGACCTACCCAGCTTTAGTCAAAAGCTCTATAGTAATTACCCCATCATCTATTATCTATCGCAGATGCTGAAACAACCGAAACCTACGGATGTTATCGTTTCGCAAAAATGAGAGTTATTGCTACAGATATTACACACAGACACACATTCCATGTTCTTTCACAACATCCCAGGGATGAGCTCATCAATAGCTGTGCAGGGACGATCACTAACAAAGGTGTTTGGCTTATCCTCCCTCGTGTGGTCCAAAAGGTCACTACTTTCATGTACAGCTGTGTATTGAAAGATGGGTTGTGCAAGGAAATAACAATGTGATGAGGATACTGTAAAGTGTAAACTGTTGCAGTTTCTGATCATTGACAGAATAGAATATAACAGAAAAGAAGATAGAAGAATTGAGTCAAAGAATAGAATAGAAGACAAGACAAGGGAAGATAAGAGACTGTGTTGAAATGAGTGTAAAGTTAGGTGAGTGAAGGCACTGCAGAGGACTACTAGTTGTTCGCTGACTATAAGCTGCTAAAGTCAGCCCAATAAAACAGACGGAGCAACGGTTAGCGTGAGATGTCTGACCTTGCTGTGGTTTGCAGTAGGGTTCGTACTCGTGGTCCATGGCACAGGTGACCATCTTGAGCATGCGGTGGACAGCGCTGCTGTGCAGCCTGACGTCCAAAGGTCCCACCACCAGCCTCTTGATGGATGTCTCTTGAACGGTGGGCACTACATCCTCCATACTCACCACCGTGAAGTCCTGAGAGCCTACGAACAGAAACACACATACATATTGTGCTTAACATATATTCATAATGTGCTATTAAAAACTCAGTTAACCAGAAAATGTAACGCATTTTTTTCCAAGTCAAACTTTGAGTTTAAGTAAGCGTAACATGTCACCCCCTGTATTTGATGTATGAAGTTGTGTGTTTTTGACAAAATATTAAGGGGAGCAACAGTTTTTCCAAGTATAGAATCTCCTCATCAGTTGGGCGGAAACACAACAAAGATGGCAGTGGTGTAATGGAGCAGCAGGGAGCAGCTCATATAGCCGTGAACCACTGGAATGATGAATATTCCAAATGTCCGCTACTCTCACGCAGCTGTCCCTTCATTCATCGCAGACCCCTGTTCCAGAGGTCCACTTTAAAGACTCAGCTCCTCGGCAATAAAAAGGGAAAAATTAAAAATAAAAGATGGGGGTGGATGAATGGCAGTGAGGGAGGAAAAGGACAAAGGGTCACAACTTTCTTTATTCCCATTACATTCCACCACTGCACTGAACATTCTTACAGCTCAGAGAGTCAACACTATGAATTTAACTTTTTGAGCTGAAAAGGCTGGGGGATGGGGATGAAACTCCCACTGAAATCTGGAGATTTATAAAGGGTAATGGGCAATGCCACTTCCCCTTCCCTTCTTCAGTGAGATTTGGCTGCAATGGATTAGGCCTAATGTCAACCATATGGCTGCAGTTAGAACGGTCAGTGGAATGATGAGGAGGCTGAAATTAGCTGGGATTTAGACGATTTAAAAGTGTCTCCATTTCCCAAGATTTAAAAAAAAAAAAGAAAAGGTTTTTAATCTGCAGCGTTACTCTAATGTGAAGTCAATGGTAAGTGTGACCTGGGTCGGTTAGTATTTCGGTTGACTCAGAGTTTATGTTAGTCCCATGGCAATGGAAACTAATTTGTTTGGTTGACACTGGATCTGGTCCGCGTCCGAGAAGAACAGAAACACTGACAGAAGAGAAGCATTCCAATTGGCATGGGTAACCACAGCCGTCCGGCAGGAAAGAAGAATGACACTTATCCTGCTGTCAGAAATTACTTTGACAGCTCAGGATGACAGTATCAATGTTTTTCTTAATTTAGATTTTTATCTTTAGCTGACAGCAGGAGGAAACAATAGCCTAGTCAGAAAGACGTAAAGGCAGAGGGAAGTATAATGAAAGAGAAAAAGAGGGCAGCAAGTGAAACAACAGAGGCGACATTAGACTCCTAATAAATCAAATTATCGGTTCAAGTCATTGTATTGGTTCAACCGGATCGTCGTTTCTTGTGTTATTGTAAAGAGACAACTGTGCACTATATCATTAGACATTTCTGCCTAAGTTAATCATCGCTGTAACTGGTCATTTCCACTCCACGAAGCGTGATCACTTAACATTCACTGACATATGGGCCATAAAGCAATCCTATTATACTTTTGCAATTAGACCCAGTAAAGGGTTGCACTTTATCCAGATTTAATCAGATTCTTATTTGTTTTGTTTTTTTCATTAACTGTTGAGCATGTTAGACTTTTTCTCTTTGGACTTGTGAATGTCAGTCGGGTGTCATTGTCATACTTACACAGAGAGCAACTTTCCAGCAGCATTTAAATAAAATGCTCAACAATCACCCACTAAAGCCCAAACATTTGTGGGCCAAATGTAACATTTAAAATTGAAGAGAGAACGCGTTCTCTCTTAATGGGAACTTCAGATCTTTCAGAATTAAGTAAACATTCTTGAGTGCTGCAGCTCAGGAATGAGAAATCCTGCCGGTCTTAAGGCTTCTGTCAGGAAGAGTGACACCTAATTAGGCAAGAGGCGTCTATTCACTTTCTCAAGTGCTTACAGGTAAAGAGACAGAGGGGAAACAATGTTTCAACAAGCAGCAGGGAGAAAGAAACTCAAATACGTGTCAGCGCAGACTAAACACTTCTGACAGTTGCCCTCCAGGTAAGTTTGGGGTGAGCGCGAGGACAGGAAGGGTCAAGGACCAGGTGGCTGTGACTCAAACAAGACAAGCTCTTTTTAGGTCTCCAGAGGGCTTGTTTGACAGAGAGGAGAGAGCGAGAAAGAGATGGTGAGACAGAGAGAGTACAAGGTAGATAAGAAGGGATAGAGAACAAGGCAGAGAAAAGGAGAACATGACCGTTTTTTTTTAAAAAAAGACAGAGAGAAGGGGTGGCAAGGTGAGCAAACAAGCTCTGTGAGGAGGAATGAATTGGACAATACCTTTGCCGCTGCTGTTCTCCATTGTGTAGAGATAATCCATGTAGAAAGCACCAAAGCGCTGCATGCCTGCTATCTCTGTGTAGGTCTCCTGTCAAACAAAAGTAGAGTTAGGTAAACATGGCAGTAAGGGAGCAAACAAGCTGATGGCATTCAAGAGTGACCGGGGTCATGGTGGATATGGCAAAGGGGGTCAAATCAGAGATAAAGAGTTGAGGGGTTTATCTGCTTAGTTGAATATGATTTTTTTTTTTTTTACTAGCCAACAATATCACTAATATTTGGAACTATTTACAAAGACTTTAAATGAAAGGAGACACCTGATCGTAGCAGGACGACAGAATTAAGAGTGTCTCTAACGTGGGGTCCGATTATAACCACCAACTTTTAGAGCATGAAGAGTCCCTCGGAGAGAAGACACTTAACTACTTTATGGTGCATAGGGAAGCAATATACTGGATATCAGGTCTGTTTTTATTAGTAATAAGCTATTGATAAAAGGAGGTGAAAGTTTCCTCATTCAGTTGGTGCTTGGATGTATGCCACTGGAAATACGTATCTTATCTACTGAAAGATTGGACTTTTTCATAACAAATCAAAACTGTCTAACTGGGATTATGTCTGGTACTTTCAATTTAACATTGTGAAATGTTATTTGGAAATATTTATTACGATAGCAAGGTCGCGCTTTTAAAGCCATGAATGTAATGTAGAATGTACCTGTAGGCAATATGTACACGTTTGGAAAAAATTCTAATTATTAATGATCATTAAAGCACTTTGTAACTGTCCGCTACCAAACACTAAACCAGTGTTACAAAAAGGCCAGATGGAAGCAGTCATTTTCTTATGCAGGGTTGAAGGGGTGCTGCAGCATATCTAGGCACACATTAGGGAAGAGGCAGGGTACATCCTGGCCAGGTCACCAGTTTATTACAGGGCTAACATATAGATGAACATCACTCACATAGACCAATGGGCAGTTTAGATTTTCAGTTTGACCTCAACCTGCATGTCTTTGGACTACGGGAGCACACCAGAGCACCCAGAGGAAAGCGCAACAGACACAGGAAGCACTAAGTTATTTATTTACAATCATTATTAACAAATAAAACTTAGATCTAGGTAAAAGAACAGTGGATGTTTATATTAAATCTGATCTACCTGGATCCCAGTGTACCATTATATGATAACTTGTCATAATTTATTAGTCTGCAGGTCAAGAGCTACTGACCACGTCCTGGACAATATTTGAAAGTTATACTTCTGCTGCACATCAAACCACTGGTAAACAGAGAGAATGAAAGAGCAAGCATGAAAGAGAGAGAGAATGAGAGAGGCCCCTCTAACACACACATTTAACACCCACACCCCAGACTTACCTACTAGTTCTCTAAACAGAGATTTCAATAGAGCCTTATCAGAGAGGCAGGTTAATGAGTAATATTTATTAGGGGACCTCTAATGGCTCTGGCATGCTTTTGGATCAAAGCCATTGGCTGGTTTCAAAACCGCTAATGAATTAACACTAAAACCTTTGACTCTTAAGACGTTCAAGTATGGATAGATGGATGGATGGATGTCCAAACAATTGCTTCACTGAGGGTCATGAACATTTCTGAGGAGAGTCAACACTAGAGCTCTGATGGCTGATGAAGGGACCTGAGTGTTATCAGGAATAATGACTTCAACACTACTACTTAGATAGCAGGAACATTCCTCTACTGCAGCCAGCAGCTGTGTGACTGACAGAAATAATCTAAGTGGCAGTGATTCAAATTAGAAATATTTATTTAAAAGAGAAATTACTGAGAGTTAACAAAGACAAAATATTGTATTAACTTAGTACCACTAAATATGGTAATAGCTGTCACGGCAGCTTTTCCAGATGAAACCTAAAGAAAGACTGGATGTAATTAGATCAGATTATTGTTTATTGACCCAGATAAACTACTGTATTAGCAGTGTGCATTAGTGTGCTTGCTTTAGAAAACCCTAGCAAGCCATACCCGTACTAATGTACGTTAGGAAACATCTTTTGTTCTCTGTTTTGGCAGTGACTGGCCTTCAGTGAACCCTTCAGATTTGTGAAAACAAAGAAACTTATGTCTTAATAAAAGTTCTTTGCATCAGTCTTGCGAATATTTTTGCTCTCCACTTCTTGACGACCTCGGCGCTACAGATGTTTGTCGTTTAGTGAGGACTGTGTCAATGGCAGGTGCTGTTCAAGTAAACAGCATCAGTGAGTTCATTATGTTTAATGAATTTTTTTCAACAGTACTGCTGTTGGATGAATAAGTGTGTTACTGTGTAGGCCTGTCGGCCCAGCTGTGTGGTGCGTGTTGAGTTAGTTGTTGGCCTGCCTCGGAACTGACTGCTTAATTTTTTCCATATGTTTTATTCTCTGCTATCAGTTCTTTGGGTGTCCTTTGAATGCTTAGTGGTTAGTCTTCGGGGAAAATGCTTGATTGTGACTATACTGTACATGTCACAAACAACCTGTAATGTTGGTTGGATTTACTACTGGCAAACTAATATAGCTGCATGGCTGCTCTGCAGTAAATGCTCTCTGAGGACCTCAGTCTGAAATGCATGGTCTGCTACTGCATTTTGGCCTTCCATCCAAGCAAAGACAGTCTTTTTGAAACCGCCAAAAACGGATTTTCTTTAGCCCCAAATACAATTTCAAAAATAAATATGTTTGGGAACATTATTCTTCCGTCGAGCAGTATTGGGGAAGGGGACTTCTAAAAGTCAGAATCTATGTAATTTTATTTTGACCTTGTGATTAGCGGCATCCAGGATGAACTCAGCCCTGACGCCGTTGTTCTCCGGACTGCGGTAGTCAAAGAGAGAGTTGGTAAGGTAGGTCATTCCTTTACTGCTTAGGCTGTCACCACAGCTGAAGAACACTGCATCCTGCAGAGACGCAGAGAAAAGAAAAGAGGAAAATGAGGAGAGGTATGAAGGAGAGGACGCACAGAGAATGTAAGAAATGTTTAAGATTATTGCAGATATCCAATCAAGTCCATACTACATTAAAAAAAAGAAAGTTTTATCTAGATTTATTTCAAACTATGTAATAAAAATAATTTGCTGTCCCTTATTAAATGTACTACACCATAGGTGAAATTCACAATTTAAAGATAACCTTAGAAAAGCAATCATTAAAAACAGTTAACACACAGTTGTTCAAATACATTGATTTCAATTGTGCCCAAAAGCATTAAGTGTACATTAGCAGATGGTGAGACTGCTGTTGACATAGTGATGTATGTGGCAAACAGAGAACATTATGGTTAATTACAAAGGGCAACTGAATCACACTCCTCCAAAAACAATCTAGACCACATCTTTACCTCCTTCTGAGAGCTCTTGGGAGCAATAGAGGCTTCAGGAGACATGGTTTAGGTGAAAGTGGTCTCTTTCCTGGGCTTTTAAATTCTCTTTTAATCTTTCTCACTCACGTTTTGTCCTCTTTTTTTCTCCCCCATTTTCCTTGAAGTTTTTAGGCTGTCTTTACCTCTTCACGTCGGTTCATGTTTTCTTCAAAATCCCGTACTCCCATGATCCCTTTCAGGCAGAGTGCCCGGCAGCCCACGAAACCAATCTGACAATCGAAGAAGGGCTCTCCCATCATCAGCACCTGGAATAAAAACCAGAGGAAGAGACTTTAACCTGTTTTTATACTCCAGATTTATTCACCTCTACATGAAGAACAACGTGGATGCTGGATAAACTCTGGTGCCCTGCAAAGGCATACTGTGCAGTAAAAAAAAAACTAAACAGGAAACCTATTAATTCATGAAAATGATTATTAATATACTTGGCTAGATGGTAAAGACATTTGAGGGGAGACTTGAGGATGTGGGAGTGTGAGGTAAGATCAAACTGAACAGAAGGGGGAAATGCCAGCTTCAGAATCCTTTCCTCTGCAAAGAGAACACCCAGGATGGAAAGTGCCTTAAATCAGTCAACAGAAGCTCAGTAAAACCATAACAGGCCAATAATTCACAGAAATTCAATTGAACTGAATTACCTTTTTAGGTCACAATAAGGATTGAAATTAATTTATAGTGAACGTATCACAGACAAGGTTCTCCACCATGACCAGTTTGAGGCTATGTTGGTTTGTGGGCTCATTTCATTGTGATAAAAAGGAGTAGGGGTCAGGCAGCTTCCATTTTCCCGTGAGAGTGGTGTGTGTGGGGGGGGGGGGGGCTGCAGTCCAGCAGCCCCTGAAACCAGCAAGGTGTGGTTCTCTCTCACTCACCGTGCCTTTGCTTCACCCAGCAGACAACTAAACAGAGAGCAATCCAATAAAACTTTACGTTTCACCACACAATAATTACAAGGCCCAGTTTTCCCTGTTTTACTAGCCATCCTTTTGCCTTTCAACGCTCTCACTTTTGGTCCCAACTCAGACTGGACTTTCTCTCTTCCAGCAAAAGCATAAATTACAGAAATTGGAATTGGAAATCTCGCAGAATTCTCACATCTGGTAGAAAGCTTAGGAGCAGAAAACTCCTTTCCTACTCCAACCAGGTAATCAGAGAAAAAGGTTTTAAAATATTTTCTACGCCGAGGGGGAAATGCGGAAATGATCAGACTTGGACTCGACTCAGACACAGATTCCACTGTGTTCACAACAGGCCACAGATTAGTAACCTGGAGAGGCTTTATAAATATACTTAGAGAGGGAATTAAGGGGAACCTCTGTCCAACAGTGAATAAGGAGACAATAATAATAATGGAGGCTCAAAAGGAAGGACAGGGATCTTTATTGGGCTGTTACGGTTCTGATAGGTAACTAGGTTGCTTTCCAGATGGGTACAATTGGTAGAGGGAAGAGCTCACTAGAAAGATAAGTTGCTGTAATATTCCTCATCATTAATATTGGTTACTATCCAGGGACGGACAATACGATCTAAAATCTTCATTAGGATACATTTTCACATGGTGACATCTGGACTGGACTTTTTGGTTAGTTGGTTAAACCCAAGAAAGTTGCCATTGGTTATTGTATTTAACCACTCTATTATATGGAATGTAATGCAATATTAAAAAAAATTATAAAAGACAGTAAAAAAAACTACAATCCATAAATCGTGTTCAGCCCTTTTACAAATTGACATTTTTTAGGCAACAGGTTAAGAGTTAAGCTGTAGAGTCTTACCTCAATAGTGATTCCCTCTTGCTCCAGGCACAGGACCTCTCTGGACTTGACCTTCTGAGGACTGTAGTAGCTGCTCTCTGACTGGGTCTCTGTCAGCTGAGACAAAAGACATTTAAAATTCTTAAGAACGGTCAAAAATGGACTCAATTAATAAACAGATCAAATAAATACGTAACTTAGCAGTCAAGGCTAGTTTGTCCTTGAGTTGACGAGGATGGTACAAGCAAAGCACAACATTTGCAATCTTGATTTAATCTGTGAAAAAAAACTACTATTCCCATGTAACTTCTGAAATGCTTCAACAGGTGCCACAAGAAAATCCATAGACCATGAAAACTGAAGTCTTTACAAAGTTTAATTTCGTGTTACATTTGGGGCTTTGTGACAGTGTTAGAGCCAAAACGTAGAGAAGCGTGTTGAAAAATCATTAAACCAGTTCAAAATCAATTAAGCAGGTCTTAAAATTGCAGTATTCAGTGAGCAACACTTGTTAAGAATAGAGGAGATTTTGCCACCTCACCTCCCATCGTGTCGGGAGACAATGATGGGAAAATAAGTTTTTGTTTTTGACAGAATAAGTAACGGCAATAATACGGATGTCACGAAAAGGCAACACTAAAACTGGAAAGCATATGTCTCATTGTGCGTGTGTGTGCGCGTGTGTGTGTGCGCGTGTGTACCTGCAATTCACTGCTGAAACAGATCCATGACTTGAAAAATAAACAACAGCTATGCAAGTCTTTGGTTGTGAAGGGCAACGAGGCCCCAGAAAATAATGCTTAAAACCAGAAACAATAACATCCAAACACGGACAGATGACATTTTCTTAGATCAGAGACTGGATGCCAACTTTGGGACTTTGTGGTCGTGTCCTCTTCCAAGTTTGGACTCAGGCCAAAGACATTCATCAAACCACATGTCGGCCACTCCTCTCCGATTCAAGGGGAGGCCCTCTGTGGCTTTATTGGGAATGACAATCAGAACATGACTAAAGCACAAAGGCTACCAAGGGGCACACTGATAATTTACAAGTGATTGTTCATTGAGTATTCAGGTAAACGGATAAAAGAGGAGGGACTGTTCATTAGAGCATCAATGCTGCGTGTAGTAGTCTGGAGGTAGAGAGCGAGTGTCTGGTCAAAACTAGATGGTTGGGGTGAGAGGGGTACAGAGCTGTGATGCTTTTCAGGTTGGCCAGTTTAACAAACTGTGGGTGTACAGCAGAACTGTGCAGGCCCTAACCTATTCAACTTTAACACAGGAAGCAGGTGCAGGGCAAGCAGCAGCTGTGCCTTATTACCCCTACTGATGGAGCAGACTCTCTCACCCTCGCTCCCTTCCCCTCTTTCAATTTCGATGGTTTAATCACATGCAGGGATCACCCCCACCCCGGTCCGCAGGTCCCTGGGAGCAGCGGTGAGCAAGGATGTTAAATTATCTGACTGAAGAATTGCTCTGCCTGACAACAACATAGTCATGTCATGTGCATAGTGGCACTGACACCGAAGAGCCCACCATGATGAATGTTTGTCCAATAAGAATACGGCCAGCTTGGCATTGCACAAGTTAGAAAGGTGGGCCTGAAGCGATACAGTAGACGGAGGACAGAGAAGCAGCGTTGCATTGGAGCACCAACACACACGCTTAATACAGCCAGTAATACACAGAGCTACTGCTGCCACTACCTTCCCTGCTACCTCTCCTTTATTATATTTCGGCCCATTTAAAAACTTTGGGAATCCAACCCAAATGAAATGGTTCTTTATGAGGCATCTTGGAAATGTTATGACGTTGGATGTGAATATTGGGGTACTTTGTCTTTATGTCAGTTTCTCAGAAATGTAACACGGTGGAAAGGATCTGATGGAAAAGTTGAAAAAGGCCTTGGGAACACTTGAAATTTGCTATTGTTGAAATAAATGAAAATACCAAAAATAAAGAAACAATGTTTCTGAAAAAGAAAAATGGCATGATGTCTGGCAGGCAATGGGAGTTTGGCAGGTGTGCAAAAGTGAAAGAGGAGAACAAATGGTCAGTGCTGAACTATGCATTATGTGTGTAAAAGTCATTAAAGTATACTGCCAATTTCTCTGATCAAACAGATCTGGGGAGTAATGGGTCAGCAATCTAAAAATACCTCTCTGATTTCATGTCCATGTCAAACTCAGGTTCAGGCAGTGGCTGTTCAAAGACATGAAATTCCCTCAAACTAAATACTTCCTTGTTGGAAAGAGACGAGAACGTTTAAAAAACCATCCTTTCAGCTGTCTGCAATTACTCCAGACGAGAGGCAATTAATTGATTAAAAGAACTCAAACAATACAGGAACAATTTAAACATTATTAGAAAAGCACCAAGGTCTTTTTGGCCTGAGACATACCTCCCCTTCACTGATCACACACGCTGTCAAGTACGCACGCACACACACACACACACACACACACACACAGGCAGTAACGTGATCTAAAGTGCCTGAACCTGAGGGGAAACGCAGATGAATTCCAACTATTCTGAGTGAGCAGGCCGGATTAAAGTTTGGGATCCATTTCTGAATAGTCATCATACCATGTATAATGTTTAAAACATTAACGTGACCCGAGACGCCAGTTAGCGGTTACACTTCCCTCCCCTGTACCGCACACAGAGACAAAGAGGACTGTAACTTCCTGAGGATCAAGCCGTTCCTTAAGACTCAAACTGAAAATAAACACAAAATAGAAGATGCAGGGGTGGGGTGGGAAGGGGGGAGAGAATAAACAATAAATGGTAGCAGGGAAAACAAACACTAACTGTTAACCCTATAGCTTTAATTAAGAAATTCTATATCAACATTAAATGCCACCATCTGCAGAATTTGCCCAAGACACACAAATTGATTCTAGCTTTTGTGTAATACACAATACACTCTTGTCTTCACCATCTATCCATACTCTTATGCTTTCTTGGACATGAAAACATATTTTCATTGCCACTGTATATAATGTATTTGTTTATCTGAAATACATTTTATCATTTCCTAAACACATCTCAACACTTATTCACATTCATACTAAATGTATTTACTTTCAGTGTGATGTGGAATACTTGTAACTTTAAAACCGTGCTGAAAATAAAAGAACTTCACTTACTCATGTTTGGCCATTTCATTTTGATATTTGACATTGAGTGGATCGTGTTTGTCCTTCCCAATGACATAATACAACTTAACCGTCGTTCACCCAGTGTATGCTGGCATACATTCCAGCCCCACCGTGACATTTAGTAAGGATTTGGTACAGAAATAATTTACGATGGTGTGTGTTTGGTTTTTTAACAGCTGATTTACCTTGAACGTAACAGAAGCTTTAGTGCAGTAGAAGCCTATGGAAACAATGGGGTCTTTGGGTGTGTGTGGTTGGGGGCTGTTGGGGATGCCTCCTGTCTCTCTCTGCTGGTAAAGGCCTTCCTCCATTTCCTCCTCTGTGCCTACGATGGCTGGGACGAAAGACCAAGCCCAGGACACCCAACCCTGGTCTGCCTCTTCAGACTGCATGTAGAGGTCTGGGCTGGAGTACTGGCTAGTCCCCTGGCTTTCCATATCCACATCCATCCCTGAAGGGGGAAAAAGTCTTAATTCATTATAATGCAAATACAAGCATGTGATTTTACTGTAGTTCAAGTAGTGACGGGAAAACGGTCCGGGTTAGTGCCTGCAGGTCTACTTTTACTTTTCAGATGCTTAAGATAAATATTTTGGCAGTTACAATGCACACTTCCAAACATACAAAGATCTGGTCACACAAAGCAGACTTAATATAAAATGCACAATTATCCTAAATAAGAATTCCAAAACAATCAGGGGGTTACATTTGCACATAATAGCTAAATTTTTATTGCATTCAAATCAGGGTTCAGATGAAAAATACTCAATTCCTCCTTAGCATGCCTTTACTTCAACAGATAAATCAATCTGAAGATGCAGGTTCTGAGAACAAACTGGTCCAAGATACAGGGATACAAAGAGAAAACTGCTAATAATGGAAGTGTCTGTGCTCAATGCAGCACACTAAATTAATTTGTCCATGCCTTTAGGGTAGTTTAATACAAGCAAGATGTTTCAGCTGTCAACTGAACATACAAAAACAGCACAGACCAAGGCAGTTTCGCAGTAGTTGCTGCCAATGCTCCAGCATGCAGGTGTGTGAGTATATGCGTGCTGCATGAACTCTGGGTGGGGGGTTGGGGGTTGGGGGGGGGTGAGTCCATTCCAATAGGGGCCAAAGGGCACAGCCTGTCAGACAGCATCCTGACAGAGGAGAGCCTTGACTGGACCCAGTGGATCACTGTGGTCAGGGCTGGCTGAGCTGAACCCCACAGCACAGGCTGCATCCATAAACGCATGGAGCGAGGGGTTGGGTCACATATTTGTTCAGAAGCCAACAGACTGAAATGGAGGCCATGAGGGAGGCTGAGTACCTATGAGCCATCCGCAAAAGCTGAGCTTGGCTAGGAGTGCAGGTGAAGGCTAGTAGGGTACGAATTTGGGACTGTACAAGATAAGCTGGAGGAGGTGGGGTGATTGATCACACCTTCTGCGCCTAGACAGAGCACAAGGGGTTGATTGGAGCACCGGCTTCTGTAGGGCACAGGCCACACACAAGGTGAAGAGGGTAGAAAGGAGTGGGGGAAAGCAGATTGAGGCTGAGTGGAGGTGGGACTGCTCGGACATACCAGGTGGCTGAGGTCTAAATATGGGACAAAGCCTGGACAAAAAGCGATTTTAGGAAAACAAACAACATGGGGTTAAAGATAAATAGAAGCTTAAGACGGTCAACAGGCCAGTCCTTGTGTCAGCAACAGAAAATTTTAGCAAAATGTAAGTACTTGGACGACCGCTGGGATGTACAGTAAGTCATTGGACTGGTATGTTGGCGGTGTGCGTAACAAAAGATAAGCAGAAGTGTGGTGAAGCCCATTCACTATTATCTTTTCCCTGTTTCTCAGCAACTTATTTTGGGGCTCACGGGTTCCCCAAAACCAACATGCACCGTCCCGGTCCCTGATGCCGACCTCTGAACTCGTCCCATCGTGTGTGTTTCCATGCACGTCGGGAGAGAGGAAGCTGATGTCAATACACAAGAATGTGTAATCCCATTCCGCGCGGCCTCACGTCCTCTGTGAGAAAACAATATTGTCCGTGAGGTCACAGCTTAGGAATCCCAGAGGCTAAGGCGGTGAAAATTATGACATATTTTAATTAAATCTTTCACTTTGCGAATTGGCAGTTGGAAATCCCATGTTAGAGCGTTTTATCTCTCTCTCTCTCCCCCAAATCTCCCTGTTCGATTCTATCTCTCATTTCTCTTTTTTCCCCTTTTTGTTTTCACTCCATGGAAGCCTTTGAGGTGTCAGTTCAACAAGTTAAGCTCTTTCGCTTCACGTCACAGTCTGACGAAGCCTACGTTTGAATTGCAAGGCAATCAAAATAAAAGCACAATTACCAATCAAGTGATCAAAACAGACCGGCTTAAGGAGACTTTGAAGTATTAATCCAGAGACGTGAGTGAAAAATTCCCAGAGAGTGATGTGGGCTGGCCAAAACGTATGCTGCTTTGGAGTAGAGCACTATAACCACATAGGTGTGAAATACAACCAACATTGTTCTCTGCTTCACCATGAGAGCAACCAAAGGCTGACTCAATCTTTTTCATGGACAACTCACAATATCAGTGTGGCACCACATAAGCATGCATATGTCCACAGGCAGAGTGCAGAAGCACTACGTGACAGGATGTGTCAGGGTCATGGTTGGTTTCCATGAGTCCAGGGTCTCCAGGCAGCGGTGTATGTCTAAGCTAGCGAGGGAGTGGGTGTGTAAGTGAGTGAACAGCTCAGTGACATTGAGACAGTGAGAGGGGAGGAGTGAGAGAAGGCAGTGCCCTCGCAGGCCAGTAGATGTCCCTCCATGTTTATAGAGGGAGAGGTGCACTGGTTACCTGACCACTGAGCAAAGGCTACTCTGCTTGTTGTCTTATGCATCTGCACACACACACACACACACACACTCTCCTTTTATTTTTTTTCCCAGTCACAGATTTACTGATCTATTAGAGCTGCCTGTTCATCACTTCCTCACAGGTAAAATAGTACATACACACAGACACCCTTTGGTGCACAGGCCTACTTACTTTGATATAAAAGAATGGAACACATATCTACATGTGCGTCGCATATTGTATCACTTTAACGCTAACAGCGTAATATTAAAATCTAAATGTTTTAAAATCCATTTTAGTTGTCATGGCAGGAGAATATAAAATGCTCCGCGAGACAAAAAGCTGTTTCATCCATGTCCATAAACTTCTAAACCCAATGGCCTCTAAGTCTTCACACCAATATCAAAAAGTAAAAAGATGATTAAAAAGAGGTCCTGTCATGTCACTGGGCTAGCATAAGGGAGCCACATGAGCTTTATACGGGGGAGATAGCCTTTCGGCCTCTGGCAGATACGTGTGTGTGTGATGGTCCATTCCATTGGATAGGCCACTGAAGACTCCTACAAAGCAAACACTACATGCACATATACAGAGCGCAAAACACCTACATACGTCATTGGACAAAGAGACAACAACTCCTTGCACTGATACACATGCTCACATATACACGCTGTTCAGCGAGGCGCACACACCCTGCCACACTCCAGCAGCCACAGTCCTCGGTTCCTAATTCTTCACATACTTGTTGAAATTGTACAGCTTTCGGTGCCGTGACCAGCTGGTCCATTCAAGCAAGTTAGTCATCTAAGTTTCCAACCGCTGAAGTTTTTACAGTGTTTCACAGACTTCATTGAATTTCAGACAGTAGGAAAACGAGCCGTCTAATCCTGAAGGGTTGCTTTGGTTCGTGACACACAAGTATCCCGCGCCATTCACCTATTAGGGCTATTCATTAATGAGGTCTTACCTACAAGAGAAAGATTCAAACAAACAGCATGCAGCCACAGTGAATCATGTGCACATAAACACATTACAAGGCTTTTTCCATTTCATTAATTGGCAAAAAGGAAAACACACTTCCATGTGGGCAAAAATTCATACTCAAGAGTACAAAAAACAACAACAACAGAAAGGGCATTGGAGCCTGAATATACAGCAGAGACTCACCACAGGCAGCCTATGGGAAATGAACGTGATGAAGTACTAGGTACGATACAGGGATAATGTTCCAGCAATCATGTGACAATGATTGTTTCCTACAAACTACAACCCACTAAAAATAAATATGCATGTAAGCCAAGTCAGTAACAATGAATGTTGTAGTACTCAAACTATCACTGGTTAAGGCTGTCCGTACTGGTTAAGAAAAACACATTTTATTTTCTTATTACAAATAATAAATCATTTAAGCTGTAATTCTGCTACTATTATCAAAAGAATTCAGCTTTATTCCTTAAATCTGAAATGAATACACTGAAAACCATATGTTCGTGAACAAGCCCAAACCCCTGCCAACAAACGCACACCCACATACTACAGTACATACACGCACAACTGCCCCCCGCCTCCCTTCAGCTTCTTCACTCTGTCGATTACTTCCAGCATAACAAGATCTGGGGGCGCTCAGGTTCCAAGAGCTGGTCTCCTCTTGTATATTTTTGTGATGGGATACTAATTCATTCTCAGAGGCTCCGCATAGCAGTAGCATGACACCGACTCTTACATCTGGCATTGCACACCGAAATGGAAGCTGGGCCAACTTGCAGTAAAAGTTCCAGGCCAACAGGCAGGGAGCAAGTTAGAGGGAGTGAGCGAATGGGCTGTACTGTATTGGGCTGCCTGCTTCCCCTCTACCCACCACTTCCCCTGCACCATAATTTGCTCCTGGTGCTACAGAGGCTGATTTAGCCCAGCGGGACCTAGGACTTAATCCTGGTCTATTTGGCTGAGATGCGGATGAGCAGTTGGGGAGAGATGAGATGGGCAGTTAGGGAATGAGGTGGGGTTTTTTAAGGGGGTGGCTGCAGCTATTAAAAGTATATAGTCTATGTATATGTGTGCAGGCGTGTGTGTGTGTGTGTGTGTGTGTGTGTGTGTGTATGTGTCTGTATGTGGTATCCCTGTGAAAGAAGCTGACTGCATGTGTGTGTTTTGCTCAGCTTCCTAATGTGGGGAGTGTGATTTCCTATGGTGCTCCAATCAGAAAGACAGAACTTGGTCTGTGTTTGATTCATCCTTGTTTCTTTCCTTCATCCTCGTCTCTCCTGCCTCTATCCACATGGAGGGGATCAGGCCTGACGACAACGGTCTGTGTTGAGTTACACGCTCCGGCTTTTGTTTGTGGAAAAAGCAGGAGGAGCGCACACCATGGTCAAAGTGATGTTAAATGTCCCGTTTAGGAACAACAGCAGCATATGGACAGACATAGCCCCTGAACAGAACAAGGCAACATGCAGAGCGAGATGAAAACGCTGTCTAACGAAAAAGTCAAAGCTTTGTGCATGGTCTGATGGCTCATTAACCATTTTAGACTTTTGGCCACATTTTGTCTGAGAATTATGACTGCTACAGGAACCATACTGACACACAAATTCTGCATCCCTGTGAGACCTCAATATGTACATTTGCAGAATAATTTTGATAGAACAGAATAATGGCTGTAGAAAAATGTGAGTTTTTTGCTTTTGTTTTGCTGTACACAAATCTTGCTTGGGACATGGGTAAAAATGTACTTCTAGAGCACTGCAGTTTCCGGAAAGAGGAGGGCCCTCAGCCATAAAAAAGCAGGACTGCCTCACTCTACTATTTTGTAGGTGAATGAATAAATAAAGAGCAAAAATCACAGCCTAAATTACCTCACTGTACTTACATATGTAAGTTCTAGCTAAATCTAGCTAAAGAAACTCTGCTCAGATCTTTGAAAATTAAAAACATTCAATAAAGCACACCAGAGTTCTTTTTTTAGATAATGAATTAAACACAAAACAGAGACAGAATTGTTACTGCTTTGTCCCTAAAAGACCTCACTCACCAGGTAAAAGTGCTCCAGCCTCCCTGACATGACCACTGCCCTCTTCTCCTTCGCCCTCTTTGTGTCCTCCGATTTCCCCATAGTAGAGGGCAATAATCAGTTCCAAAATACGGATGAACATTGGTAGCTGCTGATCAGTAATGGACAACTTCAGGCTTTCCACCATGGTCTGGATCTGAGGAAACAGAAAAGAAAAATATACGAGATGGTTTAAATTCTGAAATTTGATTTGTTAAATTATATGTTTAGATGTGAAATGGGCTACAGACCCAACCCACTTCTGGTGGGCTCCCGCATAATGTGAATAGGAATGTTTAATAACAAAAGGGTAGCGCTGCCCCAGGCCCTGTAAGAATTGGTATGGATTCCCCTCTGGCTAACTGGTGAATGCTGCATGTTGCATGTGGAAGACGCACTTTCTGCCCCTGTTAAAGTTATATGATCACCTACAGCTACAAACCACAAATTGTGGTCTGAATGCAAGTAGATGGAGAGTATACAGTAACAATAAGGAAATAGATACATCCAATGATATAAAGACAATGTCGGGATAAAAGAAGTCAGGTCCAAATGGAAACAAATGTAATCACATTAATACATGTAATGTGAACCAATGTGTTTACTGTAATTATCTACTTATATTGCTTAACATTCAGTAACAAGAGACTCTAAATGTGGCAAATATTTCGTGTGCGATTCTGTTGATTGACCTTATTGAAGGTCACTAAACCACACATCTTGTTACTGAATATATGGAGATGGGAATGAGACCGTTCCGCTTTAATTCAGCCTATTGATAAAGTTTGTTTAACAGATAAATGGGACTGAATTAAATTTACCATGATGTAGCTTTATAGTGAAAAGATGACAAATGCAATACCGAAAAACATAAACCACAGACAGCCGCAATCAATTTTCTGGCTAGAATCTACAAAGTTTACAAAATCTCCTTATTTTAACCAAGGGGTTTTAGAAGTGGTTAGAAATGCATTGGAAAAAGAATCAAAATTGTACTTTTTGCATCAGAAATTGTTACGATTTGACTCCATAAACAAATCTCTACCACATTAAGGAACCACACAGCCAAGACTCAACAAACCTCTACCGTTCCACTGACAATGAGTAGAAAAATGATTGACTGCCTGTGATGAATCTCTAGTGAGAGGAGTAGTTCATTTCTAAACAAAACACTTACTATTGCTTTGAAATTAAGGTAATTTGAGACTGATTCTCAACATCTTAGGTGTAGAACAATGGGCTGAGTTTAGACATTATCGGTTTGACAACAGCTAAGTAAGTCACATGTTCCTATAACAACTGTGAGCTGCTGTGACAAATTTAAACCTTTCCATCACTAGCATGTGTGACAGGTTTGGAGGGTTGCTAAAATTTGGAGCTGCTCACTTTGATGACAGATGGGATCTTGGAATTGATGTTGTCGTAGGCAAAATGAAGGCGTGTTCTGAAGGAGCATTTGTACAGCAGCGGGTCCTGGTAAAACTCAATCTTGCCACTAGCATTCCGCTTGTCCAAACACACAGTACAGTCGGCAAAGTTGATCACTTTCCTTAGGACCAGCTCTGGAGCTTCACAGAGAGAAAAGGAAAAAAAACACAAAAAGGAAACAAAATTAATGCAGATAATTTTGCATTGAACACATAAGAGGTTGACCCATTGTGCTTGACACTAATCAAACATGTCAAAATACATGCATTAAACATGTACGCGCACAGGGAAAGGTATGCCTAGAGAGGGGTATCGTTAAACACAAACAAATGCAATCATACACACACTCATACAACAGCAGTAAATCCTCATTATCTAGGAAATCAAAGATCTAGGAGATGACACTCAGCAGAAATCACAGAGCTGTTGCGTAATGTGACATTTACAAGAGGTACAACAAATTGGTTTGTGTGTGCGCAGTGTATGGTATGTGGTGTGCGTGTGTTAGATGATCATACATCATCAGATTCTGTTGTCACTGACTCACTCAGCCCTGACAGAATGATAACAGGACTCATCATTCCCAGAATTATTTTATCTCTAAACAGTGCCAGTAACTATTGTTGCAATCACTATTTGCTTCACATGTTGGAATAGGCCCCCTTAACAAAACATTCCAACGTGATAACAGTGACCCCTTAAAATGACCACTTCATGATTTCTCTGTTGATAGACTTTTGTGACTCCCTATAAAGAAACAGTTCTTTCTTTAAGGTTATGATTGGTGGTTCAAGTTTAAAATAATTGTAATTCCCTGGCAGTAATCTGAGAAACTATAGACCACGTACACCACACGAGAGCTTCTAAATGCGATGGATACAAACCCTGTACACAAAATGGAAATAGGCTTACAGTATTGTTGCAGTGAATAACCACTGACTAGGAGGATTTTCATAGTTTATCGTTGTTGTGGAACATCTACAGGATTCAGGAAAAGCCCAAAATACCAGGCTTGTGTGGCATAAGGCTCCCTGTCAGCACCGGGTCCACATGTCACTGTCCAGTACTGAGAAACATTACTGCAACTAATATTGATAGGTAATGGCACAGGTAAAGGACCGGTCACCAAGTTGATTTTGATCAGTCTTGCTCTTGTCAAGTGTTCCAACATGAATAGTAATTTGTGTCTCTACCTCAAGGAATTAAAACCAAAAAACAACAACACACGAACCATGTAGCAATCAAAAGAAAGCGCCCACATGGACTGCACTTCCTATTGTTTTATTTACAAGAGGCATGCTTAGGTTTAAAATCCCCCACCTCATCCATCATTTGTGGTATTAAATGTGAGCTCTTTTCTGTGTCACTCTGCATTGGACCTACACATGCTCCAGTTAGGCTGAGGAGTTGGTCAAGAGTCTGAATATGAGACAGTTCTGGGAGCTGACATTGGGCATGTACACAAACAGCCATGTTTAAACTTGTCTGATATGTCTGTTTGACCTTAGTTTGAACTAACAAAATTAAACACTTACTGTAATATATAGGTTCTTGTCTCAGCGGATTTACTAGTTAATCCCACTACCAAGGAATGTAAGCAGCCAATGCTCACCAGTGATATCCATGAAGGCCCTCTCCCATATATCGTCCACAGTGTAGCACTCTGCTGAGGTAATGTTGACCGAGAGCACGATGTCGTCTTCCACGTACTTAAGGATCAGGTTGTTCACCACAATATTCACGTTGTTCACCACGCGCCTGATCAGACTCTGCACGTAACCTGCAAACACATGAGAAACATGTTAAAATGCACAATAAGTCCACATAAAAAGATACAAAAAAAGCATACTTAACTGCAAAGAGAAACATGTACACAGGAGGACACAGGAGCTATATTAGCATATATATCAGGACACGTTAACTTAGTGCTGGGACACCGTAAAAGAGTAAAATCCATAGCTGAATTCCCTGAAAGTCTTCGCGCAATACCACTGACCCCTGCCATCCTCATGGGATCATAAATAAGAGGAGCTCCTGACATGTTATTTTTTGCCACAGTCCATCCCTTGGGCATGTACAATGAAAAGAGCTAAATATCCATAAGAAAACATTTTTGCTCCTCACCCTGCCTGAGCGGAGCTACAAATCCTCGGCGAATTTATGAATCTCTGAAGAGCTCTCCTCTCCCCTCAGATGCAAAGTCTTGTTTAAAAGAATATGCACAGTCTGCCTCCAACATATCCCTCCCTAGCCTATTAAACCACTAAGGAGCCTGCGTGTTCACTTAAACATACGACAGCGTCATTGCATGAGCACACACATGCATTCACACATACAAAACACAGGACTTTACACATATTTTTACATGAAATTAGTTATTGAGGGCACAGGCAAACTACGTTCTTTGGAACACCAGGATTCAAAATGAATGGCACATTCTGCCAATGATAAGGAGGACAAAACAATCACATGGGCAACCTGTGTGAAAACACTTAATACACATTCATTTTATAGTGTGATGAGTGGACAAGTTCATGACATAGCTTACTTTTAAAAATTTGGGACATGACAAGAATGAGAGGGCGGGACCTTTGAAATGTTGTGGTGACGGAGAGCAAGGGCTAGAGAAATCAATTTTGTACAAATGGAAAGAACAAGGGATACAGCAATAGATTTTTGGTGAGGGTGAAACGTGGGGGCCGGCGGCTCTGTGGTGAAGAGGTGGAGGGATGTAGTAACCAAAGGCACGCAGGAGAGAAAGCGCAGTCCGATAGATTGTGTTTCAGCAGAGCTGGGGGAGCCATCCTGCAGTGTTACCAGTACCTCCTAATGGCCACAGTGACGCCCAGAAACAGAAGCTTTGCAGGAAAAACATACATGGTAAGGTCATTACTCAACAAAGTAAGAAAGAACTTAAAATATTACAGACAGGGGAGTTTCGACCATAAAATATGAAAATATACAGCAATAAATCCTCCTAACCACAGGACCAATGGCATTATTCATTCCTCCCATGTACTGTTTAACACAGTCACTACAAGTTAAAACATATAAACCTTTAATGCTTTTCCCTTATTTTCCAAACCAAATGTTTGTCTTCCTGTATCTACATACCTGGCCCAGGGCATAACAGAACCGATAATTAGGCAGAACTAAATGGTGCTGTTGATGAAAATATTTATATGAATTGGTTAACTGTTCTACCATTTGTACACAGGCCCGACTACGCATTAGCATAATCCAATTGACAAAATTCTCATGAGTTTGCTGCCTGACCAAACAGAGTGGCAGGAAGAGAGGATGACATAATATAAACTCAACTCATAAACGCAATGTGTGTTCGTGACATTTGTGCGTGGCCTTGCATGCATGCATGTGCTTGTCTGAGTGTGCGCCTGGCTGCTTTCTTGCGTGCATGAATGTGGCTCTGTGTGTGTGTGTGTGTGTGTGTGTGTGTGTGTGTGTGTGTGTGTGTGTGTGTGTGTGTCTGTGGTTCTGGGGTCAGTCGGAAAGCTGCTGTAGCACCTGCAGCCTGGGCAGTAAAACCAGCACTTTACCCCCTGCTATTTCCCTCTCTGGATCTAATTTACCCGTGTCAGAGTGTCTCTCTTTCTCTCTTGCACTTGTTATACCTCTTCTTGCCTCGCACCAAGTCCAGGGCCCCAATCCGTCTTTCTGTGAGCCATCGCGCTGCTCTGAACTTCTGTAAACAATTGACACAGCCAGCACCTGTGCTGCGGCCCACAGGGAAGGAGCCCACTTAAAACTGTTCGACCATAAAATGACTGGAAAAACCAGCTCCTTTATGTGATCTCAGAACAGTCCAAGTACTCTCTTCTGTGCAATACAGGAAAGAAACACTATACTGTCCATGCACACCATTTTTCCTGTATATGGAAAGTATTAGCAGCTATCAACCTTGCCAATTATTAGCCATGGGGAGAAAGATTGACAAGTCCATCAGACAATAAATGTACTGTAAGCTTGTCCTGCAGTGTTATTCCGAAACATAATTAGTACAGCTAGCAATGTAGCCTAGAGAATACATTCAGTAGCTACTGTGGGACATTGCACCTTTAAAGTGTGGAGTATAGTTCACAAATTTCTAAAAATCTAATTCATTTTTTAGCTTTTATCCGTAAAATATAAAATACCAGGAACATAAACATAGTGGTACAACGATCTCACATCCACCATGGCAAGTTTCCTGCAGGACCATATTACAAGGTTACAATCACCAATAATATAAGCCACTTAATTATGTTAGCCATTCTATTAACTCCAGGACCTCTTATAGTAAAACTGTAGATTCAGAGAATCCAACCATGCATGGTACAGCTGGTCTCCAGAACAGAAAAACGCTCCAGCCTTTAACAGTATGGGATATTCTCTAACCATAAGTAGCATTTTCCAGTAATACCAGAACAGCTGCTGTATTTGTTTTCTGAGCAAAGTCTCCAGTACCAGCAGTAGCGATGGACCACAGATTTATCTCAGGAGTCCATGCACATTTATACAAACACGCATGCACGCACAATTCTCGGACACACTCAAAGCAACACAAGCGCACTAACATCTGACAAATACATTTAGGTGTATTCACTCACACATGAGTATGTACACATGCATATAAACACGCCATAGCAAAAGTAGGAATGAACGCAACCACATGCACACTGAACTTAGCCCATGTCATAATGTGCATTCTGTGCTTTTGTGGCAGGGTGGGAAACAGCAATCCCTTCTAGACAGCAGTTGTTATCTTAACAAATCAAAATCAAAATTTGGTCTGAGGATTATTATCCAACAAAATAAGAATGGTTAGGACTGAAATTTGGTGCCCATATTGTGTGATCCAGCTCAATGTATTAGTTCAATAAAAGGAAAGAAATAAGGAGAAATAGTCCCCAAATGCTCTAGTGCGCCCAATAGAAAAGGTTGATGTAAAAATATTGGTAGATAACTATGCACTTGTCAAATATGTGGGCGGGGAAGAACTTATACAAATATGATGCAGTGGCCATTAATGCTTCAATCAAATGTCCAAAATAAGAAGTTATCACATATGAAAAAATGTGGCTGTCGATGTGGCTTTTTAGGAGACCTAAGCTTTGAAACTGCAAATCTTGAGTATAACTTTGATCCACCCAACTCACAGGTAGCAGGCTAAACCTAGACTCAAAGCAAGACTTGGCACTTGTAAATCTCTTTGAACTCATAAAACAAAACACATTTCACAGCAGTGTGAATAGGGCCAAAGCAGGAATCCCCGGAACAGAGAATGCGGCTCTCACAAACGGTGGCCGCCGGTCCCCACAAGCAGCAGTAAACATAATCACTCACAGAATCGCCCAAGGTGGAAGCACTTGGTATTTGGTCTTTGTGTGGCTACCAATCCCATGGCATATGAATTAACATCACTATTTTCCACCACAGGGAGAACAGGGAGGATAAATTCATCCAGCATGTGAGAGCTTAGGGCCAAATGACTGGATAATTGCTGGTGGCTGCTTTTTAGTGTCGGCCCGCGTTTTGTTTTGGTTGTTTTGAAGGGGATGGGAGCAGACGCTACACAGAGGTTTGTCGACCTAGATGCTGACAAAGAGGTGGGACTGGGCATTGCCCTGAGGTGGTTTCGGTCCTAGAAGGTCTTCCTTAACACACCCACATCCACTGCCACTCTCCTATCACCCATCCGCACAAATCGGCCTGTGTCCATCACTGCCTTCAGAGACAGAAGCATTTAAAAAAAATATATAGAATTACATGAGCATATAGCTTTCCCATAATATTTTTGTATTGGCTTTGTAGTGTATTATAAGAGGAGGGCCAGTGTGGATCTGTGGTGGCATGAAGCTTGGTACAAGCTTTTAATGGCTTCTCTTCAGTCCCAGCATGAACAGAATCCTGACGTTGAAATGCAGCACTGAACCACAACAGCAGTGCTTAAGAGGAGTGGTTAACATGCAAAAATAGACACAAAACAAACTCATCATGACTCATTAACTGAAATTGTTGGCAGCTATTTGTTTATTGAAAGTGCTCCTCACTGTTCACTCACAACGCTGAATGGGTCGCAGTGTTAAGAGGGCGCCATAAGGCATTTTTGACATCTGACGTACCCTGAGCAAACAAGCAAAGGATCAGAAACAGATTGGGCTCCATACAGCTGATAGCAGATCCATTAAAGCCCCCTTGTATATGATTTGAACATTTCTGCCTTTGGTGAATCTTCCGACCTCTTTAGTGGTAGTGTCAAAACAGACACTGCGGCAGACAGTGGGGGTAGCGGCGTGCCTTTCAATACTTTTGAGGATAACATTACAAGGCCATCCAGATCATAGATGCTTTTGTAGCAGACATGGAAACACAATAGGTACTCAGCACAACAACATCCGTATCCATACCAGTGGACTATAACAAGTCTAAAATAAGGACTAATGAATTAATGTCTAGAAAATTGTCTGTCTGCACTGCTATGAAATGCTGCGCTGTCCTCACTTTTAAAAAACATTTAACTACATTAAAGACTCCCGACAGGTTTGTTTTGTATCTTATTCTTAGGAAAACATCCTCTGTCTGAGTCATAGCAGGTTAGTTTTACCTCATCTACCTTTTAACCTCTACCTTTTAATTAGGAAGGCTGGGATTACAGCATTCATCTGCTTCCTCACTGTTATTGAGGTGCTGCAACCTTTGACCTCGGAGTTGTCTCTACAGCCTGTAATGGGTTGAAACAAGGTCCACTGCTGGAACAGTGTGGGGTGTGCACACAAATGAACACAGACACACTAAAAACATGCACACACACACACACACACACACCTGGGTGATCTGTTGGAGGCAGGCCCAAAGGGAGATGCTGGGGTGTGAGGCACCCTGCTTTAACAGCTGGGGAGAGATATTATCTCGTAACATCAGGCCTGGAAATGGATCCTCCCCAGATACAACCAGCCAGGAGTTTAGGTTCATACATTCATGCATACTAGGGCTCTGGGAGTGAGCCTTATGGTTGGGTGTTCGACTGTGACCTAGCTCTTAAAGCTCAAGACCCCCACCTCTCTCCTTGCTTTTTCTTCCTTCTTTTTCCTCTCTAACAGTCCACATCTTCCTTTATACGTTAGTCTTCGCTTTGCCACCTTCTTTCTCACCTTTGCCGTTTTCTCTGGAAACGTTTTCCATGCTCCTAAAACTTTTCATTGGTTCTATTCTTTCCACAACGTTGCGTCTGAGACATTGTTATGAAACTTTTCAAGTATTTGTTGAGTATTTCAATTTGATTTGTGAGCTTGTGCATCATTTTACATTTGTACATAAAATTCAAAGTGTGTGCCAGCATAAAAGTAAAGACATAACGTCTACAAGCTAATATGAGGTCTGTGTACGTAAAAAGGCCATTATCCAGACCCCCAAAAAACAAGGCTATTCTTTGTGAGGTGCGGTAAAGTGCTGGAGGAAGGCAGGCATGGAATCCATGGCCCTGCAGGAGGCATGTGGTCAAGTGGCCTTGTTGATAAGAGCCATCACTGTGTGATTTATCACAGACACATCCCCCACGCTCTCTCTGGCTGATTTACATTGGTGAAAAATGCAGTGCTGCACAGCTCATCCCAAAAAGAATATTTCTCAGAGTATAAAGTGGTATTACCATCACTTGAATCTGACAGTGACCTCTGCAGGCATTTGGCTACTAACACGCCAGTGGGTTTAATTCCAATTATTTTATCTCTAAAGCATTCTTAGGGGCAAAAAAGAAAAACCAAGATTTCTCTGTAGTGTCAAAAGGTCCTGATCTCGGTCTCCCTCTGTGGGCCCTGTCCTCCCCCGCTGAGGCTGTGCCTGTCCTGGTGGTCATTCTTTGAGCAGGGAGGTGGAATAGCCTCACTGGCCCCAGGGCCATCACTCACCTGGGGGCAGGTCCGGGTCGCTGGGGGCGGCCTGCTGGAGGCGGCGGGGCTTGGCCACAGCCTTGGAGCTGTCTGAGACACTGCGACTGGTGGAGCTCGAGCCGCTCTCATGATCATCCTGATGAAAAAACAAACATGGACGCCTGTGAGGATAGATGGTAAAATAAACTTCTACACAGAGCTCTACAGAACCCGTGCATTTAGAAGTGTTTTAACAGCTATTCAGTTATAACCAGATTAAAGTAATACTTCACTTTACTATAGTGTAAAATAGAAGTATAGTAATACAATAGAGTGTGGTGGTCCTACGCTTTGGTTTCATGCATCCACCAGGTTATCTGGCTTGTGGTAATCAGGTTGCACTCAGAGTAACCACAGTGAATTATTCCACTGTCAAATTATTCTTGACACAGCTTAGTCAAATGTGGTTTTTCTGCATGTGCACCACAGAGGTAAGAGGGTAAACTCAATACAAAATGGGGTGACATTTGGTTGGGCGATGGCACAAGAGTTTTTTAGGTTCAAACTAAAGCTACAAAAAAAAAACAGTTCTTGTGATGAGGCGCAAGTTCAGTTCATCACATTTCTAATTTTCTTTGTATTACCTAATGGAGTTAAGATATTAGCTAGCAGGCTTGCACACATCTCCTTACATATGAGCATGATGACTAGCTGTTACCTTTATCTGGTTACTGAGGGTAATCAAATTATTGGTGTGCATGTAAGCTGAGTATCTTTTCCCTGCATGGCTGTGCACAGAGGAGTAGTTAGGGGAGCATCTACCATACGCCGCTGTTTTTGAGACCCCCTTCACAGCAAACCTTCCCACTAACCTCCCTCCCATCCCCGTTTAACAACCATCTCCATGGGCTCTACAAATAAACTCTGGTCCTTGGGATGAGAGGGGTGAAGGTCTCTCCACAACAGCACATGTCATCTGCACTCAGAGACCAGTGGCCTGTTAAGCCCAGGAATGCAAGTACAAGATCTGTGTGTGTGTGTGTGCGTGTGTTTATGTGTGTAGCAATGACAAAGAAATGGACATTGCCTTCAGAGATGAGCCGGAAGATGAACAAAATAAGCCAACGTTCGGCATGAGGAGGTTATCTATACGTTCAGCTTGTAGAGTGCCTCAGCCTAGTGCATGCTCTGTGACTAAGACATGAGGTGCAATAAAACATTAGGGACATGAGGAAAACCGGTGTAGGGGTCGTGAGATTGCAGTTAAAGTACTAACTTACTAGATCTACTGCTGAGTTAAATACAATTTTAACCTAAGCTTTGGAAATGCACAAAACGAGAGACCCATCTAACAGGGAGTTCCCATGTTGTTCCTGTTGATAATATTTCAATATTTTCAGCAATATGTTTAAACACTCTCCTAAAAGTTAAAGCAGAAAACCAAGGCTCTCATATCTGATGTCATCAAGTGACAAACCCTGGAGAGGCTCCATTAACAATAAAGAGACTGACATTGTGGACTTGTAAAATTTCTACTAGCAGATTGTCACCTTCTCCAGAGGGTCTTGGCCATCGTGTTTCCAAGTTTTAGCTTAGGCTTGTTGTCGTGTTTCCAAGTTAAAAGGAGGAACTTGCATGTTCACTGCTTTTGATTCAACAGTTCATTATCAGAGACTGTGGGACTAAAATGTGTCAAATCAAAGCACAAAAGACACACTATGACTACTATAGCTATGTTTCTAATCCTCTACAACTACTACGTATAACCGAAAAAATACCTCATATTCATATTCACAGTAGACATTTGCCTGCGACAGAGTATGGTAGGAAGATATGAAAGAAAGAAAAGAAACCAAACATATTAGAAACATTCTAAAAATAGAGAAGTCAGGAAAAAGGTGTAGAGTTGAGTAAGTTAACCCCCAGTATGGCATTGATTAGGGGTTACTCAAGCACTGTACCCTTTTCACAGTCAGCGTGGGCGGCAAGTTAGTCAGACAATCCGGACAAAGAAAGGGGTTGATCGCATGTGTTTAGCATTTAAACGGGGGATCGGCGTGGCAAAGTGTCTCAGGAGTCACCCCTTATCCTGACTAATGTCAACACTGAAGGTGTCAAAACCAAATATATTTGACTACTCCATGCACACACACTTCATTCACACGTACTAAAAAGAGCAAATGAAAACCCACAGTCATACCTTTCAGGCAAGTTACATGCTGTACATACATGTACCCCACACAATTGACACATATTTCCTGGTTCTGATACTATTTAATGACAATGAACCCCATTCTCTCTGTGTGGTTGAGTAATGAAGATTAGGTTTTAAACATACTTTGCATAATTTGAGTTGTGGACACACTGACAGAGAAGCAAGTATCCCACAGCGTGGTAAAGTAAACAGGCAATTGCCAAAAGAGAGGCTCTGGCAGAAATATTTACACTTTACTTCAGTAAGGGCCATTGTGGTAGAGCTACACTCTGCAAGCAGTTTTTCCCCCATCAGTGAGTGGTGGGAATTGGTAAACAGAAGGGAAGGAATAATAAACACTTCATCAAGGTTCCAAATAGAGATTGGCAAATAATAAGATGTAAATTTGTTTCTCATTATTCACACTTAATTTCTTAACTTGTCATCACTTCTGCAATATTCTGCACTTCTTCATCTGCAATATTTAGAGATATTACAATAAGAAAGAAAAAAGGATGGCTTTTAGATGAGGTAAGCTTATAATGAGACATGCTCACATGTTGAGGTGTATAGTTTACATCCCAATACCCTACTTGAGCACATTAGAATTAGAAACAGTCAGACTTTCATATCTATGCCTAAAAGAATGCCTAGCCCTGCAGGCCAAGAGTACATTGAGTTCAACAACTCAAACTGCCACTAAAGAACAAGACTGCCAAATTTGGAAGTAGCGCAATTAAGCGCTCAATGTCACCATGGGCAGTGAGCAATTCTCCAGAGGCAAAAAAAATGCCTTTTCAGAGGGAAGCCCTGGGACAGATGAAGCCTGCTTCAGCTGCTGCCGGGTAAACTGATCCCTCCAATGCCACGGCAGGGCACTGGACAGAGAGGGAGGGAAAGACGGAAGGACGAGGAACGGGGGTGTGTGTGTGTGTGTGGGGGGGGGCCCTTCATGCTGCCCCTGAAGGCATGTCAACTCAGCTGTTGACCAAAGATGACAGTAGTAAAAAAGGAAAAGAGAGACAAGAGACAAAGAGATAAGTAGAAAAAACAATAGAGTGAGAGAAAGTGAGACAGTGTGACCAGAACAGAGGCCCAGAAAAAAGGAGCAGGTCCTGGCAGTTTGAGTGACAGGCGAGGGGGACCCCCTACTCAGAGGGTAAGTGGGCACCCATGGAGGGTTAGGGCACAGGAAGGCCAGGCCTGACCTCTGTTCCCCTGCAGACGTCTGGCTCAGTCAGGGACCAGGAGGCACTGTGTTGAGCCTGTCTGGAGGGTCAACCCTCATCGGAGCTGCTCAACACATTAGCTGAACCCAGCCGCCACCTCCAGCTATTAGAAACAGCACCTCCGCAGATACTGTCACAGTTTCCTTAGTACAAACAAACGAGCTATAACTCAGATACCAGTAAAATCTTGACTGCCATTGGCAATGTAAGTGATATGTAAACTGTGATGTGAATAGGCAAAACTTAAAAAACGAATACAAATATTTTTTGGTAAGTGGACCAGTTCAGGTCACACACACAGCAAGAGTTTAGAAATCATCAGTCATTGAACAGTGTGATGTGATGACTCCTAATAACACATAATAACTGAAGTTGCCCGATTCCTTTTTCGTTCTAAATTGATATGGTTTCTAGACATCTGTTTAAAATGTAAGTTTAACATACACACTTTAAAATAATTTTTGCCTACTGTAAATAATATATACATTACACAGTGTGAAGTGTGGGGGGAAAACAGAATAATGGTCTTACTGCAATTTCTTGTCATTTGAGGCTTTCACTTTGACATCTGTTGGCCTAAAACAAAACTAAATTGCCAGAGTTTGTTTTTATTGCCCAATGCACATTTCTGAGAAATAAAATATGACATTTTCTTTTTTTCCTCCTCCACAAATTTCAAAGCAATTTTTCAATTTCAGTTGAACACACAGAAAAAAAGATGTTGGCAGGGATTAGCGGTTGACTAGCCTGCCTGCCTGAAAGTGCCTGATCTTTGAAACCCAAACATTTTTAAAACTGGTCAATTTCACACAGTTTCAGCAGATTAATGGGAGCATGAAGAAGACCATCGCTGGATAAACACACTCTTTGTTATTGTTGTTTTTCCTCTGCAGGTTGCTGGCGAACTCATGCTGACATCAAAGCAGCAGGCCTGGAGATTGGAGGCCAGGCAGTGGAGGGCGAACGCCTATGGAGTGAGAAAATAAATGAAGGAAACCCAATAGCTCCTTATCTCAGACAGACCCCCCCGCCCCCCTCCTCCAAATCACTCATATACACATACAAACACACTAGGTCTGACAAGTAGAGGCCCTGTCCCCCCATGTCAGGGCCCACAGAGCACCATCCCTAGGGAGGATCCAGCAATCAGACCTCCTCCCTCCTTTAAAAACACTCACAGACAACACATTTTGCCATGTAACTTTCTTCAATCCTAATAGAAAACCTTGCTAATACTGGCAGCAAGGGAATGGTAGGAGACACTGTGGATGTGATGGGTTTCAGATTGTTTTTACAGAACAATAGTGAAAACACTCACCGCTAACGTGATACACACCCCCCACGTTCAGCAGAGAGCACACTGCTTTGCTCTTGAAGCAGTGCCGCTGTTCTCATGACTGCGTGTTGTCCTTTCTCCTCCTCATGTCATCTTGCTCCTACAACCTTTGTTCCTTCACCTGTCCTTATTCCTTCCTCCTCATCATCCAAATCACTTTCACTTCTTTTCATCTTCTTTATCTACAATCTATGTCCTTTTTATACAGTTGCTTCTAGTTTGTTGTTGTCGTCGTCTTCTTCTTCTTCATCCCTCCGCTTATTCTCATCCCATCCATAACCAGCTAGTCTGAAGCTTTTAACAGTGATGACCCTGGTTTTCATAAGAATGGTTTCCAGATGGCAACAAGAGGAATGAGACATGAAAAGTGGCTCACTGTTTCAAACATAGTCACAGTTTGGGATGGTTCCAGTAATGTCAAATGGTATGCAGCCACTTCTTTTACACTTAAGCTGCTCGACCCATTGATGACGACCCCACTGGAATGTAAGCTGAAGAGAACAGAGCTCATCGCAGTTGACTCAAATTACCTTTTCTTTAACGTCCCCTTGGCTTCGAACACATCCATCAGCTCGACTTAAAATTAGCTGCTAATGGGTTTTTAATGAAACTGTAACAAATGCAGAAAGCCATTACACCATGATTAAAGACAGGGGTTTCATTTTCTCCTCGAATGGAGGTAGACTAGAGAAGGCCGTTTGCCAGCCAGAGCTTTAAGGACAGAATTTCACACACACTCTCCCTCACGTTCAAAACACTCATCATAAATGAGCAACGGTTCTTAATATTACTGTTATACTCTGCAATTTATATACAAACACAATACACCACAAATGTACACTAGAGAGGAATACTTGCATACAACACCACACACAAATGTATTTACACAGTCTCACACACAGCCTAAATATAAAGACCCATACTCTAAAAACACAGCCGTGCAGCTGGAATCCATGGCAGATTGGAGGGATTAGAGCCCGAAATGAACCCAGATGAATATCACATCGTGTGACATTCTGAATAATTATCTCAATGAAAACAGCTCATTACAAAAATGTGGTCTCTCTCCTTCTCTCTTTCCTCTGCTATTCAAGTAATTAAATCCACTACTGGGAAAGAAAATTCTCATTTCCAATGCATGTACTGCCCTAATGAAATATTACAGTGCTTAGATCTGCTCAGTGTGCTACAGTATTTCAGCTCAAATGGGGTATTCCTAAGCCTTGTTCTTCTGAGTAAATAAAGTATGAAGAAGTGCAACTTAGGTAGTTTCTGAAACCCTTCTGATTTTAAAATGTAAAGTGTTTCTATGAAAAATCATGGTACATGGTGAAATGCAACTAAAATGTCAGGTCACAAATACATTCTACATTTTAATGGTATTAAGCATTTAATAATCTACAACTTTTCTAAAATAGCTAAGATAGCTGATTTTAAGCAGCTAAAATGAATATGCTGATTCCTAATGTCAATAGTAAAATCTCATTTATAAGTCAAATTAGTTATCTGTAATGTGTGTTTCAAAATCTTCATACCTATTTAAATACCGCAAACACAACAGAGAATAGACCTGGGGGGGTGTGGGGTGGGGGGAGCGGTTTGCAAGGTCTGTAATACCTGAAGTGTCACTAAGCAAATTTCATCCCTGCAAACTGTTACAATGAATGCACTAGGTACATTTTCAAAGCATATGCCTTCTTTCAGAAGCCCAAAAATATTAAAGAGGGGGGAGCAGGGATATGGAAAAGATTCCAACGCGTCTGCCAAAAGGAGAATGCACAATTACAAAACTATTTCACTCTAAAGCGGGAGGAATCACAACGACAGCACTGGTGATGTCATGCTGGAGGTCTCTGCCAAGAGTGCCTCTACTATACCCAAGTCAAACTGGCTATGTTTTATATCTGCCTCCAACATGCCCAGAATAACAACAAAGACAAACCGAGATCCCAGTTGCAGACCAGACCTACAGGGAGCAACAGAAGGACTTCTGACTTCTCAGTATTTCATTTGGACATACTAGGACAGCCGTTGTCCTTGCATTATCTTTACCTGAGAGAGTACAATAGGCTGTGGTACGGATCTTTTACTGAGGGACAATAAAAGATCTGTACACTTGATGTAAGTGCCACACAGTAAAACCACCACAAGCCAAGCCTTAGGCTTAGTGCCTTCCTCAAACCTCTTCAACGCTGTTCAGAAGTTTGGACAAAAGGTCTGTCCTACAGCATCTCAGTAACATGAACCAATTCTGTAGTACTGGTTTGAACCTGAACACATTTTATTTAGTCTTATTAGCAAACTTCAAGAAGTAACAGCAGAAGCCAATCTTGTGTTTACGGTACAGTAGCTGTTGCTGCTCCAGTTAAAGTGTGCATAATTCTCCATCAATCTAGTAAATCTCAAAGCCAGTGTATTCAGGCATAAAATCGGTTCCTTTGTTACAAAATAACTTTTTTTGCTGGTTATTTCCCCACAACAGTAAACAGGTCAGCAGTAAGACATTACAAAGCAGAGGTCAGTGCTCTTTCATCCTCGCTAACAATGTTTGTTTTCCACAGTTTTCGTTCAAAAAGAAAAATAAGGATTTTAAGTCATAGTAACTCCAATCCAAAGACTTGATCAAAAGCCAAGAAGGAATTCAGACGGTCTAGTGACTAGTCCTGATATAGGTGCCGTGATGGAATTTGGAAGCAGGCTGAACAGTCACTGCTGTCTCCATTTTCTTTTCATTGGAGCCCATTCAAATTCTGCCCAGTGACCTCTTGATGTTAACATACCATGTTCGTGCTGGTGACCTGTACTTTTAGTATTATTGCAACTCACACACCTAACTGTTGCCTCACTGGTGAAAAGGAGAAAACATAAAAGGAAAGGGGACAGAGAAAGAGAGCAAAGAGTGTGAAGGGAAAAAAAGTGTGAGAGAAATACATTTTAGAAAACAAAAAGCCAAGACAGAAAAGAAAAATAGGAGTGAGACAACAGGAAAGTGGGGGGAAAAAAAATAAAAAATCAAAAGAGAAGGAGACACAGAGAGAGAGAGAGAATGGGAAATTGTTCCTGATTTAGATCTGAGACGCTCTGGTCCTTCAGATGTCTCCATCAGCTAACCACAAGCCCAGGCTGAGCATGTGAGGCATGCTGCTTACGCTGGCACAGCTACCCCCTAATGCTAATAACTGCAATGTGTTAGCTACAATAAAACCCTCCACGCAGACCCCGTACATACGCACGCACACACACACACACACACACGTACGAAAAGACACACATCTTAGTCGAGTTAACTACGACACACATGGGGGTATTCCCAAACACGCACATCTTTAAATCTAACCTGTTCATTTCTAATCCAAATAATAGCCAGTCCCTTGTTAATTTGCCAATTATGTATCACGTAGTTAATCTATTCAAGCAAACCTTCCTTCATGATATGAAAATATGAATAAGCTTTACAAATGCTAAAGAAAATGAGCATCCTAAACAGATATTTCTATCTCCTTGTTATTTTGCTGAGTTGCTGGTCAGCCCCTGATTTTAACATTAACTGCCATTCATCTGTCAAAAACTGAACCATCCCTGTTCTGAGCTTTGCCCATTATTTCAAACGCGATATTAAGCACATTATACAAGACATAAGCACCCCTTGAACGATGTAAGCACCAGCCTCCAAGAACAGCGCGAGCAGTGGCTAAGGCTACTTTGACAACTTAATTGCACACGTGAGGTGCAGCTGGAAGGCACAAACTGTAGAGGCCTAAGTGTTCTTGGAGAGTATCAATGTTCTGAAACCAGCGAGATAGAATAAATCAAACAGAGAGAAATGGGAGAGGACTTTCCGTCAATGTTGAGAAATACCAAAGCCATATTGCAGGAGGTTTGAGCACGCAAGCGGAATGCAGCAGGCCTTATGTTTGCATAGCTTTTATACACCGGGTTTCAAAGCAACTGAGGTACTGTCAACATTCATCAGCTTACTTGAGAGATGGAAAACTGTCAACCTTACTTTGGGGAAAAAAACATTACAATTTCATCCTTGTAACATCTTGGAGTCGTAACACAGTCCTTGTCCATGGAGCTCAGGTCTGTTATTGTCTTCATCAGTGTAATGAAAGAAGACATGTTTCATTTCTTAACTTACATTTGCATAACAAACCAATGTAAAAAGAGGCCTGCTCCTGGCAAAGAGCCAGAGTGCAGTCCTCTGTTTTATGCGGTATAATCACACTCATGTCTGCAGTAAGGGGTGGCCGATATGGCCCTAAAGTAATAATCACGATATTTCTGCAATAATGAATATATATATATATGTAAAAAAATACTTGAAAGAATACCCTGTTTCTAGTAAGTTGTATCTTATTTCACCATTTTAATTCTACTTAATTTTCCACCTTATTTTAGGGTTTACTCACAAACTACTAAGCTGCTCACATTGCTTTTCTATTCCGTTCTCTTTGCCCCCCCCCCACATGCACACACACACACCTGTCTCTTACTGCACAGTGCGCACACACACACCCGCTTGCTGTCTTTCGGTTTCTGTCTGTATGTGTGGACATTCTTCGTCAGCACTATGTTTTATAAAGTCACCCAAATGTCGAACAACGTCGGCATAAGTAGGAGACTGACTCTCTCTCTCTCTGCGTTTCTCTGCAGAGCTGAGAGATTATCAGTAGATAATCACGGGAGGGGTTGAGCGAGCGGAGATTGTTCACTAGTAAATCGGTCGAGGATGGCACCATTTTTTTTGTAACCATTTTTTTTTTTAAATCATTAAAAATTATACCGGTATTATCGTGAACGATATATGGCCCACCCCTAGCCTGCAGTATAATGTCTGTAATGTTACAGACATGAGCTCAGCATGCAAAGTTGTAGTGGGATGGGGCAAGTAGCAGCGGATTAACCCTCCGTTACTGCCCACTGGCTTGTTTTGAGGTTGCCTGTTTTAGTTTAGCTTTCCCCAATTTTAGTTTAGCTCTCCCTAATTAAAACTATATTAGAAATCCCAGCATGCAAAGGTGAAAGAGCAGATTTGAATCTTTAAAAGGGATGTGCAAGTCGTGCTCAAAAACGTTGACGTTTTGTGGCACTGAAAACATTAAGAGCAGGGAGTTGCCAAACACATTCAAACATTTAAATTTTCACATCCTATTTTTCACTTTTAAGCCACAGCTTGAAATCTCAAGCCTAATTTTCAACTTTCCAAATACTAATTTCAGTTTTATGAAATTTGAATATGACTTCAGCTCATACTCTTTGATAGCTCTGTGATGCTGTGTCTCAACCAACCCGCATCCCAATAGCTCTACTCTCCGTTCTGTCAACTGGAAATTATAACTGTCAAAGAGTTTTTGTGAAAGATTAGGCGCAAATACAACTCAATTATAGCATGTGAATTCTTATCATGTTGGTCATTTTTAACAAGCAATGTGGTCAATGTCAAGCCAGG
Source organism: Coreoperca whiteheadi (assembly GCA_011952105.1). NCBI lineage: Eukaryota > Metazoa > Chordata > Actinopteri > Centrarchiformes > Sinipercidae > Coreoperca > Coreoperca whiteheadi. The sequence goes on along the minus strand of CM022486.1, from coordinate 24,906,155 downwards.
GCGATACACTCCTTCAAGATCTGCATGTTTATTATCTTTTCAGCTAACCATATGCCTTCTCCACACAATCTCCTTTTCTTCTCTCCCCCACCATGGAGAGTGACATGTTGTGCAGCTATTCATATTACATTCTTCAACCCTTACCCACACATTACAGGCACCCGAGCCGGCCAAGATAAAAGCAAACACTACCAATTCCGGCACACTCTGGGGCAAGTGGAAACCAACTCATATACCAACACACAAGCAGATTGGGGGAGCTCCTTCTGAAACACACTACGATCAGTATTCCTCTGGCTTTAAGAATCATTTAGTGTTACAAATTTAATGAGTTATAGATAGAATTTAGAGTTACAGATAGAATTGAATTTAGTAATGGAAAAAATCTGAGATATACACACAAATATGTTGCTACTGAATACCTATGCAAGTGTGCTGTTATACGTTAAAATGTGCTGCCTTTTGTGGCGTCATCATTTCTATAATAAGAGTGGAATTATTCATAGGTCAAAGGGGTGAGGGTCTGCAAAATGGAGCACACACTCACCCTTAGACAAAAAACACAGACCACCCAGAGTTTAACATGGACATGTAACATGGAGTCACACAAGCCTACCTTTCTCCACTGATAAATTACACACAGAGACACCCAGTTACCGCATTACTCCTTTTTGGGACTTTCTATCTCACCCAAAGTAAAAAAATATCCATCTCTATAAATGTGGTTTGACCAATTACATGAAGAGGAATACAGTGAAAAATAACCCAAATCTGGTAGCCTTAGTCTGTGCAGCACCCAAAAACAAAATGAAACGAAATGAAAGCCTGTTGTGTCACACTCACAAGACAAACCCAATGATCTTAAAAGCAATATGAAGTGTTAAACATCTTCCTCCAATTTAAGGAAATCACTTCTTATACTGTCTGTTTAGATTTAAGACTCATAAAGCAAATTTCTAAGTTCCTAATTGCAACACAATATCTTCCCAGAATTTCTGTCAGAAGAAAGCACTAATAAAGCGAACATTAGCCTTAATTGCAAAGTAATCGTTTCCCAGACTGAAATATTACCAGGAGCACCCAGCAAGTAACAAGCTCCATTGAGGGATTGCTGTAGTCCGGATGGCCTGAGAGCAGGGATTAAACCGTGGAGCGGCAGCATCCTGCCCAGAGTGTATTGATCACCACTTGACTCACTGGATGCAGGAAGCCGCTGGGTTTAATTTTTCCCCCGACTGCTTTCCTGTGTCTGAGGACTGTCTGAGGAGCTGAAGTAACCTCATCCCACTAGGAACCCAAAACTCCATCAAACCTCAAAAGACAAAGCAGTGTAATGCTGTGGGTTGTGTAGTGTTGGCTGACTCACAGGCAATGGTGGCTGGGTGCATGGCCTTCTGCTGTATTGACACACTTGTGCTTCGCCTTGTGCAGATGCTTTAAATCAGTTTGGAATGCCAGACAGAGTGGGACCGTTGCGATGGGTCACTCTACAGCACAGTGAATGACAGGACTGGTTTATTTCCTAGAAATCGGTTTTCTTGGAAAATATTTATTTGGCTTGTAGACCCACTGCATGATTACTAATTTAACTGTTTTGTCCAGCGTGAAACAGAATTAGTAAACAGAACATTTCAGCATCATTACAACGGCGCACACATTCACAAAGTGGGTTGGCCTGAGCCCACTAACACACAGTACATGTGTGGTGGCCTCATTTCTGATCATGGTCTTCTCCCCACTGCCACCAGATCAGATCCAGGCTCACATGAAATATCTCCCAATATTGCCAATATAAGAAAAAAAACGGCGATATTACAGTTAACAGTTTATCAGACTTATGTACACCCCACCCTGTATATAAATCGAGACAATTGTTAGAATGCAAATTTGTAGATGGGTCATAAAACAAACAATTGATGTGGGCTTTAAGGGTAAGTTTACATGAAGGCCTGAAAAACTATAAACAATCCGGAGGTTTCATCTTCATAGCCACGGAAATTATGCCAGTTTTTATTTAAAAAATGGCTAAATACAAACACAGATACACCACTCCTAAGCACATATGCTCTTATGTTCAATCTACTTCTGTCTCTCTATAGTTCTCTTTGTGTCTCATCAGAACGCTTGCTCTGGCTTCCAACCTGCCTGAGGAATCCACAGTGTGCCAACATTACTCCATGTTTTTATTATTTACAGTCAGAGAAGGGTTTTGTTACTGCTACAGGGGGTTGATTCAAGGAAAATAGATTCTCCAAAGCTCCATGTCTTCGCCCTCTGTCTCCTCAGTCCTGAAGACACGGCCCCGCTGAGCTGATGATCACACGGATTTATGGTGCAATCTCTGTAAGCCATTTGCTCCCTGCGAGCAGGAGAATCAAAGGCAAGATTTCCGGATGGCATTGGGACAGAGATTATCCAGTTTGTGCTATCTGATTGCAAACCTCCACAGGCTGTTTTCTTTTACTTGTTTAACATGTTTCCTTTGTGTTTTCTGACTTGTGAAAAATGAGTTGCACAGACACAAACTGATTGGGTCTCATTCTGTCAGAGGAGACTGATGGTGAAAGTACATTTGATTGCAGTGTTTAATGTTGTACTAAATGACACTGGCATATTTAAGAATAGAGTCCTCCTTTTTTTCATTTTCACTTGAACTGGAACACGTTCACACTGTCAACGAGAATTACATATCTCAATATAAGCCAGAAAGTAAAGCATGACTACAACAGACCACTACAACAGGTTTCACACAGAAGCTGGTCACAGTCCATACATCCAGCTTTCCTTTTTAGTGGGTTGTGGATTCAACCTCTGGGTGGCAAAACCACAAGTTAAAGCAGTAGCATCCAGAGTATAACTCCAAGACAAGGAATCAACTGTGATTGTTTGATATTTAAAAAAAGTAATGTATCACATCTATAGATATCTGTTTAACTTCTGAAGTCAAAGTATTAATCCTTTGTCTAGTAGGTGGTAGATTTAGAAAAAGGAATCACAACTTGGGGTTTTTAAGAAGTCTTCAAAAAGGGGTTCCCTAATTCACATGTATTACCCATTATTTAGGAGCAATGAGGTTTGGTGGTGTAAAGCCCTAAAAATAGTTTGGAAGGAATCTAATAGAAGAAAGGGCCTAGTTGGACCATATGCCAAACCAACAAGTCTCAGAGGCACCTCCCCAAATCATCTTGAGGCAATGCATCAATCAGAACCTCCACATCAGTGGCAAATGCACTCAGCGGCCATAAAACTCCCAGATCAAGCAGCGAGCTGAGCCAAAACCAGAAGGGCTCTCGTCTGTAAACCCAAGCCCTTATCTTTGTCTCCTGAAAAATGAAGAGTGCCTGAGAGTGTTATGATCCACTGTAACTGCTGTCCAGCCAATTCCTCTCTGTCTTTGCTGATCGCACCTCATCTTCAACATCTGGAGCAGTTTACCAAGATGTCAAGAAGAAATAAAAATGTGCCCGTAATTTTGCAACATCACATCAATGTTAGCTGTTAGGTCTTTCATTAGGGTCTGAGTTCAATCTTGCCAATTTCTGTTATTGCTACAACTAGCTACAAATACAAGAACAAAACTCCTAAAAACAGCCGCACAATAAATTCTATCTCCTACCAAAGGTTTTATCCATCTCCTCATTATAGGGGGAAGCTTGAAGGCAGCAATGCCTTAAACCAAAATGCTCAGCATCACATCAGAGAGCAGCTCCAAACCACCACATCTGAGCTGAAAACCTTAAAATGACAACAGCACCTAATGAAATACACCAAATACAGAAAACCTGTCCTGGATGTGAATGGTTTTGTGTGAAGCTGGTAAAGCTGAAGATTGCTGCTAACTCCTTCTGTGATATTTTCATGGGATAAATAAGATACTAGATGGAGTTCTATTAATAACTCCAGTTTCCATAGGGGCTAGAGTGACAGATTTTAAAATCATTGTTTAATCCTGTGCAGCTCTTGACATTTCCAAATTGCTTTTCAATTTAGAATGGGCTCAGATCAGACAGTTCATTCATATCAAGTAACTCAAGAGGGGCCACATTGAGTGCGTCTTTGCAACAAAAAAAAAAAAGAAGTTAAAGTGGACTACTACGAAAGCCTTTCATCCCCATGACCAATCTCCTGTTACATACATAGACTAGGGCTTAGTATAATTTCACGTGGAGATGTCCACACTAATAATTCAACTCATACATGAACTACAACAATTTACATTTTTGAACTTAAACTGACTAGAATAATATAAAAAGGGCAGAACATCTACAATAAATCTGAAAACTAAGCAAAGATGGTTGTGATTTGAAAACAGAGGTGTACTAAAGAAAGCATACAGTGTCCAAACGTCAACAAATGCAAGTAGCCTCAATCAAGGAAGATTTCTAAGCTTGCATCAGAACACCATGTGACTTTAGGACACATATAAAACCTAATGTATTTTGTTTGTAAATGGTCTCCGGTTTGTGAAATTAATGTCAAAAACAAGTTGACAAGATTTTTTTCTATTACCATACTTTCTACACTATAAGTCCTCATTATAGCTTATTTTAAGCAATTACACTGTCAGCAGGAGCTGTAATCTCCAACTGCTGTTAAACTCCCAAATTTCCACATTTGCTGGAAACTATAATTGTGAGTTGCTCTTGGTGCTTTGCAGATGGGCCCTATTGAGCAATCTGAATATCCCTAATATTAGCCAGTTCCTCTTGAGGGGAAACACGAACATTAAAAAGGTCCAAATAATTCCGGTCAAATTACACAAGCCTTAATGAACTTCAAAAGACATACGGATGTTTTTACAGGCCAGCGCTCAGGCTTTAACAGTAATTATGAAAACAAACCATATTAATGATATAATTTATCATTTCCACACTTTGGCCACATGAGGCCCACCACAAAGTTCCTGTCTCTACTGGACAAAAGAAACACTAGTAATCTACTAAACTTAAAATGTAAGATTTTCCATACACAGATCCATTTTTTCAGCTCTGTGGGCCTGGTGATCCTGTGGGCCATCACCCAAATTACTTGAGGGCTTCAGGGAGAACTGTCATGGCCCAGGTTTTGCGTGCACCTATGCCAAACTCCCTGCATCCCTGCTAGAATCTGATTAAAACTGGACCAGGGCCTGACATGTATATGAACAGGATATATAACCTCAGGAGAAATATAATCTTGTTTCTGTGAGACTAATGTGACAAAAGCCTACAGACCTTTTCCTTCAATCAAGGAAATTCTCTCTGGGCTGACCAAAGGGGGGAAAACTACCACCACAGTGATGACATGGCACATATTGCTGTTTAATGTTCTAAAGTGTAGTAAAGATTAAATAAAGGGAATACAAGTTACCAAATTACACAAATCTACAGCATATAAACTGGCTGCATTTTCTTGGCTTAAGAACACAGTAGTGAGCCTCCTGCCTTCCACTCACATAGGAGAGAAGTGTAGCGGCTCATTTAAATTCCACATGGTAGAAGGACTTCTGCTGTAAGTCTGGCTTCGCTCCAAATTATGTCTCATGGGTGTACATACCACTGAATAATTTGTCCAAACGTCATTTGCAATTCCCCAAAAATCTTTTCTTGACTGGAAGCCGTTTAGAAAACATCTGTAACAAATATTTGTTTTGAGACTACGTGCATTGCACCAATACCAGCACTGGCACATGACCTTAAACTGTGTATGAAGCATAAAAAACTAGTTAAAAGTTCCATCGAACTAGAAACCTGATCGCACGAGCAGTAGCCACCTGCATAGTATGATATTTACCATTAGTTCTGGGCAGCTCAAGCTCATGTGTTACAAATCTTTTTGCCGCAGTCTATATAATTAGCTGTAATTGACTTCCCTTGAAATGTGTTTCTTCTGGGACATCTGGCCTTGAAATTTCAACCTTCCCATAAAGGGCCAGCACCGAGCTACACTTTCAATTTTGCAAACTGCATGGGTGGCAAAGGTAGGACCAAGTTTCTGTTTGCATTCTTTGTTACTCACCAAAACGCATTGTATGTGTGTGTGTGTGTGTGTGTGTGTGTGTGTGTGTGTGTGTGTGTGTATCATTGAGGTCTTACCAATGTGTTGAATGCATTTCCTTCCTCATAAACCATCTGCAAAGCTGATATGGCTTAAAAGTTTAAAAACTTCTTTTAAAGTCTTCTTTTTGTGTCTCTTAAAATAAATTGCTCCATAGTGCTACAAAAGGTCAAAACCTCCACAGGGTGCCTTTCAGCAGCCTGATCTGTCAGAGATGTGAAACAATCTCCGTTTGTTTATGAATGCAAGTCCAAATCTTGTTAATGAGAAGCACTGTTCACTGCTTGAAGACTAAATGAAGCAGAGACTAACGGCACACTAACACGGAGATGGCCAAGTAGTAAATAGCACTGGTCAAATTTGATAAAGTCACCTCACAGTTTTGAGTTCTCTGAATATTTCTGGTCAGTGGTGAATGAAGATGTCCCTCTTTTTAAAAGGAACAAATGTGCTGAGTAAGAGTACTGTGCTTGTCCTGAAGGCAAATTAAATTAGCAAATTAGAACCAACTATTTTAAATGACAAAAAAGATTGATTTGAGTTTAAAACAGTAAAAAAAGATATACATAATAATAATAATACTTGTGAACTAAGTTTGTTTGCAAGTAACTGATACAAATAGAAGACCACATAATTGTAACTGTATTTAAAATTGAAAATTAAATGGTATGTTGTAGTTTCTCTTCACGTGATTTTACATCGTGTGCCTTTGTCACCGCTCCTCCACCACAGGGTGAAGCTTGCCAGGGTCAGGCTCAACATGTTTAAAAGAAAAGAAAAAAATCAGCAGTTGTCTATTTCAAACAAAGGGCATTACGAAACTTCTTGGAAACACAGAGAAAAAGGAATGAGAACGCCTAACTTTGGCATGAGGAGGAATTTCACATAAATAACGAGAAGATCTGGCCAGCCCTGTTTTGGCCCTGGAGTGGAATCATATCAGTAAAAAACTCACCTGGGCTCCATCCTTCAGCTTGAGGATGCACTCCATGGTGTTAATGGTGATGACTACAGGCTCAGAGCCCAGCTTGGTCCAGGGTACGTGGATACGCAGCTCATGGATATGACCACTCATGAACGTAAAGGGCAGCTTCAACTCCTAGAAATACGCAAAGACATATAAAAGATGAAAACAACAGATTTCTGTGAAACTATAGTTCTAATAATCTGTACTATAGTATTATGTCTGTGATGCAGACAACATTGTAAGGGAATGTGGCAATATGACTGCTGAGACTTCTAGAACATTTGGAATCTTCATTCACTCATTTTCTAAACAGCTTTTTGAAACTAATATTTGAAGATGAGAGGATAGTAAAAACAACAGCTACAGATTACATATTGGTCACACTTAACAGAATCAGTCAGATTTTCTCAGAGGCAAACAAATCACTGTTCTGCATCTTGAACTACTCTGTGTGAGAACAAGTCCCATGAAACCAGACTCCCTACACACAGGCTTCACATGCCTCCTATGTCAGTTGAAGCCAAAAAACTAATAACCAAACATATTTCTAAAGGAAAAGCTGTCACGGACCTAGAGTATGTGCTCAAATACCCCCACAATGTTTCACTAAAAATACTCTTTATATTAAGAAGATGATCTATAATTGCGCATTTAATTAAAAGAGGTACTGTCCAAATGAGATGTAATAAAACAAAGGCAAAGGGGGATGATTGCCAAGGTTTTGACATAGCATTACACATCAAAATCCTAACACAATTCCCACTGTCGGTTGGCTTAAAGCTGCTTCCAATAAGAGCTTTCATCACAATCTCTGTTGGATTAGGTAGTGTTTTGGTCTGCTCTTCAGAAGCCGTCAGAACCCACTCAAGAGAAAAGAAAATTCTTTAACTCATGGCATACGGATCTAATCAAGACATTACAAGTGTAAAAAAGAACACTGTGTCAAAATAACATTGCACAGCAAAATATCTGAGTAAATCTATCAAACTCCTCCAAAATGACAGTAAAGACACTGTGGTTGCAACTGGCTGAACAGCTGCATTTTTTTCTGATTCTAGTCAAGTCAATAGACCTTGACTATATACCCTGTAGCTAAAATGTAGACACGACTGAATGGAAAAATATATGGTAGCGGGGCACATGCTTACTCTCCACTCATCCGACCAACCTTTACTTTATCTTATGTTCTAATGGAAACAACTTAAATTCTCACTTTATCGTAACGACATTCTGTCATGTTTACATGCTTAGCTGCTTCTTCTGTTGAGAGACCGAAATGCTAAAAGTACTCCTTTTAAAATGCTAAGAGATGCTAGCCATTAACAGCTTAAAGTCCAGTGTGTAACATTTAGGAGGAGCTATTGGCAGACATGGAAAGTAGTATTCCATTTAAGTAGAAAGTCTGTTTTCATTAGTGTATAATCACCTTAAAATAAGAATAGTTGTGTTTTCATTACCTTAGAAAAGTCTGTCATATCTAAAGAGGGAGCGGGTGCCCTTCCACAGAGGGCGCCATGTTGTTTCTACAGGAGCCCAGAACGGACGAACCAAACACTGGCTTGAAATAGGGCCTTTTGCGTTTTTTCACGAGTTTGACGGCCACCGTAGTTTCTCCTACACGCTTGGAAGGGGAGGGTGAGGCAAGCGGTATTTAAATGGTTACAAACTGAAATCTCACCGCTAAACGCCACTAAATCCTACACAATCCTCCTTTACGTGTATCTGGTATGTGCATGGATGACCAATGTTTATGAACAGGAGCAATAAACTAAAAAAATAACAGCGGTATGGTACAAATACAACTTTAATCCTTTGCAGTAAAAATTAAGAAGTAAAATGTATAAATATTTTAATACTATGTGCAGGAAAGGGACATGTAGTATAAGAACGCTGATACGACTTCAGTGAACATTAACATAGAGACACCGATGGTAATCGAAGAACCTGTGCGGCTTGAGCAATATGGTCTGTTAAGTGTGTATGGATACGAGAACACTTAAGTTAATATTTCTCCCACCAGCAGCACTGAGCATTGGCTCATAACTGTCATACATCACAACTGCATGGCATTCGTCAAGACACAATTACCACATTGGCCACTGAATGTGAAAACGCAATGTCTGCCATCCCAATAAGTCCTGTCTTGGTCTTGTGAAAAAGTTCAAGAAAGCAGAGGATACACTCAACATTCAGTACCTGTTCCAGCACATCCAGCTTCAGGTCCAACTTGCTGAGCACCACATCGCCTCCCCAGAGAGACAGCTGCAGGTCAGATGGCTTCAGATTCTTAATGTACTTGTTCACATAGCTCATCAGCAGTGGTGTGACATAGGACTCCAACATCTTGACCCTGTCCTGAACACAAACATCAAACAAGACATTGTGATGTTATTCAACGCTGTTTATTTATTAGAATATTGATGTATTAAATCTTCTTTTGCCATTATATTTCAATGTTATTTTTTTTCAAAAACAAAAAACCCACTACTGTTTCTGTAGCCTAGACCAAAGAAATGACATTTTTCTCTGCAGATACTTTGATATGCCATAGCAGCAGTACTGTGCATGCCGGCTCACCGGCATGTCTTACTGAGACACCTAAATGGAATGGAGCCATAATTAATGCTATTCAGTACACCTGTGTTTTTCCTGCTATGACAAGTCAACATTTCTGTTTGAAAAAGGCCTATTAATTCGTATTATTGGCACATATTCTACCTATAATATGTAAAAATGTGGGTATATGGTAATACTTCATATTAACCTATCAATCTGCTGCAAAACTCAGCCCTATGTTCTTATGTCACTATTTCATAGGAAGTGCACATTATTGTGGTTCTAACCCTCACTAAGCCAGAGAAAATGCTCTTTGAGCGGCACTCGGTAAGCAGGGGAGTGTTCTGTGTTGGTTCTATTGGATCCCGGTGCCGCTTTTGATATGGGGGAACCACTGGCTCTTGGTTGAGAGGCTCAGGTATCGGGGTGGGTATCTCTGAATCAGACTTGGAGTATTTCTCCTCTTACCTTTCGGACAGGAGTTTTTCCAGTTACTTTTCATAACTATGCCAAAGCAGCATACGACCCATTTCTTTAGCATCTTATACTTAAAAAAAACAAACAAACAACAACATATTTCTTTATTACTACAATTAATGTATGTTGCTTTGTCTTTTATTGGGAAGCACTTTGTGATGTGTGCTCTTGAAAGCTGCTGTATAAATAAAACTTATCCTATCACGAAAGGGTCATAAATATCAAATGTGCATTTTGAGAGCTGATATTCACACCCAACAGAGGCAGAACCAGAATTCCATTCGCGTGAGTTGCAGCTCAAGGCTTAAATAACTTTTTAGAAATGTCAGTGGTTCTGCTTTTAGGTGGCTTAAGTTTAATTCAAAGGAGTGCCTGAATTAGCCTACTTGTTAATGTGGCTTCACTTTTCATGCATGCAATTAAAAAGAGAAATGCCTGCAGTAGTTAACGCCCCAGCGTCCACGTGCATACAATGCAACTGAATATAGCTTGGTGTTTTAAATGAAGCAGTGCCGTGCTACGTAGTAAGAAATTTAACTTAACGCTACTGCGGAGCAGTTAGCCGGAAAGGCTAGCTGTGCTCTCCTGTCAGTCTAGCTACAACGTTACACACCACAGCAGCAGAGCAGAGAAGCTAAGCTAACTGCTGAGAAGAAGTCGTCCTAACTTCGTTTCGGCTGGCTAAAACGTAAGGCCACGGGTGGAAAATAGAAAATCCCCTCCTTACTTGAGTCCCGCTTATATCCTGTTGTTATTTATTGAATTCGACGCTTAATATAACACGTTCATCCCGTTAACTAACGTTAGCCACATTTCTCAACGGCTTCGGTAACGTCATCAGTAAACACCAACGCGGCTTCCGTATGCTCGGTGTTGCCTTTTATGCTGTGGGAACTCTGCACTTCCATGTTCAGTGCACATACACAACGCAAAACGCGATATTCGGAGGAGCGATGTCGGAGATCAGTTAACAAATCTTCCTAATTCGGTTACTACAGCACCAGGTGCCGTGACGCCAGTTGGTTTAAAAACATAGCTGGCGTTTCAATGCCACTTGTATCAATGTTTCTACTCAAAATGTGCTTGCAGTCACGCCACCGCCCGACCTGTGTAAGTAAGGATTTACGCGGAGCACTAGAAGGCATCATTGCACGTAATATTCGTAATTTCTTTCGCACGCCCCCAGCCCTTATATGGCCGTAGAAGCTCACCTTGGCTGAGACGATAGAGAATACGCATCACAGTGGGCAGCCCCCGAACGGTGTCAATGTGTCGGCTGATGAAAGATTGAAATCTTTTTTAAAACAATAGGCTATTTCCTACATTCCCATCGCAAACCAGGTTTCATTTCAAATCTTGCTGATATGGAAAAGTCAGGGAAAGTGAAAAGTGAAGGCTATGATAGAAGGATCTGTGCATTTCGGTGACACAGGTGACTTGTCTGGTTTCTACACATCTTATTGGCGGGCTGATCTAATGTTAAATATGAGATGAAGCCAGTGCCATTACAACGTTAACGTATGCGACTGAAGGCTCCCTGAACTGTACAGATGTACTGTTATTGGAATAAAAAAAAATAAATGAATAAAGCTTCCTGTAAATTAAAATGCAGTGCCAAATGCCATGGACAATGAATGCTGATGTAAAAAAAAAACAACAACAATAAAAACTCAATTATTTGTGCCCTTCTGATGCCTTCTTTTGTTGTTTCAGCACCATGGGTGATCTCGACGTAAAGAAACCACCTGTCTTATTAGACATATAACATCGAAAAACAGGCCCATCTTTACTTCACCACCAAATTTGGACACACCAGTAATGTCTGAGGCCACAACACTTGTGTTTCTTCAGTTGTCAGTTTCTTCCACTGAGTCGTTTTTCAAAAGCTACACAATATTGAAATTAGTCATCAGAGCGCACAATAAATCATAACCTGCTAAAACAAACCAATCCAAAGGATGTTACAGTTTGGAAATCTATGAAGGCCCTATATCATTGTTAGTTTCTTTCATGTAAGTATCGATTCAAACTGATGCTGGGTTTTTAAGGGATTTTTCCCGATTATGGCATTAGGGGCAGTGTGGCTGAAAGGAAAAAAAAAAAAAAATAAAAAGTGCACGTCTGTCACCGGCTGCTGAGGGTCATATGGAGATCATATGAAGTCAGAGGAGTGGAGCTCAGTGGCCTGCAGTCGGTGAAGCCTCTCCCCCGTCGGTTAGATAAAGCCTCCCGAGTCCACAGTCCACACAGGGCCCGGTCACCGATGAAGTTCACCATGTGACTGTCCACCCGCTGCCAAATGGGTGCTCGCCGTGCGTCAACGTAAGCGTGCACTCACCATTACTGTCATTATACTGAAGTCAGCCCCGGCGGGGATGTGCTCTAAAGTAGTGAAACAAGTGCTTGCCACCGTCCTACTCTCTCAGTCTGGCGTCCGCTGACAAGAGCGAGCTTATGAAATGTATAGTTCGGTCGGTCGTCAGCTCCAATCTGGTGTTCTGGTGGTGTGGAAAGGAACGCCGTACCTTTGGGAGCATTTTGCGTCTTCAAAGCCAGTGGCACATTAAAACACGAGGGCGCAGTTTGGTCTATTATTGTTCTATTTAGATAATGCGATCCTTGTGAACACATACAATGTGTGTGTGTGTGTGTGTGTGTGTGTGGACCTATGTGCTAAGGGATGGATTTGAATAGAAAAATCTTGCTGATCAATTGCCGGCTCCCCATCCGTCAAGGTCTCAACTAATTTTGTATTCTAAGGGAATTGTTACTAATAAAAACTAAATGAGAATCGTTGAAAGATTTGTGCTTTTTGGGGGTTTTTTTGTTGTTGTTTTTTTTTTTAAACCTGCTCCACGTTTTTGTGTAAAAGGACTCGAAAATTGTTGAGCAGTTATTTTCCTTTTGAATGTGTATTTTGCATAGCCTGTACATCAGTTACAGGTAGCCCACATACTTATTTGGCGCCTGCAGCCGTCCACCATGAGCTCATATTTAGCCTTCGGAATTGTTTCGTTTATTTAAGGTGATTAGAATTTGTTCAACTAGCCCATAATCGAATTAGTTCATCCGAATTAAATACAATTTTTAGGAGTAACTTTCTCAAATAAATCAATCATCAATTAATTGCAATTCCCAGGTTTGTGTCGTTGTTATTATTGCTCTTAGAATTATTATAATAATAATTATTATTATTGTTGTTATTGCGTGTACATCATCCATCTTTTCACATTCGCATCGTTTGCAGGTTTACACTTTTGGTGAATCTTTTTTTTTTTTTTTGTATGATTATTAAGGAGCTCAATCGTTCTTTTCTGTTGTTGTAAACGTGAGCTTGTGGGAGACGTTGCGCGTTGTTTCCTTTCCATTTAGAAAATAATTAGGAAACGGCTGCAGTGCGTAATGAACTGGGCCTTAGTTAATGGCCTTTCAGCAACAATGAGCGCCGATTTAAATCTCCTGCTGTTATTGCAACCACTTGTTCCAGACCCTATTTTCGAGCCCATTAAATGCAAATGCTATTTGTCCGAGCAATGAATTGGAATCTCAGGTGAACACCAGGGTTTCACGCGCGCCCTCAGCAGCCAATAATGGCTGGTGAAATCGTGAAACAACAGGCCCAAAGGCCAGGTAGCACGGAAGGACAGGGCGATGAGGAGGGAGCCACAGGGAGAGAATCTTACGGTGTCTTCCCCCGACTAATAATACCCAAATCTGTCCGCTCACTCTGCCACACGCCATAGCTCTGGTGGTTAATATTCAAGCGCCGTTTGATCCGATCTGTGGCCGATCAACGGTTATTTGGATTCAATCCAAATCTTGGAATTCATATATTTATTTACACAAATCTATCTAAGCCTTGGGTGCTTAAGCGTGACGTCCAAACCGCTCACCATTCCCCCCTGAGCATGCTTCTCATAATATACTGTACAACAATTATATGGTGTACATGAATCATTTAAACAACGCTCCAACAATGATTTGCATTTTTAATTGTAATTAGACTTGCACTACATCTCCCCAGCTGAGTGGCAATGCCGTTGGCTCAATGCAAACTGGTAACAGGTTGATTTAGGCCCAGGGCATGCCAGAATAGGGTCTCAAAAAGCAAAAGAATTTGGTCTTGTTTCATTTCTTCTGTGTAAGAAAACATGATGATTTCCCCCCAAAATGACCTGTTGACAGGATCGCCTCACCCGTCGGGTTTACGTTGCTTCCTGTGCGCCGGTGGCTGCTCGTGGCGCCTGGCAGGTCAGTTATGATAGCAGAGGTGATGCAGATAAAGACACGTGATACGGCTGCTAATGCGGCTAATATGATACTAATAAGCCTCTGCAGGCTCCAGATATTGAAACTCATAATGGAGCTCAATAATTCTGAGACGCACTGGTGGACAATTCTGCATAAATCATCATTCTATGATCCCCATTTTTATGAAAAACATTCAGATTGCTTGCTGCGCACAGTCAGCTATCACGCAAAAAGACAGCTGGATCTGCATTTTAATGGCTTTCCTGCCCGCAAGACCTGTCCTGAAAGACACAGCATGCTCCCTTGCTGCTAAACTGATATCTGCTGGTCTACTATAAAAAGCCCAACAAGTCAGGCACACTAAGCTCTCACAGCCTGCTGGCTGTAAACATACAGACTATTAATTTGATGACCGTGGCAAACGGTTTCATCTAAATATTGCCTTAACACTGTGTCTGTTGCCTCAAGGCATGGGAATCGTGAAATAAAGACAGAGCAAATGCAAATGTATAATGGAAATATTTATTTCTAAAATACAATTTAACATACATTAAACTTATGACTGGTTTTTTTTTTGGTTTTTTTTTTTGACAACTTTATCATTTCAAGGTCAGGAAAGAAAATAAAAAAAACCCAAAACAAACAAACAAACAAACAAAAAAACAACAGTATGTACAGGGTGATATTTACAGGTGGTGTGAAAGCTGGACACGGCCATGGCTCCGCCGCTGTCACACTTGAGGTGCAACCAAATCCCACTCTAAAAATGAGCTGCAGTAAACGTGTCCTGATTTGTCTTTGAACAAAAAAAAAATCAAAAATCAAAAATCAAAAAAAAAAAAAAAGTCGCTGACTTGTCTTCCCGTGTTTTGTCCATTGTTATTTTGTTAGTCTGCCCAGGCTAGTAGTCCTGATGTGGGCTGTGCGTCAAACTGTGCCGTCGCAAGTCACAGTTGCGCCGAAACACCTTTCCGCAGCGGTCACAGCTGTAGGGCTTGATGTCTGTATGGGTGAGAAGGTGAGTTTTCAGGTTACTTCTTTGATTAAAGGTTCTTCCGCATGTGGGGCATTTGTGGGGAGACTCCTGTTTAGATTTAAAGCAAGCAAAGGATTATTCCCTTTAATTAGAACGTCTAGAAATTGTATATTTTAATCATCTAAATAAAATCCACTAGCATGTCGGTTACAACGCACACTGATTGACACAATCATTTTCACACACCACTTATTTGTACCTCTCACATTTCTTTGTTTAAATTTGGTAATTGGCCAAACCCGTTTTGTGAGACTCATTAATAATATCCCCATACATGCAGTGGCCCGTGCATAATTTATCATGTGAATTATGATCCCATAGCTGAGTGAGGATGAAACCATGGTGACTGTTAACATTTTCAGCTTACCTGCATATGTAAGGTTTTATGGACGGCTAGAGTTCGAGACTGACAGAATCCCTTCCCACATTCTTGACATTTGAAAGGTTTTTCCTTGGAGTGGATGTATCTGTAAAACAGAAGTAACACTTAATCAGATGTCTGCTCATGCATGGATTTGCTTGTAGCGGTTACACACCCCAGAGTCATAGGGCGAAAAATCTCTACTGTGCTAAGTTGAGTGTCCAACTTTATGCCTAAAAGTGCTTTAGCGCCCTCGTGGAGAAAACTCTGGGAAGTGGGAATTTGCCTGCCTGCATGTTATCGCAAAATTAACAACATATATATGTTTTATAATTGTAAGTCCTGAGGAGGTCATTTAGAGAAATACATATAGGCCTATTTGCGATTTAAATCACGTGCAAACTACGCAGTACTGCTGGGAATTTCAGACCCCCCCCCCCCTTAGTGCGTAATTATCACAGTATCTGTTCAAAATCTTTCCTACCTGTGGTCTCTGAGATGGTCTTGTCTTCTGAAGGCCTTGTGGCAAATGTCACAGGTATATGGCCGCTCGTCTGTGTGGGTCCTCTCGTGGATGAGGAGGTTGTAGGACTTGGTGAAATGCCTGCCGCAGAACTTGCAAATAAATTCCTTTTTAGTCTTGGACGGGAGCCTGCCCCGGGTGGGTTTTCTGTCCGGGGACAGCTTGCTCAGCTCAGAGATGGTTCCCCCTAGTCCCGACGCCAACTTCGCCAGATCCGCAGCCTTCGGCGGGTCCTCCTGAGTGGCGGCAAGGGCCAGGTTGGCGAAGTCGAACCTGGGCCTGTCCTTGTGCAGCGAGGGGACCCCGTGCGCAACGCCGGCTTGCTTCGGATGGAAGAGCTGCGCTGCGGCTGTGAAGGGTAGCGCCGGGAAGGGAATCCTGGGGTCCACCAGACCCTGGGCGGCTGCCATCTCTGTGATCGTCGACCTCAGTCCTTGGATGTGCGGGTAACCAAGAGTCCAGTGGTTCATGTGCATGGTCTGCACAGCGCTGAGGCCGTACAGTCCCTGCAGCTGGTCAGCGGGGAAAGTGTTGACGGCCTGCAGGAAGGAGTAGTTCGTGAGCTGGAGGGCCGGGTGCAGCGGGATCGGAGCGTGCAGGGCTTTGCTCCCCATGTCGGCTCAGACCTCTGCAGAAGACACGGCGATAACCCTGGAGAGAGTCAAAAAATAAATAAATATACAAAATGATGAGTTGAAATGGCACATTAGAGCCAGTAAATAACAAAGGCAGTCAAAGTATGACATTCAGTTAGTGATCGAGCAAAAAACACCTGTTTGACCACACACTCCAGTTTGACTTGAAATGCACCGAGAGATGTTTCTACAAATGTTTCATTCCAATCTAACAGGGTAGCATTGATCGCACGAAAATCATGCCTGCTCCCAAGGGGGACAATATAATCCCACAGTAGTGGATAAATTGTGCACAGATTGGGGCGCAAATGAATCGCTCTAGTTTTAACATTTTGCGGCGGGGCGATGGAGCTGGCCGGGGAAAGAAATTGAACGCCTTGTAAAGACGCAGCAGCATCGTACTGTGCTGACGGCAGTGATGAGTGAAACCCCGGCTTGACACAATGCAAAACCACAGAGATAATATAAACTCGTATTTCACGCATTGGCAAAAGCCAAGTGTGTCCGGAGATGCTCCTCGGAGCAATTTTATAAAACAATTAAAATCGGCCGCCGAAAGGGCGATTAAATGAAGTGGCTGAAGAACGACTCACGTGGCTTCGATTCACGCGGAACAATAACCCCAGATCACTATGGCTGAAGCCCTAAATCTCATGCGAGGTAACTAGGGCAGACACACGGCTGTAGCCGGTGTTTCGCAATGCAAAACCAGTGATCTGCATGTCGATGTGTAGAACGTCTGGGCTTTGCAAGCAAAGATCAAATGTGTTATTAAGTGCAGGAGTCACTAAATGCTAGCTATGACCCGCAAGAAAGTGGCTTTAGTCTTTGCTGGAAATGCATGTGCTTTTTGTATTTATTTTTATTTTTTCTGGGTGCGGATTGTAGCCAGTTCATTTTTATATGCCTAATATTTTGCTTTTAGGTCTATTATGATTATGGGTTGTTTTTTTTGTTTTTTTTTTTATGCTGCGTGTTTTGTAGACGGCGGGCTTCCCCTCGGGCAGGGGAACATGGTAGCAAATAACCTCTGGGCCTTTCCCACACAACAACGTTTGCGTTCAATGAGCTACTGATTTCCACAACGTAGGACAGCACAGCGTGAGCCGGACGGGGCAAGAAACGCGAGGGCCCGGTCCCCCGTTTGTGGGGATGCCAGGTTATGTTTGCCCACACAGAAAAGTCCAGCGAGTTGGTTCAAGCCCCCGGCTGGTGAAAGCGGGACTGGCGCCAAGCCAGCGGTGGGACGGCGAGCTGACCTTTAGATTTGGTCGAGAACGAAAATTAACAACAACAACAACAACAAAAAAATGACCGCCCCCCCCCCCCCCAAAAAAAAAAAAGAAAAAAAAAAGAATATTATGACTGGGGATGTTTCTAACAGATCACCCACCGAATCATATTCTAACACAACATGTCACAAGGCTACCGAACATGAGACTTTCTGGAGATTAAGGCGTTATTCACACTTGGAGGGGGCTCGCAGAGTGAGAGTCCTGCGTACATGGGAGCCGGAGGGCTGCTCGCTTGTCTCGGTCAGGTCCCTGCGTTTGTTTCCCGGAGCCTTTGGATTCTTTCCGCTTTGCTTTCCCTTTCACCGGCGGGACAGGGTTGGCTTGGATCTTTGCACAGGTGCAACATAAGTCACCGCGCAGGCACTTGCCATTCTCTGCCCCATATGTACACGTTCGCTCAACCTGCTCTTCTCTCCATAACCTTTGGACTTCATTTACACTTTGACAGCAGCCTAAGTGGCGTGTCGCGTTCTGTGACTCCCTGTCAGTTTCTTTTTTGGCAGACGGTTTTAGATTTCTATAGGTCCTGACAAGTCTTTACAGTCTCGAAGGCCACTGCTTGTTTCCGCAATGTTGTGCGCTGTGGACAGAGACTAAGAGATGTTCAAACGTGGGTGAACTATGACCTCAAGCTGGCGCTCATCACGAAGCATGAATCCCCTCTGGAAGCAACTTTTAATCTCGCTGTTGCTCGTGAAAGGCTTACCCTTTTCCTGACAGTTGCTTCTTTGGTTTACAGCTCAGACAGTAAAAGGGCAATCTTTTCTTTCGATAAAAGAGTTCTAACAAGTGAGCTGAGTGAGGTTGGTTCCCTTCCTGCAGAAGACCGACATACACCCTGCCAAACAGAATCTTACCCCAATAAAGAGCTGCCAAAGGTCCCGCGGTATGTCAGTAATCCACAGTAACTATAGAGGCGACGAGCTCCAATAAAGCGCCGCTAAAAGTTTTCCAAGTTCCAAGTCCATGAAACTTTCATGTAGCCATGCAGTCAAGTCTGGTGTCTCGGACCTTTGCAGAGATGTGACAAGTTGTGAAAAGTTGTGGAAAGAGGCGAAGAAGTTTGGAGTAGAGACAGCGGCGGCGTGGGAGTCCCGTCCGGAGCTGGGGCTGGAAGTGTGCGTAATGCGCACCGGTCCTTTACTTTTCAGGGCTCCGGGGCTCTGGAGCTCCAGCCCGCCCTCCGACACGCCTCCACCCCCCCTCCTCTATCATTAACTCCAATGTTCCTCCTCTGTTTATTTGTGTTTGGATAGCAACTAGGGCTCCGGACCATAGTAGAGAAGCGTGTTCAGCTCAACCTGCCTCCTCTGACACCTCTCATATACCATATAGCCAAGGCTGATACCTTCTTTTGGAGACCTGATTGGAAGCGCAGGAGGAAACCCTGATCGTGTTTTCCTCCAGCTCCACACTTTTCAAAACGTGCTTTTTGGATACTTGAGCAGCTTACAAGATTTTTTATTTATTTTTTTGTTTGAAACCATAGACCCCATTTGCGAAAATGGAGGGTCACATGCAAGAGCCGCCACATTTTATTTCTTTGTGGTAAGAGTAAAATCATTCTGAGGTTTGTGACAGGAAAACAAAACCCATCCTGGGATCTGCAGCATGGGGAACAAATACAAAGTAAACAGTGATTGCCACTTGTATTCTTCAGACAATGAGCTGCTCTCTCTTTTTCCTTCCTTCTGTACAGTTTGATATGTATCATTATGTTGTATGAAAACCCTTAAATAAAACGGGCTAATTACAGCATCATGAAAACGTCACACAGGGTGCCTGGGCAGTTTTAACCTGTGTCATTCACAACTAAGGCAGCCACACGTTCTCCAAAAAATGAACTGACAAGTTATTACATTTGATAAATTGTGTGCAATAAAAAACCCTTAATATGTTTAGGGGCAATGTGCAGCCTATGCGTTGAGATCGGGAAAACTCCTTTTTTGTTCAAAAGCAGATTTCAAAAAATAAAAATAAATGAAGTCTCATTCTTACATACTTACCATTTTCCAGTCTTTTCTTTTTTTTATTTTTTTTGATTGCGTTTATGAGACGAGGCAGAGAGAGAATTCGAGATCAGCTGGAATGCTCTTTGATTAGTTTGCGGTTTTTCCTTCTGGTCACAGATTTAGATGCAAAGTAATTAATACTTTTGAAAGCCCGAATCAAACGTTAAAGTGCGCCTCTTTGTGCGACATACTGACTTTGCGCACACACACACACATAGGAGGAGGGGGGGGGGGGGGGCAGGCAGGCTGACATTTCACGTTGTTATTAAACGAAAATGATTCATTTGTTGAATTCCCCGTCCAAGCGTTGCAGTCACCGAAAGGTTAATTGAATGGGACTTTAAATACAAGCATTTTGCCATTTAAATCCAGAATGAAACAAGTCTCCTGATATTAGTTATTTTAGTGAAATGACAAAATCAACACGGATGGCACTCACTGTAACCCACCCTGTGTTCAGTTATTCTTTGATCTTTTTTGTTTTTTTCCCCTGTCTCTAATTATCTAATAATTGTACCCTTCATGTCAGAATGACTGGAGGAAACCTTTAGATTTTCAACATGATATGTGGACTTTATAAGGTTCAGCGCAGCAGCACAGACAAGGGACTGCAGTCCCCGCAGTGCTTGTCTTTGCCGTGCGGCGTCGGTACGCAGAGCGCAAGTCTGCAGCGCCGCCTATTGGGACTTTAACGCAACAACAAGCAGTTTCCTCCCACAGCCTGCCTGAGTGTTTGCGGCTCTGGCAGAACACTGTCTGTTAGAGCAACTTCACATTTTCTGTCGAATATTGCTGAAAGACGGGAAAAAAAAAGGAAAAAGGAAAAAAAAAAAAAAAACTTTCATAAAAATGGCTGCATCCCTGTGGGGGAATCCATGCTTTTAAAATAACGAACATATGCATAAACCACAAGGCCTGTAGCCTACTAGACGACAAACAACAACGACTTAAATATATTTCATCACTGCGAGCGTCTGACTTCGCCGTGCCAGTCTTTTAAACCAAATGGGTGCACATTGCCACATTGCCAGGCAGATCTCGGGTCAGCGCGAGAGATATACAACCGAAGTGGGCTACGTGTCTAATGCCCTTAGTCGATCCAAGAGCTCGCGTAGCCCTAATTTTCGTTTTCTCAGAGCTGCAGAACATTTTCTGCACACAACATGCTTGTGGTTTTTTTGTTCGGTTTCATATCACCCAGGCCTCTATCTTCACTGTCAAAACACTGAGCAATTACAGGCGGATTAGAAGACACACAAAACCCCGGCGTTGTTACATTATAGATGATGGCATTTTCTCAACATATCCCTTTCACGCTGAAAATGCATAACAATGTAAACTGTGTTTCATTTTGGTCCTTGGAAAAAGGCCATTAAAACAACCAGTACGATTTCTTTTCTTTTTTTGTTCTTTTTTTTTCAACATCTCTTGGGCCTATATCGTCCAATCCCCAATAATTCCATTTCCATTTGCCAGTAATCTATACAGTCGGAAATCATTAAAATCGCACAAAAATATGTCGAATATTTTCTGCGAGGAAAACACCGACTTCCTGCGGGGAACCGACCTTTTTTTTCTTCACTTAAACGTTTATTAAAGCTACTGCTGGAAGCGAGACACCCTAACCCTTTATCCCCATGGCACCCACTCATCTCTAAATCTTATATTTCCGTGTTACTCCAGATACATTTTATAGGAACGTTATTGTAGTTCATGGCATGTCTGCATTTGTAACCACACGAGCACACTACTGTTTCCGACAGAGAACAATGATATTGGCGCACAGTGGTGTTGTACCTTTGTTTTGTCTTATTGTGCACGCGTCTGCTATCATTCCACAGCCATACACTCAAAACACACGACCCACGATATGCCATAACCATTGCGTAAGCGATCCCTGAAAACCCTGGAAGTTTACCCCTTTTTAATTCATGTTCCTGACTGCACGTGTTGTATGTGGCCTCACGTTCACACTGTTTATTTCGCAGGGCCACCGGTCTGCGCTGTAGGATGACTGTATTCCATCTAGGTCGGGTACTGTCAGAGCCCCAGAGTCAGTGGCTTGCCCTTTGGCCCCGCGCCGAGTCCCCTGCAGCAGCCATCATTCTCTATGATAATCTGACTCCCACAGAGTATCAGTGTTGCAGCTCAGTGCAGCTGCCAAGCCTGTAATGGCCGACACTCCTCTTCCCAATAACACTGAGTGACAGAGGAGAAGACTTGCAGAGATTACTAGTAAAGAAGAGCTCTCGCGGGCTTGCGCAAAAGGTTTCGATAGAGAAATGGACTTTGGACTCGGTCACAAAGTAGAATATTTTTCTGATTAGGATTTTGATAGGAAAAAGGGCTCGCTGGTGTGTAATACATGACATGCCCTAGTCTGTCCTACTGGAGGTTTTAAAATACACATTTTTGGATGTCAGCCTCACTCAGGCCTTTTCTCTAATATTAAAATATTGTCACAAAACCCTTTCCTGTTCAGAATGTATATTCTTCTCAGGATCAGAAAGGAAGTGCAACTAAAGGAAACATTCAAATCAGTAGACCTACAGATAAGGCTGGGACCTGTTTCTTTCTTTTTTCAGCAGAATAAGTGTAAAAGTTTGTCAGGACCTGCTCCAGTCATGACACTGTGCCATTAGTTTAGATATTATTAATTTAGAAATGATTCAGTGTCCCAGCTCCTAAGATCTGAATATGCCTGTCTGATATCATAATATAATATTCAGCTCCAGCAGGCGTATGGTGACCTTTATATGCTGTCGTGTGGTGTCCCCCCGGCTTTCAAATGTTGCTCCTCACCTCTGTTATACTCACGCGCCGAGCCCTTGACAGAGAATGTGGAGCCGCTCGCTTGTTCTGGGGTCTGACTGGGTCTGTTTGTGTCTCTGTGTTGCTGTGTCTCCGTGCATGCTGGCAGACAGGATGTCAAGTCCATACTGTAAGAGGAGGGGGAGGCAAACCTGTCACTCTTACCTACCTGCTGTGGTTTCAAAGCCCCCACATCCCCACCTACACTCGCACTCATCCTGTCCCAGCAGCAGCTCTCAGGATGGGTGTTTTTCACTCGAGGACCCCCGTAGTCATATTTTCCTCCACATCACACTCTTTTACCTGAAATTGTGCACTTCTAGTAAAGGGGATTATGCCTGCCGTGCCTCATGGGTTGTTGTTCTTTTTGTTGGAGCGTGAAACAGAATTACATTGTGTTTATTTTTTACTAGGTTTAAAAAAAACAACAACAAGAAAATGAATGTGTTAGGTGCAGATGAGTGTTTTCAGACGTAGTAAACACTGACTGATTGAAATAATTATTAAGCAAATCATTTATAGTTTGCAAGGAAAATAGGACAATGGTTAACACCTCTGTTGGGCATACAATGCCACATCTGCTGTTATACAAACATTAGCCTATTGCTGGTAATTTGTTTGTGAATAGCTTAGGTTGTCTCTTTACAGCACTAGATTGTGCTGATTTTGTGGTCCGAAAACCGGACATTTTAAGACCACTAAAGCGGATTTTCCAAATAGACATAAGATGCTACGATTAACTGTATTTAAGATCTTTTTTTTTTTTTTTAAGTCTCGAATTTAGATAATATCACAGGAAGCTATTGCTGTCAGCACTGTCTGTCTGAAGGTGAGGTAGAGGTACTGAGAGTTACATAAAAAAACAACAACAACACACGTCAGTCAAATGAAAATAAAAGAAGTAACACATATTTCCACCAGTTTCAATTGGACGCACGGTCCAGTGAATTAATAAACGGTCTCAAGCTGATTTGAGAAACCAGACGACAATGACATTCTGCAGAACCTCACTTTCCTGGACAGTGCAGTACATGCTGTAGTCCAGCTGTGACAGCCACATGCTCTCCACCTTTTGCTTCACTGTACAAGATTGCCCCCTATTGGTTAACCATCGAATTACTATGGCAGCAACATTTAACACGGTATCATCATAAACTGTATCACTCAGTGATGAGTGCATTACTGTCAGTTTTAGAACTAGGAATGGAATGTCAGAATATGACACTGAAGGACCCGTTATGATCACGTCACTCTCCACGAGTACTGCACATGCCTTAAATTCAACGTCTGTGCTCTAACAAATAAGAAATACATGTTCTTTTCTGGAAATGCATTATGTTTCACGTTTCACTCAGAACTTTATGCATGAGGAAAAACTACAAGGGAGACTCATCAAGTGTTTATGTGAGCGGAAACAGGGCACAGGCAGTGTGTCGGGTATATGCACTGCATTCCTCGGGTCTCCTGCATGATCCCTTCTCCATCTGCTGTCCATTGCCACTCTCTTCACTGGTCTCCTGCCATCTGTTTAACAGCGCTCGGCACCTTTGCGTGACCAAATGCCTTTGCTCCCTGCAACGTCATCCGCTTTGCCAGAGAGGCACAGAGAAGAAAACCGCCATGATATCGTGCTCCTCCAACCAATAAAACCCACCAGTTAATGCTGCTCAAGCCCAGCACCAAATCCCATTTGTCAGCAAATAGCTTCCTCCGGTTGTCTGTGCTGGCCAGGCGCTTCTGTAGAGCTCCCTGCCATTAACATGACATCTTCAGTTACTTGTTGTCTGGTTTGATGGCAAGCAGAGTGAAGAAGCAGTGAAGAGAAGGAACAAAGAGAGGGATCTGTGTATGATCATAAATGTGCCTCAAAAAATGCCTGATCAGATATACGATCTCTGTTGAATCATCAGCTGGTTTAACTGACAGCTTGGTAGCCTAAGAATCAACACCATGTCAGTGTTCATGTAAATCTACATTCATTAGAGTTAATCTGACCCCTAACTAACCTTTTTCGTGGGAGTTTTTTAGTTTTTAATAAATGGTACAATCCAGGTAGCCTGAGGTCGTAAGACAAGAGAGTAAACAAAGGCCGTATTCTAATCAAAATTGTTTTCTGTGGCTGCTTGAGTGATGCGAGCAGGCTGAAATGATGGACGGACTGGAGAAGCGAGAGCTAGAAATGTTGGGATGGAAGAGTGAAGAAAAGCTGGAGTGGATGGATGGAAAGATTTTAAAAGAAACACGGAAAAATGAGTAAAAGGAAAGTAGCGAAACAAAGATAGAGATGAGGATTATTGCAAACCACACCACTTCCCAGCCCATAACAACTGTATGTAGGATGTATGTGTGTGTGGTGGTCGTGGAGGATCTGTGCGTAAAAAGCCAGCAGGAGAGCTGGGGTAGGTGAGCAGTATCCTGCAGGCTCCAGGCTTCACTTCCTCCACAGCTACAATATAGGCATAGAGGGTCATATCAAACTGTCTTGAGAATGTTCTCTCCGCAGTAAGGTACGCATTTTTGCATTGTTATATGTGCTCGCCATGAAAAAGGTATTTTTCCCAAAGCATGTTCTGAAGCGCTTCATGGCTCAGCTGTGACAGGCGTGACCTTTTTGTTGCCGGGGCGGGGATTCTCTGGACTCAGCTGCTCTGCTGGTGTGAGGACTGTGGTGCTTTTTAAAAGGTGCCTTATGCCTTACTGCCCTCCACACATTGCATCATGGCTGTTCTGCCTCTTTTCTCACTGAACGCCGACTGACTGGCAACTCAGTTTACTGGCTTAGCTCAGTTAAAATCTAGTATGAATCCAAGATGTTTTATGTGGAACCTTCCCTATTATTGTGGATAATAACTCTCATTTGGACTGAGATGGTACTGCACATTTTTGACTGTGTTATAGCACACACTGAATTTTTTTTTATGTTTGATCTGGTCCATTATTGAGCATAGAATTGATCAAATCTGATTTCAAGCATGCCCATAGAAAGAAGTTCATGTTGGTGATGGTGTATTCTTTATAAACCTCAAGGGAATGCTTCGACATTTTTGGAAATACGCTTATTCGTTTACTTTCCAAGAGTTAGATAAGAGGATCGATACCTGGCTCCATGCAATGGGTGGATTTTCATTACCTTTGGAGAGAGCCAGGCCA
This sequence comes from Coreoperca whiteheadi, assembly GCA_011952105.1. NCBI lineage: Eukaryota > Metazoa > Chordata > Actinopteri > Centrarchiformes > Sinipercidae > Coreoperca > Coreoperca whiteheadi. The sequence continues at coordinate 24,880,045 of CM022486.1, read as the reverse complement.
GCTATTTCCCCCTGTTTCTAGTTGTAATCAAGCTAGGTTAACCGGCTGCTGGCTTTAGCCATGAAGTTAACTTAGAGACATAAGGGGGTTGGGTTATGCCCAAACACAAAAAGTTTAAACGAGAAATCCAAAGTCTATATAGTTGTACCAAACGGTCACACTGGAAGCAATGAGTGTAAAATTGTTCATAATAGAGAGTTTGTTTCACGAGGTTGTTCACATGAAAAGTGACAGAAATAGTTGTGTCCAGAACAAAAAAGGGAGCTGGAGAGAGACGTTCAAACCCTGGCTCCCTTCTCATCTCTGCACAGCTGGCCAATCGCGGCATGATTGTATCAAGGTGGTTTTGTCAGTTTCAGAAAGTTACAGAAATGGTCGGACGCAGGCCCTTTCCCACTTTGGAACTGGAGGTGGGAGGGGGGTTTTCAAAGCTATTCGACCATCCGACAAGCAGTTCTGAAGAAGCATACTGACAGCGTAAGATTGATATCGATGTTATCCTCTAATAAGTGTATTTCCCAAAATGACGAACTACTGCTTTAAAACTGCCCTGACAGAAGCTCACGAAAAATGAACGTTTTAAGTTACACGTCTCCATTTTGCTCAGCACTCCAGTTGTCTTTTGCCGTATCTCTGCTTTGCTGCTGTTCGAGCACTGTCTAATACTACTTGTTATTGTGACTTTGTAGGCACAAAGCTTTGGAGCTCTGGGTGCAACTGTGCTGCCTGCACTCCCTGCCGCTGATCAGCTCCTGCTGGTGAGGTGATGGACAGTAAAACTCTCCCAGCACCTGTTTCCTGGCCATGCTCATGTGCTGTTAATAGGCTGATGAGAGACGTTAACAAAGTTACTGCAGCACACTGGAAGGATAAATCAGCAGAGCGGTTGAGGGTCTCATCCAGTCTGTCAGAAGTGACATTTTTAAAAGGTCCCAGTGACTGCTGCATCCGTCCTGTACCTGGGGTAAGATGGAAAGATGGAAACAGAGCGAGAATGGAGTGATGAAAGCAAGGGGTGGCGGGATTTCACAGAGCTTGGGTGGAGAAACTTAAGGATAGTTTAAAGGATAGAGAGATGAAGAAATGGAGGAATGGCGGAATGGAAGGAGGGACTGATGTTTGAAGAATCAGTGGAAAGATGGAGAGATAGGTGGACGGAAAGGGTTTGACGCGGGGAACGGAGAGATGGACGTATGGCTCTAAAAAGTTGTCTACTAGTCATGATTTAGTGTAATCAGGCCTCCTCGAAAACATTTCTGTGATGTTGTTGGATGAGGAATGAATAATGCAATAGACCCAGCCATTTTCCCACAACAACAGCAACAACAATAACATTCATCCTGTGTGATTTCATATAATTTCTTTATTCCCCTGCCTTGTTCTCCCTTTGTGATGTGCCAGACATATGCACATTACAAAGAGAGTCAGGAAATGGCTTTCCACTTAAAAAAATGAGAACAGATCTTGACACTGTTACAAGAGGGACCTTTGGCTGTGAAAGACCTTTGGGACAGCTACTCTGCAGGCAGGCACTTTTCTCAGATTCTCATATGGACATAGGACAATCTAATTACATTTACCCACAAAGAGCAATATATCTTGTGTGTTATCATTATTCTGCCTATGAATCACTGAGATGTTATTATCATAAAAGACTGAAAAGGCGAACGTTTTTCTCAATGCTATAAATATCCCTGTTGGCTGGAATCCAACCTTGTTGCTCCTCTCCCTCTCATTTTCATCACGCTCTTTGAACTAAAATAAGATCATTTTTTGAATGGAATCCTGTGTTATTGATGGATTTCTGCTCCACTGTGGTTTGAATTAATAGCTTGGATGCCCGTATGGTTGCATTTAGTGTGTGGACGCAGGCATGCATACACACAAACACACCAAAAGCGCTTTCAGGCATTCTGACAACGGCCCACACGCTCAAGCTAACTCATACACACACACACACACACACACACACACACACACTAAGTAAATGTTAATGTACACAGGTGCAGTCTTTAGGGAGGTTGCTTTTGCTCTCTCATCAGTCACTCGTAATCACTTCCCTTCCAGCCCAGTAAATCACCGTCTTTTACTGATGCATTTATAGGATGCATGTTCACAACTTGTAGCCAGGGAAACGTTTGACCACCACCAGGAATACATTAGAAGCTTCTGCATCCATACAGTCACACAGTCAATGCAGTCATACAGTCAACTCACAGACAGGAAATATTGTTTTATAAATGTCTACTTAGTTTCTGAAATATATTTGTGCTTTTAATAGGGTTTTAAGCTGTTTATGACATATGGGTGAGAGTGGAGTTATTGGTCAAGGGGGGGCTCCTGGGCGGTTGTGGATATTGGCAGGTTGCACGGCTTCACCAAACTGGTCCTGGGGAGGTCCCAATGACCTGTTTTATACCAACACTGGTGCTTTGTCGTAAAACCAGGGTGAAGTCGAGTCACGACTCGAGTATTTGTTTGAAGCGGATGGAAAAAGTCCTCCTGTGGTAAGACCATGTGAGTTTTGTGTGCTGCTGTGTCCGATGGGAGTGGAAATGCGCAGAAAAACAGGCTATTTTGTCTTTACATAGACTTCTGATTGGTGCCCAGGTTCTGGTAAAATACTCCTAATACCACCAAGGAAAGAAAACCACATTCCCCTCTTACTCTTTGGATGGAAAAAGTCTCCTGTCACCGGTGTTTGAATGCTGTAATTGGACGTTATGGGGCTTGCAGAGAGAGGTGTGATGTAGTGTTAAAACTGCTCACAAATCACATATTTCTCACCTCTGTGGAGGTTCAAATCCTGGCTCTGGCGTTCCCCGGCCATACCACTCCTATCGTTGCTGCGTTTAAAATTCACACAGCACTGTCCTGAATGAGACAGGTGACGAAAACTGTCGCCGTGGAATGGTGTTTCAGTAGATTTAATATTTCCTAAAAGCCTTGAATTTTACCTGTCACTGTAACAAAAAAATGCGTCTCTGCATGTGCCGTGTGCGTCAGAGTGATGGATGGTGTAAGTGTGTTCCAGGATTATGTTTTATGAAAGTTAAAGGGCCCGGGGGCTGGTCTGGGAAGCACATAATCTCAGTCAAAGTGCTGGGCTGGATGAACCATGGCTTTATTATTAAACACCTATGAGAGGGCCTAAAGCTGGTGGAGACCCCTGCACATCCAACTTAACGCTCTCTGGTGGCTTTCATCACACGTCCTAGCCATTTGGGCATGAAATTAAAATGCTTCTCAAGAATCCATTTAGTACTAAGCATGAAAAAGGAACTGCATTATTGTGCATTGATACATTTTGAAAGGACATTCTTTGACACCCTTTAAATGTGCTGTCATGTCATGTGAGTTTTTTTGGTTTCTTTTCAATAACTGAGTTTTATCTTTGAGAAGAGAGTATTAAAAAAAGGTAATACTTTTGGAAATATGTTTCAGATTTGATGGTACAAGTGAGAATTGGCTATAAATGATGTGGTATTGATTTCACATGTGGAGTAGGACTACCAGGGCTCAAGCAGGAGAAGAGGAAGGGGAATACAGTCCTTGGGATGTGCATGGAGGGCTTGCTGGAGGCTCTAGGGGCCCAGGGCCTGGTTCCACAGCTGTGGGAGCTGTTAAAAATACTATAAAAGTTCCATATCCACAATTATTCTGACTTTTTAGATTTATAAATCTCTGCTAATGCCATGGTGGATGTATTAACTGGTTTTGAACATGGAAATTGATTGCTGCTCCCTTGGTAACAGTGCACTTGGTAATTATAAATGAGCCCATAAAGGCAACAGTTTTTATAGAATCTGGCACAGCAGATTTGGTAGTACATAGTGATTTGTACAGGTCCATTTGAAACTGATTGAAAGGAAAGTAGTGCAGGCTTTTATTCTACTGCAACACTGATACAGCTGAGATATTAAACACATTCTTGAGCCCTTCAAGTTTATTCCTGATGTCTGTGCAATTTCTGGTTCACTACTCTACTACTAAGTGGTTGACTTTGACTCTGCAGTTCCTCTCAACTCTACATCTTACAGCTCATTGTTTTGTTTTATTGGTTTGCCACTTTGCTGTTTTGGTTCACTCTCTCATAACGTTTTTAATTTTAATTCATAAAAACAAAAAAAATGCACTCATGAACCCACTGTACACTACCTGCCCAGCACTAAACTGCAAACAGGCAAAGTTAGCAAGTAGCTGGTGAACATTGTGGAGCATTTAAAGAGCGGCTAAAGAGCCAGGTCTTTCCTTCAGGGGTTGGTGGAGAACAAAAACAGAGCCAAAAGAAGAGTGAGTATTGGACTTAAATTCGCCAGGTGGCGAGGAACACAATTCCAACTGGATGCTGCTGCTGCTCTGTATCTACTGGATGTGTAAAAAGGCCACTATTTGCAAACAAGTTTGCCATATTAAATTAAAAGGTGACGATACTGTATGTTGATGTTGTTTCACAGCTTGTTTCTGCTGCCCCCAAGTGGCCAAGAAATCAGGGTTAAAAAGTTGCAGACAACTGGGGTAAGTGTGAGGATGTCATTCTTACCCATAGTGTTTTGGGAATAATGACAACTTGAAAAAATGACATTGCTGATGCAGAGACGTAATGTGACACAGGGGAAGGTTGCTCAGGTTGAAATTCCCTGCTTAGAGAAACATAGCTTGTGATGTAGGCTTTTGCTAGAAGTACAGCACATGTAATTTTTGGCAAGCTCCAGCTGGCCTGGACTGGGAAGCTGGAAATTTTTACCATGGTCCACATGGCTAATTTGTGTTTTTATTTAGCTGTTGTGTATCTGGGACTTTTGTGGGGGGGCAACAGTCAACAGATGCTGTCAAAGTGACCGCAGGGAGGAAGCAGAGACAAATGCTCCTCATTATAGCGCTGACTGCAGCCCAGTGGCCCAGTAACCAGCAGAAACCAGCTCTATGTCTTTGAGTGTACAGCTGGAGATCAGCTGATCCTCACTGGATTCACTTACAGTCAAGTCCCATTCACTTCTTCTTTGCTTCAGCTGAAAAAGGAAACATTGTGGCAGCCATTGTTGTACCAACACAGGAGAGGTACTCAACAAATTAAATACATGATGCAGAAGCGTTTGTCAAGGCTACCACTGTAGCAGCTGTTGACTAACGCTGACTCAATTCAAGCTATGTTTCCCATTAGCATTTTTTAAACAATTATTATTATCCACTCATGCAAGGATGCATTGACTGACAGGTTGGGCCATTCCCAAATGGGACTTTGCTTACAGTGAAATGAGCTAGACCACATCCGAGATGGTCGGATTTCAGTGGAACTCTGCATTGCCTGGACACTGTCCAGTTACATTGTTCAGCTGAGAAACATAAAGAAATGGAGGAAAATATGAACAGATTTAATGAAATGCAACCACAGGAGATGCGTAACATTGACATTTTCAAGCCAAACGTGGGTAACGTAACAGAAATACACTCATAAGATCGTTATGATCAGATATCGAAAATCATATTGAAATGACAAGTGCAACTGCAGACATAGACTCAACTGACTTAGGTAGTCTGCTGAACAATTCAATGAATCATTTGACTTCTGATCAAAAGATTTGACCTAAAAGCATCAAATATGCTTCTCGAACGGATTTTGTTTGTTTCCTCTGTCTTCATGTTTCCAGCTGGTTCCTGTTTTCTCTGTGATAAATTGGATGATATTATTATTCATTATCTCAATTACCTTTTCACTCACCCTGTAAGTGCTGGAAGTTCATTCACATGCTTTGTGAGAAATAAAAAAACAAATTTTCCCAGCTCCTTACTGACTGAATTAACAGCAAAGTGCGGCGTGTCCATTGGGGAGATTTCATTGGGCTGTAAAACCAACATGAGCAATGTTTCTGACCCCAATCAGGAGTCAGACAGCGGTACGGAGGTCACCGGGGGTTACATCGGGCCCCTCTTTGGATGGACAGGCAGGGAACTGTAAACCTGGAAGACCAGGAGCCCGGGCTCCGTGTGTTTACCTCGCTGCCTTTACAAGTGATGTCACCACGTTGTAAAAAGATACAGTTCTCGGCGGCCCCGTCCTTTTGTTACTATTTGAGAGAATAAACACGGGCTAAGTGCATGGAACGAGATGGGAGCGGATGACTCTGTGGCTGGAGGGAAGGGGGAAGCGGGCTCCTGTGGTGCATGGTGCGTCCAAGCAGTTGAAGTGGGCTGTGGGGATCTGTAACTGTCCAGGTGCTGCTAGCTCAGGCCCAGCCTCTGCCGGCCAAACCCTGCTCACTGGCGAAGAGGGAGGTTCTGCCTATAAATATTCAGCCAGCCTGCCTTCTTTGTGTACAGGGCTTCAACGGCAACAAAAACACCAACTGTTGATGGCTCCTCTGGGTCTTCACTGCGTGTCCACATGAGTGTGTGAATCATAGTGTGTGTTTTTTTTCTCTTGAAATGAAAGATACAGTGAATCACATCCTCAACTTCAGTGTCTGTGTCATTAGAAATCACCTTTTGAAAACATTTCTCATTCCAGCTCCTTCGGAATTCCATAAATATTCAGCTTCCACTTCACATCCCTCCTCGCTTTCTTCCTCTTTACGATTCTGCCTCTCACTAAAGGTCTTTGTGGTATTGCAACAGAAATTCACTTTACATAAGTCAAAGCAGCGATGTATGGTGTGAGTGTAGTCGTATGTGTAAAGGCAATGAAACAGCTTGTGTTTTATGTGAGCTCGCCCGGCTCAGACAGCTGGGTGCTTGCTGGGGCTGTGTTAACCTACAGCGCCGGGGGTCCCGGTCTGCACTGTAGTGGTGTAAGTCAAGCTAAGCAATCCCAGCCCAGCTGCAAAGGCAGGAATCGGACAAAATCTGGATATTCAGAGGGCATACAGAGACTCCTCAGCCTCTCAGGACCTTTCCACAGAGTTTGCATTCTTCTACTGGGAATCAGAGCTTTAAAAACTGCTGTTTGTGCAGCATTTCTCTGTAGCCCTGAAACCCCATCTTTCTGTTGACTCTAACAGATGATGCCACATGCACAGACAAAGCTGACCAGTGGAATAATGTAGCAAGCCTTTATGTCTCTCTGGTCATTTCTCTGATGAGACCTCCGCTGTCTTGCTGCGTTGCTCCATCTCTTGGTTCAAGCGTACTTGTATGGTTCCTTGGCTTGGAATTTTATTAGCTTTTCCCGAGCCTCAAAGAACTTGGCCTGGCCTGGTTCTCTCAGGCACTTTCCCACTAATGAAGTGCACATTCTGCCGGAGCACTTGGCTGAGCCTGGTTCCTTGGCCATCCCTTAATGGGAATTTCCCCTTCTTCCACGCATCCCTGCCTGCCTCGCTCTCTGCCACTGCCACTCTGGTGTGTGTGACTCATGTCCTGAACAGCCAGCCATCAACCAGGGGACGTTTGATTCATAAACCCTCTTACACTTGTTTGCCACTGTTGGACTGGTTGGCTGACTGTCTGGGCAACTGGCTGGCTGACTAGTTACATTTCTAACTTATTGCAGGACTGGGTGGCTCAGAATGGGACAAAGGTTTAGAGGCTGAGACACCGAGCGCTGTTGAGCAGTGAACTGTGAGAAAAAACTATGTACAAGTGTGCATGTGTGAGAGGGTTTAAAGCCTGAAAACATTCAACATATACTCTGACACGTTCAAGGTGGTACTTTGACACTGAAGCTGCAGACAGGCTGCTGTTGCATTTTCCGAACTTGATCGCTGAATGCTACAAACAAAACAGGCTTTGATGGATGAACTGATTTCAAACATGACTGCCTGCTTCCACATGTTTTACTACTAACTACTAAAATTAAGTCAGGCTACCAGTGACAGCACCTGTTGCTCCATAACTGAAAGCAAATTAAACTGCACTAGCTTTTTTTATTCCAGGAGCAGCCTCTCAGCAGCTAACATTTTGGTGTCTTAATCATTAGGAAAAAAATCCTTGTATGTTTTTGTTGCACAGTTCAATGAGGATGAGACAGCCTACATGCTCAAATCAAGCTTGAAGGGCCTCTGCTATCTGCATTTTATGAGGAAAATCCACCGGGAGATGAAAGCTGGGAATATACTCTGTGACAAGGAAGGTCATGCGAAACTGGCTGGTTCTGGCCTGGCTGGACGTTTGATGGTGAGCTTTGATTCCACTGGGCCTTCCACTCTCTAAAAGTCAACATAATAAAACCAGGTCTCCCTTGGAGAATATGGCATATGATAATCATTTCTGTCCACAGTGGTTTCATCACTATTAAGTTAACCTTTCTGATGCAAAACAAAAGGCTGGAAGCAGTAGAATTTGGAAGTGTTTATTTCCACACAGTTCTTTGCTTACATTTTACATCCAAAGAATGCTGTTGGGCAGGCAGCTCTCGCGAAACTTTTTCAGCCCCTCATGAGCTTTAATCTTGTCAGAATCTAGGTCTACCTTAAGAAAGCACTTGAGAGATGCCAGAGAGACAATATGTTGAGGTTAGAAGACAAGACGCTAGACTCTTCAGGCTGTTCAGTTAATTCCCGTTATGAGCGGTTGTCATGTTTCCAACAGAAGTTTGTGGTTTGGGCGCTTGCTACTGACTGAGGACATTTTACTTTTCCCACCCTGGCGTATCTTAGCTGCACTCATCTTATTCCTCTTGTCTCTCCATAGCAATTGGCTAGCTGCGCTCTGAGGGGGTCAGAGAGCAATTCTCAGCTTCCTGTGGGTGTTTCAGAACTCTTTGTGGGCAATGACTTGTGCTGTGCCTGAGGGCAGGAGACATACAGTACTGTGGCCTAAAAAGTTTCATGTAGAAGGAACAATCTAGGAAAACGTGCCAATGATAGGAAACACAGAACACAGACACACACATGGACACAAAGCTGTGGGTAGCAGTCCACGTGGAGTGAGCTCTCGGTGGCCGAGAGATTCGCAACACAATTCTTCGAGCCCCACACTGGCAGGCTTCCACCCTGCTGAAGTGTCCTTGAGCAAGACAGTGAATCCCTACCAGCTCCGCGAGTGCTGCTCTGTGGCTGATCCTGACTTCTGACCTCCCTGTGGTCGAGGCCAAGAGATAAAGGAATTTCTCCTTGGGGATCAGTAAAAATGGCAAGTTATTATTTTTAAGTGACAGATGTACAAAAATAACGAGAGACAAAAATGAAAGCACAAAACAATTAATCTTCATCAACTCTCCCTTCACTGAATTAAAGGATGTTTATCCACTAAAGACTCCTGGGATGTTTTTAACCAGAGCTGATGACCAGTGCTTGGAGGTCCGTCCCCAGGTTTAGAACTGAAAAGCTGCAAACGGGGCGGGCCTGCTGCTGCTGCTGCTGCTGCTGCTGCTGGCTGGGTGGTCCATGGTCTATAGAGCATAGGCGCCCCATTACTTACCTGGCTGCATTGTTTTACTTTTTGGACACTTAGCCATTTTTGCTAAGCACTTGATGATTTAAAGAGATCCATAAAACCTGCAGGACCGTGACCCTCAAAAACCTGTGTTGGCTGAGACTAAGGCAGACTGAGACATTGGGAACATGCTGGAGCTATAGGGAGGGTTTCAATTTAGTATGGCTGGAATATATATACACTGTATATAAATATATAGTACAATAAACCATTTTAAACCTCAGGTTTAACGTATGTAACACAGAAATAATTTGAAAAGAAAAAGAGCAAGGGGTGAGTGGGAGCTGGAATTGTTTTTTGTTCAATTTACAGCCAAAGAATCTGCAAAATTCATCATGCATTTCTCCGTCAAGGCTGTGAAGGAGGAGAGAAGGACTGGATAATAGCGTGTAATGGTGATGCGTTTTACAGGGTCATCCTTGTTCTTGTCCAAGCTCCACTGGCCTATTTGGAGGCCTTCTTCTCTCACTCATGATCCTGTTTGATCTTGTTCCCTGTCCTTCGTAAGATGTCAAGTCTGAGCCCAAGAGGCCCTTTTGGCTGACACGAGCAGTCATCCAAAAGCCTGAGCAATGGCAGTTATATGTTTTCCGGACACAACGGCAGAGAAATGAAGGAAACCCCACTATTGATATATCCCAAAATGTCTTTACACCGAAATCTTCCTTGGTGGAGGGAAAGGCCACCGAAACGGCCCTTTTTTATTTATTTTTTTTGAAACCAGTTCTTATGATCTTATGAGGGTTACCAAGTGGCGAGTGGCTGCTGTACAAGCCATAAGGCTGCCTTACACATTGCCTTCTCTCTTGCTGAACCCATGGCATGGCTCTATAAAACCTGCGGTAGGAAACAAAAAATGTTTGTGCCAGAATTTGGCCTTCAACAGAATGGCATTTTTTTTCTGGAAATAATAGTTGTATTTGTGTAAATTTAGGCGTGTTAAATGGTCAGTGAGGATATGAGCTACAGCTTTTATGAGTCTGGCTATCCTTGAAGAATGCAACAATGAGCATGAGCAATCGCATCCCCATCAGGCGAACCAGCATGGGAAACACTGTCTCACAAAGATACCATGAATAAGTTGAAGCGATAAACAAATGACGGTGATTGAGTTTAAATGTGGCCCTTCTTCATGTGGTCTGGGCGGTTGTACTTGGGGCTTACTGTTCTCTTATATCCATATGCAATCACTGAAACACTCTCAGCATGAGCTTTTTTTTTTTATTAGATCACATAAAGTAAACAGTCCCAGTGAGTGTTTTTGATAAATGCAATTTGCTGCTATGCTCCTTTCCAGGCTGCATCTTGTGTTCAGCCTGTTGTAAGTTAATTTGCCAGATCAACTAAAAAAAACAGAGAAATCTAATGGAAAACACTGCCCTGGCATCCACACTGCATACCGGTGGTTGTCTAAAGAATGGGAGCCCTTTAATGTGGTGATTGCATGGTTTCAGTTTGAAATTTAGTTTCCGTAAAAAGAACGCGCTTTTCCGTCGTTTTTTTCCCCTTATTTTATCCCCATTTCCTTTTCGTTTGTTGCTTACATTATCAGCTTTGTGTACTTACACAAAATCATCACTTATGTGATATGAACTCTTCCTCAACTTACCTTTTTTTTTTTTTTTTTTTTTTTTTTTTACCCCATTTTTTTTTTTTTTTACATACCCCTGTCCAAAATTTACGGTGGTAATTCTCTTTGCTTTTTTTTTTTTTTTTTTTTTTTTTTTTTTATT
>CM022486.1:24827936-24859101 GCA_011952105.1 Coreoperca whiteheadi | reverse complement strand
ACCTCCCCCCCCCCCCCCTCATCCACCCACCCACACACATTCACACAGACCACCTGAAATGTGTTTTGGGGGTTGTTTCCTTTGATTAGGAGTTATGGGAGTGCTGTACAAATATAAAAGCTGTCCAGACGGGTTTATAGTGTTTATTTGTGGTACCACCTGTGTTTCCATACAGAAGAATGAGCTTGTGATGGGGATGAGGAACATAGAATGTAAAAGAAGTTCAGTCTGTGCTGTGCAAGTTTGACTGGCCAGTTGAGAGCCAAAAACATGCCTATAAAGTGCATCTTAATCTGTTCCTGCTTTGAAGAGACCAGCAAATCCTCAGCTTGGCCTGACTTTTAATTTGTTAGAAGTCTCCAAGGCGCAGTTGTCACTGGGCTTTCAGAAGGTCCCTTAGACACCCCTGCCTGTCCTCCTCCTCGCCTCTTCCTCTCTCCTCATCTCTCCCTCGCTCCCTTCTCTGTCAAATATTTATAGCTGATGGCAGATAAGATTATTTCAGCCTCGAGCCTCTCAGTGCCAGCTGCTACAGACCTTTGCTCACAATAAAGCCTAAGATGCTTTCCAGGCAGGGGGAAGATTGTTTTATTTGGAGCTCATCCTAGGTCTCTATTGATAGGAGGGTGAGGTGCAGAAAAGCAGGACAGCATTTGCTTTCTTGGCTCCGTGCATCATCAACCGACTCTTCTCTTGAAACACTGGGAATTTTCTTCCCTTCTTACTCAAGCTTTTTGTTTTGAGCACAGATCAGGGCAGTGGCAATGGGCTTCAATGCTGACGAAAGTTGATGATGTTATTAGGGGTTTTTCTTGTGTTATGAGGAAGTGCTGTCAGCATTGGCCTGTTTGCCAATTCAGGGGTCTCACATGTTGTAAGCCACACACACGTTTTGGTTTGTGAGACAAATGTGTGACGATTTGCAGAGTGTATGTGCAAGCTACAAGCCACAGTACATTAAAGAGCTTTTAAAGAAAGACATGATGCATAATTCAACTTGGATGCTTTACATTTTTTGCTGTTTGTTATAAATCCCTTGCCATAACTGTAAACATCATTACTATTACAAAGTAACAGGAAATCTTATCATGGGTTTGGACATTAAGCTGGGCCCATTTGGAGTGTTTTCGATTTTTTTTAGGCGTGTACATTTGTCAGAGTGAATCCGTGTCAGTGCCTCTTTATGGAAGGCATAAATCACCATGATAAAATACCAGGGCTAATCCAGCTGAACACACTACAACCTGTCATAGTTGGACCAAGAATGGCCTCCTAGCCAGTCAGTTCATGAGTGGAAAATTAATCTTGTTTAATAAATTAGAACGCCATCTGGGCTTTGCAGTCAAAATTGTTACAATATGCGAAAAAGTCGTCCCAAAAAAAGTTTTATTAACCTCAAGCAACCCTGGAATTTCTGTGGCTGCACAAACAGTTTGGAAGCACATACTGCGGCAGATGCACAGAAAAGAAAATGATAGTGGAATTTTATCAAGATGCCTTTCAGCTGTGAGCAAATGCAATAAAGCTTGAGCATTAAAAAAATCCAGTGCATCTTCGGTGTGTACAACGCAGTCAGCATAGTAGTTCCTAATCATATCTTACAATTTGATCACACATCTTCTTTATTTGTCCTTAACCAGAGTTCATTCAGATAATAACTGTGTTTATCTGCAAGTTCAGAAGCAATATGAGGCAATACATGGGTGTCGGTGTTGTCAGTCTTATCAGCTGTGCAGGGCTGTCTGAGATGGCACATGGATGTGCACAAAAGGGTTCAAAGACAGTGTGCAGTTTGTTTTTACCTACAATGGAAAATTCCTTCGGTGGATTGGCAAGCCTTTGTCCCATGTTCTTAGTGTTCTCTGCTGCATGTCAGTCTTCACTATTGAGCTGTTTAGAGGGGAAACAACACCAGTGGTTCCCTCTAGTTGACGAATAACCCCCCAAAAAACACAAATAAACATGAAGTAGTGAGGCATTATCAGAGCTACTGTCTATTCGCTTCTTGAAGTGACTTTGAACCTCTTATTCACTCTGGCTTCCTGATTAAAGGACTCTTGCACTGTCCATATCTTCAAAATAAAGTCTTTATCTGTTTCACTTCAGTCTATTGCATTATTAGTGTCATTAGATTAGCCCTAATGAAAGAAGTACTGTAATATTCACCTACAACCATTCATTGGTACTCAACAACGAGTGTATGTTGTCCCTGTTTTATAGAATGGTATCGAAAGGAAATTTCCAATTGTATCGCTATCAAATAGCATCATAGATAAAGTTAATATTTTAACTATTGTTTCCAGGATTAGAGGAATATTTACATTTATTTTATTTATATTTATTTTATATAGTATTTATTTTATTTGTATTGCATGCATTGGCATTCTTTGAGGTAATTCTTGCACTGTGAATACTTGAAACACTGGTGAATGTTTTACTAAGTAAACTGATGCACTAATTCTTGGTATAAAGTAAGTGTTTTGATTAATTCATTATTAAATCAACACCAACCACCAATTAAGAAGGAGAGAAGAATTGATCAAGAGACAAATTAAAAGCAAGGATTTTCAAGGTTTGAGAAAATTGGGATTCTATTATAGAAAGACATTCAGGGTAATCTATCTCTAACCAAAAGTTCTTAATACAGCTTAATAAAAAATAAATAGTGGTATAGCATGTTGTTAAATATTCAGAATCAGAATCAGAAATACTTTATTAATCTCCGAGGGGAAACACAAATGTTGCCTGTACTCAAAAAAACACATCTTTCAGTTATTGTACTGTATCAATATATAATATGTGTCAGTTGTAATGTATATGTCTACGTCCTTCTAGCGAATTGCTCTATTTGTATACTTTTATGTTGGTGGAGTTTATAACATCCAAACAGCTTCTCTTCCAGACTGGAGCCAGCCGTTTACCGTCAATGTCTGCAGTCTGTTGACTCTTCCTATACCTCTCCGCTTTCACCAGACGTGTGTGTGTGTGTGAGGGAAAGAGCATTTGTGTGCTTGGATGTGTTTGTATGTGGACGTCTGCTTGCCTGCGCACACCTGTGCATGTGGGTAGGCCAGATTCATTTGTGCTAGTCCCCCATGTGTGTGTGAGAGAAATGGATGTGTGCATTTTCCCTCAGACGACTGGATGGTCACCAGCTTACGGTATGATGGCTGTCATTATGACCTTTCAAAGAGAACCGGTTGGGAGCATAACAATTTGCTGATTGTCAACACAGCAGGGCAGTAGATCCTCTGCGCGAGCAGATGCCCGTGATAAGATAATGATAAGGCTGCTGTCTGGCTTCCCCATCGATAAGTTGACTACGACATATCACAGTCACCATCGAGTATGTGTCCTCTGTGGACGATGGTCCGATACTGATGACAGAACAGCTAACAGGTCCATTAGAGCAATGAGGCCTGCAAGCCTGTGAGTGGTGGACAAAGCAGGTTCAGAATATAAAGTGTATCTGTTTAACTACTCTGGGATGTAGCTGAAGCTATATAATATTGATTGTGATGCGATAAGGGCGGGTTGTTGTATCAATAAACAGTCGCTCCCTAATCCTTTGCATGTCAGTGACTGTTCTACCAACAGTTTTTCCTTTTTGCTGTGGACTTTTGCATCCACCCGTCATATATTATTTCAAAATCTTCAATCTTTTATATAAACTGTAGTTTCAAAATTCTTAGTAGTCTTATGCCACATTGTTTACCTTATGGATCTATGTAAATATGTACTGCTGCTCTACATGGTCTCCTTATCCCTCATCCATCTCTGCCTGTGCCATCAGCGACAGTGACTGCACAGTACAAAGGTGAATTGTTTATTGGTGCCATTCTCCATCTTCTGGAAGCCACAGACTGCTACATAATGAAGGCATTACATATACATTTTTAATCTAATCCGAGTGGTCTGATAGCTGGCTACCAACCTTGTTTGGAAATCTCTTTTTATCTTTTGAGATAAGGAGAAGAGTGCTGTGGGGCTCAAAGGGTATTAGAAGCAGAGCTCACTGACTGTCACTCAAAAGATTCCCCACTGTCTTGCATATTGTATTAAAAACATTAGTTCCTAGACAACTGACACATTGTGTACAAAATTATTCAAATCATATATGACACTTTTGTTACTGACTGTAATGTTGCCTTTTGAAAAGCAACGAATGATTTGCAGCTACTAAGTCTTTGTTTAACCTCATGTTTGATTCAAGACATTACTTCTTATCTTTAGGCACCTTAATGTGTGACTTGTTCCTTTTTTTCCTGGCAGTTAGTCTATGTAGTCTAGGTGCAGCAGGTATGACACAACATGTTACTAAGTGCCCACCATTATCTTAACAACAGCCATGCTAGTAGCTCTGTAAGGGTTTGCATATGCACAGCGGCCCTCCGAGGCTAAAGTCAGCATGCTAACATGCTCATGTTTAGATGGTAATAATTACCATGTTCACCGCCAAATATTTGACCTAAAGATGGTGCTAGATGGAGGGGACTGTATCAAATGTCATGGGAATATATATATTATTAGTTAAGATATTTGACTAAAAAACTAAAATGTCCAACTGGTGGTGGCACTAGAGGTAAATTAAGGGGATGACCAAAGTCAGTAAACTTCATTCTCTGGGGACCATGAATGTCTGTACAAAATTTCATGGCAATCTGCCCAAAATTTGTTATAGATATTAGTAGTAGATATTTTCGTTTGGACAAAAGTGGTGGGCTGACCAACAGACCCTTTTTAATCATCTATAAAATGAATGCCCTGAACATATTTTTATTATTTGGAAAATATGTATATATATATATATATTTTTTTTTATTTGGTCATGGCTGAAAACCTAAATATCATATTAAAAATTGTATCTTTTCTAAAGCAACCCTAAATCAACATTTAAAGGACAGACACAAAAATCCATTAATTCAGAGGAACTTATGCTCCCATAAGAATGACACAGTGATTCTTATTTTAGGGTGGATTTAGGCTTGAATTCACATACAGATTTTTCAGTTCAGTTTTGTCATGTTTCCATTCCATTTTAAGGGGCCAACTTCACTTGTAATAGCATGGAGCAAGCACTTAAATCATTCGGCATCAGTGTCAGTTTGCCCTGAGCCTTCGCTGAGCCTCTGTTTGTGTTCTGGCTAGACATCGTCTATAATGAGCGCTGATTAGTTAACTTGTTTAAATGCCTCTGCTATTTCAGTCTCCGGCCGCTCAGCCATCCATCCATCCAGGCCCAGCCCCGCTGCCCTCACCCACCCTCCTACATGGGTGACATTCTTCCGAGGTGTCTGAGCCAGAGTTGGAGGCTACTACTGGGCCAAAGGGAGCAGTCGTTAAGTTCAAGTTCGACTTCATGTAACATGTATTTAATAGAGCAAACGAAAATGTGAGTTTAATGTTGCAATCACATTATTGTGTAGAAAACAAAATGTTCCTTTTCATTAAGACTGACCATTAATGGAATTTACATGTAAGCGGAATAGTTTGTCTGTCTCTTCTTCTTGTCCTCCCACTTTCTTCTTATTCTCTTGCTATTCTAACACTCTACAGATGTGAAGAGGTGAGGCTTTACAGTCACCCCGCTGCCTAGCCCTCCTGAAGCCACCTACACCAACTGGACCTCACCCTCAGCCTGTTATTCTTTCCACTGGGGAGGTGAATAAATGTTAGAAGCGCAGGGAGGAGGGCCTGTCTCGGCCTCTTCAGTCTACGATGCTGGGTGGTGTTTATTTGTCAGTGCTCACCCCGTCTTTCCCTTCCACCCAGCGGAACCAAAAACGTTAGCGACAGAGTGCAGGTCGCCGAGATGAAAATCTATTTTTGAAATGAGTTTGAGCCGCTGTTCATCCAGAACTTCAGAAACGGGTCATGTGGAGGCTGTCTGGACTGAAGTCGAGGTCGCGGCCCTCCAGCAGACTTTTTTAAACACAGTACCAGTCTACAGTTGCTTCTCCAGCCCTTGTAGGATGTATAATAGCATGCTCGAGGTGTCTAATATCCACTGACAAGAGCACCCAAATCTGGGGTGATTCCAATACTCAGCAATCTGAGGTCAGGTTTTCTGCATTACAAGTAGCAGAGAACCTTATCTTCCTGGCTTCTCCCAGGTCTAGCTGTAATGTTTTTCTTGTCTTTTGAGCAGGGCAAGTTTCTTGATTGAGTATGTGCATGTATGTGCGTGCACTTGTGTTTGAATGCTTGCCTATGAGTGTGTTCTCCGACACAGTGCTCTGCAGTGACCGCTGTAGCCGTAGTGTTTGTGCGCTAAATAAATAGGTTTTTATCTGATGGATGGAGGTACGTGTTGGCTGGTGCAGCAATGTGGAGGGGGGTGGGGTGGGGGGGCCCTCCAGAGAGGCTTAAAGCAGGCCAAAGATAAAGACTCAGAAGTGATGGGCTCTCTGTGATGCCCTTTTGTGGGAGGAAATTTAATGGAAGTGGCTACATTGGTAGCAGATGGAGCAGTTTCCTGAATCTCAGTCACGGTAGAAATATTAGACTGCCCCACATACACGCACACACACAGTCAAACACAAACACACCCCACCCCTTTAAATTTGGTCACCAGATTTACAGTATGATAGAGACGGCGCGTCGAACAGGGAAGTGTTTATTTGCCTGGGACCTCAGGCACCAAGGGTTCATATTTTTCTGCACTTTTTTCTGTCTTCTCCTTGTCTCTTTCTCTGTTTCGTTTACATATATGTGTGTGTGTGCGTCTCATGCCCTCTCTTCTCCATTTTTCTTTTTTGGCAGCCTGTTTTCAGGATCCTACAAACCCCTCAGTGGATCCTCTGGACGCTGGAGCTGAAGGCTGACAAATTTGGTGACTTGTTGAAGAAAGGTTCTGGTGAAGAATGGGTTGCCGCTCAGTTTTCGCAAGCTTGTGTGCGCGTGTGTGCGCGTGTGTGTGTACATGTCTGAGCATCAGGGGCATGAGTGTGCATCTGTATGGAGTATGTGCGTATGGATGAGAGTAAGAGAGAGTTGTAATTTGTCTTTTGTGTGCATGTGTGGGAGGATGTGTATGGGTATGTGAGTGGGGGCTGGCTGTGTGTGGCTGGTTCAGCTAAGGGTTGAGTGGTTGAGTGAGATGACAGTAATAAATTCATTCAGTTTAGGGCCTGTGGATTGCATCATTAATCACATTTATTGATGATGTGTTTGGCTGACATACCGCTGAGACCCTGTTGTTCCACGGCAACAACCTGACACATCCTATACAACAATGGCTAACCAAACAGCGAACATCTGTCAACTTGTGATATATTTGGCCACAAGAACAAGTGATACCACAGTGAGATATCCATTACCCGCACCCTGGGGTCCTCTCTCCCAATCTGAATGAACTCCGAGGTTTCAAGTTAAGGACTGACACAGCTTACTCTGCCCAACGCCAGGAGCTGAAAATAAAGTCAATGTTGTCATTGGAAAAAAGTTTTTTTAATGAAATCACATGCAAATTTGGTGTGCTGAAGGCAACAACCATGGGGTTTATGTAAGTCACGGTAGTGATAAGCATGGTGCAGTTTCCCCCCTGCTGTAATGCCTTTGTTTATACTGTGAGAACGGCAAGGCCAACAGAATCCAGCTCTGAGTATTTGCTGATGAGGATGATTAAGCTGAAGAAATTAATCGTGGTGTTTTTGATGAATATGAAATGATGGAACAAACCCAAACAAAGGCCGAACAGGGAAGCTGATTTGGTCTGACAGTTTGTGCGGTGTTTTGTTGATATTTCAACTTCTTTGCCCCAATGTGGAATGTGAATTCCACTGTGTTCAGCACAGAAATGCACTTTAGCCCCAGTTGATTTTGGCTAATTAAGCCAGACTCCTGAATGTTTTGATGTAAGTCAGTGATTAGAGGGCTTTGAGAGGGTTTTGAAATGAAAGCCAAACAGTTGTGCCCCTGTTCCCTCTGTAGTTATGTGCGGACTTCAGGTTTAGCTTTAGAAAAGGTGCATTTCATGGATAAATTGCAGAACCTTGTGTACTGACGTTCTCAATGTTCATTAGACACTAATGAATCTCTCATTTGAAAAGGGATTATTCTGTTTGTATTACAATCTAGTGTTTCATTGCAGCCTACGTTTGTCTCGCAACAGAAGTAAGTCAGACTCAGTTATTCTTCATTGGTTGGAATGTTACAAGATCCTTAGTTAAAGCCACAAGCAGGACCAGAGTATTCACCACATTTTTGGGAATGAAAGCAATTTTGTACTTGCTCGAACTGAAAAACACCTGCAATTTGTGTGGAAAACGTCCATCCATGGTCAAAACATGGCAGTTAGAGCCAGGTTTTTGTTGTGATATATAGAACACACTCGGGGCAATTTCTTATCACATTTTCAAGGTGGGCCTCCATTTTATAGACTGCTGCTTTCAGGCATTTGACCTACAGCCATCAACACTTCTCTCCCACTTGTTATCTCACTCCCTCCTGGTCTCTTGTTCTTCCTCACTCCCTTACCTACTATTCACTCCTTTTATTTCCCCTCACAAGCCCCCCTCTCTCATTCCTTCCACTTCTTCACTGCTGGGAATGCCAAACGTGTAACCCTGTTGATGACCTCTCAGGGAGGTCATACATTTAGTAAAGAGAGATAGCAGGAGCAACACAGATAGAGAAATGAAAGGATGGTAGCTCGGTGATCCATCAAATCCTTACTTCTGTAAACACTTCACGCTGCCAATACCATTAAAAATTACTTAACTTACAAATCTGAGAAGGTGATGAATTCATTTAAATGAAAGATGACAGCTTTAACATTAGTGGTTTAGCATTTTCCCCATGTACTGTATAACAGTTTTATATGTATGATTGAATAATGTGATTACAACTTTGATTTTTACTGTAATCCTATATTTATTGGCTGAAATATTAATAAACCAAATTAAAACAAACTTGGCAGTGGGTTACTTGTTAATGACTCAAAAGGAAAGGCACCTTCAAACCTTATTAGCTTGTTGATGTCCTCTCCACTGATCCACACAGATCTATTGCTGAACTCAACACATGAACTCATTGGGCCAGGCACGTATTATGAATGATCTGTTGTGTGTGTCCGTGTGAGAATGTTGATATCTTTAGACAGTGTGAGAGTCTGAAAATGCAGACGGGCCTGTACGTAACACAGTGGCCGGCGTGCTCCACACCACAGTCTAACCTTTTCAGCCCCTATACATCACAACCAAGCGCGTTCCCTGTTTGCTCCCAGATAATGCTATCAGAGCTGATAACTGAACCCATGCACCCCCCCCCCTCACTTTGACCCCCTGGCATCCCCCACATGCCAGTGCCCCACTAGGATTTAGTGGGGTAAAGGAAATAGAGATGCCTTTCCCCCCTCATCTGATCCCCATCCATCCCTTCCTTAAACCCCCATGTCTGCCTGAGCTGGCCAGACCGCAGCACTGATAGACCACAACATTAAATCTCATCACCACCACACCCCGACTGAATCAGCCACTGTCAGCCAGCGAGAATCCCCAGGACACCCTCCATTTCCCCCTCCCCCGCTCTTTCTTGTTTTGATAGGTGCTGATGTCATTCCACACATTTTTTCACAAATTAGGGGGCTGAAATTATGGGGCCGCCCTGCCTCGCCATGTTGTGCCAGCCTGACGGGAGCTTAATCCCTAATATCAAAGTTTGGCTGCTGGCTTGAGCATTACGGGATACAGTGGCCTCTGTCCGAACCCATCCATCCCCCAGCTGGTATTTTAAGTGACAGAAAGTTGAGTCTGAGTTCCAATGGGAAGGTGTGGGGGAGGGTTGTTACAAATCACCAAATGATATAAAAGAGTTTTTGGGAGGGCAAGTTAAGGGCAACAGAGTGTCAGGGATGTCAGTTCTGGCCGATTGCTTTTATTTCGGGGGAGAAGGGTATAATGGTGGGAGATGATAAGATTACCAGGGGTTAGTGGTAGCTGCAGCGGTGGTGGGGGTGAAAAGGAGCAAGGATGGGAAGCAGGGGGCATCTGAAAGCTTGGCGGTCGTCATGGGGGAAACCCTTTGGTTGCCTGGAAACCAGTAGGAAACATTTTTAAAGATAACCAGTCCTGCATTCTAGATCTTACTGCTGTTGGAAGCCTATTTGTGTGAATGGTATTCACCGTGGGGAGCAAAAACTTCAACCGTGTGGATGCAGGATGAAGAGACAGAGGGCAAAAAAGACGTTCTTCTGCCAAAAAATGACACTGTACATTTCATTTGGACACGTTCTGATTAAAAGCACTTTTAGTAACTTCTTAATTCAAGCACAAAGTGTGGGTTGACCCCTAATAAATAGCATGATAAAGAAAAGTTTACAGCACACATGCAGAGACACTTCTCAGGAAGACCAATGACTCTTTGGTCCCCTGAAAGCCTGTAATTGCGGTCATCTTCGATATTGACTTTGTCATTTTTACAGCTCCTCTAGATGGTTCTCATGAACAACCTGCCAAGAGAGCCTCATTGGAGGCAGCGCAGTTAATGGTTTCAGACATTTACTCTCTGTGCCCCGCTACAATGTCAATGCCAGAACTGTCTGTGTGTATTGTGAGCCTGTCTATGTGTGCGTGTGTGTATGTTGGAAATGGCTGCCTCAGTTATTATCAGGGTAATCCTGAAATTGGAGACAGTATTAGAGTTGGGCATGTCATTCAAGGGCGGGTTCCTGCCTGTGTATTGACTACTGTCGCTTCCAATTAGACAAAATATTTCCTCAAAGCCTTGCAGATCGCGGGGAGTAACACACTCCTTGGATGTCCACGACAGACAAACAGGCAGTTACTAAATGAGTTCTCTAGGTAATTCCAAGAATACGGCTTTGTCCCGCTTAACCTCTACACTCCTCCCTGCTCTCTGCTTTTCCCTGCTTTCTCATCCTCACCTTTGGCCCGGCTGTTGTTTTCCCATGAATCCTCGTGTAATAGGTGTGGATATTAGCCTGATCGTCCCAGTGTCGGGTGACAGTGTGCTCAGCTTTGGGCTGTATGAGACTGCAGGCCTGTCACTGCGGCCCCTGTAGACGCTGTGGATGGAGTCATTTGTTTTTGCACATTAATTCAATTCTGTCCCCAGACCAGGGTCGGACACCTGCTTTCCATTGCGGTGGAGCACATGGGGAGGTTAGAGGGGTTGGTGGTGGTGGTGGGGGCTTTATGGGGGTGGGGTGGTTAGCTGGGCCACCTGCCGATGTTATTACAGTAGAGTGGCACCCAGGCTAACACACATAAGAACACACCCACACACACTTTGACAGCCTTGGACAGTTTTTCATATTCTTGTCTTCAAGTTTCCGATAAATCACACAAAACTATGCCGGAAATGACCTTGTTGTGTGTTCATGCTCTACTTAAAAATAATTACTATTGCATAATGCATTTGAGATATTCATTAAGTTCTGTGTGATGTGTGACTTCTCTAAGCAAGCTGTCCAGACTCACACATGTTTGGTTAACCTTTTAATCCTCATACAGCACTTTAACTTTGTGAAGTGGATAGATTTTACTGTTACGGCGTGCTGAGGCCGTCTCACTCAGCACTCTGCCAGTTGCAGAAAATTCCGTCAGTGATTTCCGCTTGTGGAGGTGAGGAGAGCTCTGGCTCGAACACTGTAACAGTCAGTCTTTTGTTAGAACTGCTCACCCATGTGGAGCGTGATGGGTTCTGTGGGCAGGTTCAACCCTACAGTACACTGCCCCCCTGTGCTCAACATGTCCCCGTGCCAGTAAAATATGACTGAAATCAGACCCATGGTCACCTACTGTTCACTGATTCACTGACTGTTTGACAATCATCACTGCAACCTCATATTTCCCTAGATTCACACACACACACACACACACCAAACCAAACACCTAAGCACACAGGGCGCATAAACATGAACACACATAAATGCATGCCTGTGCACTTGTGCAGTGGTACACAAAGGTGCACATGTACGCACAGAAAAGAAACACTATGCATGTACACACACACACACACACACACACACACACTCAGGAGTCACACAGGAATTACAAATTAACATCTATTAGATATGGATCTGCTCATCACCAGTAACCTGCAGCTAGAAATCCAATAGCCAGTCATATGATTAAAATCTGGCAGTGCTTAGCAGCCTGGTCCCTAGCTGCCCTGTATGTGTGTGTATGTGTGTGTGGAACAGTGGATATATCTGTGTTAAAGTATTACTACACATTAAGGTCCTGTGTATGAAATGTCCTCAGGCGAGGCAGAGCAAAAGGTGTGAAATAGAAAGCTGTGTTTTTAATCAGGCCCTCCAGAAGTGTAAAATGAAGACATTTATGGATCAAGTTTGAGGTTAAACATCCACAGTCATGATGTGCTGTGTGGATTAAGTATTTCCATGATCCTCCCTTGTATTTGTATGTATGAAGGAAGGCACAGAGTTTTGTATACCTGTTGTATATGCCCACAATCAACAGATAGTTATACAGACAAGTAAACTGCGGTAAGCCAAGAGTTATACAGAGTTTTTCCCATTACAAAGTACTCCACTATGTAGAGCTATTCACTCCAGACTTTACATTAGGGGGCCCTAGCCCTATAATCAGTAGCATCAGTGAATTTTGTAGTTTCACAGTCAAGGACACTGTAATTGAAATGCATTCAGCCTGCCTGCCTCTCCATTCGCTTTGAAGCTCCCTCAGCATATACCTTTCTTCTTTGACATAAGGTAAATAGGAAACTAAAATCTGATGTAATGTGTTGCCTACCCTGCAATCAGCCCACTTACTACTGGGATGGACCCAATCAATGCCTGCCTGCCTGCCGCCCAGATGTAGCCTCTGTCTTAAGCCCCTGCTTGTTTAAGAAAGCCCTGTCCTGGAAGTAGGTTTTGCAAACCAAGGCTTCCCCTGGAAATGACCAATTAGGGGGTAATATGGACCTGGTTTCTTCCGTGCCAGTTTGAATCGGTGTGCTGGCGCTATAATGTGATACGATCTGAGAGATACATGGATGGAAGTGGTTTGGAGTAGCATGAAATGGTTCTGCTGCCCTCCCTCCCTTCCTCTTTTCTCCACCCCCACTCCCTTTTCTCTCTCCCTCTCCACCCTCAAGGAGTAAATTGGAGTACATAATTATTGCAATACCATGTGAGCCTAATTGATTACTGCTCCCCCTTGGCCATTGGCAGTGGATTGTGTGTCTGAACAAATCTTTAGTGACCACACATCCAGTTTAGGCTGCGCTGATCTGCCTAGGATGTAATTTCAGTAGGCTACCTCTGTTTCTTTTTCAAGCACATTCTTCCTCCAGCCTAGCTACAACGCAGCAGATGCTGTGACCTGTTGTCCAAATAAAGCTGAAGTCAAAATGCACAAAATTGAATTCATTCACCCAATTTGAGTACATTTTTAAAGAAGAGTACATTGCAATACAATAAATCCATGTAAAACTACAGAAAATTGAGTTTCATTTTAAAGAATCCATTTAAAAGACCTTGGTTTCTGTAACAATTCATGTTATTGAAAATATTCATAGACTGGTTCAATATTTCTGTACAACTAAATCATATGTCAAGGTGTGCAGTATATCCGCCCTTTTCAACTGGCAAAGTGGCAGGAGCAGGTTTCATCTCCTCTGGTCGCCACTGGTCTTAGTAAATGTGTCAGGCATCTGTTAAGATAGCCGTCCAGTCAGGCCCCCAGCCCCCAGGCCCCCTGTACCCGGCCTTGAGCCCAGTGCTCGGGGAATCCGGCTGGTGGCGAAGGCAATGAGGCGAATCTCCCCCCTCCATCTCTTTAAAACTTACACACACAGTCACGACACGCACAGCGACGCACGCATGATTTCACACGGGCACAAGTCTGTGCACATACACAACCACACACTACACATCAGAGACCTGTGGAGCAGCGTAAATGCATGGGTGTAGGATGTTATTCTCAGAGGTATCATAATAAAGATTTTGGAGTTTTGATGGATTGCTGCAGCTTCCTGTAACCAGTGAGAGGTTTGAATCTGTAGTCTAAAACAGTGACTGTTGTTACCATGACGATGACATCATCAGGCCTATGCTCTCATCCCTGAAGAAGAGGTGAAAAGAGCTCCACGTTGTGAATCTCTTCAACCCAGCTGCATGCAGTCCAGCCAGCATTACCCACTGCATGTCAGACCAGAAGGGCTTTGGCCCATACCAGGTTAGCTGAACTCAGCCGTTTTCAGTCAGGCCTGTTCTTCCCGACTCAGCACAGCTCTGGCCTAATTATCTCAGCTCAAGTCGGCTCAAAACAAACGTAGTCATCTTAACTCTTTCACCAGATCAAATAATACTTGCTCAATAACCCGAGACTGCTTGTTTAAACTAGGTTTTGGTCATTAACGTCCAGCTCAACTCATCCTTAAATGAGATTATTTATCACGTTTCAGGTTCAGGTTTACAATCTTGAACTTGGCACAGCAGACCCAGCCAACAACAAAGTTTCTCCCACCACTTGTCTCGACCACAAATTATGTTTACAAGGGCGATCCTCACAACTCGACTGCCTTTTACTGCATGTCACTCTCAAATAGAACCAGATTGTGAGCAACAGTGAACAGCGCGAGCTGCTGCACCGTCAGATTCTTTTCACACCCTGATTGAGTTTCCATTTGAAGTAAGATCCAAGCTGCCTAATGTCCTTTAAATGTTTTTTCCTAAACGCAGCAGCAGTAGTCCTTGCCTCGGAGCAACTCCAAACAGCTGTATGAAAAACCTTGTTGTTGCTCGTAGTCAGGAGAGTAAAGATCCCCCTACCCAGAGAGGACATGTTGATTGAGGCTTGTGGCTGCTGCATTGAGATAGGACAGAAATTGAGGGCCAGTGTTGACGTAAAAACAAGCCTGCGTTCATCTAGTTAACACAGAAAATGATGCGCATGTCTGAGCTGAGCTTTAAATCTGTGCTATAAGAAGTTATCATGTGAACAAATGGTGGGAAAAGAGAGATTAAATAGAAAGGCAAGACAGAGAGAGAACAAGAATGAGAGCTGTGGCGTGGTTGTTGCCAAAGGGACTGAAGGAAACTGCATTAAATTATGGGTGACAAAGTAGAGGAGACAAATTGCAGTACTGTGAGAGGATAAGACCAGCTTTCAGGCAGTATTCTGTATGTGAGAAATGAAGTTCTCCTTCATATGGAGAAGATACTCCCAAAAACACATACAGTAAAAACACATGGGAACAACCTCAGAAGGCCAGACAGTGTAGCGTTGGATCAAACAGCACTGAGTGGAGAAGCAGTTGTTACTCGGATGAGATGGAGTTGGCGACAGTGGTTAGAGATGATGACTTAGAGGAAAATAGACCTTGAAGGACTTTACGAGTCAGCATAGATACGTAGAGGGAACGGCCATGTTATGAACTTGTTTTGGAACATCCCGCCGTACGAGAGCCAGGGGTCAGGACAGGCAGACACCGTTACATGTAGAGTCATGGAAAAGTCACTGCTGCCTTTCCACAGCCAATTGGACTTATGATGAAGTGATTCTAAATAGCTGCTTTATTCCTGTGGACATCATCTTGTTGTGGACAGATGGGAGCCTATGGCAGCTCAGGCAGTGGGTTGGTTACGCGGACTTTTCAGTTGCAATTTTACTCTCCACCACTAGATGTAAGTGTTAACCAGCTGTTTCCCTAGTTCCCCTCTCTTGTTTCCCTCTGGCCCTGTAATTTTAAGTGGAGTGGGTTATATACCTTTACGAATTGTCTGTGATCGGCTTCTCTGGCTGTGTTGTCCTGGCACAAGGTGTCTTTGAGATGAGGTGTTGTGACTAAAACAAGCATACGTGTGTAGAACAAATAAATACGAGAGAAAAAAGAAGGGACGTGTGAGAGGGAGAGAAAGCAGGGCAGAGAAGGTGGGCTACAATAAGTAAATGGTCACAAGGGAAAGAGAAGAGGGGTGCATAAGAGGAAAACACATCACGAGAAGGCACATGGGTTGGAAACAATCACCACATTACTTCTCTTTTGTTCGTGTCTCTTGGCACAAAGCTGCTGGCACTGTTGGGGTTTCTTGACAGCTACAC
Source organism: Coreoperca whiteheadi (assembly GCA_011952105.1). Taxonomy (NCBI): domain Eukaryota; kingdom Metazoa; phylum Chordata; class Actinopteri; order Centrarchiformes; family Sinipercidae; genus Coreoperca; species Coreoperca whiteheadi. The sequence goes on along the minus strand of CM022486.1, from coordinate 24,843,067 downwards.
GGTAAGGGTTTCTTTTAAATATTAAATGTGAAATAGAGCGTGTTTCTTTGCACCAGGTGTAAATGACCCATTTAGGCAATCAGTGTACCCTCATAAGTATTGGATAACTGCGAACATGATTACTTCACCAACCACCTCTCATTTAAGAAAACAAAAGTTACCTCATTTTTCAAAAATGCCACCCACATCCGCGCTGTCAAGTACACTGGCCCACATAATGAAACTGTATAGTTCTGAGCACAATGACTTAATTGTCCTCTTTGATTGGGGAAAGAACGAATGTTGGATGATGAGACACATCATGACAAGCAATAGATGTTCTTTTACATTTGAAGGACTTGCGTGAAAGCCTCGGCTGTGCTAAGGCTCGTTAGAAAGAACTGAAAGTCTTATTTATCCAGCAGCGCTCTAGTCTCTGATAAGAAGGTGCCCTATGGAGAGCCGCTTTATCGGTTTGTGAGAAATGGACAGTGACAAACTGCTGGGGGTTGACAGCGTGATTGGGTTTCGTTCAGAATTGTGCCGTCTTCCTCCCTCTCTGCCACGTAAACAGGGAAACAAAGCTGTTTTCCCCTTTCTCAACTACTACATTGTTTCCTTTTGTAGTTTCCAAAAGCTTAAATGATTGTTTTTATTTTGTTGTCTTTAACTGCACAATAGCTATTCAGGCGGGTTGATTAAGGTCAAGAGAGACAGATTACACTACAGACAGGACCAGTGCGTAAGTTGGTCCTCTCCTTGTATCTATGCAACCATGCAGAAATTAATCATGTGATTATAGCTTTTAGGAAAAGTAACTTTCCTTACTCTGCAATGGAGCAGAACTTCCACAAGCAAGTGAAGCTCTGTGGCAACCAGTGACACCGCCTCCTGCAAACTCATGAACCATGTGGAGGAGTATGATGCCAAGTGGGACAGAAATATTAATCATCACAGGCTCTTTCCCCTATCTAATTATTTTGGCCTGTGTCGTGCTATAATTTTGATTGCATCCTCTGTGTAATGCATGTCTTTGAAAAAGTGCCATTAAATATTGATTGCAATGAAACAAGACTACAAGTCTACAGCCATGATAGCGGCTCTATGAGGCTGTACTAAGGCACAGTGGTGCTTTGAGCTAAATGCTAATGTCACCACGCTAACATGCTTACAATGACAATGCTATCATGCTGATGTTTAGCTGATATTTACCATCTTAGTTTAGAATGTTAGCATGCCAACATTTGCTAATTTGCACTAAACACAAAATACAGCTGAGGCTGAACGTTATTAGTTTTGCAGATATTTGGTCATAAAAGTATTGAAACAAATACAATGTATAAAAACGAACAAACAATACAATGTTTGACCAAGTGACAGTGCTAAGATAAGTTTAGAGATCACAAAAATGATGACAATTCTTGGTGTTAGAGGGGAAGTCCACATACATTGTCCAGGAACCATGTCTGTACACAAGCTTGTGCCCATTCATCTAAACACATCATACACGGATAAAAACAACAAAAAGGACATCAAGTATGAAACAATCAACTTTAAGAAAATACTATCCTGCATTTAATCATCAGTCCACTTTTGTCAAAAAAAATAGTCTTCGAAAGACAGAATCAATCATTCCTGAGTAAAATCACAGGAGACCAACGTACCTGCTGTGTTCCTCAGTCACTTAATTCAGGTACATCTGCCCAGCACATGTGATGAGATCACATGAGATCTAGGATCTGGGGCCCATTACATCCAGGTGAGGGACACTCAGGCCTTCATAAACATCTCAGGACCTGTTAAAGCCACTCAGCTCTGCACTGCGCTGACACATACTAAAGCTCCGGGGCCTCTGAATGGATTACCAGCTGGACTGTTTACGGTTATGGGTTTTTCACACACAGGCGGCCATGAGAATAAAGATTCTGTTTTTATGGCAGATCGTTTGGATTATGGCAGAGCTGTTTAATTTGTATTGTATTTCTTTGTTTTATTTCGGGTTTCTCTGTTTATGTTCCAACAACATGGAGTGCATTTTGAGAGTGTGGCCTGCTAGTTGCTGGAAGAGCAGGTTTATTTGGAGGGAGTGAAATTAGATCGCATCAGCGGTCATGTTTGCTGAACATGTCGCAAATACAAGCAACATTCTGTTTGGGGTTTTTATCACTTTGCTGATTCCCTAAATCTTATTCACAGCCAGCCCTGAGGAGACGTTAGTGTGAGTGTGTTTTATGCTGAATGCCTGAGTGTGAATGAGACAGCAATCTGTGGATTCGCACCTTGTGTGTAAGTGAATAAGTCTGTATGTGTTTATGCACAGTGTCTTACACTGTGTGTGAATGCAGCTGTGTGTTCATTTGTGCTCAGGCTGAAGCATCGGCTGCTCTGCCGTACCTCTGCCCCTGCGGGTCTGAGTCACCGTTTGAGGAGCTCGTGCCAAATGTCTGTGGAAAAAATGGTGATGTTCCTCCCGAAGTGATTTGGCGGCCAAAGTTGAAATAGTAAGCAGAAGTGAATTTTTTATTTATTTATTTTTTTTTTTTAAACATGCTCTTACCAAAGAGCACGATGTCAACAAAAGTGCCAAATGGGCTTAGGGACAAGCACTTTATGAGTTTCTCTCCAGCACTGGTATATAAGCCAAGGTCAGAGGCATTCAGGATGATGTGCAAGAACAGAAAGCTTGACAAGCGTAGCAACAATAACCATAGAGGTGTGAGGCTTAGGGAACGATCAATTATGCACTCTGAGCTAACAAGGATCCCTTCTTGAGGTATAGAAAGTTTTTTCAACGCATTTATTTTGCGTTTTGTGCACTTGAAGGCACACAAACGATTCTTCATGAAGATCTCTTCCTAAGCTGTCGGCCATTTTGGTTTGTTTTCTACCCCCTGTGGGACTTCCCTCAGAAAACCATTGCATTTGCCCTTCTTTGAACTTAGACGATCATAGAATAGGAGTAGTAACCGTGGCTTTAGCCTTTTGCGGAGTCACACTCGTGTGAGAACAAAAAAAGAAGCCCATGTTGCGTTTGCACTGGAGCCAACCTTTTTGAAACTGAGAGCTACTTCTTGGTTACCGATTAATGTGAAGGGCTACCAGTTTGATACACACTTCTGATATAACAAATTTGCTCAATTTACCTTTAATTATATGTTATTAATAATTAATGATATTCATCCATGTGAAGACACTGATCATTTTCAGGGGTAAATCATCTCCTCACCTTCACTGCGCCTGCTAGCTGGTCTCCACGGCAATGGTTGTTTTGGAGACCAGCTAGCTCTAATCTAATATGAAACATTTTTTAAGTATTTTTTTTCTTTTTTAATATTGGCATTTTCAAATTCACACATTCGCAAGTGTGATTTTAAAAAACAAAAAAATTAGATGCAGCTCACTGGTAAGTGGTGCTATTGTGAGCTATTTTTAGAAAAGGTCAGCGGGCAACTCATGTGGTCCTTGCGGGCGACCTGGTGCCCGCGGGCACCATGTCGGGGACGGCTGCACTAGAGTATAATACACCAAAACAATGGTCATGGTTTGGAAGATTCTTAGAAAGTGTGACATTTCAAGCGCATTTGTCTGTCTCAGTCACACACTGAGATGCTGGGTCAAAACCCTCCATGTATCACCAAAATGTCAGCTTTCCAGGAAGAGAAATAGCTTTGTTTCAAGCTTGACAACCATTCATTTTTGGGTTTATAGGTTTGCAGGGTGTTCACGAGCCCGAGGGGTTTAACATTTTCTCAGCCTTTACAAGAACAAAAATATGAGTTACAAGATTTTTACCTGACAGCCTTGAACAGATAACTCTATATCTTGTTTACACACACATACACACACACACACACACACAGACTTCACTTATTACATCGACCAGCAGCTTCCCTTAAGGTCCCTCGGGAGGCGTTGTGGCGAGGGAGACTAAAACTTTCTGACTGGAAGAAAACAATACTCCAGACAAATGGAGTCAAATTAAAAAGGAGTGGAGGAGATTACAGGGAGTAGAAAGGAGAAACGTAGTACAGAGAGAGAGAGAGGAGGCACAACGCGAGGGAGCAATGGGGGAGAGGGACCAGGAGAGGGGAGGCGCGTGGGAGTCTGGGAGAGAACGAGTGGAGGAACTGGAAATAGATTTCGAGAAAGCCATCTGAGGTTAAGAATGGGAAATAAAGTAGGCCAGGGTGGATGCAGGGATTAAGGTAGAAGCAAGTGAGTCACTACATCCCTCCTCTAACCTCCTCTACTAAAAATGGCACACTGTTGCCTATATACAGCAACCAGCTCACTGCAGACCAACAAAAACATCTACACTAAAATCTAAAATCAGCTAAAGTCAGGTCAAACTGTAATATACAGTATTACATACTGTACATAAATCTGAAACTGCTCCTTGAATGATATCCAGTCATGCTCTGAGGCCATTTCATAATTGGATGAATAAAAACGAGCCAAACAGCTATATTTTCACCGACTTGGCGCTATTAACAGTCTTAATTTTGCCTGAGGAACATTCTGTCTACTCTCATGTTTAGGATGCACCTACTATCTACTTGGTAAGGTTCTCTTGTGTGTTTAGAGCAACTTAAACTCCTTGCAGCATGGAAGTAGCAAGATGCCGTAAACCCTCCACAGGTAGATTTGTCATGCTTCAAACATCCCTCTATTATTCTAGAATTTCTTTATTGGGAAAAGAGCCACGGATCGAACTTGCTATAGGAGACAACTGATCCATCTTTGCTGATTGCGTGTACTTGTTCTGAGCGGACAGGGCTGTCAAGGTGTGACAAGTTCAGCTTTCTGAGTTGCGATTTGAAATACTTAATGCCCACATGTGAGCTATAACAAGTCTCACTATTTTCTCCTGACCTGTCACAGATCTGCTGCTGACTGAGTGTTTTTTGTTTATTGCACTATTATCTACTGAAGTCTCATCAGAGCAGCTGCATTCTGAGATGGTTGAAGCACCATGTGGAACTGACAATTGACAGCCGATTTCAAAATCAATTTTCATCAGACGTTTTGTCCCACAGGAATTGTTTAGTCAAACAGAAAGTGAACCTCTTAAACCCTGTCTGCATGCTTTTTACTTGATAAAAGCTATATTAATATGTGAATCATTTTCAGGAAAAGCAAGTATTTGCATCTATAGTTAAGCCAAATAATAGTCTCGGCCAAATGTGTGACGCTGTAGCGGAACCTGCACTCTGACCTTTCTGTGGAGGGACGCAAGAAAAGAGGAATTTGTTATTAATATTATTAAACAGTAGATTATATCATTTGTCAGGTTGATTGCATGGTAACTTACAGCAAAGCACAAACACTTCGGGTATCCACATCTTTGGTCTCATTCAAACTACCATAAACTCTCTGAAAACCTAATCGAAAGCCATTTTATCTCCTTTGTAATCTCAAAAATATCCACTGAAAATTGAGAGAGGCCAACAGCTGCAAGCTGAGTAGGTGAAACATTGTACTTAACCATGTCACTGTTGATAAATCTTATAATTCCTGAGCTGGAGGTGTGTTCACACAACCTTCCTTACCATTATTTAGCACACAAAAATGCAAAGCAAGGCCAGTTGTCCACAGAATTCTCCGCATTTGTGTGGTCATAGTTTAGAATGTTTTGGACAAAAGAGATGAGCTGTGAAGTAAAAGAGTCCCCAAAGCCAACTGAGCAAATATAATCCTCTGCAAACATTCCTACAGATAAACGTTTGCAGAAGCAGGAGTCTATCAAGAAAACTGTGGAGGGGGTGGCATGCTCATTGAAACATTTTAATCATCCTCTTTCTGACATAAGTGCATTGGTAAATCAGTTGCTGAAATGTTATAAGGTGCGTTTGCGTTAACCTTTCATTGAATGTTTCTTGAATGATTGATCTTCACATTTACAGAGGTGAGCTGCTAACACACACTTTCCAGAGGCTATATTATATCATGTTTCATGTGAGAGTCTGCATGAGCATCTAATACAGAAAGTATCAGAACAATGCATGAAAGGTTCCCGTAACAGTACTGCATAATTGTGGAGGTTAAACAAATTCATGTGTGGTCACAGGTTTTCATAAAGTTCTATGTGACATCCAAACAGGTCAGATGCACAAAACTTGAATAAGTCCTAATTCAATGTGTTAAATTTAGAATAAAGGATTTACAATAATATGTCTGTCTAAGTTGCTTGATACCTGTGACGACTTCTCTCGTGTTTGCCTCGTGTGTCCTGAGTGCTCGCTATTTCTGTCCTGTTCTGTAGTGAGTGGGTAGTGTGCAGCTGGGAGTGTGTGTGGGTTTTGGTGGGCAGTAGCAGTGTTGGTGCTACTGTATATGTAGGCAGACTTAATAAAACAACCTCCAGCATTGCTTTTGTTTTGCATGATTGCCTCACATCATGATCTGTTCATAATGATACTCTCTTGGGGGAATTTCTTTCGAAATTATACTGTATTAAAAATGCCATTGCATCGCATTTAAGTGCACACTGATAAAAACTTAGGTTGTATCAGAACATGTAGTTTGAGCTTTTCTTCGTTTTTGTGATGAATGATTACCGGGCATACAGTGCTTTGAACAACATGATACAAGGCAGCATTTATTGTAAGATTTTCACAATTATACTTTATTAAATCTATAAAAGGAAAATCCTCTAAGGGAAAGAGGGGACATTTACATAGCAAGCAACTCTTTTTCTCTTTATTTCGTGTAATACCTTTATTTTTTTATAAATTTAGATTTTTTTTTTAATGTTTAAGTTGTGTCATAGCATCTCATGTCATCACGTGTCGTGTCGCACTGTGTCATGTCATGCCATGTTGTGTCATGTTATTTCATTTAAAAGTGTAATTGAACATTTTGGGAAATGTTAATCCATGGTTCCCACACCTTAAACATCAAATTCAAGAACTTTCCAGGCCAAATTCCCACGAATTCAAGGACCCAACATGGCATAGTTTAAGCCACGCACCACGGTTAATTACTGTTTCAACACTGCGAATTTTTATAATGAGAACTAGCAGGCTTTACAGAAGCTCACAGACAACAAAACTAAAAAGAGAGAGAGGCTTGAATGAGCGAACAGTTGACAGTCGTGCTGCTGTGTTGCAGGGATGCTACTTTAAGTAAAAACAAAACATCAAAAGAACTTCCATTTCTATTCTTGCACAAAATATATAAATTGAAGCACTTTCAATTACCCGCGTCTATTTTGGTCGACTTTCAAAAACTTTAAAAGGCCTTGATTTCTTACCCTCAAATTCACAAGCTTTCAAGGATTTCAAGGACCCATGGGAACCCTGCTACTTGCTTTCTTGCCGAGAGTTGGATAAGAAGATTGCTACCACGCCAATGACTTCCTGGAGTCTCTGTTGGTTGCCTGGCAACGTCCTGGTGGTGCCAGGACTTAAGGAAGTCACAGCCGTGTTTACATTTAAGCTTCTGTACGTACAGTATTCAACAAACATGATATGAGGCGTTAATTAGTGAGCTTTAGAGGGGCTCGGAGGCGGATTCTGTTGCCTTTGGAGCGGTTTCCCACTGCTTCCAGTTTTTATTTGAGACTGTGAGGTGTGTGTGTTTGTGTGCGTGTATTGTTTGAGTCTGTTGCCTGCTTTCCTTTGTATCTCTGCTCCCCGCTGAGAAAAAGGTCCATCTCTGCTGTGATGGCCTTCAGTCGTGCCCCTCATTTTGTGTGTGTGTGCACGTGCGACGTGCGTGCAATAAATAGATAACGAGTGATAGAGAGTGACATTGGTTTGAGAGGTCACAGCCTCAGCGGGGAATGTTCAAGGAGACAGCGGAGTGGTGAAAAAGATTCATCCCATGACTTCATCAGTTATACCATGACTGATATTGTGGCCAAATTGAAACAGCTGGAATCTCCCTCTAAGTGACTCCTGGGTTTGTGTGTTAGTGGGAACAACCTGTACCTTTCCTGGGTCCTGATTGAGGTTAAATTTGCTTAACTGGCGTTGAATTTAGTACAGCTGCTTTAAGGTGTTTCACTTCCCATCCAGCAAGTAGAAAATCAAGTTACATTTTAAGGCTCATTCATCCAACTAAAAATGCTGCTGATAAACAACATGGTTATTGCTTAACTTGAATTTCCTCTGCTTTATGTGAACATTTAGCAGAGCAGAGACATCATCTGTAGCAGTGAGTCATTAATCACCCACCTGATGCTATTGAAAGTATTCTTGGAAATAAACCTCATAAATAGTTAAAGACAGTTACAGATTGTGTGATCTACTCGAAGTTTCCCTGGTAACAGAGAGAAAAAGAGTCATGCATTGCATTATTATACACTATCTATAATTTATTAGAACGTTTCAATTGTTCGTGGACACCAAACAGGAATCTAATAAAACATCAAAGCCAAAGATAACAGGTTAGCCCTTTCTGCTCCACTGGAGACGTGCAGGTACCGTAGAGATGTATGTAGACACAACGGCAGACGCCTGGCTTATCCCATTTTATCCTAGTCGGTGTCTGTCCGTGTGTGTCCATCTCTACACCTACAGTATGTCGTATGGACAGTATATGTGTATGTGGGTTCTTGTATTTCTATGTGTGAGAGGAGGAAATATCAGCACATATGTAATAAGTAAAATCCTCAAAGGACACGGATTTGTTACTTTTAGGGACAGCTTTAGGATCTTGGGTTTAGGATCTGGATAAGAATTAAAGGGTTAGTTCACCCAAAGTACAATCCCCCTTACTCTCTGCCTCACTACGCGTACGGCACACCTTTGCATTGACACTGAATGTTGGATGTATATCTTCAGGCACGGAATCATCAAATTTGGAGGTTATTCCTAATGACACTAGGTTGTTGATTACTATTTTGTTCGATAGCAAGTACTTCCAGAGTAACACTGATTCTGGAAAGAGATGCCACTGTTCCAACTTTTCAGTGTCATTTTTCATTGCTTTTAGTGCTCCAAACAAAATTCCAATCACCTCCATTGTATTGGGTTGGAGGCAGAATACAGATATCTCAAAACCTTATCAAACCACAACCATTTGCATTACATCAGGAGACACATGCATGATTACCTGTGATTGGATTCATCTCTGATCTGCAAAGTAGATGAGTTTGAAATGGACATCTCTCTGCCTGTATCCCTCTATATCTATTTTTATCATCTCTCCCAGTGACTGAGTTTGTCTTCAGTGCTAAAGCTCTTCATCTACCAAGATGAATCTGTAGTCCGATCAGTGAAAGCGCTGATCAGACTACAACCAAGGAGTTAATCCTTTTTTTCAGGGGCATTCCCCTCAACATATTCTCTTTTTAATAGCTGAGCTTTCACAGTGAATTTTCCATAATTGTGACTGGATGGTCACAGGCTCTGGCAGCCAAATGGAACAAATTCAAATAACAAGAGCACGTGTGACTTTTCTAAGCGTGCTGTGGTAGAAAGCTGCTCGATTATTTGGCAAATGAGGAGGAACAGTGTGTGCATGTGTACTGTATGTGTGCAGGGGCATCTCAGACTGTGGACAAGTACTGGCAGATAAACGGGTTTCTTTTTAAAGGATGTCTTTAATCCTCTCCCCTCTTCAGCAGGTCACCCATCGCCACACCAGCTCCAGTGAGTTCAGAGGACCAGCACCGAGGGCTCTCACTCTGGATCTCTTCATTATCTTTGGCCTGTTGTCAAGCGCACATCTCATTCCTTCAGCCCGCACAGAGCCTCTCACACGCTAATTACCAGCGCGATCATCCCATCTTCAAGAGAGAGGTAGGCAGAAATGATGGCGAAAAACAGGGTGAGAAGAGGGATAGACAGAAAACAGGGGAACCTGTCAGAATAGAGAAAGTGAGTGAAAAGGTGCTTGAGAAGCGACGGCGGTTGTGGGGACGAGGAATGGGCTGAGCCGTGCAGTAATTCTAACAAAGGAATTCTGTGAAAGGAGCTGTAAATCAAAGGAAATGTCTGCCACAAAAGGCAGTTTGTGAGGCAGCTTACAATTGATGCTGTAATTTATTTGCTGTGCCACCCACCATCCTATCTGCTTGGGTGTTTCAAGATACTGTGGCTTTACTGTTCCCTTTCTGATTTACACTACAGAGACACTCACTTCTCATAAACAGAATTTATTACGACTCTTTACATCTTTTCATGCAAAACCGAATTGTCATTAGGAGTGCGTTCTCATTCGCAGTCAGTCGACAAGGAGTCCCAGCAGCCGTCATGACTAAAAGCCCACAGTAAGGCTATGGAGGGGGTTATTCTTTTCCACTTTAAGCTGCCGGGAGCAGCACACACATAGACATTCCCACCTGTGAGCGCCTGAGAGACAGATTAATAGAAGAGACTAAAAATCTCACAAACATTAACTGTTCATCCTGTATGAAGTTAGAATTGAAAGAATTAAGTGATGCTTGCAGCAGAGGCACTATTGTGTATGAGAATTTGTACAGAAGAGCTAGTGTAGGCGAATAAATAAAAGCCATGCTTAGATTTAAATTCAGAACAAATAATACATCTAAAAGGATGTGCACAAGTGCAGGCTGAAGTTGCCCGAGCAGCCCATTTCCCCTCTTTGAGTTGCCCCTCTGGAGGAAAAAAAAAATGTTTTATTTAGGCTGCTGTGGCTGCATATATACGAGTAGCCATAATTGCCGAAGTTAGACATTACATTTACATTTAGTCATTTAGCAGACGCTTTTATGCAAAGCAACTTACATATGAGGAAGACAATGGAAGCATTACAACAACACAAGGTAACAAAATGCATAAGTGCACTAAAAACAAGTCTAAAAAAAGCCTAGCACAGTAAACAAAGGATGGTAAGGATAGGAATTATTATTATTATTTTTTTTTGGACTAAATTAAATCTCCATATCATCCAAACGTTGCTTTGAGTAGTCGGACAGTCCATTTTATAAAGTGTTTTTGTGACAAACGCTTTGCTAAAGCGCTACAGAAAGAATGACAGACCTTTGTCGGCCACTGTCAGCTATATTATTGTCTCTGGACATTTCATAGACAGAAATGTTTATTATGTAAATCCAGACATTATGTGGTATTCATTCATGGAGATAGGAGATGAGTACAATCAAAACTTGGTTTGGGATGATCCAGTGAAGTATACTAAATTTCCAATTTCAATTTCAAGTGTTACTTTACATGATTTACACAACATCAGCTCATCATCATCTGAGTTCATAGTTTATGTTTGACGTTTGAATATTGTGGTTTTCATTTTTTTAAAAAAAATGTTTCCTCAAGGTTTGAATGCTTTACATAGCTTCTGCTGTCTATAACAAGTAATTAATTGAAGGACCATTGTGCCATGTTGAAATGGTGTGATCACCATACAGGTACACGTCTTTTACAATCAATCTAAATGATGGCAGCGTGAAGCTTAAAAAGAGCTTGAAAAAGGGGGCCCTTTTTTCAGTGTTAGAGCAACAGCCCCTCAAAAGGTCTGTGCAAGTCGCTGATACAGCTTATGGTATCTTTGTATTACGGGTTAAGTTTTTCTAAATGCTGATGCATCCGAGATGGGAGCTGAAGTTCACCTGTGCTGTAATCTAAAGTTGAGTGCATATGCAGAATGTGGGAGCGTGGGTATGTTATTTTAGTACATACTTCTCATATTGGTTGTTTTGTTGAATTAGACCTATGACACCTGTTGGATTCTTGTCTGTAGACTCCTGCAATCCAAAGAGTGGTACAGGCACTCTCTGCACTCACGTAAGAGCATCTTAACATTGATCTTTCTCATTGTGTGCATCACACAGAGGATATTGTTGCTACTTTCAAAATGTTTTGGAGAAGTGTGAGACTGAGATGTGCGTGACCCACGGTTCACTCACAGGCGTTATAAAACAGCTCCGTGGGTGGAAAGCAAGCCCAGGCTGCCCAAGCCCTATCACAGAGCGGTCTTATGGTATTATGGGATTTTATTTGGAGAAATCCTCCTCTACCAAGCTCAGCCCCAAAGGTGTCCCCAGCCTTGGTAGGCAAGACACTTCAAATGCTGATACTTTGCTCTGGCCTGAGGAAATTCATTGGGTTTTAGAATTTCACAAACTTTAATATCTGATGAAATTTGAGGAAATCGTGGGATTTTGATTAAATACTAAATAATTATGGATGCATTGTTGATTTGAGGTAGTTCATTATACAGCAGAGGGATTATTAACTAGAGAAGTTTCTTCTAGCCACACTAGCCAGCAGGAAAGCTGTATGTAACATCTGTGACAGTAAAAGGCTGTCACAGTGGCGAGGAGGGCTTCCTTGTTGTTTTTTTTCGTGAAAGTTAGACCATTTTTGGCCCTTGAACTGATTTTTAGGGGCATCTACTAAACTCTGAAATAATGTATAATTATTCCATTTTATTGTCAAATAAACAATGTTTAGTTATATTTCAAAAAGAGAACATCAAATAAAGAAAGTTTATGAGCTCTTTTCATGTCCGACCCGGCTTCTGTCATGCTTCTGCCGCACTCCCTTTCCCCCCCGTCTGCTGTAGAGAATATAGAAACATTGAAGGGAATTATTAAATTTTGACAGAGCATTTCTGTTTTAAGGCTTTTCTAGCCTTTACGGGCATTGGTTTAGCAGCCCAGGAAACTCACTCACTTCAATTTTCCCACAGACAGTTCAAAACCAGTACCTCCATATGTTCAGAGACTGCGGCGATTATTAAAAGCACCAATGTGAAGCGCCACTAAGAGATACGGCACAGAGCATCCTTTGAGCAGCTTAAGGGGGGTGGATTTTGGTCATTTTGCTAACAAGGGGGATGGCGTCCTCCCTCAAATCACCTGCTGGGTAACAGGCAGGCAGGTCCAGTTTCGAGTGACAGAAGCTCCACAGAGAAAACAAATAGCAAGGCAGCGACAGGACTAAGAACGAAGGAGGGAAATCTGACAGTTTGTCCTGCTGACGAGAATACTGTGTCCCACAAGCACAGCTGTGTGCGCCTACATCTCTCTATCTTCTCCTCTCTTTTCACTCAGGTATCTCTGTGCTGGACCATCGGCTGACCTGGGACCTCTCTCTCTCTCTCTCCTGTGTAGTCTGTCCTCTTTCCAGGTCTCCATGTTGGAGAGGAGGTCTTGTGGCTCAGGTCCTATCTGTTTGGCGACACCTGGAAGTTGCTCGATGTCCTCCTGGGATCATATTTTTCATATACAGTATGTTTATATCTATAATTTTGTCATCCTGATTGTCTATACTGTAATAATACGTTGGTCTATTCTGTACACACGACATCTATTGCATGTCTGTCCTTCCTGGGAGAGGGATCCCTCCTCTGTTTCTCTTCCAGACTGAGGGTCTAAAGATAGTGGATGTTGTATGCTGTACAGATTGTAAAGCCCCTTGTGATATTGGGCTATATAAATAAAATGTACTTAACTCGACCTGAATCTATTTAAGCATGCATAGAGATGTGACTACACGTTCAGCCTAATTTAAAGCCTATTTGTCAAAAGCTCTGGAGCACATCCCTCTTAAATGTTTTTTATTCTCAAAACACATTTGACAGTTTGCTTTTGAAAATACATTGAGGCAGCAGAAGCAAATTTATGCAGTAGCATGGACGTACCTTTCCGCCAGTGTTCATCATGTTCCCTTGTTTGTCAGTTGACTAGGGCGGCCCTTCTGAGAACCAAATAAATTCTAATCAGGCACCAAATGGCCCTGATTTGTGCAATAATAGTGGGAGATCATTCTGACATCGCAGCGCCTACGTGCAACTCTGGGTTTTTGTGACGCACCACTTCCCAAGACTGCAGTTGGATTTGATTCATGTTAATATTTTTTTGTCATTGAAGTTGTTCGGCTGTTTGCAACAGACAGAGCTCATTAGTCAACTGACATTAAGCTGAAAGATCAGTGAAAACCTTTTTGCCCTTGACAGATATGAAATATAGCAGCTCACCACCTCACCTTAGATTTCAGCTGATGGGGCTGATTTTGGACGGCTCCTCGTCGTGCTAAATAGCAGAGAAAACCAACAGCGTGCTACATTAATCACTCGGCATGGCAGTACAACAGGCTTCTGGTGTTAGTGTTGGGAAGTTTGTTTTGAAGACATTAGTCCACTAATAAAATCTGGATACCATTTGAATGCTGCAGAATACCATCACAATCAATCCATTTCATTTATCCTGTATGCTGAAAGCAGGTGTTGTTGTATGTCATACGAATACTAAGTAACTAACTAATTAAGTGGTGATAGGCAGTGAGCCAGCTGTACTGTATGTTTAAATCTGTACATTAATTTGTCATATTCACACGGATAACAACTTAATGAGCTGTCTTGTCCACAGCGGTCTCCTGCCCCTCTCTTGAATCTCCACACATCCTTTCATGTGGCATAAATCCAAAGCCATACTTGCCATCCTTCATTTGAGTGTTGAATCATTCTAAATTGGAAATCAACCAACCGAGAGTTCATTGAATGGAGATGAACGTTCAAGAGAAATGTGATTTAAATCATAGTGGATAGGGTCTGCGCGTGCTTTGGAAGCATGGAAAATCTCGCTTTTCCTCCCTGTCTCTGTTTCCCTCTTCCTGTCTCCGCTAAACGTTATGTGATACAGCACAATAAGAGATGATGGACATGATCGTCATTTCTTTTCTTACATAAAAGAAATGATGAAGCTAAAAAAAACATGGAACAGTGGAAAGCTGTTTCCTAGGGAACATGTCAGATTGTAATGACTTATCTTCCAGCGTTTGTGGGATGGTTCAATGCTTGTCATATATGCAGCTGCACTGATGGACAGGCTGTGTCTTATGAACTGAAAGAGGCCCTTTATGTCTTTCTCTTTTTTCATGGAATGAACGACCACTAAAATGTAATTCCTCTGTGGACTATCAGAGAATTATGGTCATCATCTAGTAATGGATAATCCCTGATGAAGGACAGGACTGGAAATCCTTTAGGAATAGATTATCATGCTCTCATGTATGAGACAACTGGAACTTAAGTTTAAATAAGTTACCATATGTTGTAAACCTAAAGGTTGTGTCTTATTTCTGCGTATTGAAATACTATTTTTTGCTCTGCTGAAGGCCTGAGTATCTGGCTTGTTGTATTACGTATGCACACCAAACCAAGATTGAGGCTTTTTTTTTTTTTTTTTTTTTTTTTTTTATATATCTTTTCCTGCTGTCTTTTTG
>CM022486.1:24794695-24826575 GCA_011952105.1 Coreoperca whiteheadi | reverse complement strand
TGTCTTTCTCCGTTTAGTCGGGTATAAGTGTTTTGTTTTTTTCCTTTTCTCCCCCTGTCCTAGTTTGTGTTTTTTTTTTTTTTTTTTTTTTAAACTGTAGAAGTCAGTGCCGGCAGTCTTTGAGATGAGATAGTTGTCGTCATGAAAGAAAGTTTTCTCATTTTTATGCACAGTGGACAGTTCAGCTTCATGCAGTATTTCATTAGTTTTTTCAGGCTGGCTGAGTAAAGTGAACATAGATGGGGCCTCTACCTCAGCGTGATAACAATTATACATACATCTGATAAAAAGCATAAACCTCAGCACCTTGCAACGAATATAGCTTAACTGATGGTGTTAAAAGGCAGTGGTTTGAATACAAAGAAAAAGACACAAGCAGAGAGACAAGCATGAATTTTAGGAAATAGTCCACCAGCAGCAACAGGCTGTTAACAAAGCCAGGAGATGATGCTTGTTTTTTCAAACCCAATCACAAGAAAAGGAATACTGATGGCATTGTTCCCAGTAATCTATTGGTAAGATACACATCAACGCAGGAACGCCAAGCATAACAGATTTTGATATGATTTCAATACAATTTTTATGCATAATTTGTCAAAGCCCCTACAGTCAACCCATGATTAAGTGCTATTTGATTTGGCTGATGGATTGACATCTTCTGGACTTATCTGTCGGTTTGGGTCAACCTAATTGGGTGAGAAAACATACTGTAATGTACTTTTTATTATTATTCTTTTTTAAAGTACATTTTTGGGGTTTTTCTCACCTTTATTTGATAGTGACAGCCGAAGAGACAGGAAATGTGGGGGATAGAGAGGGGGGATGACATGCAGCAAATTTGCCACGGGCCGGAGCCGAACCCGAAAGCTATTGGCTCGCTGGGGCACTTCATGTTATTGATTATGCCTGTGTTTTACCTGCTATGAAGTAAAATTGGCAACTGTTACGTAAAGTCTGGTGACCTCATGGCTGTGTCGGTTTAGCTCCACCCACCTTTAACCTGAACAAAGGTGTAATCAGCCAGAGCAAGATGGTGGGTCTTTGCCATTTTGGAAATGCTGTAACATTTGAAGATTGAGCTACAAATGTGTGTTGACTAACAATGTGATAAATCTCACATTTGTTTTATCTCTTTATGTTTGAACACTTCTTCAACTCTGTTTTTATTGTATTTTCTGTATATGATGTTTTTTTAAAGTTTTTTTGTTTTATATTTGGTTTATTTTTATGATTCGCTATCTTTGCATCTATATTGTACGCTATTGCATTTTGTGATGCACCTTGTAACTCTGGTTTTGAAAGATGCTATAAAAATAAAGTTTATTATTATTATCATTATTTCTGGGACCCTTGAATGGAACAGGGCCATCACTATTGTTATTAGAAACACCTGCAGTTTTCCTACTGCACTATGACGAGTCAAAATGTCTGTTGTGAAAAAGGCCTACTGAAAAACTCTAATACACTGGCTATTACGCAGTAATGTCAATGTACAGTTTGCCCAATACTCATGAATTTAGGTAGATTTTAAATATAAATACAGTCACTATTGCCATAGATTTCCTTTGTGCGCTCGGGGAGAGAGAGACGGACGGAGAGTAAGAGAGGGGGAGAGCTGGAGTCAATCAGGAGAGCTCTGCCAGAGTCAGATAAGACATGCATGTATAATCCTCCTGCTGTCAACCTAGCAGCCAGTCTGTCTGCCATACAGTCAAAGTACACAGAACAGCCAGTAAGTGAGTTGACCTGCTATGCTCCTCAACACATTGATTTGAAGACATTCAAGTCCGGGTGATTTAACACTGTAGATTGCCCACTGGTAAGAATTGAATGAGTCTGTCTACCTGAGCAACCACTCCAGGATGTTTCCTTTCCTTTCACCCAATATATAGTGTTGTAAACTTCAGCCCGTCATGACCCGAAGAAGGAATGTGTGTTGATAAAATACAATGAAGGAAACTTCCTGTAATTATCATTGCATTTGGTTTGTGTGATGATGTAGTTACAAAACACGCGTTCTCTAACAGTAGCAGATGCCAGCCTTCGGGCAAACTAGCCAGATGCAGCACATGCGGATGTGCCGGTGTGCCAGTCGACCACACACACACACACACACACACACACACACACAGCTATAACAGGTTCTGCCAGCCCTTCAGTGAGCCAGCAATAGCAGGCCATGCAGTGCTGGCCAGGGAACAGCAAGTTGTACCAGTCAGTGTTAGGTCGAGCAGGGGGTGCAGATGGGATAATAGCATATTGATTCCACAGACCTCATCAAGCTGCTCTCCTCCGGTGCTTGTTTTCACTCTAATTTGTTTGGAAACAAGGGATCAGAGAGTGACTCATCCAGACAGGCAGCCTTCACCGTCTGGGAGAGGAGAGCCGCCATCCCTTCATCATCATTTTCCATTTATTTTAACCCTCCATCCAGTCATTCCCCTGCTTTCACTAAAGGCTGAAACTCTGAGTGATGTTCATGTTGTCAAGATCAATACTCAAGACTTCCAGAATTACTGTATTTCCATTCTGCCATTCACCCTCTCAACCACCCTTCTTCTCATGCTGTAAGATGCTTGTCATAATTTGTGTTTTTACATACCCTGATTAATACGTTTTACAAATTACAAAATGAGAGGAATCTTTTATTTATGAGTAACGTAAGATACATTTTCAGACAGAGCTGTCCATCTATAGTTCTCTGCTCATCCGCTTATTCATCTTAGTATTATGTCACCACAAAATAGCAACCCTTTTTTTTTTTTTTTTATTAATAATTAGGCCCATGTCCTTTGTACCTGAAAATGGTCCTCTCATGCTCGTATTCCCGTTATCTGCTTCCCTAACCCTCAGGGAAAGGTTTCTCTACGTGGTAATTTTAAATCTTCTCAATTATATGACTGGGCTGCAAGTCTCGGAGATAGCCTATTGTTTTGATGAAAAATGTAATCAAGATACTGTCTCTCACTCTCAGCAGTTGCCTCTTGGCACATCCATTTGGAGAAACTGTGAGAAGAGAGAGGTGGCTGATTAACTGCCTCTCTGCCCCCAGTGACTCCTACAGCCCAACACACACAAACTCACATAGGCATTATATACTGTATTTATATACAGTTAGACACTGTATACTCCAGAGACAAGCATACAATCTATTGTACACATTTAAACCTACTCTTTTTTCATTGTTCTCAGATGTATCTTTTTTTATTCAAGGTTAAAAGGAATGTAGTTCTCTCTGAGCTAATACAATTTTTTTTTTAAATCTATTTTGGAACAAACCACACCGCAACAGCTCTCACTAAAGTCACAAAAGAAACATCTTGTGCTGATGATGCTGGGAATTGTTCAGTTTGAACCCTTTATAATTTCTGCACCTTCTTTGACAGTTAGCCACATTAGTTGTACTCAGCCCCCCCTGAAAAATGGTTGCCAACACTTGAATTCTCACGTTACAGTCATATCTCAGTGTCAGAAACACATTATCCACATCTTGCGTCAGGTGTTCCTCAAGGTTCTATTCCAGTCCCTTAGGCAGTGATCCCAGGGAAAAGTGTAATCGGGAAAATGTACCTCCGTGCTTGAACAGTGTAGCCTTCAGTCAGTCTTCTTGGAAGTCCAACACTTACAAGAATTCTTTCACCTACAAGGCTCATGGTAGACTGTCACCTTGCTACATATTTAACCTCCTTATGTCCCCTGAGAAAATTGCTGCCTGAGAGAAGATGATTTTTCACACACTCCAGAAAAAACAAAAGATAATCAGGCCTTCTTCGTAGGGATGGACCACTATCAACCAATGACAATTTTTGGCCGATATTTGCTATCGGCTTAGCTCGGCAAATATGATGCGATTCACCGATGGCAGTGGCCGATGTTTATTTATTGTGTCACATCAATTTTGCGCTGGCAAAATTTTGTGTTGGTTATTTATATTTGTTGTATAGCAATTTAAAAAGCCTTTGGAAGCAGTCTTTTTATGTCAAAGGTTATAAGTATGATTGAATTTATGATCATTCAGAGATAGTGTAATGAAGGGCTGAATGACCCAACAGTTCAGTTATTTTTTCATAATGAAGATGTGTTTGTTTCCCTGGCATAAAGGGGTAATATATAACAATAAAAACTATAAAAACACCGTATCGGCATTGGCTATCGGCCAAGTAGTTATTTTAAATTTCAGTATTGGTCCAGCAGTTCTGTCTTTTTGTTTTAATCACTGCTCTTTGTGGTTTATTGTACATTTTATCACTAAATTTATGTCGCTATATGCTTTCGGTTGTTTTATTGTTCTGTGTAGCACTTTGTAACCGCAAGTGTTTTATATAATTTAAGCTTATTCGTAAACACTCTCAGAGAAGCAAGAAATGTACCTACCTCTAAAAACACACTTGCACTCAAAGGCATGGACATGCAGAAACACATGCAGCGCTGTTAGATATGTGACAATGACACCTTGTTCTTTCATCTACCCATGGTGTGTTTTCATTTTGAAGTCAGTTGTCAGCCAATTCTTGTTTGCTTTGTTCCCTTAGGACTGATTTAGGAATTTCTAAGCAGCACCTGCCTTCACTTCTCTCAATCTACTGTTACCTCTCTCAATGGTAAATCGTGTATCACTTCATTGACTTTGCTCACCTGTGGCTTGGTTTTCCCATAGAAATGACAATAAACATGTTTTTCTATTATAAAGCCCAGAGCAAGTAAGAGAGGGCTTAAATGCTAATAGCAAATAATTATTCATTTGAAATGGAGGTGTATAAACAAGAATTGGGCATCGCTATATTATCTGTATAAATCCTCTTCTCAATGTACTCATTTGGCACACACTATGCATAGGCAGATTATGAAACCCCTGGGCACAATGTGCCTCTTAAAGCCAACAGCACAATAACAAATAAGTTTAATTCACCTCTAATATTAACAAAAACAATGTCATGGTTTTGGGGTTTGATATGTATGACATATTTGAAATGAATACATCAAATAGTGTAATACTTATCAAGCTCATAACTGAAATGAGTTTCTATACTCATTAATCTAATTGGAATGGACATTTGTAGCCTATACAAGCTTGTCTTTCTTGAAAAATGCCAATAATATGCTTATTATATCTTCAATAAATAAGGCACAGGTTCTTCACTGAACATTTCTGAAAATTAGACAGGCAGTGACTCCATATCTGGGACAGGATATGTGTTGTTCAGGTGTCAACTTAAATTCACTTCAAACAGCATGACACAGTTTTATCCTATTAACCATATAAACTTGGAGGACATTATACAACATCTGAAATCCTTTTCCTTGATATTCTGCCAACAGGCATTTTCAAAAATGTTTGTAATTGCATGACCTCAGATCTTCTACAAGTTGTCAACATGCCTCTTTTCTCAGGTGTCTTCCCACATCCCCTGAAAATCATCAAGCCACTCTTAAAAAGAACAATCTAGAGGCGTCACTAATGAACAATTATAGGTCTCAACAGCTGAACAACTTCTTGGCATTAAACAGCTGTTTTGATGTCTTCCAGTCAGGTTTTCGAGAACACCACACCACTCAGACTGCTCTTGTTAAAGTCTTCAATGACATCCACTTAAACACAGACAGTGGGAGAATTTTAGTCTTGGTTTTATTGAATCTCAGTACTGCATCCGAAACGTCGACCACAACATATTACTAGACCGACTGGAAAACTGGCTGGGACTTTCTGGCAGAGTATTAAACTGGTCTGAATCCTACTCAAAGGACAGGGTCTACTTTGTGTCTATAGGTAATTACACATCTGAGGAGACAATAATGACGCGTTGTTACCCAAGGCTCCATTCTGGGGCCTCTTCTGTTTAACATCTACATGCTCCCACTGGCTCAGATAATGGAAAACAACAATCTCCCATAATTATGCAGATGACACACACATTTACATAATAATTTCACCAGGGCACAATGGTCCGATACAAGCACTAAGTAAGTGTATTGAACAAATCAATGATTGGATGTGCCAGAATTGTATTCAATTAAACAAAGATAAAACTGAAATAATTGTTTTTGGAGCAGGAGGAGCGTTTAAAAGTCAGCACTCGGCTTCAATCGGTAATGTTAAAAACCACAAACCAAGCCAGAAATCTTGGTGTATTCATGGACTCAGACCTGAATTTCAACAGCCCCGTTAAGACAATTACAAAGTCAGCCTACTACGTCTTTAAGATTATATCCAGGATTAAAGGACTTATGTCTCAGCAGGATTTAGAAAAACTTGTCCAAGCATTTATCTTCAGTTGACTCGATTACTGTAACTGTCTTTACAGGTGTAGTCCACCTTTACCCAGTGTATTAAGGTAAAGGCCCCTGAGTTCTTTAAACTACAATAAGTATCTCAAATTAACTGTTTACCTTCTTAAGTCCAACATCCAAACATTCAAGAATGCACCACACTCATTCACATTCAACAAATTAGCAATAAACACAATGACCAAGCATGAATAACCTGAAATAAATTGTGTATTTACTAGGTTAGTAAACTTCAGGAAAATAGAACAAATAGTAAACATCAAGCAATTGATCAAAATTCAATCACAAATAACTGCGTATCAAATGTGGCGGGCGCACTCACCATGCACTCTCAGACTCACACCAGCCGGCTTATTATACCGACATTATAACATTACATATTAAACTCTACCGATGCAGGCCGAGCGAGGCTTGGGAGCGATAAGGCCCAAAACGTAATGGCCGCTTCACTCTGAGAGCAAAAACAAATATAAACAATACCTCACGTCATCAGAAGTTCAGTGTGTAGTGATCGCGGTCATGGTCCATGTGAGGAGGGAAAGTCAGTGTGTCAAGATGGCGGTCTTTCGCTGGCCCACTGGTACACAGTTGAACTCCAGGCACGGCTCAATCCGGGAAAGTGTAATCCACGGTTTCTATTAAACAGTCTCTAAAAGTGTCCAAACGACATATCTTCATTCCAGGCCGGAATGACAAGAAACAATGTCTTTCAGTAAGCTGCGTTAGCTGTACTTCGACGCACTCACTTAACCAGCGAATGCTAGTTACAATGCTAAACAACAACACTTGCCGCCAGTACTTATCCGCTAGACTTTCCGGGCTGAAGATAGTCCACCAGTACTCCGACAACAAGTAGTACAAACGTCTGTTGCTGGGTCATTGTACAAACGATCCCACACAGTAGCTAACGAATGGAAATTTTCGCCGTTTTTCCTCCGGTTGCACCTGCATTCAACTCATACAAAGGTTGACCCGCGAAGTAATACACATACACAGCACTTCCTTTAACTCTTCAAAATAAAATGAAATAAAATACATCAACTGCATTTTACATTGTACATATTCTTAACTTTTATCCTGTTACTTTTAAACGCTTTAAGCATATCAATAAATGAAATATGATTTAACCATATTTATATAACTTTAACTTATTTAAGCTTTTTAAACCCTTTTTAAAATTGTAACTACTATTAGAAATGTAAACACATTTTTCTCTGAAAAATCGATCAGACAGCTGCAGCTGATTAAGAACACTGCTATTGCCTTATGTTGCTGTTATGTTGTATGTAAATCACTTTGAATTGCCTTGCTGTTGAAATGTGGCTTTACAAATAAACTAGTGTTGCCTTGCCCTGCCTCTGAGACCAATGGAAAATCTCAGTGGCGGATATTTCCCCAGTTTGGTTTGCTGCGATCAGAGTTTGTGGAGAAGGTGTTGGACAACAAGTGGCAGATGCTGTGACTTCCTGTGTGATTCATCTGTAAGCTGTGAATGGCTAACCAGGCAGACAGCTGAAACCACCAATCAATCTTCAAAAGCCTTTTTTGTGGGCATCAGGGCATCACATTAAAGTTAAGGATCAGACATCCATCCAGCTGCAGACACATGTCGATAGCCATGGCAGAGCAGTGACAGACTGTGCCATTTTTAGGTCGATAATGCCTAAGATCCGCATGTCCTCCTGTGATCAACTGCTCCACATTTCTCTCTTAATGAGCCTCTGTGTGTGTGTAAGGTGGTGTGTGTGTGTGTGTGTGTGGGTCTGTATGTATGGCTGAGCTGTGTGATCCCACATACTGTGGTTTCAGTCTTGTGTTTCCTATATAAATTCTTGTCAACATTCTGCAGCCTTCAGAGCTAGTGAATAACCTTTTCTGACCCATGACACCATTACCAAATCAAAATATTCTCATGGCCCCAGCAATTAATGTGTTGTCATGTATATTTGCACGTGGCATATTGTATGCTATTTCCAAAGCATGAAGGAAGCTCCAAAAATCTATATTATTCTAATGTCACATCAGTTTTAGAAATCTCCCATGGCCCTGTCTGCATATCAGATGACCCCAAGTAATGTCTTGAACCCAAAATTAAGTGTGGTGTACACACTGATTTCTGTGGGATGAGAATCAATATTAGTGTCTTTCCGTAGCTGTCTCCTGCATTTAAAGAAGTGATCCTTGACATTTCTGTATAAACAAATGTCAGCTTTGCTGCCTTCTATAGAACAGTAGTGATTCTAATTTGAGTTCATGAAATATCAAATAGGTCGAACATTCAATATCAGACAGGTCTTATAAGAGCAACACCTCATTTGCTTGAAATATCTACGGAAGAAGAGACCAGTTTCCCTGACCAATGATATGTCTGAACAGACAAAGATCTAAAATCAAAGACAAAGGGAATGATTCTACCACAGAACTGGCTACAGTGGTTGTCAAGTGCAGACCAGAAAATCACAGCAATGACAACCCAAACGTGTCACCTTGGTCTTAAATCATGGATTTCATTAATCATGACTTCAGTGATGTGAATGCTGAGGGCCCATAGAGTAGATTTCACCACTGCCTGCTGTCTGTGTTGAGCATTAGTGTTGCCAGAATGAGTCCTACAAACCTCGAAGCGACCCCACGCTACAATTTCAGAAGTCTGGGAAGCCAATCATAGCATTTTATTCTGTCAGTCTCACTGATGCAATTCTGATGATAGTGCCACCTGCATTATCAACATCCATGCCATGCTTTAGTAGTTTGACCCCTTTGCCCCTAGCTGATCTGAATCTATTCTTAGCTCTTTCCTTACCTCCATCTTAAAAGAATGTGGAGTAGTTTGTAATTGTCTGTATTGATTATAGAGTATGGATATTGTTTCTGTCTTGCATGATAGGAATCCAATTATCCCCATCACCCTTCAGCTGAAAATTAGCATTGACAGTGTGACTCACTATGACCCCTGTTAATGACTCCCTTGTCTAGAGGGACTAAACCGGCTGTTTATTTTATTCATCTACTTTTTCAACAACTTTTCATTTTTAGTTGGTCTTAGCACACGATGTAACTTCAAAAGTTTTAAATAGGAAAAATATTGAAAGTGTCTTTGGTCATTTTGGAACGAGATGCTAATGGTCTAATCCGACACAATGATGAATGCTAAACAATGCTACAAGTGCTACCGCCAGACACGAAGATGAATGGATTCAAAAACGGTAAATCTCAACTCTTTAACACTAGGGGACTTGGAAAATGAGCCTATTTTCAAATAAAGTGGAGTGTTCCTCTAATTTTCTTTTAAATCACTGATTGTAGACAAGTATTCTCACAGTGCAACCACTATGCTCCACATAAGGTAGATTGTAATAAAGTCCTGTTAGTTAGTTTTTGGATTCTTCCTAAAGTTTACATGTGCGATTAAGGACACTTAAAATGTGCAGAAAAACAATTGGAGTTGATGTGTAGCATCACACTATGAGATATTAATTTCCTATTTTAAAATTTTAAACTAACAAGGCATTTGCCAAGAACATTGACAGCTTTTATGGCACCCAATCTGAATGGTGCACTCCTTTATTAGTACAATCAGAGCTAGAGCTTTTAGAGTTTAAAGCTTAGGTGGAAGGAATAATCACCTCCAGCACAGTTCGCCTCTTTTCTAATGCCCTGAAGCAACATCTTTGTGACTGGAAACATGACCTTATAGTAATTTAGAGAAACACTAGTACTAACAATACCACCAATGTGACACAGAGGGTGCCAATCCTTTCAGCCATCATCTCATTTGTTTGTGTGGTTTATCTACAGCAAAGGTTATCACAGGTCATTTGACAGTGATCTAGTGGTGGTTAAGAATGCTGCTTCTGAGAAGAAATTGTTGTTACTAATTGTAACGCTGTTGTTCTAATTATAATAATAATTAGCTTTGCTAGTACAGCTCTTTGTTTTGTCGTCCAAACTGTCACCACTGAGAGTTGATGTTATTAATCTGACAGATTTTTAATTTTGGTTGCAGCTGCAGTGTGCAGAACTTGTTTTTCTATTGATTAGAGTGCAATGCCAAATTGATGAATACATTAGTAAAATGAATACATTACATTTAAAACTCTGCCATCAAGCTTTCATGAGCAGTTTAACAGCTTTTTAGTGAATAATGGCATGAGAACAACATTTACAATTGCAAATCAAAGGCAAGCATGGGCAGCCTTAAACAGTGTCTTCGTGTATGGAAAGTGAGAAAATGGGTTTGTAAGAAATTACAAGAGACACATGATTTGTTAAAGAAAGCAGCCTCACATGGAAACAGCATGATGGACATTAAGGCATTGTTGTCTGTGGGTGGATATACAGTATACTTATTCTGCACAGAGCAGGTATCCTATGTGAAGTTTAGTTTAGTTTAGCAGTGGCATGGCTCTAGGAAGTGCAATGTCAGTCAGTCGCTTGGTCCAGCACTTTGGTCCAGACTGAAATCGTCTCATCAGCTATTGGATGAATTGGCATGAACTTTTGTATGGACATTCATGGTGCCCAGAGGCATGTTTCCATCAGGATTTGTAATGACTGGTGAACCCTTACATTTTCATCAAGCACCATCATCAGGTAAAACATTTTTAATTTGTCAAATATTTTGGTTCATGGCTGATGCTTGGCAAACTAATGACATTCCCATCAGCCTCAGCTGTACTTGGGGTTTAATGCTAATTAACAAATTTTAGCATGCTAACACGCTGAACTAAGATGATGAACATGGTAAACATTAAACCTGCTTTGCATCAGTATGGTAGCATTGTCATTGTGAGTATATTAGCATGCTCTCGTTAGCATTTTAGAAGCTCAAAGCACCGTTTAGCCAAAGTAGGCTACAGCCTCACAGAGTCACTAGCATGGCTGACCCACATCCTCCTCTCCTAGGCATTATGTTCATTTGCAACTATTTTGAATTTTTCATGGTGAATAACACTGTATATAATAATACTTTCCTACAACCTTCACTGCCATGTTTTTCATTCCAACAATAATGACATGAGGCAAATAAAGTACCGTATGGCAACCACCACCCCAACCTCCATACCTTCACCATTCATTAAACTATATATTTTATATACTATATATACTTTTTTATACACTTTATATAATAAAAACTATGTGCATATCATTATTTCCTGCATTAGTACTGACTATTCTGCCATATTCACCAAAAACATAATGGCTACAGCAGGATAGCTGCCCATCAAACCTAATTCACGGGAGATTGTTGAAAAGTCTGAACCCAATAATATATTTACCAAGATTCCACTACTACCAAAGAAACGTTATGGCACAGACCCAACCAATGCAATCCTAAGTGTTTTGAATAATGCATGTATTGTATTTTTCGTAACATGATTTTACAAGACCACAATCATTTTAGTTCCAGACCAATCAAAACCTGTTCTACTCTGACAAATATGAATGTGAAGAGATCACTGCATTTCTTCTTATTCCCACTCTGTCTGAAGTTA
The DNA here is from genome assembly GCA_011952105.1 of Coreoperca whiteheadi. Classification (NCBI taxonomy): domain Eukaryota; kingdom Metazoa; phylum Chordata; class Actinopteri; order Centrarchiformes; family Sinipercidae; genus Coreoperca; species Coreoperca whiteheadi. Next base: position 24,814,795 of record CM022486.1, on the reverse strand, counting down.
TTTTGTGTCTTAACACACATAACAGAAAAAATGACATTAGACTCGTTACAATGGATAATACGTTGCATGGTAACATCATGTCTGAAAAACAGTGCAGTAGCCTACAGTGCTGTTCAACATGATGGGAGCTGTTTTTAACATTGTCGGAGACCTCGTGGGTGTAAGACACACCTGCAGCAGAACAGACAATGGTAGCCTCTGACTATTGCAAATACAAGGACGTGTTATGGACAGTATGGGCTGAACGGTGTTTTTTTTCCTTAACCTCCTCGTGCCAATAACACATAGTGAAAGTTGTAGTATTTATGCTCATTTTAGATTTGTTTCCCTGTAACATTGGTGTGAGGAAAAAAAAAACAACTTTTAGACTTAATGAATGTATGTGTGTGAGGGACAGAGACAGAGGACAGTGTTTGACAAGAAGAAAGACAGACTTACAGTGATAGAGGAATATACCTTAGATTCTCCCCGTGTTTGCTGCTTCCTTATCAGGTCTCAAGGGGGAGACGAGTCTTTTGTGGAGTCTACACCATATCAGCCGTGACAGAATGTCATTAACTCCACACCCACTCAGACGCCATCCCCTTTGTTGTGTTTAGAGCCCAGTGGCACCACCAGACAGAGGCAAATAGAGTCATGCCTCTGCATAAAAGAATATCTGATTCCTGGCTGACTGAAGCCTTTTCCTGGTGCCCACAACCGAATGTGCTTTCTGAGGAAATATCAACCATCCATCACCATCTCCACAACTGTGGGAAGCTTAATTAATGGTGACCTTATGAGTGAATGCATGAGAGTCCTCTCTTTGCACTGGGAAAAGGTGTGTGTGTGTGTGTGTGTGTGTTTCAAGTGCTGAGAAGCGTCCATGAAAGAGTAATGAGCTCCTCCAAATGATGCATCAGTCCCTAGTGGCTCTCAAAGATACAGGGGAATCCAATCTTTTGCGCAGGGAATATTGGTGTGACATTTCACTGGAAAGCCATCGCCACCATCTGCTTCACAGAGGCAGCGCTGCTTCCTCCTGCGGTCCCAAGAGCACAGGCGAGAGCATCATGGAAGTCCCCCTGAAGGTTGGGTTGCTTAAAGGACCGCAAAGGTTGTGTCTTCACTCCACTGCGCTCTCCATAAGCCTCGGCGCAGCCTGGGGTATAGGAGCCTATTCGGTGCATCGCTGCACACACAGATGTGACTGGAATCCAGAGAGGTTATTAAGGGAGACACCTCAACGAAAAGCAGAACACGCATATTCAGAGGTGTATGTGCACATGGACACACCAGCCGAGCAGCGCCAGTCTCTACGGGATACAATGGAGACTTGCTTAGGTGTGTTTGCTCAATCGGAGTTGACAAGCAGCCCAGACTAATAGAACAGAAGTGTCCAGGGTGAGCAAATTTCTCTCCCTCTTTCCCTCCATTGTTCCTTTTGCTTTCTCACCAGTGATTCTATTTGATGTGACAGAGGTTGGAAGTTGGCATTTTAAACTTCAATGTGACTGTGTCTTCACTGCCATAGACACTATATTTCAGGTAAATAATATGACTGTTGCTCCTGTGATTCGACTGCCCATTCACAGGGACATTCCAGACAATTGTGATTCATGGCATAGGTTTATGCTGATATTAAACAGACATAATGTTTGTGAACGGCCACATAAAGCCACTTTAACAACTTTTACACTGTTACAAGCCCCATAAATTATATAACATGCACAATAAAAATACACAGCACTATTCCACACTCACATTAGCAGATATATGGCCCACAGGAAGCTGTAATGATCCATAATGGGAAGCCATCCATCTGTATTCTTCAGTTGTTTTCTCAGTTTCACACCCCTGTTGCCTCTAGAGGGATAATGATAAACAAGAGGCAGCATCTCCCAGCTGGTCCCTCTTTCATCATGGGTTGCTGAATAACCCAGATCCCCTTCAAAAATGCTCCCTTTGAGTGAATCCTTTCATTTGAATTGAGAATGTTTTTTCACCTTTAATCTCTGTCAACATAATCACTCTCTTACTCTTTCTATATCCCTTCCACTTCCTTCCACTCCACATGCTTTGCTCTTTCCTGGTTACCTCTTTTCCTCTCAAAGAAAAGCCACATCCATCTGTGTGAATGGGACCTGCATGTACTGGGCATTTGTTCATTTGTCCTATTTGGAGGTTGCAAAACAGAGATGAGTAGCAGCAAATGTAGACGTGGGCCACACAAGAAAACTACGTTGACCCTTTAAATCACAAGCTGATAATTACACTTATCTGCAATGGTGAGGCAAGTAATAACAAGCAGAACAGATGTCACAACAATGGGAATGACCTGTAATTACGAATTAACTTGTAATGTGTGGAAATTATCAAGTGAGATGCAAGTTATAAAAACTTTCTTCATTAACCATACTGTAATAAATTGTTAGTCGTGGTAGTGGTACATAAAATTGGAATTTGTTAAGGTAAGACACTACTTATAGTGCAATAACAATTTATTAATGAGTGGTTCAGTCTCACTGCCCTCATCAGCGTTGTTTCCAGCTGCAGCAGTCAGCTGTTTTTAACAAAAAATCTCTGAAAACCCACTGTACACTATTCTACACCTGCCCAGTACCAAAAGGCAGACAGACAAAGTTACCATCTGTTATTGTTCATACTTCCTCAGATCAATCACATTCAGTACCTCAGGAAAAGGGCAAAATACATATATCTGTTAAATCAAATAGTTAGATAGATCAGCAAGCTATCTTTTTTTTTTTTTTTTTGCCTTAAATTGCAAAAGCTGAAACGGGCTTTTGCTGTTTAGCAAGAAGGTTGTCAGTCGTTCACACCGGCAGAGAAACACCGAGATGGTCAGTCACCAACATTCATCTGTCGGAAGGAATACCAGGCACCTCCACCTTTACCGGGCGAAAACCATAGGGCCACTCTACAGGGCCAGGCTGAAGATCGGTTTGTTTCCATAATCGGTTTCACTTAGACAGTGTGGTCCCCCCAGAGCGGCTGCAGCACTTCGCACAGTATAATACTAAGACCAGGTGGGTTTCAAAGGCAATTAACCACACCCGACAAGGTACAGCACTGCAATTATAACAAATTAGGCAATTATCACCATTGCCCAATACTATAGGGGGATGAATGTAGCCCTTAGTATTGAGCGAGCTGATGATCCAGGAAGATCGATGGAGTAAAAGCGGGAGAGTGGGAGAGGAAAACAAGGGAGTGGGGCTGCATGTCTAAGAAACAGAAATAGATTCATTATGCTATTATTTTCACATCATGTCTCACAATATGTTATCACAGCCCCTGCTACTTTCGGGAAAGCAGTTTTTCATGTGCCACCATTTCTTCTGCTTAGTCTCCACTTGAGTAGACTCAAAACATATTTTTCTTGGTGCCTGTGGCTCTGACTGATGTAAGTCGTTGCACCGTTTTTTGTTTTTACCTTAAGTTCTAGAATAGTATTATTGTCTCTGTGCATCTTGCAGCCATTTTTCATCACAGTCGGCTGTGTCATGAGCCTTTAAGGCAGCTTGGTAGTCCTCCACCTTCGCTCATATTTCTTGTATTATTGCTGCAGAACCTTCCACATAATTGTTTTTTTTTTTCTAAAAGTGCACACCTTGAGATATCAGGGTTTTTTGAGGCATTATTGATGTCATCCCATTGGGCTCAGGTGGACTGCCACCGATGCTCTCAGACACACTCTGTTCGAGCTTTACAAATCAAACTGTCTGCACCGCTGTCCTTGGCACATCCTAGAGGAAATTGATTCCGGAGGTAAGTAATGACACACACACAAGCCCACACACACTGCATATACATGCAAATACACAGCCACACAAACACATTGCACACACACACACACACACACACCCTGACAGATAAGTGATCTGTATGTATCTCCCAACAATTTCTCCTCTCACTTTGAAGTTGGACAAGTCCGATTGTGTCTGTCCTCCCACCTCTACCACCACCACCACCACCACCTATCCAAGTGTAATAATGGATCCAATCTGAGTCTGTGTGACTCTCTGTATCACCTGGGAGCAGCAGTGTCTAAGAAATACCTGTAGTTCAATTGACTCTGAGCTGTGCATGTGTGGTGGTGTGTGTTGGCATGCATTTTCCTTCACAACGCCGTTCTGGATTTCAGGAGACTCTTTCTTAATTGATATGGGGGCTCCCGACGTGTATGCTTGAGAATACACAATATCTTCCCTATCTTCTGAGCAACCAGCCAGGGTTACAGGGCTACATGTAGAGATGCTGCCTCATTCTCAGCCCTCATGAGGTAACCATCGCCGCGTTGCATTTCCACCAGAACCGCTGATTTAGGTGCAGTGCTACTGAAATGCAATGAGTCACGCTCCAGGTACAGAGGAGTACGGTGACACATGTGAGTTATGAGTAGGAACGTCTCAGTGAGGTAAGGAGGCATTGTCTTTATGTGTGTGTATCTCTCTTTCCCGGACCATTTTCCAGACCTGGACGATTTCATGTACGACATAATAAGAACGCTGATCTTGGATGTGTGTGTGTGTGTTGTTGGGGGGGGGGGGGCGCTTTGGGGAAATTATACCCCTCGTCCAAGATAATCTGTAGGCATAATTATTCTCAACATACTGTAGGTTTTGCTATCTTTTCTACTTTCCCATCATGTACTGTACACTGTGGACTACTTGCCCTATATGCTGTCCATAGAAGCTGATGAGTAAGCTTCAGAGATGAGACATGTGACATGAAATTGTTTAAGCATCCCTGGGAAAGCACGGTTGGGGCTGGTTGGTCATGTAAATCCTTTAAACAGCTGAGAATATCCAGGCAGAGGAAATTAACAAAAATGATTTCTCCTTCTTTTGCTAGGATTGTCAAACTACTCTTGAGTAAGCCACTAAAACCTGAACAACATTACCGAAACACTGCAAGACGTTTTTTCTGGTCTAGCTCCCACAGTTAAAGTATTAAACTCAATATGTAAAGCAAGAGTAAACAAAGCCTTCCTTGATGTAAAGTTTTGTGAAATCACTGGGGCATCGGACTTGCACGTAGCTTCAGCTCAGCACCGCTGCTTGCGCGTAGAAAGTCCTGAAATATACAGGCTTGTATAGTTAAAGTGTTTTGCTCTTACAGCCCCCTCTGTGCCATCCAAACAAAACTGCCAAAGTACACCATTACCCTTCTTAGCTGTTGAGAACAAAAATGCATTTCCAGCCTTTTAGGCTGTTTAAACAGGACTAGATGTGGAATTTCAATATAAATCTGGGAGTTGATTTTCATATTGTCTTGGTAAAAGGTAAAATAGTGCTCGTTAAGTGATGGATTGGGCCATTTGGTTCTATCCATTAAAATTCTGTGGGAACACTATTGTGATTGTGAGATCCAAAAACATCTGTCTCTCTGGATGAGTCACTTAATAGTAGCAGACTGAGTGCTGCATTAACAAGAAGGATTTTTAATGGGCCAGTTTGTCTAGGATTATTGTCCTTCAGAAGTTCATTGATGAGGAAGTGCCTGTGGAGGTCTTCTGAAGGGTCAACACCAGCTTTACCTGCTGGAGGTTTTGTGAAGGGTGACAGATTGTAATCTGTAGTTTCAGTCTGAACTAGCGTTTGATAAGATATTTGATGATTTGATATGTTGTGATTTTAGTACATCTGAAATAAGACAGGCTTAAGAAATAAGTCATTTTCACAGTGTAGATAAACAAAATGAGTCCTGTTTTTTAGTCGTGTCGTTTTAGGGATGGCAATATCTGTCTGTTGGTTGGTCCACCGCTTTGGCCCAGACTGAAACAACTCAACATCTACCAGATGAATTGGCAAACATTTTTATACAGACATTCATGGTCCCCAGACAATGTATTCTTCTGACTTTTCTCTAGCGCAATCATGAGGTTCACATTTGTGGTCATGACTGAAATACTTTGCAAAATATTGGATGGATTGCCAGGAGATTTGGTTCAGACATTCACGCCCCTCAGGATAAATTGCAATAACTTTGGTGATCCGTCAACTTTTTATCCTGCACCACAGTCAGGTCAAAATTGCAATTTGTCCAGTACTCTGGTTTATGACCAAATACCTTTGCAACTAATGACATTCCCATCAGCATGGGAAAACTTCAATAAGCTGGCATTGTCATTGCGAGCTTGTTAGCATGCTGACGGTAGCATTTAGCTAAATGCACCACTGTGCCTCACAGAGCCGTTAGCATGGCTGTAGACTGTCAGTCTTGTTATAGAAAATTTTAATCCAAGATGGCTTTTGTTCTTTCATGCCTCTTTTCTCGAACATATAAACTCCAAATAATGATGTCAGGCTGGTAAATAATGCAAAACCAAGTATGCCCTGATCATCTTTCACAAACCAGGCAAATCCAATATGGCTTTGATTTAGATTTTCTAAGGGTAGCATAAAGAAATATGATCAGCCATCCTTGTTTGGCATTACCTGTATTCTGCATTTGCATCAGATCTGTATGTGCCATGATCCATGTAATGATTATTTTTGGAGATATTCACAGATCAGACACGGTGGGAAGGGGGGGGGGCAAGCACACTGAAAAGATCCAATCTTCCCACACTGTTTAAAGCAAAGGGATAGTAGCAGATGGTAATGTGCAACAACACGAAACGCCTGCTTAGTAACAGAGTTTCATATCACCAATGCAGAGCAGACTGGAGATGACACTTGTGCTGCCAGCTTCAATAAGTTCCCCATTAGACACGTTGTCTGGTATGTTTGTGTACAGTACATTCACACACACACACACACACACACACACACACACACACACACACACGTAAGCACATACACCATTTGGTTCTCATTCCCTGTCAGCTCTGCGTTAATAAGCTCAGTACTATTCCAACATTTTCAGCATCTTTTAATGATCTAGTTCTATTGTCTTTGTTCACAGCAAATGTAAAAGGAATCAAAGAATTACGGGCCCCTTTAACTTTTTACATCAGAAAACGTTTCATCAGAAGGAACTCTTTTGATTAAGTAATTAATCATTCAAATAAAAGAGTGACCCAACCCTGATTATGAAGTACACCTGTATAAGCTTTGACGATTACCTGTGACCCAATTCTCTTTATAAATGTCCTTGCCTTCCCATATAAAGAGTCATAAATTTGAGTCTTGATGATAAAAAGAAATGGTTGGACTGTATTTAAGCGTTGCTGGCTACTGGTGTGAAGGAGGAGAGCAGACTTTTTGCCATGGCCTTTCTCTAATGACCTGAGCTGCCATCTGTACTCAGTTGTGCGCCAGGCAGGATCTGGGCCGTCCTTACATCAATCACCACAGTCAGAGGGTAATGATACAGACGAGCCAAGGGGAGGCAGTGGAAGGGCCAGACATCTCCATCTTCCTCCTCAGGTGTCACAGTGACCGAGACACAAACATAGAATACCGACTTTTGGACTTGCTTGAAATTGGCTAAATCTACTAATCTTGTTACTGTTTCTCTTAGCCCTACTGTCCGAACGTACAATCCAATCTACTTCCAAATTCTATAATTACTTTCTCTCCCTAAGATGGAAAAGGTTAACTACTGTTCTCTTTTGGTATGCCTCTGTTGATATGTTAAAATGTCCCCCACTGTCACTGTGAACTCATTTTCGGATTTTTCCATGCGAGTTTGGCACTGCGTGGTGCTTTGGATTTGCTCCCCGGGGGAAAGCCTTTAAAGGTTTAGGAGTCAACAAAAGGAGACTGATATAATTGGCCTCTGAGGGTAAATACTATTTCAAATGAGCTCTCCTGAAATACTTGGAAAACAGCCGGCAATACGTGGATTTCTCATTAGGATTTTCCAAGTGAGCATGACCTTGTTACTGAAGTGCATTGAAATTACCTCTGCGCTGCTCAGTTATTCTCCAGTCATCCCTTGAATGAATCAAACCTCAGTGTTCTAATACTGTTATGATTTTACACGCACACCCAAGAGCTCTTCACAGAGAATTTTAGAATTGTTTAACCCTATAAAACAATGCATTTTCTGGTACTAAGTTTTTGCTAAATAAAAAAAAGGTGACATTAAAGTAATTTTATTTTTTTGTCTCTGGGAGTCCTTTGGGAGTTCCTGTACCGCAGGTGACAGCCACAGGGCCACAGGGCCACAATGCCCCAACCGCTGGTGCAGATTAGTTTGAGTGCTCGTTGAAAGTCGTTGAAATGTGTGTAAATGTATAAATGACCTGTAACATGAGAGAAACAAAACACTGACGGTTGATAAAGGTGCTGCAGTGCTGTTTTTCCTGTCACGACTATCTCGATGAGAAGATTCAGCTCAAAATAATAACGGTCATCTGTTACAGAGAAATCGTTTCAAGAACTGCAAAATAAAATGCTCCTTAAATTAGAAACTGAAATCAATGCAGCTAACTGGACAGAAATATGAGATGACAAGAGAATTGACTCTTTAGAGCCGGTGTCTTGTATCAAATCGCTCTTTATCCTTTAAACTGAAATCGATGCCACTAAGTGAGTGCTCTGTTGTATTCCTGCACCTGCATCGAGTGAGAGCGCTGTTTATTGTGATGCTGACCAGTTGCAGGGAGAGGGGTACAAAAAAAACGTCACTCCGCCCCAGTGGAAAAAGAACACTTGTTTTATCCAGACAGCTTGAGGCTCGATGGAAAAAGGAGATACATGCAGGCTGTCTCCGCCATTCATCTTCTAAGTTTACAGGCTGGAGACAAGGAGACAAACTACTTCCTACTGTATTCTCAATGGGCAGTGGTAGCGACACCTCATAGCCTGTATTTTAAGTATTTTCTACTCAATTCTCCTTAGCAGTAAGAGTAGCAGTATGCAGAAAGCATGAAAAACCCCTATTATGGTAATGGATACTATAGTCTGCGTTTGCTGCCAATATGGCGTCATGTTTATGGCTGTCAATTAATTGTGACATACCTGACAGGTTATTAACAAAGCATATTAATATCAAACAACTGTTTTTGTCAAGTGGAAGGGTGATGCAGCCAAAAAAAAATCTAATCCTCAGAACAAATGCATTCGACATGTCAGCTCTTAATGGCTGTTGCCATGCCTGTCAAACTGCTTTAGATATTGTGCCAGTCACTACTATAAATTCCTCTTTCCCCCTTCAGGCTTACATGTGTTATCTCTGTCGTCAAGACACACTTTGGAAGACGCTAAAAGACCCTAGCTCTGCGCATGAAAAACGTGAGCAAGCGTGTTGTGTATCTTTTGTTTAATACAGTTTGCTTAAACCACACATCTGAAGCAATCTTGTCGCAAACATAACAATTACACACAACATTCTTCAAAAGAGATACAGCTGGAGTTAGTTTCGGACATATTTGATCACAACAAGTATAGCTGGAGGGTGGACTACAGTGTGACACCACCTAGGACTGTAAACAACTACAGCATTCTGTCTTTTTAATTTTATGTGGCCAAATGTTGGCCTATTTGGTGCCATAATAATGCACAGTGAAATACCAGGCTGCCCTGTACATATGCTTACTTTCTCATTGTGACTGACACATAGATTAACACATTATTGCACTGAGCTACAGAGAGGCAAACGGTCAGACATCAGTGGAAGGAAGTGGGCTTTTGGCCCAGAGGTTTCAGCACTCTGGATAGCTCCTCATGCAGCCACATTGAAAGAACAGTCACCCAACCTGACCGGGTGTCCTTGCTAAAACGCTTTCAGTGAATTGATTCATTCAGACTGTGTTCACTGGGTGAACTCCGGCTCATGTTTGACAAGCTCGCCATGATGGATTTGACTTTGTGCGCGTAATAGTTCCTCAGGTTGACCGAGGGCACCTCTTTTATCCCCTCGTCGAAATCACAGCTTCTCATCGCGACCTCCAGCTGTTTTTGTCTCTTGTAGAAGAGAGAGAATTTATTGAAAATGAGCGTAATCGGAAGCACAACTACTAAGATCCCGGCCAGGATGCACGCCGAGGCGGTCAGCTTGCCCGCTACGGACACCGGCACCACATCCCCGTACCCGACGGTGGTCATGCTCACGGTGGCCCACCACCAGCACGCCGGGATGGTGGAGAGATCCTCGCTGTCCTCTTTCTCAACCGTGTAGGCCATGACGGAGAAAAACGACACCCCGACGGCCAGGTAGAGGAGCAGCAGGCCCACTTCTTTGTAGCTGTTCCTGAGGGTGGCCCCCAGGGAGCGCAGCCCCGTGGAGTGACGGGCCAGCTTCAGGATGCGGAAAATCCTCATCAGCCTCAGCACCTGCGCTACGCGTCCCAGGTTGGCCAGCGCCGGGCTGCTCTCCACCACCAGGTTTATAAGGAGGGTCAGGTAAAACGGGAGTATGGACACCAGGTCTATCACATTTAACGGGTGCTCGAAGAAATGCAGAAGGTCCGGCGCCACCGCGAACCTGGCGACCAGCTCCAGAGTGAACCAGCCGATGCCAAAGTGCTCCACGGTCTCGAAACGGGGGTCCTCTGTGGGTTGCCCCTCACTGTCCAACACGCTGAACTCACTCATGCTGTTCATGCACATAGTGGCGATGGAGCCCAGCACCACCAGGATGGACAGGATGCTGATGATGCGGCTGGCCACTGAGTAGCCGGGGTTATCCAGCATTAACCAGACGCGCCTCCGTGCGCTCCCGAGCAGCTGCTTGTCGAACTTGGTGGCGTCGCTGTAAAACTCCAACAGCTCGTCAAAAGATGAAGTGGTGCTCCCTTCATCGCTCCTGTCATCCCAGTCCTCCCGGTCCTGGTCCATTTTCCTGCAGTGGTAGGCGCTGCTGCAGCAGGAGTCAATAAAGAACTCGTTGATGCCCCAGTACTCAATCTCCTGGCTGAAGGAGAAGATGCACAGCTCGGCCATGACGTGCAGCCGCCCCGTGTTGTAGAAATTCAACACGTAGGGGAAGAGTGCTGGGTTCCTGTCGAAGTAAAACTCTTTCTCTGTGTCGTCGTAGTCGTCGCACAGCTCCAGTATGGACTCTTTGGACTGACAGTGGAGTAAACGCGCAAGCCTCGTCTCGGGGAACCGGGAGAGCGTGTCGGACTGGAGACGCTTCTTGAAGCCGCCCACGTTGATGCAGATGGCGGCGTTGTCGTCCATGCGAGCCCCGCCGCCCGGTTTCCCCAGGACCTGACCTGTCATGGCTGGAGAGAGGGGCACACATAGACGCACGGCGCACAGAAAGAAATACAGAAAGAGTGGCAGACAAAATCACGCTGGCACAAAGAGAACGACAGATAGAAAGAGACAGTCAGCACAAAGAGAGACGCGCACATTCAGATCGAAGAGGGAAAGAAAAGGAGAAAGGCAGTTATTTTGAATGTATTATTATCCTTTGAATTAATGTCACGCTTTTTAAAGTAAAAGATAAAAATACAACCACGCGTTTTCTCCCACTTTATGGACAATTACACGAAGAGCAATGGTTTTTAAGCTTTGGCTTCTTCGAAACAAAAGCACACGTCAGAACAAGGAACTTACTTTAAAGCGCGGCCAGTTCTTCGAATGCCCCTACAAGCAGACTCTGCATTGCAACTCCGGTGATGGCATATTGCAGTTTGTGGCCAAGTTGTGGCCCTGTAACGAACGCAGAGACCTCTGTCCCCGAGAGCCCAGGCGGGCGCCTCGCTGTCAGCTTGATTTTTCTCAGCTCGGGCAGACGAGGAGGAAGCCTCTACCAAAGGGAGTCGGCGCGATGTCAAATATGATGTTGCCTTCCAGACAGAAATAAATTGACGTTCCTTCCTCAAATATAGGCTACCCGGAGGCGTGTTGGAGCTGGTAGTCCTTACATCCTGCATCCACCGGGGTTTACACCTCCTTCAGCTACAAGTATCGGCTACATTTCTAACAGTAAATTCTGGGAGCCATAGAAACTGACACACGCCCTGGCAGCCGCTGTTGCTTGTGCGAGGGAATTCCTCTCTCTCTCTCTCCTTTCTATCTGTTGCTGCGCAGCAACACGTAGCTCTCCCCCTGCACACTGCGTGCCTCCCTCCCAAAGTGATCTCAGCATCATGGTGCTGAGGGGCGAGGCTCAGCCCCGGGAGGAGAGGGAGTCACCAACTAGGCTGCCGAACACACGGGAAAGCATGACACAACAGCAAGTGATGATGCGTCTTCAGCGGCACTGTAAAATAACGCCTCAATTCTGGAAACTTTAGGTCCATAAGCCTCATATTACTCTGTATTACAGTGATGCCATTGGAGAGAAACAACATTTTAATACCATATAATAAGATCACAAGCTACCTACTGCCAGAGGCAGTTCCATAGCATGATATAAAAAAACAAAGAAAGAAGATTTACCAGAACAGATTATAATGGCCACTCTGTTGTACTCCATCCACTTAGTATTTGCACTTAGGCCACATAAAGTTGACTCACAAGAGACAGATTGAAAAAAAGAATCGTCAAAATCTGTGCAGCAGATGTTGGGATATCATGACTTTAAATCTCTTTATCTCTCAAGTCAAAATTTGGGGTCCTACAGTTCCCATGATGCAAATCAGTCGCGCCTTTAATTAGAATTTCCCTGCCTAGAGAACGCAAGGATTTACTTAAAAGGTGTAGTCTCCAAGCCCAAGCCGAGATAACGCTGATGACATGATCAGGGGTTATTTTTTTTCAAACTTCACATAGCTCCTCCAGAGCCACAGAAGACATAACTATTTTCATAGGCTGAGAAGGAATCCTCTGAACTTTATGTCAAAAATCACTGACGTGCCCTTTAATATTACTGTAGAATAAAACCAAGTATTTCGGGTACCATAGAAACAGTATAGGTGTGCTTTGAGAATGCCCCATGTGTTGTATAGTGTCAAACACTGCTGTTGTGTACACTGTAAAAATTGTATGTTTGTTGCAAGTGAGGACTAATGCTTTCATGTAAAGGTTACAATTGATTGTTGAGTCAATGGTCATTGATCATACACATTCACTGCAAAGCAGTGTGGATCAATAGAATTGTGACATTCAACCCATGCCAATGTCTCCTCATTTACTGTTTACTAATCCTCACTACATAGTAGTATATGAGAACCATGATGGTGTTTGATTTAAGATTTTTTTTTCACGTGCTTTCAACACTAACTGCCACGACCATCTCCACCGTTACCTGAATCTCCTTATATGAGTTCAGTAACGGCATCATTAACAGCCCTGTCTGGGAGAACATAAAGCCAGTGTTAAAGTTGTGGCCTTTCAGAACAGCCTTGCTTTTATTGATTAAGCACTGACGGTTTTGTTTTCCCAATGTGTCCTAATGAAGGTAATAGCGGCTCCAGACAAAAGCTGCCTTATATGAATACTCTAATGGATTAATGCTTGTTAGTCCACTATCAGTTAGACCTTTGTCAGCAGGCATTTTGCACATAAGAAAGTTGTGATTCTGGTAAATTGCTGATTACATCCCGAACGAGTTTATGGCAAGTCTAAGCTGTTGGTACTGGGACCATTTTCGGCCTCAACACTCACTTTTAAGAAGCCATCATAAATGTTGTAGCACTGCCACTTCATTCTGTTGAGTGAGATGACCTAAAGTGAAGGTTTTAATATCAGCTCCCTTCTTTCGGATGTCATTTACTGGCCACCCATAAGACACCAGGCTTTAGCTCCATTTGAAAATACATTTAGGATCATTGGAAGCAATTTCCTACTTGCTGTATTTTTTGTTGCATGACTTGTTTGGAAATATAACCATAGGCTGCAGGCACCACTGGAACTGTTCGCTCCTAAATAGAATCTTTCACTCCGAGATTTCTTGCTCCCCGGCAGCCAGGACATTAATATTGCATCGCTTTTTCTTCTCCCAACAATTGGAGATTAAGATGAGCATGAAAGCCCATGAGATCGCCCGTACAGATTGGGTCTTTACAGTTGTATTCACACGCGCCATCTCTTGATTCTGGATGCTTTTAGGGGTTTAATGAAAACTAAAGCCTATGCTCTTCAGGTGCTCCCAATATGGTATTATATTGTAGATCATGTCATAGGCCTCTACAGATCCTCCACGCCCTCACACAGCAGATTTGGTAGGATTTAGGAAGCTTAACGAGAGCCTTGAAAGCACACACAACCACTCTCTGCTGATTACAATATTGTGGAATCACAGACTTTTTCTTATTAATACCGCTCACTTAATGGGATCCATCTGTGGTTGTGTGGGAATGTTGTCCAGTGATTATAATCCCATTTAGTCTATCATCATCCTCGTCCAGCAGGGTCTTATTGAGTGCCTGGGTCTCATCCTCTGTTCACGGAGATCCCTTGACGTATGTGATCTGTATTATTCAGATTATTTCTCATCATGTTTCCTCTCAATGTGTGGGAATGTCTTATAATCCCATGTAGGCAACAGCACGCCTTTACTGTGGCACATTTGGGTGGCATTCAGATGTCACAGCTTTTAGATATTACATTATTTGGTGACAGTCAGTGTTAATCTGTTACCTGCTGGGAAATATTCATTTTCTTCGCCGGATATCTGATTTAAGGGGAAATAATGGGTGTCTTCTCAGTCAGGCTCCATCAGTCCTGAATGGTATCTCTGACAGCGCACACACACCTCCTCATATTTCATTAGCGTGGGTGAAGAAGCTTGGTGTTTGTAAGAACGAATGTCGTCAGGACTTTGTTCAGGATTATTCAGGCGGTTCGTTCTGAATTTTTTCTGCTAACCAGACTATCATCTGCGGATTATTCACGTTCTGCTTTTCATTGAACAGGGCTGCTTTTGATTCATTCTTCTCCCACATGGTAGAGTTTAATGTGCTGCTTTGTGGAGGTGGAACTATTCCACATAGCTTATTCCTCAATACGTCTCCTTAGATCTGCTTTCTTATTGATAGCAGGCCTTGCTTTTCAAAGAAAGCCTTCTGTCTCACTTTATCATGGTAGGTTTTCTATATTCAACTATAACAACTAGCGGTGGAAGAAGTACTCCTTAGATCCTTTATCTAACATTCAAGCACAAGCACTAATACCTTGAACCACTTTTTGAAACCCCCTGAGACGTTTATTGGGGAAACGTCTTTTTGGTGCAACTGCTAACAACTCAGACACCTGAAAAGTGACAAGGGGCGCTGCTTTTTGGGGTCACGAGCCAAGAATGTTGGGAACAACAGGTTGAATCTTTAACAATGCATTATATTTCCTAAGCTTATCGGGTGTTGTTTTTACGTAAAATCTTAATTTTCAAAGTTACTAGCAACAATAGCTGTCAAATAAATATAGAAAAGTCAAATACAATATTTCCCTCTGAAATGGAGTAGAGGCATTAAGTAACACAAATGTACTTAAAAAAAGTACCTCAAAATTGTGCTAGTGAAAGTACAGTGTGTGAACGAATGTACTTAGTTATTTTCCATCAATGTAATGTTGAAAGCAATAATGATTTGAACTTTTTCTTCTGAACTGCAAGCCAATCAACAACCAACTTAAATGATGGGACAGGCTTTTGAACTCCTTGCTGCAAAAACTGTGACCAAAGAAATGTGCATTCAGAACCTTTTTGGTCACAGTAAAACACCTCCTGGATTTTAAATCTCCATCACTTAGATTCTGCACACTCTTGGCAGGCTTTTATTTACATCTCATATCTTTTGATGGAGACTTTTGCATAACCCCAGTATAAATTGAATCATAAAATAATAGACAGCTTTGTTGTTGTGTCTCAGCCCCGACAGCTGAACAGTAGATAAAGGAAATAAAACGTCCTCAATATTAAAATGATCTATGGCTCAAATTTCAAGCTCTGACCTTTAATCATAAGAAACAAACTGTTGTGTTTGCCCTCGGAATATAATTAATTTTCAACAAAACAATGTATAGTTTCAATTGACTGATGCATTAGTTGGGTCAAAAGCAGTTTAAACTGAAGCTTTTGTGCCAACATGTTTCGGTTAAGATGATTTGCAGAGGAACTTTTCAGATGATTTATAGTATGTGTATGTTGAGTTTGGGATATGGAGTAAAGGTTTCTCAATGAGGCAGTGCTCTGAGCTCTAAGGGGACCAATCAATTACAGAGCATTCAATCATTCTAACAGTTTCAGTCCTTCATTTCCAAATCTCATATTCCATGATCATTCCCACATGGTCAAGAGGAAACAATCATTCAGCCCATTTATCCCCTTCAGAGAGTCAAAATGACATTTTCTTCAGACTACACTTTTATATAAGAGCGATAGAACAAGGAGTAGATACCGGGTGGATGGAGAGGAAAGCATGCGAAAGAGAGACAGAGAGACAAAGAGAGAAAAATAAGAAGAGGATGTGGTTATCTCTCTGTCTCCTCTCTCCTTCAAAGCCTGAGGTGCAGGCTCAAGTGAGAGTGTGTAGGAGTTTTTTGTGGCGACTAAATCTGCTTCTCCCAGTCTTTTGCTCAACTATCTTTCTCTCTCCTTCCCTCGCTTTCTTTCCAAGTCCCTCGCTGTCTTTACGTGTCTCTCTTAACATTTCATATCCTCTCTTTTATTCCTCCCTCACATTTCCTCGCTTCAATCCCCCAACATTCGAGGTCAAGGTTCAACAATATGTTGACCTCATCCTTGACTGAAAACATCAGGGTGTCACATGAAGCATTGCCAGAGGACTCCATAACCGCTGGGGAAAATGCCACTGAACCTCTCTCCATGACAAAAGCTGTCAGGCAAAGCTCACTCTGAATCCCTGCCAGCGCTGATGGATGAACCAGCAGAGGTTTATAGAAATAGTAAAAGAGGGGAATCTGTTTAGTCATGTTATTCCGACGTGTGAAATAAAATGTGCTTTCATTCTTCTCCCCTCTTCCCCTTCACGCCACAGTAATCACATCAAATGGGCCTTGATTATTGTGGCATAAAAAGCTGGCTGACTCAGGACGGAGTGCAGACACTGAAGGAGCAGAATGAATACAGATGGAAACTGGAGACGCTGATTCTCCAGCTTCCAGCTGTGAGTGTCAGTACAGTAACTATACATATAACATATTAACAAACGATTTCGCCCGTGTGTCCATCTGACTGGAGTCTATGTGCTCGACATGATGAGCACTGATTGGCTCTGATGTCAAGCTGTACAGTAACAGTAGCAACAGGGTGACCTAAATACAGAGGTAGCTCCATGGCAATAATTGGACCCATTACGATCTTGTGCAAAAGATAGGGGTTTGCTCACACGAAGAAATGGCACTACAATGCATTGTTTCACCATCACTTTAATCCTGTGCTTCAGATTCAGCTTCATCTCATTCTGACAGTCAGGTGGGAGCTCAGACGTGGACCACTGTGTCCTTCAGGTTCACTGCTTAGTGATAACACTCACAACTTGCTTTGACTGGGTGTCCTTTACCCTCTGAGGATGAAAGGACTTCTAGCACTGAGACATTGTTGACCTCTCTTTTCACCTTCTTCGTTTTAATCTGAATCGTTGTTGTACCTCAGGGTTATCCAGCTGCCACATAGTATCAATAAAGCAATTGTACACGTGGACTGAGCTTTTGACCACAAAGAGACGCAAAACAACCACAGAGAGACGTGGGGGGCCTTTTACATGTCTGTGTGCAGGGGCCCATTGTCTCATAATCTGTCCATGGCGGTAGGCTATTTGGAGTTACAAATTAATTATTTCATATTATTTCATATTAGAATATTTAAAGTTGTTTATTTGGCCCGTTGTGCATTTACAGTTTATTACAATTGCTAAGGCACATTTCTCTAGGAGTTCAATATTTGCAGTCAACCAGAGATCTTTGAAGTCTGAAATGCATTTCATATGTAGATCCTTATGATCATGTCTTTGGAATATAAAATGTACTCATGTGGTAGTAATACAAATGTAGGTGTAGCCCTCATACTAATGTGTGTGTGTGTGTGTGTGTGTGTATCAGGAAAGGCTGTTTATATTTGAAAGAAAGCAGCAGCCCCATCTGCACATGATAATTTTGTTTATGTTGAGCACACCAGAACAAACAAGCATTCATCGTTCATCTAGTCACAGATAGGAAGCCGGATCAGTGAGATCCCATGAAAGACAACACAACAATGTATCTCAGTTCATCCCTTTGACTGGGACATACCCACAGCTGGACCCACGCTGAATGGAGATCAGATACTGTGCTCCTGATGTGGCCGGCCTTGTTTGCATCATCGCTTGTTATGATGATCCATTTTCTGTCTCCCTTTCAGCTGCTGATGAGGTTTCTAAAAGCGATGATGAGGAGTGGACGGTAACACATTGCAGATTCACACACAATGAAACACCTGTTCGTCTGCAGGTGAGAACATCCTCAGCCTAATAAACGTGGCATCATGTGTCTCTCAGATGTCTGTCCAGCCACCTGGGAGATCGCCCTACAGATTTCTCTGTCATCCTGAATGTGCCCAGCAGGTGGCAACATATTTAGCCCTGGTATCCAAAGCCGAGGCTGGGAAGCCTTGGGGGGGGGGTCTTCTCTCTTTCTTTTTTCTTTTGTGTGACATCAGGCAAATACATGTTGTGTTCATTACAGCTGCGCCAGTATGTGGTTATCTGAGCTGGAGTGCTCTTTACATGCGCAACAGGAAGCGCACCTGTTCCCTCATGTTGCCTTAAGGTGCTGCCTCTTCATGTCGTACATAAGAGCAGTCTATCGCCTGAAAACGAACAAAGTGAGTCTAGAAACAAAGTAGGCCTACTTCTGTGTTGATGCACTTGATTGAAGAGGTTTCTTCATCGGGCATGCTACTGCTGTTTTAATATCTTAATTGTATCCCAAAAGATAAACAAATGAACATGAGCTATACAACGTAAAAACAGTAGGCTGGATTTCAACTTCGTTAATTGAACGGAGCCTTTTCCCGACCGCACTTGAAGTCAGCACAAACTCCTGATCCGCCTCGCAACCTTGGGGAACTTTCCCCGCTGAGTTTCCGCAGAAGCGGCGGCCGGGGACGTGGGATGCGCGGGATGGGATGAGGTGGGGAAAACGGCGGACAAAGATGCGAAGAGGGTGCGAGTTGTTAAACGCACTCATCCCTTATTAAACGATAAGGAAGACATGGCGAATTCGAGTTCTCCATACGCAGCTCTTCGTATGACCTCCCCTCGGGCTCACCGCGCTGAGATCCTGGAAAATCCATTGCAGGTAAGTTTGAGAAGTTTCAACGAGTTTGATCAGGTGCAGGGGGGGGGGGTGATGGGGGGTTTAAAGTTTACTGAGTGGAGTATAAATGGTGTGACCACCGCAGGGTAAGTCACTTATTTTAGATGTAAATGTGTCCAATATATCTATTGGAAGTACAATTTTGCCATTTTAAGAACATTTAAAAAAAAAATCTATAATTTTAAGAACATAATGCTTCCTAAAATAATCAAATGAAAAATATTCAGCGCGTAGGTTCACCCTTCTTCGTTTTCCAAAATGCAACTGGACCACAAGGCCAGTATTTTTGCCCATTCCTACTGTAGGTCAGCCGTTTCCTTTGCTTACTGTATGTGTGTGTGTGTGTGTGTGATAAATCATGCTGGACTTGTGTCAGCTGTTAAGCTTTGCTGCAACATTGCAGAGATAAGAGGATTTTTCTCCTTTTTTTTTTTTTTTTTTGCTTTCAGGAACTTCCCTCCCTAAACTCCATTTGGAGCAGGAAGTTACACACTAATGCCCAAGAGGAGATTAAGTTAATCTTAAAAAAAACAAAAACTCTTGGAAGTCAAAATATCACCTCACCCTCCAAAGCTCTCTGGGTAATGAGCACTCAGTGTGGATGAGGAAGCCAGACAAGCGCAGAGATCTATCGGTGTTGGCACCTGTCAGAACTATTTTCCAAAGTGATCGTGACTAAATCATTGTGTTGAAAGGTCTTTTCTTTCTTTTGAACTTTTAACTTTGTAAGTGGACTCTCCTGACTCTGTGCATTAAGCTGAGTATGTGCACGTCTGTTTGTGTATGGTAATATAAAGTCTCTCTCTTCCACTGTGCGCGCGTGTGTGTGTGTGAGTGTGTTTGCTAATGGTCCGTAATGTGTGTGTCAGTCCTCTGCCCTCCTACTCTTATGCAGACACACATTCTCCTCATGCTCATCTTCCCCTATCATTGTGTTTCTCTCTTTATGTTTTTTTTTTCCTTCTGTGTGACATTACCGAAGGGGCCCGGGGGGTGGGGGGTG
>CM022486.1:24712596-24794670 GCA_011952105.1 Coreoperca whiteheadi | reverse complement strand
TGGGGGACACAGAGAGAGAGAGTAACAGAGGAGGAATGAGAGGCGTGAGTAATGAGTAATGGCTCATGGGTGGGTTGTGAGAGAATAGATCTACTGTAAGAGTCCTGAACAGCTGGCTAATGGTCCCAGCGCGCCCCCTCTGTCCCGTGCTACCCACCATCCCAGAGAACATCTCGACATCCAGGGGACAATATCTGTCTGTCTCACACTTTAACGGCCTCCCAGAGTTGAATATGTTTGCACTGGTGCGACTGCAAATGTTGATGTTACGTGAGTTTGCCGCAGTTTTGAGAGATAGTCCCGTTGGTTGGCTCACCTGTTAGGACAGGAGAACGTCCTCCACGTGTCCTCAAAAGATAACTGTCTCTGGTGATGCACGCTAATGGTCGAAACATCTCTAAAGCTTGATGGTTTATAATTTCAATGTGGGTAAGTCAAGATAGAATTTTCCTCAAGAGCTTCTGTACTACTCAAGACTACATTGCCAGTTTCCATGGGAGGTGAAGAAAGTGGGTTATGGAAGACTCTACCACTAAAAATAACTGTTTAACACAAATACTTCTGCAACAGACCTGTCTGCATCACTCTGCAAAGTTAATATTTCGTCTTTGTCCTGGTAACAGAGGGGCTCAAGAATATCAGCCAGTCTGTCAGTCCATCACAGACCAGAGCAGGGCAGGGCAATAAGTCCTTTTGATTTGAACTACCCCAATGCCCCTCCTCTTCTTAGCCCTACTACGTGTTCTTAGAATAGCAGAATTGTGAGTACGCTGTTCATCCTGTCCAAGACCTTTGTTGGATGTACATTAAATATTGCAGGTTTTCCTTGGTAGTAGGTCAATCTTCTGATCTTGCTCACAGTCTGGTCAAAGCCCTTGTTAACATTTTAACAAGGAGTGACAAAGCCATCTATGGGCGACCCATTGGGGATCTTTGTGAGCGTGGGCTTATTGCTTGGATTTCCTTGAAGGCCAATAATTAGCACATTTTCATATAATCAAACATAAAAAGTGGCCTAATAAATTTCGAAGGTCACTCTCTTCTTTCTGCGCAGAGACTCTTCTCACCCATGCTTCTTCTGTACCCAAAGCCTCTGAGCAGAAAGTGAAGGGCTTCATCCAGCGATCAGCCCATCCCAGGGAGGGACAAATCCCCATTGTCAGTGGGCACAAAGGGCCATGCTGTCTGTCTGTCTGTCTGTCTGTCTGTGGGTCAGTGTCCTAGCGAGGAGGAGGAGGATCAGTGCTGTCAGTCCCTCCATCAGCTTTAAGGCCCATTCAGCTTCTGCGGCTTCAGCTATAGTTTAGATTTAGGCAGGAGATTCAGACTTGCTGTTTGCAGCTAAACATGCTCTGCAGATGGGCTCTGGTTTTGGTGTTCTTTTCTAATCCAATGATTACAGCTGGCTTTGTGCACGCACACAGGGACAACTTGCCTGTCACGGGAGTTGCTGTGTGTGTAGTATTACCTGTGCCTTTAGGAGGATGATAAATGTCCGTACAAGGTGATATGTAGGGTGCCGCATTAAGGTTACAGTAAGAATATAAATTAGGTTTGAGGTAAAACATGAAGCCCAAGTATGCAGACGAAATGTGTGTGTGTTTGTTTGTTTGTATTCAGGGTCTGTTGCTCAGTCCAGTCCTATAAAACACTGAACACCATTTTCATTTGTGCGTGCCTTATGTAAAGTTTGTGCCTCGAGGGTGAAAAACTTCCAGTGAGAAATTGCTAGAAACTGACTATCTCTGACATTTATGTAATAGAATTTACACAATACACTGACTGCAAATTAATTTAAAAGATAGAGAAGTACAGTCATTCCACCGCAAGAGTAAGCAGAAAAACTTTATCTGTTGCCTAGTTTCCTCACAATCAGTATCGGTGTCTGGTTAAAGAATCCAATTTCCTTCTCGGATCGTCACAGTAATTTTGGTGTTTTTTGTTAAGACTCTGGCAGCAGCATTTAAAACTAGCCCTGTTATTCAGGGTCTGTATCATTGTGTCCTGTGTTGTGTGCCAGTTAAGCTGTCAGTTCTTTAGCGTCAATTGTTCTCTGGTGACATTTTGTGCGGTTGAATCCTACCGTTTGTAACAAATGAATTACGTTTTGACAGAGATAAAAGAAAGCTGAAGTGTAATCAGCTTCCTCGTGCGGCTGGCCTGGAACAACCCTACAATTACAGAAGACACAAACGCACACAAAAGTCATCTTTTTTAGAGTGTAAACGGTTGACAGTGTCTACTATTAAAAGTGTCCAGTTTTGTTTTTTTTTTACTTGCAGCCATAAAGATCTTCAGGACATAAGATATATCACTTTTACTCAGACGTTTACCTAAAATACAGAGAGAGTTGAAAACGTCAATACTGAAACCTTGACCTTAAATGTGCCAATTTAATGTATGGACAATACCAAAATATGTCGGCATGGTCCACTAGTGCTGATCCACATCTCCTTCAGCAAGAGCACTGGGGTTAATTCCCAATTAGATACAGTTCTACAAGGAGGTAATGTAATGTTGGGTCAGTTGCCTGTATCTGTGATCACACAATGCTGACCTCTCTATGGAGCTGGAACTGCTTAATCACCTCATGCCATACCTTAATAAAGAAACCAACCCATTGATTGGAATATTTCTTACACCCTGTCAGGACAACCAGCCCTGACTGTTGAGTGTTATATTATATTATTGGTTTATAATTATTGATGCATTAAGGTTTTGGGGCTAGTTTCAGCTACTCTGTATACTTCTGGGTAGTTTCATTTATAAAGGTTCTATGAAAGTGTGTCACCACGCTAACATGTAATATTTTATAAAATTATCGTATGTTTTGTATGAAAGAGCTGCAAAGTAACAGGTAACTCACACTCTTAGATAAATGTACTGGAGTATAAGTGTAAAGTAGCATATTGAAATGCTCATGTAAAATCCAAGAATTTCAATATTTTCCTTAAGTTCAGTACTTGAGTAAATTTACTAGTTACTATTGCCTAGATGAAGTGGCCTTATCTTGAACTATTTCCCTTGCAGCTGCTGTACAGTGACGTTTAATGGTAGAAAACTGTTCAACGCGCAACAGTGCAACACAGGCAGCTTTGTGCTGTGAAGTCTCTTGCTTTCCTTGAGTAAAGGCTGCAATGTTTGCTAAGTAAGCTGACAAGCCAAAGGCACTCCCAGTGTACCGGCCTCGGCTGCCTCAACTGCTTTGTTTGCTCTTCCTGTGACAGGATAACACCCGCTCTCTCTCTCTCTCTCTCGCTCTCTCTCCCTCGGTGGGGAGAGCATTAGGCTCCCGCTGTCTGGGTGTGGTGCTTGATTCCTGCTGTGGACCGCCCGCACTGCAAATGCATGCGCTCCCTCTTCCATCGACACCGAGACAACAAACAAACAAAACAAGAATAATGAACTGTAATAAGATTTAATTCACTACTTAATGTAACGTGAATGAATTCAATAAAAGGTGAGATGAATCCCTCCTCACGCCTCAAATTGCTACATCTCCTGTGTGAAGTCTGTGGAATAAACTATCCTCAGGCTGTACATCTACCACCCTGTACTCTTAACACACTGCCCCCCCAACACACACACACACACACACAGTCAAACACGTTGTTCTGCCCCCTGGCCTCTCAGTATTAACCAGCAGCCTCCTCATGGGCTCAGTAACAGCAAAGCAGCAGGCCACTTACACTCTGTCCTGTAAAGCTTGACAAGGTTATTGATCGTGGTTGAGTGCAGCTGGCCTGATGGATGACGCCATCTGTTTGATCATCAATTACCACAGAGCCGTAGTCCTCTCCTATACAGTCAGCCCGCCGCACTCTCGCTGTCTGTTTGTCTGCTTCAACATTTGCGGATGGAGTCTATCATTGCACACCCACTCACACAAACACACGCTTTTTACCTTGATGCGATATCAGCCCCCTAGGAATCTCATCATCGAGCCGCCCATCTGCTCCCCACCTCCTCCTCCCAAATCCCTATTTACCTCTAATAGACTGCAGTCATCACACACATTATAGACACACACACACACACACACAGGAGTCTAGATCCTGTTTACCTCTGGTGTGGTATCATCCTTGCTATAGGTGTGTTACAGGTCAGTGGTCTCATCAGACTTGGCGTCAAGGTGAATGCGGCGCAGAGGGTGAAGAGAAGATAGAGGCTGACTGTAAATGAGGAGCACCACTATGTGGTGGTTTTGAATTTAAATTTACCCAGAAATCCACTTGGCTTAAATTCTTCATCAGGCTGGTGAGGTGACGGCGAGTCGTGTAATGCAATAAAGAAGGTACAACACAAGTGGTTTTACTTTAAAGTGGGCTGTTGGATGGGATTATGTTGTGTGATGATCAGATAAGTCAAAAGTAATTGAAAATGGGCTGTAGGTTTTAGAGAAAGCAGCAGCTAAGTCTTTCCTCATTTCTTCACCTCTACTGTGTGCTTAGGGAGGAAGGGACTTTTTTTCCCCCCTTTCTTTTCTTTTGGCGCACAGACTACAGATCCCGTGGTAGTGTTACATCATTGTATCACCAAACCATGGGCCACCATCCACAGGCTACCGCGATAGTGTTTTCCTGTCATGTTGACAAATGTAGACAAGCAATTAAACTATCAATCCATCGAGGGATTTGTCAGTTTTGACTGGTCAGTGCTGTCGATGTGGATTGATATACTGTACCTAGTACACTTAAGGTCTCATCGACGTGTTTGTGTGACATGTTGTTTATCAGTGAAGAGTGACTGCAGATTAGAGCCCACTTAAACTCCAAACTGAGATGCAAATGTGGGACACAGTCATTGTCATAGTATATTTCTGGACAATAGAATCTAGGGTAGCCCTGGCCACCCACCTTGGGTTTTATGTAATGATAATTTATGGAATTGATCAAGGATCTGATGTTGCATTGCTATAAGTTGCATAGATATTACACATGGGAAGTTAAGGGCAGCAGCCCGAAGACCTTGGTGCAAATGTTGATGTTTAGTTGATCAACAGCTGCCAACAAGTAGAAATGTGGTTATCATTGCTTGTCTCCAGTGAAAATACAAGGTTGTTTGTCCACTCAATAGAGTCATCAAAGTGTGCTACACACGATTATTTTACAATTCATCAGTCTTAAGTAAGGAAATACCTGATGGTTTGTGAAAGTCAATGTAAAGTACAACAGTTATAACTGCATCTGGGATGTGAGATATTTGATGTTCAGTCTCAGACCTGCATGCACACACACACACACAGCCAAACTCATATTTTACCCCTGTGATAAAGCACACCCAAGAACGAGACCCTGTTACACTGCTGGTCTTATTAACAGAAAGGTTACTAAACTGTGCTCCGTGGAAGTGTACCGGCATCATTTTGTCTGGCGTTCCTCTGTATGCTTCCCTGGTTTCTCAGGTTGACAGAAAGGGAAGAGGGTTATGGCTATTTTCCTTTTTCCAGAGAATCGGCTTTGGTCTTTGCTTAATGACTTTAAGAGTAAGCTATAATGACAGCACCTTTCGCCTCGCTGGTGCCAAATGAGATGTTTTATATTTTACCGAGGAAGTCTAATAATGTGCGCCGACAGAGCAATAGACGACCCCTGGATTGTGTGATAGCAATCAGCTGTTGTGTTTGGAGACCAGAGGAATTAATTTACACACAATTCATTCTGGTAGCGTTTGCCCACAGTTCTGTTACCTCATTGTCAACAATATCAGATGAATATTATTTACAACAACCCGCTGCCTGTCTTATCTTGCAGAATGGACCGCTGAACCTGAACATTGACTCTTTTTTTCGCTTTAATTGTTTTAATCTAGGGTTGCTGTCCTCTGTTGCATCTTTTTCTCCCTACACCTTTCTCCCTCCCTCCCTCTCATTTACGTCTATCCCTTTGTTTTAACTCCCATCACTGTATATCCCCTCTGTCTTTTCCCCCTACCCCCCATCTCTCTCATAATACTCTTTCATGGGATAAATACTTGGATGTGCTTGGCTGCTGTTACTTCTTTTACAGTGATTGAGTTTCCTTTTTTAGCTTTTCATCACTCACATTCCACCCCCGCTGCGCGCTTTCATTTCTTTGTAAACTTTGTCTGCCCACTGCCGCCGGAATGTTTGTGACCTAAAATCCAATTTCCTCTTGGCAATAATTTTCCAAGCATATGGGGGAAAGTAGCCCGGAGTATTCTTGAAACACAACTGAGCGAATGGATCCTGTTTCTCCTTCCATCACTTAAACACCAATTTTGCATTCCAGCTGATAGTTGACTACAAAAAGACACCCGTATTATCTTTTCCTGGTATAAGGACCTCATGACACTGGGTAGGTTTTCTAACATATAAAAAAATAAAAGTCTCATGATACAAGACATTTTTGCGGGGCATCATTTCTCAAGAGCTTTACATGCTGGCATGCAGGCTCTATGGGTGGCAATGTTGGTCAGGCGGTCCGCCGCCTCAGTCCAGACTGAAATATCTTAACAACTATTTGATGGATTGTCATGAAAATGTATGTGTCCAGAGGATGAAACCCTACTGACTTTGGTGATCACTTAGCTTTCCATATACTTACTTCCTACTGACATTCCCATCAGCCTCGGCTGCACTTTGTGTGTAGTGCTCATTGGGTAATGTTATCATGCTAACATGCTATACTAAGATGGTGACCATGGTAAACATCAGCATGTTGGCAAGTACAAGTCCAGTCTCACAGAGCCACCAGCATGGCTGTAGACTCTTGGTCTTGTTGTAATTTGCAGCTATGACACTTTAATCTTGCCCACGTTACCACATTCTACCAACAATACACCGCTCTTTTTCTAAAACCTTGCATATTTGTCATGACCGGGGCGTTTGTGTGTACCAACCTGCATTCAGACCTTTTGAGAGGGAGTCGTATATCGTGGGAGAGTTTGGGAGGGTGAGGGAGTGTTTTGCATATGTGTGTGTTAAATGTCTGTGTTTGTGTCTGTTGCTTTTTGCTGCATGCGAGTGTGTAGGAATTGAAGGTTTGATATTATGAAACCCTAGAAGCCTCTGTTGCACAGGGGCATGCACACACACATTGCCTTTTTAACGGAGCACCAATGGAACACCGCTCTCTGTGGTTGTTGGGGAAATGACAGCTGTGACAGCTGGAGGCAAGGCTTGTGGGGAGTATTATGGGGTGTTTGGGTTTTTTGTGTGACAAGTGGAGCGTCCCCTAATCTTGTGCCTGTTTACTGTTTGTTCCCACAGACCTATCTCCTGGGAATCATAATCTCCATATGTGGGAATGTCCTCATCAGCATTTCACTCAACATACAGGTGAGAAGCGCTGGAATCCAGCTGCACAGCAGACGTCTGCTCAACACACAGCGGGCACGTTATGCCTGTAAAAACTAATTCTCCCACTCTCTGTTTACTGCAAGACTGCCTTCCTCCCGACAGTTTGCTCTCTCTTTAGCAGACTCTTTATGTGTTCCTCTTACTGAACGTACACTGACTGTGTGATCTGCTGACATTCACAGCAGGCATTCTGCAGCATGAGAGCAGAAATTACATTGAATTTCATGCCTATAAGGCCTACTTTAATTACAATCAATAGAAGTGAATAGAAATTAATTTCAATTTAATCTTGTGATTAGCAATACAATTGTACAGTTGAGTAATCAAACCACTGTGCGTCCATACCTGATTATTATACTAATGATGCTCTAACAGTGAGCTTATAATGCTGATCAGTACTATTTCAAGTCAAGTGTTAGCGGTTGTATTTTAACTGCACACTGTTAAATAATCAATCCAAGTTTACAGTGTAAATTGTAAGAAGTAAGCTTGTGATCGGGAGGTCGGTGGTTCCATCCCCGGACGGGCAGGATAAATCTGGCTGGCGAAAGTGATAAGGCAGCACTTGCACTTACCTTCAGTGGCCAGCAGACTAGACTGTGGTTGTACTGTTCCAGGTGTGTAACAGTGTGAATGTGATCGGAGCCTTCCTGCAAAAGAAAGTATTGCTCTCAGTGAAACTGAATAAAAAAAACGGTCAAATAAAATACACCCCCTGGAGCTGAGGCTTCAGAGGCTGAGGTATAAAAACATAACCTGTCGTTGTTCTTTTCGGTTGCTCAATTACACACACTTGCAAACGCAAAAGCTCTTTTGTTGCCGGTGCAGAAACTGGGGTGTTTGTGGCAGCAGCATGCAGCGTGTGTGAGACCGATTGAGACGGCGTGACAGCTTCAAGCTTGCAAAGATAGAATTGTTAATGATTATTTAGTAAACCTTTACATTCACCTAATTGATTTGCTTACTTGGTATCATGTCATGCCCCTCCTGAGATGAAATGCTAAGTTGTGGGGTGTTTACAGTTGTGTGACAGCCTCTGTAATGCTTTAATATCTCTTAAATTCCACCTTATTTTTTTAAGCGCCTCTCCAGTTATTAGATCTACTTCATCTGATTGAAGTCTCGGGCTCCTGTTCCCTCTCTCCCTGACAGAAATATGCCCACGTCCGTCAGGCTCAGCGTGGCTCCAGGCCCTACTACACCTCTGTGATGTGGTGGTCTGGTGTGGTTCTCATGGGTGTAGGGGAACTGGGGAACTTTGCTGCCTACGGCTTTGTCCCGGCATCGCTCATAGCCCCGCTGGGCTGTGTGTCTGTCATAGGTAAGTGCGACCTTCCCCCCCCCCCTCCTACATTATCCATGCGTAAAGGTTGGAGGAAAAGTTGCTTCCTCTGGGAACAACAAGAATCACGTGAAGTCGGTTCTTTCTCTTATGATCTTGTTATGAACAGACCTCTTCTGTTACGGTTTGGATGAGGTAAGGAGGACCCAGATGCAGACAGTAGCTGAGGAGTGAAGTCTTTATTGTCGCTTACCGGAAGGTAGACAGGCGAACTCGAAATAACAGGCAGGAAGACAGGAAAACCAAGGAGTATGACTAAATCCACGACGAGAGGAATGTAGGTGAGAAACCACGGGAGGACAAACACATCAGGAAGGCACGCACCAACATGCAAACATACATACAAGTCAATGATCCCACACCAGGACAGGGAAACACACGAACTAAATGCTCTCAGGGGAGGTGAAGACAACGAGGCACAGGTGCAGGACAAACACAGGTGAACACAATCAGGGAATCAGGGACAGGAAGTAAGGAAGGCCAAGACCGAGGGAAACAGACATCTACTAAAATAAAACAGGAAATTCTAGACAGAAGCAAAAAACATGAACTACATGGAAAAATACAAAATAAGACCAGAATAAACACACCCAAGACACACCCCATAAGACCCACGACATGACATCTTCATGCCAAGAGCTAGCATTACATGCATTATCAATACAAAATGGGAGCTATAGTACAGTACAGATACTACTCGTTTCCAGTTATTTTTTATAGATATAGTCACTCCAAAAAACAACTAAGGCATTATTGCAGTTTTAAGCTTTCAGTTTAACTTTAAAACCATCGTCAGGATCAGATGGATGTGTCAGGATTTGTTCTCCAATCTTTCCAGAAAATGGTAAATGGATCCATATTTTAGGACAGCAATCCATCTCCGAAACGTTTTTCTGAACACAAGTTGGTCATGAGCTTTTCTCTAATCTTTTTTTGGGAATCCATTCCATATCAGTACCATACCAATATGGTTCCATCTACCATTTACTAGAAAATTTAGAGAACAAAAAAAAGATCAGATATAAATAGGAAGAATCTAACCAAAGAGGTCAGGTTTGTGACACTATGGGACTGCAAGAAGACTTAAAATGTTTTTAAGGTCTGTTGTATATCACTTTAAATGTCCTGGCCGTAATGCTTTTTACATAGGCAACTGAAACTGAACTCTGCTTAATTTCCAGATCAGGTGAATTAAGTGAAACATCTGACTGATATTATGAAACCTTCTGTTGAATTAGAGTGCCGGACACCGGGAATAAAGTTGGAGACAATTTATGCAAAATACACTCATTTCTAGAAGTGGTTCCCAACCTTTTTGGCTTGCAACAAAGCAATGTCTACTTGTGACCCATTGTCACCAGTTGAATATGTCTACCAGATT
This sequence comes from Coreoperca whiteheadi, assembly GCA_011952105.1. Lineage (NCBI taxonomy): Eukaryota > Metazoa > Chordata > Actinopteri > Centrarchiformes > Sinipercidae > Coreoperca > Coreoperca whiteheadi. The sequence continues at coordinate 24,784,626 of CM022486.1, read as the reverse complement.
AACCAAAGAGAGATTTTGTTTGCCTGTTTAATTTAATGATTTTTTTAACAGGGCTAAAAAAAAAAAAAAAGCAAAGATCTAAAGAAATAAATCTTTTTTTTTCTGCTTTTCTGTCCCGTCAATCATCTCACGGCCCCTCAGATTTATCACGCAAGCTCTTGGAACCAACCCCGAGGTTGGTAACCACTGATCTATGGACAATAAACAAAAGCACAGGAGTGACCGGAGTAAATATTGGGAAATCTTACGTCTTAAAGATGGATTTGCTATCAGAAAATATAGGCCTTCCTTAAACAGTAGTCAAAACGCTTTTATAGAACTGAAGGTGTTTGCATGGTGTTGAGAGCATGTCCGTCGGTCCTGGGAGATGGATCTGTCGTCTGTTGCTCTTCTTGAGGTTTCTTCCCCCCCCGTTAAACGTTTTTTGGGGGAGGTTTTCCTTATCCAACTCGAGGGTCTAAGGATAGAGGGGTATGCTGTATAGATTGTAAAGGCCCTTACGGCAAATTTATGATATTACGCCATATAAATAAAAACTGACGTGACTTGAGAGCACTGAGTGTTGACATCCAAAACCTTCAAACTACAACAATGGCTCTGTCCTTTTTTGGTATATCTCTACTCTTATATGTTTTAAATATCAGTGTATGTCCTGGTTTACAGATATGGGCAAAACGCATCTTAACAGCACCTTGTTCAAATATCAGGACATGAAAATGAACTGCATTAATGAAGTTCTGCATCTACAGTAGTGGTGCTATTTCCATCCCATGTACCATGGCTACTCAGCTACCTGCACTGGCAAGGCTGATAAGTCACCTCATTCAATGGGGTCTCCCACACCTACAAACACGTGCTTTGAAAAGACATTTCAAACTGTTGCTTTATTCTGTTTCTTTGAGAATCAATTAAGAACAAGATCTTGTGATCACAGCGGGTCGGTCAGTGTGTAGGTGCATGTAGTATTTTTGACTATTCATCCAATTCCTAGTTCATGTGCAGCACTGGACCCAGGAGGTAAAAATGTACATTTCCACCCTTTTAAAATTGAATGGGTGATTCAGGAAGTCAAATTACTTCTGACATTATAGACCCAACAGCCCACTCCAGAAATTATCATTTTTACAGTCCATAGTTTGAACTGAAGCTGTCACGAACTAAGCAGGATTCATTAGCCAATCAAAACAAAGCCTGCCCAGGTTGCTACAGCTGACAGCTGCTCAGTGCAAGCACTCTAAACACAGATTAAATATTGAACAGGTTCGCTTCTTACCTCCCGCCACCCATCATTCACCGCACTGGAGGTGGTGGTGAGTCATGGATATTAATGACAGCTATTACCCCGACGCTTCAAAAGGTTTCCCAGTACTCACGTCTCGCAAGTGGATGAATGGTTTGAATAAAGCGCTGAACGAAACCACAAATCTTGTTAAGAAGGCTGCACCTCTTTTCATTGTAGTTTTGTATGGTGTTGTACTTGCCTCAGTGAGCAATTACTTGATAAAATGCTTTTACCACAATAACAGGACTTCAACACGATGTTCTATCGAGAGAAGTAACCTCTCAGTGCTGTCAGTGTGTGTAAAGCTGACATGATGACACTCTTCAAAGCCACAGGTATTAACAATTACTGTGCTCATTTCCATTTTACTAACATTATTATCCCTGTAAAAACCACTGATTGCTAGACACTAGTGTTGCATTGGAGTGTGCATGAATAATGTGCAGCTGAAGTGTGTCATGAAGGAGCGTCTTGAAGAATGAATGAAGCCAGAGGAAGATGTCTGCAGCCGTGACACGGCCCGTCCTCCTCATAGCTAACAAGTGGAGCTGAGGGGAAAGCACGTGCAGGTTGCTGTCTGCCACCGTGACCCCACCTCTCGCCTCACGCTGACTCACACTGTGCGCAAACGAGCAAACTCACACACATAGGCACGCACAAATGCGTGCATAACTGTAGTGGTTTTGTGAAAGCACCCCGGTCTAGCAGATCTTTTTGACCAGAGACGCTCCATAGTCTAACACACACCACTCCTGCTGCGCTGTTGTGCCTGTTTTCCAAGAGCTGTGTGAAGGCTCAGAGGGGGGGGGGGCAGACAGCGGGAGGCCTTGGGTGAGTAAACAAAAGGGAGGCAAGTGGTTAGAGAGTGGGTAGAATAGAGGAGAAAGGAGGTTGGATGCTGAGAGGAGAAGATGGTGAGGTGATGTGAAGGCTGGGGAACGGAGAGGAGGGAATATGGATAAGAATGAGATAAGACAACAGGCAGAGATAAATACAGAGGTGGAAAGCAGAAGCATAGGAGGAAAGGGATCGGGAGAGCTGATGCTGCTGCTGTCATCCGCCTGTCTCTGCATGTCACAGTGGCATGGAGAGCAATTACTGCTTTCCCCATGCACAGAGCCCACCGATCTCCATTAGGAACGACAGCCTCATCCTCAAATGCTGTTGTATGGAGCAGAGCATCCGCTCTCTCCGTCAGATACCATGTCATCACATGAAAAAGAGGAGGGAGGCAGATTCGCACACTGCATCAGCGTTGCTCGCAGATGTCAGACCTGCAGCACTGTACCACTGACGGGTTGTTGGCACTGTGTGAAGCAGTCCGTTTTAGTCAATAGTTCGTTGGCTTTAATTGAGAAATGTAAATTGGAAAATAATGACAAATCGCACCATGGTTGTTATGGTATTTCACAGTTTGGTTTGTCATTCAGGCTCAGAACTAGAAATGTTGCTTTTATAAAGTCTAATATTCAATTTCAAAACTCCTGTACAGCATCTAAAATATCACTGTTATTATTCAAGAGTCGCTGAAATCTGGTATGAATACTCGTGTTTTCACAGGACAAGAGAGCTTTCAAAAGTCTCTATTTGTTGTCATTTGTGACGTTGGGAACATACAGTATGTGCGATGTGGCCACGGTTCTTTATATTTGAGCTTCTCTGGGAGATGACAGCTCAACTTTTGCTGCTTTCATCCGTTCATGTCAGATCCGTGTGGTGAAAGAATGTTTGACATGGTGTGTTTTCCCGGGGGGGGGGTTCCCATTACTACACATCTGACAAAGAGCACATAGAGGGGCATGTGATACACACGCACACACCTCCATAAACCCGCAGGAGCAATGACAGAACTGTGTACCCCAGAGGGTCCTGTTGCCACATTTCTCATTTTATCAAGCCATGTGAATCTCACTTTGTATGGAGTTGCTATGGTTACTTGTTAGATCCAGCTGGTCCCAGAGGCAAAGAATGAGTCCTAAATGTGTATGCGAACATGCTCGCAGTATGAAATATTCAACAACCAACTGTTTCATCAGAATACTGAGTCTTTATAAACTTCCAATTTAACAGTAATGTCCCTGCGGCATCGTGCACATCCATGCCTTGTTTCCAACATTTCCTCTGAAAGACAGTCTATCAGCATGATTTTTTTTTTTAACAGCCATTGAGTCCACATGAGGGGAAATTTTGCTCTCATTCAACTTGAATATTTCAATGTTTTTGTTTATAGCAAACCTTTTCATGGCTCGGGTTTAGTAGTGTTGCCTAAAATCGACCCTCAGGTGGAAACATGACTGCACATTGAATGTTTAACATCCATATTGGGAACCTGTCTGTCATGCCACAGCACCACAGTAATCCCATGCGTGACACGCTGTGTGTCTCTGACATATTGAGCTGTTTATGCTCTGTAGCTAATCTCCTTATGATGGTGGCAGGGCCTGTACACCAACTCAAACTGCGTGTCTGTCTTTTTTTTCTGCCCAGTATTTTCCAGCAAATTTTCCGTTCAATTAGTCGGTCTCTGTCTCCGTGCCATCACCTGCACGCCTGTCTGGCTGGCTGGCAGTGGCTCACTGCAGTTGTGTCCAAAATCTCCCAGCAAACATAGCTGCCGCAGCTGGCTCTGCTGAACTATTGGTGGATTATATAACAACAGAAAAGGATGTAAAATAGGGTCCTCTGCAGTGTGGCGGACCTCCAACACATCAGCCGCAGTGTGTTATATAAATTGACCTCACTGTGACAGGCTGCCGTCACTTGCATATCTATTTGCCTGCCTGTCAGTCTGTCCACTGCCTGTTTGTCTTCTAGTTTGTTTCTCTGTTTCAGGCAGTTAGTCTGCCTGTGTGGCCATCCATCTGTGTATCTGCCTGTTTATCTGCATGTCTGTGTGTCTGCATGCATATCTGCCTGTCTCGCTATCCGTCTCTGTGATAGCCAAATGCGGTGTGTATATTCGCCTCCCTCGGTTCGGTGCATATCCAGGGGAAACATTAAGAAGACTAATCTGAGGCTTAGCTCATGTGAAACTGATTGCTTCTCAGCGTCACAGTTTTTGACAATGATATTGATGAATGGGTTCCTGAAAAATGTGGCTGGGAATAGCATCTCGCCGTAATTTGACGCTGCCGTTATGGAGTCCTAATGAGTTCCGTTTATCCAAGCAAGCGGACACATTTTATTAGGCGGATCAATAGAAACGTGCCAAGCACTGTGCGTGCATCATGTGTACATGAATCTATTTATGTGGACATGCATGTGTGTACATACAATATACGTGAGAAATGACAGCAATATTCTCACATTGCACGCTGCACACTAACATCTTATTACTCCTCATCCAATTACAGTATACATGTATACAGCCAGCAGTGTAGTCTGTCTGCAACACTATTGATGTAATTGGTATTTTTATGAAGTCAATATTTAATCAAATATCTGACCTTGCTAGTGATTAAATTGACATGCTTTATTAATAAAAAAACAAAAAAAAATCCAGAATATGAGGTTACAAAAATTGCCTGTACGCCAATTATGTTTTTATTGTCAAGGGACAAACGTTGATTATGTGGTTGTGATAAACAACCGAGAGCAACCTGTTTTCACTGCAAATCCCATTATTTGATGTCGAGACTGTGTTAAATGTATCTGTTGGTTTAAAAAAAAAAATAAAACGTACAGCGCGAGGATAATACAGTGATTGAGTTCACGTTATATTCTGCTAGACTGAAAGGTAACTGCGCCACGCTTCATTGGTGGTTAAACTAACAGGAACGTATTTTCACTCCCCAGCCAGCGCTGTCATATCTGTGGTTTTCCTCAAGGAGACGGTGCGCGCCTCGGACGTTGTTGGTAAGCGCACACGCACTCGGTGGCATCGTGGCACTCACAGATTGCTGCTTTGACTTGAGACCATCTTAGAGTTCAGATATATCAAAGTGACTTGACAGATTATCGCAGTGTGACAAACCAAATCCTGTGACAGAGGAAACATATTTCAGTTTGGCCCGAGAGAGGAATCAAACATTTTGTCCAGTAGTTAAAAGGTCTAATTGCTGTGTGTTGCTGCCAGTGGAAAGAAAAGGCACCATCTGTTCAACAGACCTATCCTATTATATTGTTTTATGAAAAGCTATTGTTTGTCATAAAACCTTCTGCTGCTAAATGACATGATTGTGAATGGTCGTCGCAGTGACGATCATTACAACTGCTAGATTGGAGATTGGTTTCCTGAAAAAAATCCTCAGCCGTTTTGCTATTGTCTTGTAATTGCAGAGTGAAATTGTCAGCCAGATATTGGAAACCTTTTAATTGTATGAATGTTTTATTTATAAATGGGCAAATCACGGCGGGCGAGCTGTTTTTCAGCAGGGCCCCATTTGCAAGGGGTTATACAAACCAATAGCAGATGTAAGATGTTGAAATTGGAAATTGAACAAAAAAACAAACCATTAATTCAGTACATTCAGCTCGTGCTAGTGTTTCAATGAATAAGCAAGTCCAAGAGTATTCTGAAGGTCACCCCTTTTACACAGTACAAAGTAACGAAGTGCTGTTTTTTTCAAGGTTAGTCTTAATTCTTAAGTCAGACTTTCTAAACTAAGACTGCACATGTGAGGCACAATGCATTTTGAGCTGAAGGAGGCTGGTCAGATATGTAGCTAGGTTTTTTTTTTTTTATCATGGCTATATAAGAAAAGAAACTGTTTGTGCCTATTGAATGGGGCGTCTACAGGATGTCCAGTATTTTTATTTTTTTAGTGATATCGCTAATAATGAAATTAATGTTAATTAATACGGCCTTTTTTTAAATTATTTAAAACCATTCAATGACTAAAAGTCTCTTTATTTGTGGTGCAAGGTTTTGAGAAAAGCAAACCTTTAATTAATTTAAGACCACTTTTAAGAGTGCCTTAGGTGTGCATGTATTAAGGGTTCATGAAGAAAGAATAGACATTTTGCAGTGACAGTGTAGGTCACTCTGATAACCTTCTTTTAAACTAATAAACTCATTTGCCAGTTTAGTAGGTCCACCTAGCTAAAACTAATGCCGTCTAATACAACCGTCCTGCAATAAATCGCCCCTTCAGGCCGGTGTTTTTTGCTGTTGTTGTTTTAACTGTGTGGTGAACTTGGAGGATGTAATTTGTTTTGCTGTGTGTATGTTTGCAGCTGTCCAGAATTTGAGAGTAGTGCCTGTGAAAAGTATGTACAACTGCTTCCATCAGCACCTACGGTATGACTTACAATCTCACCACTCTCTGCTCTCTTTCTTTCACAGGAGGCACCCTGGCAATCGCAGGAACATATCTCCTGGTGACCTTTGCCCCCCACACTTCCACACACATCACAGCCCATCTGGTCCAGTACTACGCCATGAGCTGGCACTTCCTGCTTTACTTTGTATGTAATCCTTTGAAACTATCCTGCCTGAGTGCAATATATATATTTATATATCTCAGTATGGCTGTTTTGTTTCATGGAATTCATGAAGTGGGTGGCAACTCCGTTAAAACTAAGATTTTCCTGTGTTTGTTTTTGCACTCAGTATCAAAAAGTGCTGTCCCCACCTCCATGCTCTGCAAGTGCATTAAAACTCACCCATGTGCTCTCCTATTCCCGTTTCGCCTTAGGCAGGGATGGCATAAACACAGCCGTTACCATGGTGACAGATCTGGTACAGAGCTGAAGCTGAAGTGTTTTTCTCAAGACCTACTCATCACAGAAATGCAAATGTTCGCTCCAAATGTTAACACCAGTCTCGATCGAAAACACCTTAGATGTTTTTAAAGGAAGCGTTCTGCAGTAGAAGGTCACATCCTGCTGCTTTTCCATTGATGCACAGGACTCCCGCGATAGCAGCAGAGAGAGAGGGGGAGTTTTCCATCTTTCAGGTTAAACTTGTACAAATACAGGGCTTTGTGTGACTCAAAAGGGAGGAGTAAAGAGAAGCACTGTTTTTGCTGGAACGTGTGACACCTTTTGATCTGTTGTTGAGGAAACTACTAGTAGAAGTCTTGAACACCACCAGGGATCTCTAGCCTATTGCATTTCTGATACGTATATATTTTATCATTTTATACTGTATTGACTTCTATAAACCATCATGGATTCCAAATCAGAATCCTGCTATGAAGCGGACAATGACTTTGTTGAGACTGTGAGAGAGGTGTTGATACAACTTGTGTCCACCGCAAACTAAACACTTGAATCACTAAATCTCTTTCTAAATCCCGAATATTCCCTTTACTGTTTGTAGAACAACCGATTATCTGCACATAATTCATCGAACCAGGCAGAGATGAACCTAAAGGATAACCGCGGGAAGCTCGTCAGGGGTGCTAGCCAGTGGTGTAAACAGTGACTGTGTGCCCTGGGGTAGCAGTGCCATCGTTATTCACTGCACAGCATTTCTCTCAACCATATTCCACAGTCCCCTTTTGAATCCAGTCCTCTTTGCTGAGCAGCTATGGGATGAAAGATAAAAGAGAAATGTTTAAGCAGATATTAGGAAAATACAGATGGATGGACAGAAGGACAGATGTTTTCAAATGGAGATAGTCTTGCTGCCTCTGGCTGCAGTGATTGATGGTGTGTAAAAAGGGGAATGCTGTTTTCCATTTCTGGCAATGCATTTTGAATACTCATCAGTCTGCAGAGGAACGACCTCCAACAGTATGGGATTAACTGTAGGTTGGTGATTAATCAGAGGAAAATGAAATATCTATCACTGTCTTATTATTTCCAGAGGTCATGCAATTATCAAATGACTTCATCTGAAAGGACTAATCTTTGCCATTAAACGGTATATGCATCGCAAATGACCCAGGTCTTTCTGAATCCATTTCCAAAAAGACTAATGAAATCTTGAAATAAGCCCTCTATTTAACATGTATAAAGACACAGGGATGATTTTGAGAGACATTTAAAGGTCAGCTTGCCCCCCCCCCCAGTTCCATTTTTGTACTCCTTTCTTATTCTCCATCCATTAGAGCTGTGTGGTTATATCAGAGGCCCTTGAAGAGCTGAATGCTATGGGACTCCCAAGGACAGCCCCCGGCCCTTCTCGTTAAAGACCAGCAATTCATTTCATTTTTCTGCCACTGTTATTTGATTGAATTAAAGCGTGCTGCTCACTGCCTGCATACTGAACTTTGTTATATAGATGAGATGGTCAGTGAAAGTACAATCCGAGTGCAATTCAGATTTTCATTTTCTGTGCTAAGTTTGAGGAAATGGAATCGGCATTAATGATTTCTGTGTCCCACCCCACCCCACCCCCCCACCCCTCTCTCAACAGTTGATAGAGGTCGTCGTCTTTTGCATCCTGCTCTATCTGTACAAGAGGAGAAATGTGAAGCACATTGTGATTGTGATGCTGCTGGTGGCCCTGCTCGGTATGAACAAGGCTGTCTGATTGAAGGCAGAGGTTATGGATAAAACCGTTTTAGGTAGTCAGAGGTTGCTTGGTTGCCTGGCTACCAAAAATGGACCCATGCTCTGTTATTATTTCAGTTAAGAGCTGAGTAGAGTACAAAAATACTAAAGACAATAATTCACTGAAACTCACTTGGAGGCAATTAAGCACCCCTACAAATCAGCATGAACCAATGAGATGAGGAAGTTCTTTATTGCTACAACTAAATGCTGAAGTGGTCTGTTGTTTCTGTGTTGCTGCAGCCTCTTTGACAGTCATCTCAGTCAAAGCTGTGTCAGGGATGATCACAGAGTCAATAAAAGGCCAGCTGCAGCTCATCTACCCCATCTTCTACGTCATGGTTATCGTCATGGTCACCTCCTGTGCCTTCCAGATCAAGTTAGTCAAGGTTTTCTCTCTCTGACTCTGTGTACCTTCTTTTTTTCTCTCTTTTCTTTTTTTTTTATTGCTCAAATCCCTCATGGTTGCCACACGCTAGATGCAATTTTGGCTTTCCAGTTCCTGAACAAATGGAGGAAAACAATATATTGGACATGGTGACATTGTACCTGCAGCGCAACTTCAGTATTATGATGGATGAATATACGCCTACATATTGTCTCTATAACCAAGGTCATTATATTCACTGCACCTCTCAAATCTTCTTTTCTTCTGTCTGTACAGATTTCTCAATCAGGCAATGAAAATGTTTGATGCCACAGAGGTGGTGCCTATCAACTTTGTGTTTTTCACCGCAAGTGCCATTGTTGCAGGTATGTCAACCATAACGCTGTCACTCTCTCTGGTTTAAATTTGACTCCGCCTTCCTTTTTCCCAATGAAATAATAAGACAAGCGATATTCTGTATTTTTCTTATTGTCAACAAATCCCATGAAAGGACCAACAATGAATTGATCCAGTACTGGACTGTCCAAAAGTTATTAAAAACACATCTATGAGCCACGCTGTTGCACTGGGTGACATGTTCCTTTATAGCCACTGGAGTTTGTTTTGAGTCAATCTCACATACATTGCCCTGAGGGCTGTACTACGAAGCAAGCTCGACATAGCCAGGCTTTCTTTGTGTGAGCTGGCTTGACAAACCCTAAAGCCCCAATGACATAACATTTGACTCCTCTTCCGCACAAAATGGACCAGACCTGTCCCCTAGAAATTACATTTATTCTAAATGCAACTCATTCGCAACAGCAAATGCGTTTTGAGGGAAAAGTAGTTGCTGAGTTTATAGCTAGGCTATTTCTAATTTTCAAATCTTGTCCCTAGTTGGGCTGTTACATGTAGGCTACAGTGTGATTAAATATACAGCTTTCAGTAGCCTATCCTAAGAATACACAATACACCCCAAATGTGGAAACAATAAAATACACATACCACAGTACACCAATACATATGCAAATGAGCTCAAAGTGGTTACAACTCTGGTTTGCTGGTTCTCAGCACTTTGTTGTAAAGGAATTTATGTCTGGGATTAATTTAATTTCAGTTGGTAATGTGTTCCAGAGGTGACAGCCCTTTATGGAGAAAGCTGATTGTCCAAATTTAGATCTACGATGTGGTATTATTCAGTTGCCAACACCATGCTCCTAGTTACTCTGTCTTCAGTCAAGACCTGTTGTCGTTACAATGGAGAGCTGTGAAGAACAGGCCTATAAAAACTGTTGTTGTAAATAAGGCAAGAGAGGAATGCTAGCAGAATAAGTTAGTATATTTGTTTTACCACTCAGTGCTCTCTCACTGCCTCCCATTTATTTCTAACGTGAGCGCTGCACATTCAGAGCTCTGAAGTCTGAAATTGTATTGATTAAATATTATCGGCGATAAATACCAATAGACTAATTCATTTTCTAATCTGTGTTCTCTTAGCCGCATTAGTGTAAAACGGACCAGGCAGCTGATCAGGACCAAGCATAAAAATATAATCCAAAGTGGTCTGTAGCTGCCGAGGCTTCATCATTCTGTTAGTGTATGGTTTGCAAAAAAATAAAAAAAATATTCCCCCTTCGTGACACGCAAAACTCTGGCTTTAAACTCAACATAGCTGGCTAAACCTCTAATCTCGCTTCGTAGTACGGCCCTAGTGCTCACTAGCAAACAAAACATGTATTAACCTGCACAAAGCCCAGCAGAGGCGGATGAGAAGGTCATTAGTTATTATTGCAGGTATTTGGTCATAAACCAAAGTATTGGACAAATGATTTATTTTAATTATGTTATTTTTAAGATATTTAGTCTGGACCCAAGCGGTGGAAGACCAACAGGCCCACATTGCCCTTCCTAGAGCCAAGCGGCTACCATGGCTAAAAATGAAACTAGTTATATTCTTTGATTTGGTCATTTCAGAATAATTTCCAAGACGTTTTCTTGAGAGAATCATTTTATTGGGTACCAATTACAGGGAAAATGGAGACTGTTAAATTGGTACACTTTTAATTAATGAATTCCAATTAAATGGCCAGCATTAACTAGAGTCTTTTAGTCGGGTCACCTGGAAATACAAAAATCTATCCACAGGCAATACAGTTTGACACGTATGCAGAATAAGGTTTCCAATAATAAATGAATCAGTGAAAATGTCATTTAAAATTTGCATTTCTTTCAAGGACATTCATCATTTCCTTAGTATTTTTTTTCTTTCCAGGACAATTCCATAAGATTATTCTTAAATTGCGGACCCATAGATTCACCCTTCAGTAGGAACCTGTAGTTTGAGGGGCACAAACAGGGCAGGGAAGTTAGAAAGTATTGCATTGTTGGCCTTTGGTCTTTTGTTAGGATTTGGAGGCACTGAGAAAAAAAAACGCCTCATCCTTAAAGAGTTGCATGGAGAGACGTGCTCCAAAACTCCCCGCAGTAGTTGAAAATCGATTCATGAAGCAGCACAGTGGAACATAATACACAGTCAAGATGGTGATTCACGCCTGTATCTGTGAACCACTTAGGAGTCCTTGTTCAGCAAAAGCCCCACCGAATTTAACGCATGTGTATTCTGTCAGGTCAGGTCTTTATTTTCCTGTCAGTGTTTTTTTTGTACAAATCAAGAAGGAGTTTCTCAAAAGCATTTTTGTCTTTAAGGGAAAATACACCCTAAAACATTTTATGATTTTAAAACTATTTTTGACAATGGACCTTAAATTACTAAATTCCTTTTCTTGTTGGTTGTTCTCCTTGTGGATAAATTGCCCAGCCGCTGGTCACATGACATTAATGAAAAAATAGCAGTGCACTCAGCTCCAAATCTTACACACTGCATGGCTCTTTTTAACAGGATGTTTCCTTGCTGTGTGTTTCTGGGCTTGGGCATTCAGTCTCTCATATATTCGTAGCCATTCAGCATGTGACACTAGTCACTGCTGATTCTGTTGTTCGTGGCCACACCTCCTTCAGAGAGGTCGCTTTTGGGTGGTTCATGCACAGATGTATCCTGTCATCATTATTCTCTATGCTGATTGATGTTTAAACCTCACCTGTTTTTTTATGATAGCCACTTCCACTACTTTGATGATGGCTTATAGCTGAAACGCGTTCTGTATTTTGCCCTAAGTATACAAGAAGATCACTTAATCTCCGAGTGTGAGTGCGGGTTATCTGTTTGTTCGGATCACATGACATCATTTCAGGCTATTTCCAGTGTCGCTTCAGTGCAGAAAATGTTCCAGCAGTCCAAAACTATGTATACTGTATAAATCAGCTTCTTTCCACCGTTTTGCACCGATGCCCCACAATCAAGCAGGGAGACATCCATTATAGAGGAGGGAGAGCCACAAGGCTCAATCTCCTAGTGCCCTTGGTATTACTATTGCCCTCTTCACCTAAACATATAACCCACAATTGACTGCATTGAACGACAAATTCACAGTAGTAGACTTGGAGTGGACAGTGAAGTGAGCGTGTGAGCACAGGAAAAGTGGAGATAAACTGTTCTATGCCAATTTGCGCCTATTGAAACAGAGAGGAAATCATTTATTAGATACTCTGTGGGTTAATCAGCGATCCTGAACATCTTCCGCGTTGTCACTCATCTGTAAGAATGACTAAGAACTACACTATTAAGTTAATAATCAGACTCCTTTCTCTCATCACGCCAGTGTATTGTGCTCAGGATTTGCAGGGCTACGTTTCACAAACAAAGCACTTGAGATAAACTACATATTCGGTTATTGTATGAGAAGTGAAATACATTTTAATGTGTGTTTTTACTTTTGCAGGGATAGTATTTTACCAGGAATTTGAAGGCTTGGCCCTACTGAACATTTGTATGTTTCTTTTCGGGTAAGTATGCAATAGCACACCAGCAATTGCATCGCTATTCGCTGTAAGACGGTTATCAGTCCTTCCTGAAACTCTTTTCCAGGTGTCTTCTGTCCTTCCTCGGAGTTTTCCTGATAGCCCGAAACAGGCCAAAAATAAAGCAGCAAGATCGCAATTTTATCGCAATGGATAGGATTCCTGGTAGGTTTTTCCATTAACTCTCTTCACAATACGGTGTTACGTGCTGACCTGTTTGTATTGAGTATGGTGTATTGATTAGCCAGCAGTGACCATATGAACCAGCTGGCAGTGACCCTGGATTTATCGGACTGCTAGGGTGTGCAGCCCTGGCAGCAGGATCCATCTAATGAGCTCTGCTGTCTGTGTTCGCAGGGAGAAGACACACAGACACAGTGCAGCCTGAGGCAAAGACTCCGACATACGGATCGCTGGCAGCCAAACTCATGTGCAACAGAGCTGGCCAAACAGACGATTCATAGGACACTGCTCCATCTGTCGGGACTGTTATCTTGTGGATTTGTGTGTGCATGCTCATTTCTGGGTTCTTTAGTAATATCTATTTATAGAAATAAGCAGTAGGCATCAATTCAAACCAGTGCCAGCTGAGCGGCAGTATTGGTGGCCATATTGGTCTTCGATGTTATGTCAAATTTTCTCTCTCAATATCCTGGAAGAATTTCAGTTTTTCCAGCACGGTTGTCAGGAATACCCGAATTGAAACACCTCAGGATCACAGTGCAACATCCAATGCCATGCCTACCAATATAACACACGTATTCTGTTAATCAAATTGAATAAATTGGTCAATGTGCATCAGTTGTAAGTAAACAAGCTGTGTGATGATTTCATGTCCTACAGGAAAATAAGTGCACTACTGCCCTCTACTGGTAGGGAAGCTCAAAGAGGACAGGGCAACTTTGTACAAGCCGTATTATTCTGGGGGGGAAGTGAATTCACTTCATTCGGAATGACAAACGAGAAGTAGTTCAGTAGTCGTTTAGTAGGCTGTCCCCGTGGCTCATCAGTTAAAGTTGCTCACGTTTATATGGCAGGTTTTCATTTGTATGTGAAATACTTGCGCATGCACCACTCTGAAACCTGTTTCCATGGAGCTGTAATATCACTTGTCTAAAAAGCACTAATGCACAGCCTGCCCGCCCATCTTTACCTCAAATAAACCACAGACTACACACTCAACTGCTACCAAACTAAAGTGTTGCCAAGCAACACAACTCTTATCTGCCACCTACACATTATGGGATATGTGGGAAACCAGTGCAAGTATAAAAAGAACGCATGTGAAAGTATCAGTTGCTCAATGCATTTACTTATAAGGGCCAAGCCATAACGTTGGTGTGAATTATGAAGCGTGCTGTAACACTCGTATGACTTTACAGAAGGTGACAGTAATTACCCACAGATGGCATTCTGTCAAGTGCAGTACGGGTAATTTATTAGCTTATGTTCAAACAAAACCCTTTCAATGCAGTTGCATTTTTAAACAAAAACACTTTTCTCAATTTCAAACCCATTAATTTCACTTTTGAAAAATTATAGAAGGCCACCAACATAAAGGCATTGATATGGAATCAAAAACAACCGCCCTTTTTCAACTGAAACAATGAGGAGGTCTCTTCCTAGAGTAAATTCTTTTCAACAGCACCACCAGGTAGCTTGCAGTCATGCCCCATGCATGCAATTAAGTCTTTAACCAGCACTGTAGAGTAGATGACGGCACAATCCAAGGAAGCAACTAACAGGGACCACTTAGTGAATGAAGCACTGTGCGACTTAATGACGTCATTTCAGGCCTCTGCAGGACAGAAGAAGTATTGATCTCTCTATTAACCAAGAATTCAGTACTTTTTGGAAGCCAAGTTCTGCATAGCCTCAGATGTTTCAATTAGACCTCGATGTTGACTTTAGCAAAGCGGTAGTGCAGGGAGGTGGGGTTGCGCAGCAGCAACATTCCTCTGTGTTTCATCGGCTGGTTGTACAGGGTGTTAAGGAGACCGGCAACGCTGACAAACCCCAGGGCCTCCCCACAGCCTGCGGCCAGGGAGAAGTCGCCCTGAGTGACCCAGCCTAGAGTCACCCGGGAGCAGTGAGAGGTGACACTCGGCAGAGGATCCGGCCACAGCCCGAAGAGGAGGTTGGAGGAAGACTGGGAGGATGATTTGGGGGCTTCAGATGTGGTGGGGTTTGGTTCGGAGGCAGAGGGAAGGTCTGACTTGTTCCCCTTGGTCTTATGAGAAGACAAAGAGGATGTAGCAGCTTTCTTGGGGCCATTCTTTCTGCGTTTAATCCTGCTTTTAAAGTGCTCTTTGTGCGGGGGCTCCTGGGGGCCGCTGTTGCCGGGCCCTTTGTTCAGCAGCTGTAGGTCCTCTGTGGTTGGCACACACACCATGGCGTGGAGCTCTGGTTTGCCCTTGGACAGCAGCGACAGGCGCACCCACACCAGACTCATCCCATGTGATGTGAGAAATGGTGCCACAGCTGATTGGTCGAGAGGTGGCACCTCCCCAACGCGGCACGGCCTTTGACCTTTAGATGTCGTGGGTCTGCACCAACCAGAGAGCAGCCTCAGTGACTTCCTGTTCCTTGGAAGCATAAAAACAACAGATATCGATGTATAAAACCCATGATTAATATTCAAAAGGAAAAGTTGCATTTTCACTGGCCCCCATCGAGCTCCCTGAGAGACATAACATTCGGTTGAACATTATTTCATTCCTAATGCTGAAAACAAAAAGGCCGCCAATGGACAGTGAAAATCAATCAAATTTTTTTCTCATAAAGTCAGTCATTACTCAAAGCTTGTGTGATGGTTTTATGAGGATAGATGCAACTCTTCCCCTCTACTAATCTCCGTGATGTATTGCAGCAATCTAAGGCTGGATGTACTTTCTGTATTCTCATCAGGGACATTATGATGAAAGGGAGGTAGACTGGAGAAGCGCCATGCATCAAGGCTGTCAAAAGCTGCGCTGGGGTCTCTTAATAAAAAAAATAGGAAAGAAGTGATGATTGGAGCCCAAAGCCCCAAAAAAACTGTACACATTTCTGCTCAAGGGACCTCTAAAAGTCAACTGCATTAATATTGTTAGAAGTGTGATTTAGATGTGCAGGATGTTAAACGTCTGAAGGGAACTTGGCATAAACAGTGAAGTGGGTGTTTGTTTCGAGTCAATACTGAGGAGTTTATTTTCGCAGTTAAGACCAGGGAGAGGATATAAAAAAGAAAACTAAAAAGTCTTCATTATCAATCACAAACATGAATATAAAAAGAAGTAAAGACAAACATTTACCTCAATGCAGTGACGCGGCTCTGAGGCTTTGTTACAGTGACACCGCCATGTGATGTCATCGCCTCCTCCATCACTGTGTCAGCCTCTGTTGCGGTTCGGATCTGGCCGTCTCCTTTCCTCTCTTCTCCTCCTCCTTCCCTCGAGATAAGCTCCCACTCTTCGGTCAGCTGTTGCCATGGGCAACAGAACGGAGCCAGACAGCCATGTTTGATGTAATTGGTCCTTTTGGCGGGCGGACGCCTACAGAAGAGGTCAGAAGGTCAAACCCTTGTCAAACTGTTGGGGCAACTCTGCCAATTTATGTAACAAATCATGACTGCTGAGCAGCAGATAGTGGGGTGGGGGGCAGCACACAGCCTTATTACCATCTCATCTGCATGGTGGGAACGATCTGCATAATGGAAAATTAACTGGGGTCAGAGCTTTGGAGTACTTGCCTCTAGCAAAAACCTCTAATCCACTGACACTCTTACCACTTACTTAGGCTGTAGGCTAGTGAATGTTATCTTTTCCTAGCAGCTGATTATACAGTCATACAGTAACAGAACACTACTACGCAGTTTTATTCCAATATGGTCTCATTATCACCTAACTTTGTTTATTTAACTGAAAACATTTTCCGCACAGTTTAAAAAGGGTTATTTCAAGTTCGCCAATGGTTGATTAAAATATATTGTTGAAACGTGTCCATCAGTAACGTGGACCTTCTATGCTCTGGGAAAGTTCTTACGATTCTGTTTTCTATCAGCAGCCTGACATACTACTTATATGCCAAAATTATATTACAAGATACACAAAAGCTTTGGCAGCACAAGAGGTCCCCACTGAAAGCATGTTTGTGATAATAATCATCATCATCATCACACACACCACATTACTATTTTTGGTTCCTTTCCTGCTCAGTCTTCAGCTGACCTTTTGAACTTGTACAGGAGCTCTGCCTCCTGCTCCTCCTGGAAGCGAACGCCTGCAGGGCAGTCGGGGTAATCATGGGGGAAGTGGGGGGCTCCTTTATTCTGAGAGTGTTTCAGACTCATGTGCAGCCCTCCAATGCGAACTCCTCTGTACACCTGGCACAGGCAGAAAAGAGTCAACACTGGATTTTAGGGAGCTTGACATATAAAAGCAAACCAGAAGGTTTCTAGTCTGCCTTTAAATTTCAAGGTACATTTAACATTTTCACAGTGCATGTCCAAACAAAATGGAACTGCCCCAAAACATGGACAAGGCAACCAAATAATGAAAACCATCTTTCACAGAGCTTTCCATACTGACATCCACTGTATACGTGCAACCTCACAGCACCTTAAGTGAAATACCAGGAAACCTACACATTTTTATTTTGAATAAAATCACCCAGATCTTACCAAGAAGGCCTGCTATTATATAGCTGATATGTATTGTCTAAAACAGCTAGTATTAGAATATTTGAAGTGGTGCGGCTTTCAACACTACATAAAACCATAAGATAGGCAGCAGCTCATCAGCCTGGAATGGATATTTTTTTATATATTTTAACCTAAGTTATCCAAACCTATTACTACTACTACTGTGGGGAAAACAGCTATGTCCTGGCAGAAGTGAAAAGATAATAAAGTGAACTTCAATCAAATAAAAGCGCTGTCAATGCTACCTACCAGTGGGACCCAGAAGGCCATGCCCCACCCTTTGGGAAGCAGCAGGTCCCATCCAGCACCCCAGGAGCTCATCTCCTGTCCCACCTGCTTGCCAGGCTGGTGAACCAGCAGGACGGGGACTCGGCCCTGTAGGGGAGTGGGCCTCAGCCTGGAGCCCGGCACCAGCACCTCACTTCTCATGCGGTTCAACTCCTGTAGGCAATACACAGGAAACGCTAGCGGCAAGAGCAACATCTAAGCTTAGCTGTGCTTTCAGAAACAGCGACGGCACGAAAAGATGTAGAACAAAGCGTTAAGATAGCAAATAAGGGACTTAAATTTTAAGCACAAGCACAATAATCACGTGTACAGTATGACATTTCTGGTAGTAAGAAAAGGATAAACTACCTGCTCTGAAATCTTGTTATCAGTGACGTTGTCCCGGACAGACTGCTCCCATAGGTAACTCTGACAGCAGTGTTCTGGTACTCCTCGCAACATCAGCTCCGTCCTCTTCTCCTCGTCCACCTCTGAAACAAGCACACAGCATGCTCCTGTATGACCAGCCTCACGAGTGACAGGAAACACATACAAAGCATCCTACGTCTGATTTATAACTCAATATCTAAATGAGCAGTAAATTGATCGCCGATTAATAAAAACACATTCAGCTTTGGTAACAGGGGCATGCTGTAACAGTCATGGGATCATGTACAATGTAAATACTGTATATTGCCGTTTCCTGAAGTGAGTGTGCATGTTCTCCAAACAGAAGCGAGATTGACCCTGGAGCTACGATAAAAGAAGTAATTATTAAATTATGTCTTTGTTGTAAAGATTTGAGCAAGAAAGCAAGACTTTTTAAAGACCTATAAAAATAGGGTCTTTAAAAAGAAAAAAAAGGATCTAATTTCTTATGGTTGGAAATATAAGGAAAACAGACTTGTGTTTACTCTAAATATCATCCCGCTGCCTCTCACAGCTTTACTGTAAAACGACCTGTTCCAGGTTTTACTCAGCAAAGTTCACAAGGTAACTCAGTAAACATAAGTCTTAAAACAGGTCTGGAACTCCACTAATGTGGAGAATTAAAATAAACACAAGGAGTAATTTACAAATTCTATTGGCTAATGTGGCTGCAACACATCATGCAGTCATTAGGCCCCAAAGGATGTTAGCCAGTGACCAGCTCTGTTAAAAAAAAAAATACAATTCGACTGTGAATATTCTTTAATGAAACTCGTGACATCTCCGGCTGTTCTCCTTTTAATACTGAGAAACACTGTGAGCTGTGGCCCGAGTTTATATCATCTTGTGAGTACATGTAACAAATTTGAAGAATGATCCTGGCTATTTTAAAGCTGGGCTTTTTTATCCTGGCTGTTCTGGCTGCTAATGCTGATCAAGCTGCTGGTAAATACAAATGCAGAGCAAGAAATATCTTATGTTTGCATATGGTTGATTTTGAAGTTAAAAGTTGCAAGACTGTAGAGGTGGATGGTCCAGTGTGCGTTGACATTGAGCAAAATGATGGTTAAGCATAGAACATAGAAAACATAAATGCTCTGGCTGAAACCAATCCCGTATCTTTTCAGTATCTCTTCGTAGCCAGTGAATCAGCCGTTGTCTGTCACTGAGGGTGTGTTTGGAGTACAGGGTCCTGCCAGGATTCGAACCTGGAACATCTGCATGGCCAGGCAGAGGCCCCCCAGAGCACAGAACCAGATGTGTACTCTCTGAAACAACCTCAGGACCAGAAACAACAGCCTGATTCTGTGCTCAGCTATACACATATTTAATGGTCAGGTTTCTGCTGGCATATATGAAGAGGAACATTACGTCCATCTGCACACTGCGTGACACACTGTACAAGTCCATGTTACGAAACAGCATATGATAACTATTGAATGACTAAAGTCTGGGGAAATAATCTATTATTTTCCTCCCCTTTTAACCATGTGTATCTGTAAAGTAAGTGCCCACACTCCTCCATGGTCTGTCTGGTCGGGCAGATTTTACCTTGTGCCTGCTTTACACAGGGCAAAGCTTTAACCTTCTTTGTTGGTAAAGTCAGCCTGGGGTCATCTACAGTCAGACCCAGCACTGTGCCTGAGGGGAGCTCGCCAGTTGAAAAGACGCCTGGAAGAATTACACAGTCATGGTTAAATAAACATGCGCGCGCACACACACATACACACCCAACCAGATGAGAAAAAGTAAAGTACTAAGTAACAACACTGTTCACATTGGGAATAAAATGACAGCAGACCTTTCAGTACGTGAAAGGCATCAGCTTGTTGTTGATGCAGATTCATCTTGCTCCTGTCTTTGCAGTGCTCAGGCCACCAGAGGGAAGAGGCCTGGGATTTATTCATTTCCTTAAAGCAAAAAAATAAATAACTCAAATAAAACACATTTCTTGAGAGTGAAACGCAAATATATTTCAGCAGCTCTCTGCTTTTCATGTTACTAACACCATCATTCTTACATCACAGTCTGTAGCGGCTTCCAAAGTTTCTGCCAGAACAGAATGGGACTGTGGTCCAATCAGGCGATAGCGTACAATCTCCATTGTGAGATCACTGCAACAGATCCACGAGTGAAATACAAGCACTTAAACACTTCCCATCACAGTTTGGAATGAAAATTATTAATCCAAATTTGACTCCGTTTGCATCTCAGCGAAATTCAAAACTACACTAACTTCATAACTATTCCAGTTGAGCTGGACTTCCAAGTAACTGGGGTGGTGGGAGATCTGGTTCCATCTCCCAGGAGTTTCTTGGCAGGAGGTCCACTGGCATCCTTACAGGTGTGCTTTCTCTTGGTTCCAGTTATCTGCTTGGTCTCTGGGGTCTTTTCAGGTTTTGGCTCTGGTTCTAGTGTGGAAACAACCTCAGCAGGCGTCACCACTGGAGGAACTACAGCCTCACAACACTGGCACACAGCTTGTAACTCATGGAGAAGGTCCTGCAAGAAGCACACAGTTACTGGAGTTAACCATCAGGTGTACTGAAATTAAACCATCTCACCACAAAATTAATTGACAGTCTGTGTCAGAGTACTAAATGCTTTTATTTTCATAGGCATCATTTGAATAGGCTTTTGCATTAGTCAACAATAACCCATTACACCCCTAAAATGCACCGTACCTGTTTCATAGTAGGATGAGCCCAAATCCACAGCTGCCTGTGGGTTGAGCCCTGAGTACGGGGTCTCCAGAGGAAGGTGACAGGGCCCAGGGGCTGCGAGGGGTACCGTCCTGCTCTGTACACCACCACACTGCCCTGTCTTCGCCCTGATAGACACAGTGCTGCAGCAAATGTAGGACCTGGAAACACACACACTTCTCGCTTTTATCACTGAAATTAAATCAGAGCTGAACTTGAAAAGAGGTCCACATTCTCAGTATTTCAGCACAAAAGACAAAATATTTATTTTATTTGTGGTTGGGGTAGGGCCTATTCTCACCAGTCTCCTTGCTGGTCAGCTGTGACAGAGCAGCCAGCAGCTTGTCTTCCTCTCCCTGTAGCTCTATGCAGCAGTAGTAAGAAAGGTCCTGTGTCAAAAACAACAAACACACAAAATGGTCACGCTTATTTTACTGGCAGCAAAATCCCATAAATACAATCCGAACTTTGTGGCAAAAATGACAATTCGGTGATGATTACCTGCAGGAGGCAGTGGGTGCTCATGGCCCTGTAACAAGGCCGGTAGCATTTGTATGTGGGTCTGTCCCCAAGGCAGTAGCCCCACTTTTTAACCACGTGGAAGCGCTTGGCGTGCCAAATATGCGTCTCCAGCCACACGTTCTTCCTCTGCCGGCGGTTGAACTCCAGCAGCAGATTTCCGTGCCGGCGGCGGGCCTTCCGGCTCTTGTTCTTTGCCTGTTCCTTCTTCTTTGAGCCGGCCTGGAGGCTCTTCTCCCGCTGGAGGAGAAAGGAAACAGAAATGTAAAAACATGTCAGATGGACACAGAAGGAGAGAATTGAACCTGCTTCTAGAGACGCGACTCTGAGTGTTAAGTGGGTCATTAAGATGCTAAACGGGAACATTCTGAACTTTACCAGTCTGTTGGCCACGTCTCTCAGTCTGCGAGGGAGCCGCTTGGTGTTGTGGCTCATGGCCCGTCTCCTCATGTGCTTGGGCAGGGCTCCAAACACATGGCAGCTGCCCGTTGTCTTGGTGACGGCTTTCAACATGGTGCTCACCTCCGCCGCCCTCGCCCTGGCAAAAGCTCCAGCTGTGTGGTGGATGGGCGCGAGGGAGAAGGGCGGAGGCACTGAGTTTTAAATGTCATTCATCTGACTGTGACACTCCATTTGCACTTCAAAAGCTATTTCGTGAGTTGGACTAAACGTAATGTTTACTCAAAGGCCTACAGTACAATAAATGGTGAAAGAAGGATCTCAATAGCTATCAGGTTTGTCACCGGGCAATCACACAGGGCAGTGAAGACCCCACCTCATTTACAGTATGCAGTACAGTGTGAATGTGTAGGAGTAGGACAATGTCTTTACCAGAGATGTACTTGGGCATCTCCTTGGCGTACCCTCCACCGTCTTTCTGGTGTCCACTGACCCAACCGCCCCGTTGGTGGGGGTTCTTTGGCCTGTCTGTAGATGGACCATCGTCACCACCTCCCCCTTTGAGAAGATAATTATTTTGTCATTTCAGGGTCACCACAGGTCAAACTTGAGTATGCGTCCCAGGCTTGATTACCAACCAGGCAAAACAGACAACTGCCCTGGGGGCCACACAGACCCTCAGGGGCAGCAGGAGCTGTCTCTATGACGACAATTACTTTATCATAATCTGATCATCTAAATATGTGTTTGGATATTGGATTGGATAAGATATTTAATGTTCCTGTTGATATTATGTTCACATACTCACACTCTTTGCGTATCCCTTAACAAATGTGTTTAGTTAGATTATTTCAAAAGAAACTGACACTAATGACTGGCACACAGTAAACCTGGGGTAGATTAGTATTACTAGTATTATTATTATTATTAATTATTATTATCCAGAGTTCATGCAACCCTGAATGTGGCTAACAAACAACATTATTCCCTTTGGATAAACTCTCTTCTTGCTTGCCCTGCCTCCACAAGGAGGTTTGGATAAACAGAAGACGGTAAACTTGGAGCTGACAGGGACTGTTTATATATATATATATATATATATATATATATATATTAAGCGGTGTGTTCGTTAATGTTAATTAAATGACAGAAATGCCGAGCCTGGCTCAGACAGGACGCAGACTGGAAGCTGCTGATCCTCTGAAACGCTGACCACGCAGCAGCAAAAAGAAAAAAAAGAAAAAAAGAGACGAGGTCATGTTGAGAGAGAGAGAGAGAGCGAGAGCGAGAGAAGTGAAGAGGGCGCATACAGCATCACAAGATCAAAAGCAGATCCATGTTGGAGCACAAGTGATAAATAGAGAAGGCGTTACCAGTGACCGGCGTGTCGCCTCCGTTCTGCGCGCTGCTCTCCGCATCCCGGGGAGTGGACGGATACTGAACACTGACGGGCTGATTTCTCATCTTCTTCCCCCGCATCTTCACTTTAGCTGCAGACATTGTTTCTACACGAACACAACAAGGCACGTTTCATACACCTCGACAGTCTCGCCGGTTGCTAAACGAGCAGCCGCCACCCCAAACACCTAACATGACTCGCCAATATGTGCTATTGCTAACTTCAGCTAGCAACGTTAACTCACGTCACGTAGAGTTGGAGTGTTTGCTCTAATTAACTAAAACACAAATACGACATATCAAAAAGAGAGGTATAGAATGGTTACACAGCATACGCTCACCTCTTGAGTCCCCAGTATATTTGTATTTAAGAAACTTGTAAGCACCCTCTCGTTTCCCAGCTAGCTACCATGTGAGTTTCCCACACGCTGGTTCTCATTCATGGCTGGTTGACGTAACGTTTGCTTCCGGATGTGTGGTGTATCGGCGCAACTTAAAAATATGATGCCAACGCCAACCGACCGAATTTCTCCTGAACTTACGTCTTCTTTTCTCACGACTGGTCATGATTTGCGCATACAATATTTTTTATATCCGTACTTGCTTTTAAAAGAAAAAAGAAAGTAAAATCAACTATTTTGCGCGTCTAAAATGTCAATTACAGTAGGCCAGCTCTCGTTACGTCATCCAGTCCTCTTGCAGCTTTTCCTGTTCCTCGCTCGCCGGGCTCTGTTTTAGAGCACTTGTTTTCACGCACTTGGTTCGATTACACGTATTCCCAGTAAAATGGCTACATTCATCAGGAGGATTATCAGCACAACAAAAGCTCCTGCTGCTATCGGCCCGTACAGGTGAGAAGGGCCACGTCGGAGCAGCAGGCTGAACGTTGTGAAGTCACAGCTGACGAGAGCTGACGCAGGCGCAACCACAATAACACGTATAGACCGCACGTTAACAGTGTTGGTAAGGTGTTAAGAGAGTTATGGGTGTTGATATTTTCCTCAATATGATCGTACAGTTGTGTTGGGGAGTGCACCGTGTCGAAACAGTAGGCGCTCAATCAGATGTGTGTACAGGAGCAAAGTACAAGTTTTTTTGGATTGCACTTTAAACTTTGTAAATCATTGAAAGGCTGAAACTCTTAAGATCAACATCAAACTGTGCTCATATTTTGTGTTAACATTTTCTCAATGCAGCTCTCTCCTTATCAAGTTGATTATGACTTTGCATTTAAATGTTTGGTCAAACTGTGTGACCACCGCCTGATGGTGTATTTTACATTCAGCATGTTATTGGACCTTGAAGGGGGGGGCGCTTTTGTCTACATCTATATTTTGTCTATGCAACAGGCGTGTGAATGTTAGACCGATAATTCATTAGACTCTTTAAAGTCCCTCCTCTAAACACCTAGACTTGCAGTCATGGAAGCAGCTGTGAAATTACTCGAACTATGGGAGCTGTGCAAGTGGAGGTATAGTCAAGTAGAATAAGGATAATAGAAAGATACGTACACATACTTTCTCAACCCACATTTCTGCATCATCAGAGGGCCTAACGAACAATTAACATTTCTGCATTTACTGTCTGCTCTCCTTCTGCAGCAGTGAAGAACACTCGAAAGGACAAGAAGATTTCACGCTCTTCCTGAAAGAGTTCGTAACCCAGACTTACGTCTCATGTAGCTGATTCCTTGTCCCTGTCTGTGTGTCTCCCAGCCAAGCGGTAGTGGTAGATCGGACCATGTACATCTCAGGACAGCTGGGGATGGATCCTGCCAGTGGACAGTTGGTGGGAGGGGGTGTTCAGGCTCAAACCAGACAGGTGATCCATCATGAAACACCCTCGCACATTCATTCATTCATTCATTCGTAAAACCAGGAGCATTGTAAAATGGTAAACTACTATGATATTGAAGTTAATTACTGTAATGATGCTGTGGTTGCTTGTTACTCCACTTTATACTGTTCACAAAGGTGATCTCTCGTAGGTGTCTCATATACAATCCATCAACAGGCTGCTACAGAACATAAGATTATTTGATCCTTGCTCTAGGAGGTTCCTCTCATGTCAATCCCGAAAGTCATTTTCTATCCGCTTGTCTCACAAATGAGCAAATCAAAATAAAAGACTAAACAACAGGGCACCTACATCTCGACATTCCTTTCCCGCAGGCTCTTGTGAATATGGGTGAAATCCTTAAAGCTGCAGGGTGTGGTTATGAGAACGGTGAGGAAACACTTGGTCTGGTCTGAAAAGCATTGCATTTTTTGAATTAATCACTCTGACGTTCACATGGAGGAGAATCCTTTTATCTTAGACCTAAGCATGCATTTTGTCATTGTTCCCTGCAGTTGTCAAAACCACGGTGCTCTTAGCTGACATGAATGACTTTACCAGCGTCAACGATGTTTACAAGCAGTGTAAGTATCACTGATTCACTTATCAAGTGGATTTTCTTTATTTGGAACTTCTCATTGCGGCTGAGCCGTGGTAAAACAAACAGGACAACTTGTAGTGACAGGCCGTCTTGTGACTACTCAGGCAAAAGTTCATTTGCATCTTGCTATACAGACTCTGCCACAGGGTGTCAGCACAACCCAGGGAACCTGCATTAAGCAGGTGTACATACTGGCTGCTGAATAGGTGACGTTTTCCGCTTGGTAGACCTGAAGCAGCCTAATCATTGCCTTTATGCATACTTGTCTTAGATTTACCCAGAGTTCACCAGATCAATTGGTTACCTGTTTTGAGTGCTGTTCTGTGGTTACTCTTTATTCAGTCACTGTAAATGCCTTTTTGTTAAATCAGTCAGTCTTACCACTATATTTGACTGGGCACGTCCTTGTTTTGTTTGCGAATTGTTAATCCTTGAATTGGCCTCTTTGTATTGTAAATATGCCAAGAAAGAGCCAGAGCGAGTACACTCAAGGGTATGAAACAAATGTTCAGGAACATCGTTGTCTTTGTCGCCACGCTGGTACAGCCGGGACTGCTGACGTTTGCAGAATCACTAAGCAGAGCGAAACCTGAGCTGCTGCTGCTGCTGCTGCCAGTGGATTAAGCCTTAAACTGAATGTCAGACAGCATGCCACAAGCTGATGCGCCACAGACGGCCAAGAAATCCTCTAACTCTAATTACAAAGCCCACACGGGAAAAATTGAATATGGAGAGAGTATGACTTTCATCCACATGCACCAAATTCATGTCAGTTTCACTCAGTCGTTACATTCAAACTAAAGGAATGGCAACAGGAGCACCTCTGCACTCATTGATGCTCTTGGAGGGGAAAGCAGAGTAATTAGACAAAAGAAAAAATATCCCTTTATCTATGTGTAAGATAACCTGATTCCATGCACTCAAGTGGATGGTTATAAATAAACATCCCTAAATAAATATGGTCTAAAAATGCACATATTGGCACACTGGCCTTCCTCAGAGTGTGTATCACAGGTGTTTTCATTTCTTTGGGCTAATTAGTCTTCTGCACAGGTTGAAGGTGAAGATGGAGCTATACTGGAATTACATGATGTCAGCAAACTTGAATGGAAAAGGGTCGAAGTTTTCCCGCCCTAACAGGTTCCACAAAACTAATAGGAGAACCAAAGCCATTTTAATCAAGCCTGGTCTGTAAACGCCCTCAGAGTCTTGTTAAAAGGCCTAATCACGCAAAATAAGTGAAAACACGTGTGGGAATATCAAAGCTGTGCAGGGTCTTTAAGTAGGTGGCGTACTTCCTTGCACTGCATTTCCCAGAGATCTTTTGTTCGCTGTGTGTCCAATAATGTGATTGTTACTAACTACCCTATAATCGTAGAAAGTATATTATTATATAATAAGGGTAACTGTATACTTTTCTTTTTTGTTGTAAGCAGGAACTGTTGGACTACTGTATGAAACTTGGGAAAGCTTTTTGTCCATTTACATCCACAACGAGAAAGCTAAATGTTTTCCTAAAGATTCAGTACTTTGAGTTCGCATGTCCGTTCCCCCATGCTGTTAGTGTCGCACCAAACACGATTTCTGGTGTACAAGAGGATTCCTTCTTAATTAAAACCTACCTGACACTCAACGTCACGAACAGCAAGTACAAAAGCTTTCATAAACTGGATGTAGGTTTAGTTACAAAGGTCGTTATGACGTGTCTTAGCAGTAAATGCACGGGTCTGACTAATAACACTAACGATTGCTGGTGCAGACTGCCTGGGACAAGGGAGCAGAGTCGATAATTAGTGTTATTAGTTACACCTGTGCTTTGGTTGCTGTGACAGTCAAAGTGTCTGCAATGAAAAATGCTTTGTACTTTTAGCTTAGTCAGCGACAGACAGTAGCAAAATGAGCATTTCATATCAACATGTTGCTGATTGCAACTTAAAATCAGAGGGGGGAGACATTGACCATCCGATTTTAAATAAAAGGCCAGGCTTGGAGTAATCATAAAACAATCTTAGAAATCACGAGTTACGCTATTGTCCACATGTCAGGTTGTAGTTTTTCACTCGAGGTTTTTTTCGCTTACCCGCTGTCAAACTTTGCCTAAGCTCAGCCATGTGTCTGTTTCATTTAATAGCAACACGTTTCTATGGGTGTGTGTAACCATTAAATGTGCTGCTATCTCTAGTCTTCAGCACTAACTACCCAGCCAGAGCTGCCTACCAGGTTGCTGCTCTTCCCAAAGTAAGTATTTGATGAAGACTTTTGCTCTTTTCCATGAGTTCTATACTGGATTTAAACTGAGTTGTATGTTCTCTCCCTGTCCCTCTTTCTAGGGTGGACTGGTTGAGATTGAAGCAGTGGCTGTATTGGGTCCTCTGACCGATGCATCCTAACATGTACATCTATCACACAATAAAAAAAACTGGAAAACCTACGAGCACTAAAAAAAATATACTGTATGTGCATTGTTTTGTAGACCAGTCAAGAATTGATCAGTATCGCACTTATCATTTCTATTACAGATGTATCCTATTTTGTGGGGCATTAAGTGACTAAGCGCTGTCATGAGCACCCTGCAGACTCACCGCAGTCAGGCTCAGTACACTTTCTCCTCTCTCATTAACAATGATAAGACAACACCGCATTTTAAATTCCCTCTGCTCGCATTTCACGTACAATAACTGCAAAGTATCTTAAGCGCATTGAATTACACTACCACTCATGTTGTCACCAGCCAGGGCAGTGTATCCTCTCTCATTATGCCAGATGAGGGGCGATCAAATATAACTCAATAATACATGTTTTTAATTTGCTTAAATGGTTATTTTGTTTCCATGACATCAACAGACCTATACTGTATTTAGATGATCACTTTGTGTGTTTCTCGTTCTCCCTCAATGACTGCGTCTTGCATATTGGATATCTGTTGACGCCGCCAGGGTTGTACAAGATCACCATACATGAGGACAATGTGGGTTATGCCCCAGATCATGGTTGAAAATAGATTATAGATAACCGCAGTCGTGCTCTAACCAATGTACTAATGATGTTTGCCTTATACCGTGAGCATAAAGAGTTCATCACAAGTATTAGTTCATTCATTTGACTTCATCTTAAACTCAACAGAAAAATGTAGTTCTCAAAAGGAAGACATAAACCGTCTCGCTCACTGTACACATCTTGAAAGAGGTGTGTCTTTCTCAATCCAAACCAAGTTTGTATAACTAGGATAGGTTAACACATGCCATGGAAGGCTGGGCATCGGCATTATTTTAATCCATCCAAACAACACATCAGCTGATTGAAATGATTAGCACCTTCTGTCTAGTTTTAAGCAACTGGTCAAGTCTTCACTATTAAATTTGCCTGTTGAGTAATGAGAATTGTGTTTTCTAAGATGATTGCTCACTTTGGTGTGCCAGGGTCACAGCGCATTATCTGTGTGGTGCAGTATGCTATTAGGTGGGCTGCATCGTCTCAAACCGAGGCAGCTGTTCTGCGAAGTATGAATACATTTTACATGATGTGGGGTCGCGCCTGGGCATGTTTTGTGCACACATCATTACTAATTTAAATTGCCACAGACTACTTTCCCAGTTTCTGCCAGGCTGAAAGGAACTGTGCACAGCAAAAAAATCGTAGTGTAGTGGATAGATATGTAGTTGTTTACCTGAAATTGTTCCAAACTAACATGCCTCAATCAGTTATGTTAATATCTCACTTTAGAAAGTTGTGACACTACAGGCCATATGAAAAACACAACTCTTAAGTGGCTTACTGTCACTCAGCACTCTGTAATGTATGTGTCAGCTGTCTATGTTTTCATGGGTTTTTTTTTTTTTTTAAACAGAAGAAAACGTGTATCGGGGTATTAGAAAAACATGGTGGTTGCCATACACTAAAACACAGTCCCATTTTATTTAAAACAGCACATGTACTAGTGAGTAAACCTTTATTCTGTACACTAGGTTAGCAGAATCACAGACAAAGCTCAGAAAATGAATATATTACAGAGAAAGAAACAGATGGGGGGAAAAAAGATGTCAGACATCAAGACAAATTCTTGTCTCCACAACATCCATCACATCTTACTCAACTGAAATCAGTTTTTAAGACCTTTACACACCTTTTTTTAAACACACCACGTAGAACTAATGATAATGTAAAAATCATGTCCACTAGGTGATCTCTTACTCTGCTACATGTGTATGTAATGCATTCAAACCAAAACCAATATGTACTGTATATGACACCAGCGTAGCAAGGCCTTATGATGCCTTTAAATTTAGATTTGGAAACGCCTTTATTGTCAAGACGAGAATTTCATGAACGTCTGCCAGCTACAGTACAGCTGCACAAAATGGCTTCATGGAACAGCAGTATTACATATCAGTACTTGGATCATCTGCATCCTCAACCTGGCAATGATTCATTATGTCATTACTAATTATCCATTGGATCATCTGCATACATTTTTAATTCCTTACGCACAACAAAACCTCATTTTATTCATTATTTTTCCACGGAAACCAATAAAGTGATATTGAGAAAGATTTTTTTTTTTTTAAGCAAACATGGATTTGACTGACAGTAGTGCTTATCAGTATTACACTGTACACTCTGTTACTCAAGATTTAGTACTGTCTATTAATTAAAAGAACCTTATTAGAAAGGCTAAAATTAAATAGTGTGTAAACACTAAACAAAAATGTGGATATCAGTTTCATATAGTTGATAACAATTGCAATTAAGCTGGCAGTGTAAACCTAGCCAGTGTGTTTGTTCATCCACCCAGTTTGGCGTTTGTGTCACCTCAAGCTCTCTGCATAATTTCATTCACAGTTGTGTTTGGCTTGTATTCCTCAGAAGCAGCTATTTTAAATAGTCAAGGATTCACTTAGCAAGCATCCTTCCCTAGTTCATCACACTGCCACAAGAGTTCACAGATTTCACAGAATATTGCACCCTCTTGTCTCATCTAACCTGTCATCTAAGTGTTTTTATAGCATTTTCTTTGCATAGGCCTGCATGTAGAATATGTGGCTCCAGGCACTGAAGGTCTCAGTAGAAAAAACGAAAAGGCTCATATTTACAAATGTAGGAAAAATCCTGATCTTTCCTAAATGTTATTAAGGCACCGTGCATATTAATGTATCTGGTGGGCAGTTTGGTGAGCGCTGATGAGACAATACTGAAAATGTAGCATTTGTTGCTTTGTCGTCTTTTTCTTCCAGTTGCTTTACAACGGTAGCTTTAGGGGGTCTGTTATTTTGGTGAATCGCTTCTCTCTGAAAGAGGATAAAGAATAGAGTGAGACAGTCTCAGTGTTTTAATTACAGTAGGTTTTGTGAGAGGTAGCAAACATCATATTTGCATTGGGTTGAAGTGTGATTTGTGGTTGTGCTCTTACCCACTCAATCCTCCTTTTTGACCTTCTCACTCTCCGTATCCTGGGAGGCCTCAGTTGCAGACACCACTGTGTGCACGCACACACACACACACACACACAAAAAGAAATAAATACATGACATTTTTATTGAAAAGAAGCCACATTGCAATTATTCATAACCATCTCCAAACTAAAGACATAACTACTGTCATAATGCACCACAGAGGAGAAGTAAAGCGCGAACATTCCTTCATAATCACATCTGGTTCTGCTGAACTGGTTAGCTAGTGATTTACCTGGCCTCTGAATACACACACACACACAAAATACTATATGGTAATTGGTCTGGCGTGCACACATCATAGCCTCCAGAGAGAAAGTCTCATAAAAGTTATGCAATATGTCTTCCACACTGGACCAGTATCCATCGTGGAACGTGCTGCCTGGAGGGGCCTCTCTGCCCTAAAAGTACAGCATGTTCTTTTAAAATCAAGAGTGGGGTGTGAGCTGTGCCCCTTACACAAGGCAACTGACCACTCGAGGAACTGTGCATTTAATGATTTAAATGTAGAATACACACTGATGTTAAATTGTTTCAGTAGTCATTTCTTTCCCATTAACTGAGGGAACAAATGGCATCACTACAACATACTCCAAATTAAATTGAACTGCTACAATAGTGTAAAAGTGAATTAAGCAGTAATTAAGTAATCCGAGCATAATCATACAGAGTAATCACAAACACATGACGATTGACTGAATTTCTCTTTAAAATTAGCCCTGAAAATGGTTTTACCTCACACTTTTGCATGATGACTAGAATCAGGTCAGGCTTGTTGAGCATTAACGTTTGTCTTATGTAAATAAGATGGCAGCAGGGCATGATTATTCTGTAGTCAGTAGACAATAGAGTACAATGAGTGAGAGTTGCGTGACTGGAGCTGTTGTTCTGACAACATGCTCCTGCTATTATTGACATACAAGCCTCAAGACAAGCCTTCATTTCTCACTCAGAGTGTGTGGCTGCTTTCTATTTCTCACACTGCGTTATCTGTTCAGCCTCACAGCCCGACAATATCCTGTTCCAACCAATCACAGGAGTACAGACGGGAACCTATGTGAAGGATTGTTTATTACAAGAACAGTTTAATGGTTTACTGAGATTTTGGATACCGTGTTGGTTACCCGCTTAGTTACCAATGGCAACACCTTCTAGGGGGTGATGTTGGAAAAGTGTCTTTGAAGAGAACTATTTACTTTGGCCACCTATGTGGCAAGAAGATGGATTGGCTGGTGTGACTGGTGAAGGACCATAAATTGTTTACCTGGATGTCCACAAAATCTTCTGCTCTATGTGCACATTACTGAGTTTTTGCTCACCTCTTACGCCCTTCTCACCTCTTTCTGCTTGTTTGCACATGCTTAGTGCCTAGTGCACGTTTGCATAGATTTCCCAGCTATTTTAGCCGGTGGCAACGCGGAACTGTTTGGAGGGCTGACAGTTTTTGGGTGGAGGTCAGTCTTTCAGCCTGTCAGAATTTGTTGATCGTGTTTTGTCACGCGGGTTGAAATGTGGTATGATGCCTTAAAGTCAACATGACAGGTTTGTCAGGAAACAATTCTGTGTTAAATCAAGTAAATCACTGAGCCAGAAAACCTGTCATGAACTCCCTCAAGACATACAGTAGGCTACCCTCCTTAACAATGGCTGCCACTGGAATCCTATTGTGTCATGGTTTTGGGTTTAGTTTATTTTGTGTTTTGTACTTCACTTTCTGTCTTTGTGTTTATTTTCCCGCCTGTTTTCTGTGTAACCTGTGTTTCATCAGTTAATCAGCCTCTTGTGTATTTAGTCCATGTGTCTTCCCTCTGTCAGTTGTCAGGTCGTCTGGGTCTCTACCCCAGTCCTGCGTTTTTTCTGGCCTCTCCGTGTTCCTCCCCATGTTTATGGATTATCCTTTGTTTGGACTTCTTTTGTTGGAATTATTTCTTGGTTGGATTTTACCTGGAATGCTCAGCGGCCCTCAGTTGTTTTGTTTTGCCTTCTCTTTCGGATTTGTCTGCCAGTCATGGACTACCTTTGTTCTCTGCCTGCTTCATCGCTACACTGTAAGCTTTCAGTTTTGTCTCACTGAAAATAATTTGAGCTGCGCCCGCTCTGCCTAATTTGTCTGCGTTTGGGTGTTTTCCCTGTTGCCCGGCATAACATATTGTTGTCAACCTTCAGCTTTCAATAGTCCTTTTATTGGAAGTAAATATAGGAAATGTGACTCTGCCACATTGCAGTGTGTCAACTGTCCCATGTAGAATGCAAATGAAAATCTGCTTTAAATAGCTAGCTAGATACTGGTTTGTAAATCTATTCATCTTTTCGTTATTGTTGTAAAAAGACTACAAAACGTTATTTCTTTGACTATGCAAAGCAAACAATGTAAAATCACTTACAGGATAAGAGAGAGCAGTATAAAGGGGTTAGTCAGAATTCCATACCTTCAGGTGAGGGTTCAGGGGCTGGAGCTGAGGGTGCTTCAGGGCCTGCTGGGGAGGACTCAACCGCAGGAGCTGTCACAGTTGCTGGTGGAGCTTCTGGGGCTGCTTCGGAAGAGGTTTCTGAAACCGCTGGTGTAGATGCTGGGACCTCTGCCTCCTGGACCGGCACAGCAGATTCAGCTTCTGGGGCTGAAGCGGGGCAGGGTGCCTCAACAGGGGCCACAGGAGGGACTGTTGCCTCATCAACAGCAGGCTGAGGCTCAGCTTGGGCCTCAACTGTCACTGGAGATAATGGAGGCATCTCTGGAATAGTTGCTACAGCAAGCTCTGTATCAATCACAGGCTCTTCTGCCTCTACACGTGCTGAGGGTTCAGCTGGTGCTGGAACCTCACTTGGTGCTGAAGCCTCATCTGGTACTACACCTTCACCTGGGGCTGCAGCTTCACCTGGGGCTGGGGCTGAAGCCTCACCTGGTTCTGAGGAGTCACATGGTGCTGTTGAGGCAGTAACTGGTGCAGCACTGTCAGTGGGCACTTCTGCCTCCACAGGAGTAGCCCCTTCGGCAGCCGTCTCAGCCACTACAGCTTCTGCCTCTTCTACAACCACTGGGGCCTCTGCTGGCTCAGATGCAACAGGTTCAACAGCAGGGGTGGCAACCTCCGGAGAGCCCTCAGCTGGCACAGCAGCCGCCTCCTCAACAACAGCAGGGGCCTCTGCCTGCACAGTTACAACAGATTCAACAGCAGGGGCCTCCTCCGGAGCCTCAACAAGGGCTTTGACCTCAGGAGCGGCCTCAGCCACTACAGTTTCTACAGGGGCAATTTCCTCCACTCGGGGTAGCGCCTCCACCACCACTACAGCAGCCTCAGGTTCAGTAGCGGCTTCAGCCGGAGCAGCAGCCTCTGGAGCTGGCTCTGCAGTGGCCGCAGGCTCTGGCTGAGGCTCAGGCACAGCCAGGAGGTCCTCCCCAGAGCCAAGATCCTCCTGGGCCTCCAGCGCTACCAACACGGCCTCTGCCTCGTCATCGGCTCCCGGTTGAAGATCGTCTGGTAAGGCAGTCTGCACAGGCAACTGCATCTGGTCCTCAATGGTTTGTGCATCTTCTGCGAGGATACCGTTTCTGACTGCTGTCAATACAGGGATGACAAAAGGGAAGCTTGATTAGGATTCGCGACTGGCAACCATGTGGCACTTATCAGTCTTTCATGAAATTGCATGAAATTAATGGTTTGGTTAATAAATGACAACATTTTTATCAAGGTTCATAAAATGCACCTTAACGGAGACACTCAACGATTCATAAATCAACTGCTATATTGGAGGCTGTTAAGTTCCTGTTCGTTTTCTTCCTAAATAAATAGTGTGTGTTCATAAACTGCTTTCAAATTAATAATCTGCTAAAAATCTGTTTAATTTATAGATAAGCAGAACCTAAACCTTCTAATAGCATAATAAAGCAATAAATGTGCATGTGGACAATACTTTAAAGATGTAAATTACTTAAAATCCTGTTTCACTAAATCATAAATGCAGCTTAACCGAACGTGGATGACACGAGACAGAAAACAAGGCAATAAGGACATACTGAATGCGTGCTAGAAAAAACATCCTTTCATTTCCGTAGTTGAAAGTATAATCTGTTGAAGCCAATGTTTGTCTAAAGCCCTGAGGACACGCAAGTCACTCTCAGAGGAAATAAAATACATGTGACAATGGCTTTGCTTGCCTTTGGAGAGACACCCTACCTTTTATACTCATTCCCTGACCCCTGCTCTTATAACTGTTGGTGTGAACAAGCCATCCATCCCTTGGGTGAAAATACAGTAGATGAGGAACAATAGTGGGCTTGGATACTTCAACTCAAATGTCAGGAACCGTAACACACATCTCAGTTACGAAAATCACAACAGCCTAACAGAAGCAATCAAAGTGTCTTAACACGGTTTCCCTCAACAGTATTTCACAGCTAGCCTCTTTGCAAAAACGCTGGCTGGACTGTTCACAAATGAGACAAACCAGAAGGGTTGAGATAGCTGAATGGGTGGATAGTTTGGTCGCTGCAGCTTCCTGATTTTATTTGTCTGTCGGAGGTGGTAAAAAGAGCCGAGAGTGATGGGTGGAAGGGAATGTGATGGCCTGGCAACTCAGATGAAAATGAGCCAGTGGAAGAACATGTAACACAGAAAAGTGTTGAAATATTTCTAATAACATCACATTTGAGCTAAGAGTGTAGGATTGCGAAAGCAGAGGTTTTTAGACCTTATAATGGCTTTTGCCTTAACACGCTTTCCTTTTTATGGATTTCAAACATGTTCTCCATCAGTATCCAGTTATTTAAGCAGAAAAGCAGAAATCTACCTCACACCCCAACTATCACAGAGAATGCATAGCTGCTGTCAGCACAGGCCAGGACTGTTGTTGAAAAGTGTGAATGTGTGTTTGGGTCGAGACAGAGACAGCTTCTCCAGGCATGGATGACTCGCGTGTCAACATAATTTAGTAGCCAGAGATGACAGAGATCCCAGTCAAAACAGAGCCATGGCTGGCCAAGAGCACAGAGGGGAGGGAGGGGGGACAGACAGGGGGCCCGGGCAGGGGATGGGACGAGTGTTGGCTTGGATGGCATACAGCTGGTTTGTTGGACAAACTGTATACTGTATGATTTGAACCTCCACCCGTTCAGCCACATTTAGAGAAGCCTGCCTGGGCAAAGAGTACAATAACTGGCTTTCTTGTTGGGGTGATGTAAGGGCCTGGAAATGGACCCCAGCTTCTCCAGGTGACCATAGCTGGCTGGCTGGCTGGAGAGACAATGCCCTGACACAAACATCACAGTGACATAGTGGATGGAAACGCTGTACATGAATACAGAGGAGCTATGCCAGGTAGAATAAGTACATAACACTTGTTTAGGCTTTGGTCATTTGCTTACTTTAAGCCACATCTTTTCCTTATTCAAAGTATAAATTGAGCTAGAGCAATCACAAATATGAATACTTTCTATCAAGGGCGGTAACTGTCATGTCGTGTGTATGTGGGGAGATGCAGTGAGAACATACTGTATGTGCAGCCGTGCCTGGCATGACATAGCCATGTGCCAGTTGGCTGGACCCATGAATGGACAATCATGGTCTGTGTCTCAAACGTGGGTGTTTGCACAGGCTTGATCACAGAGTCCATACGCAAAGCCAAACAAACCAGGGCGATCCCCCACAGAGCATGACAACATGTTCAGATGTATAATTGTTTCAGAGCCGGGGTTTTGCCGTCTGCAGAGGATGCAGAGGAATTCCAGAGTAGCCTGAAAACATTTGGGTTCTTTTCAAAAGGGCATCAATCTCCAGGCCCCTCCTCTTTCTCCTTTGTAATCCTGCATCCATTGTTTGGTGTGAGCTGTAAATTCCTGGAGAACATTTCAAACACTCCTTATCATGCATACACAGATGATAATCTAAGTGACTTTTTGAGAAAACCTTTGCATACAAATTTTGGAAGCACGAGGAAGATCACTATCTTTTGGATCGCACCAGTTTCATGTTGTAGAAAAGATGCTCTTTTGTGTGCGTGAAATATCTTCACACAAATCAGACTACTGCAGAGTGGCAGCAAACAGGTTAGGGTGCAACTCTTGCCTGAGACTGCTAAACACTCCCAGCTGGCTTTCACACAGGGCTACTGTAGGAGTTGTATGCAGTGCTGGCTAAGTTCAACCAATCTAGGTTCATCTACATGTAGATGTACCATTAGCTTTATGAAATCAGGTTGAGAATGAAACATGATACTGTATAAGTCAGCCCCTTCTGGGGTCTCATTTCAGTCATGCAATGCAGTTCACAGCTTTTTTCAACACACTTTCAATGGACATCGAGATAGAAATGACGGACTAAAAATAAATGCCAACCACTTCTGGGCATTGAAGAGAAAATGGGTTAACATGAATAATTCTCTCCATAGCATACTGTGCCGCAGAGTAGAGAGGGAAAGCACACGGTGTTCCAGACCATCCGGCAGCAGTCACACACCCCTCAACAAGACTTGACTCAATGAAAGTAACAGAGACTTAGGGCAACTGTAAAAACAGTACAGGTCATACTCGCCAGGTGAAACACACAGAAATGCAAAAATAAGTTCCGCTTGAAAAACATTAAACTACACAGGTAATCACTACTTACCCACTGTATCTCCATTGCTCTCTTCTGGCTTTGTACCTGGTCTTTTCTCTTGATCAACAGTCTGTGCACTGGATGAGGAGCACCCCATGTTTGAGAAAAATAGTTTAGATAAATAAATAAAAAATTAGAACCTATTATAGAAGCAAGCACTAGTCCCACTGCTCTCTGTTAGCAAAGACAGACACTGTCTGGCAGTGGAAGCATGGGCAGCTGCAGCTCTTCAGTTCCTAAGAGTGGCTGGGCACCATTATCTCCCCTAGTCTCTCTGTGTGTTTATGCATGGCCTGCTGCCCTCTTGCCCCAGACAAAAATCTGTTGTGAGCATGCAGCTAAGCAGTGCAGGCACTACTGCTGAATGTTCCCTGACTGCCTCCTGCTCACAGTCACACTATTCATCCAGGAGGAGGAGGCAAACATGTGTGCCTCAAGTGAGTGTCCTCCCCTTTATAGGAGTGTCCCCTTGGGAAGGCATCCACCACCTGGTGGTAATGTTTAGGGTAGCACATGTACAATACGTATTTTTGTATCGCGTGGTTCTATTTTTGTAGAATTTCTGAGTCAGTGAAAGTATGCAGTTTGGATATTACTGACTGAACGGCGTACATATATTTTTGTGTCTGTTGTGTCACATAATTATGTACCATAGATGACGCTGAGATTGTTTCAATATCTTCTACAGTGATCACAAAGCCTAATAAAAACAAACCATAAATGTGAATAGTGAAATGTTTATTTGCCAGTTTACTGTACAAAGAGTTGATTTGGCATCATGACAGAGAACATTTCAGACAAAAATACATTGTGTTGTATACAAAAGTGTATAAATAGCTTCAGTAGAGAGCATTTCATTTGTATAATGTTTCAGTGTAGTTTGCTGAGCAGGATCAGAGGAATCCTGTGACTGCTACACTGCGGGTTAGGGGGGGGGGGGCTGTTGAGTCTCAGCCTTTCATTAGTGCACCTGTTGATTCTCGAGGGTCTCCAGCTTCTTTGACATAGCTTCAAGTAGGCATGTTAAGAAAAGATGCAGACACAAATGAAAACACAACCTACCAAATGCTGACTCCAGAAGATGACTTTTTAAGGTGCGAAGGCTCATTTACATGTCTCTTGTTGCATAGGTTGAGGTTTGCCTAGAAAACAATTTCATTGAATGTTTATTTTGTCTGTAGATGATGCTCATAGCCAGTTAAATCAGGACACTGTTTCATATATCATATTGACTTCTGTTTTATTTGTTACCCATGTACTGATGTGGCAGCTTAAGCCATTGTCTTACCTTCTTTGGCAGATGCACATCTGCCCAAGATTACCAAAAAACAGTGTCAGTGTAACTGTGGAGTCAACAGTTATTTAGAAAAGGATATTATTCTGTGCCAGGTTCTTCAGCTTCTCAGTGACCTGGTTTTGAAACATTATCACGTTCTCACACTGGCACATGTTTTCATCAGATGGTTTGTCTGTAGGGAAAGAATAAATGAGATGAGAAGATCTTCCTGTCCTTGGATCTGTTTATCTTTTACCTTCCCTGACTCACCCTTTTGCGCTTCTAATCTTTCCCTGCAGGATTCCCTTTCTGTCTCTGCCTGTACAGTAGTACATGTAGTAGATGTGGGTGGGAGACAGTTAGGAGTGCACAAACGACTGATGAGTTATGTGACATGGAGAATTGCACAGTGCTGCTGCGTAAAACAAATGTATAGTTACTCGAATCAGTGATCGTCATAACAGCAGGTGGCAGTGATGCACCAGTTCGATGGAAGAAAGTGTTCACGGAACATTTGTAGGATTGAGCTTTAGATGAAATAGCACTAAAAAGGGCTATTTGGTAATCTGACATTCTTATAGATTTTAACCACGAGCATTTTAACACAACTGGAGTCCCTGTTTGGCATGTTGAAGCTTCTTTTGACACAGAAAAGAAGCTCTTCAGGCAGTGCAAAGTACCTTTACATATCCTGGACTTTAGCTTCTTTGTAATTTCTCCCATGTTCTCAAAATCTTCAGCATAATAAAGGTGCTTCTCATCAGGCTCTGAAGCTATTTCTCTCAGCTCCTGTTCAATGGCTTTGCCGACACCCAAGGCATATATTGTGACGCCTGAAAGTAACAGAAAAGAGGATAATGACAAGGAACTCCAATTAGAAGGAACTAAGTTTGATTAAAAACTGTAGTGGCAAGGCAAGATAATACGTCTACCAGAGTTCTTTGCTTTCTTAGCCCATTCAGACACATCATCCTGTGATCTCCCATCAGTAAACACAATGCTGACACGTGGGATGTTCGGCCTGGCTCCTTCCTTAGCTGAAAAGCTAAACTCAAACATGTGACGTAAGGCTGAGCCAGTCATGGAGCCTCTTCCCATGTACTGCATCCGGTACACAGCCTGCTTGATGCCCTCCGCTGTGGTATACTGTCCCAGGGTGAACTCTGTGCGTACCTTGGTGGAGTACTGAAGAAGGCCAACATGTGTGCGTGTCCTGGAAATGTCCAGCGAGTCCACAATGCCGTTTACAAACTGCTTGACCAGCTCAAAGTTGGCAGGGCCCAGACTCTTAGAGCCATCGATTACAAAAACCAAATCCATGACTTCTTCACCACACTCTGGCTCTGTCAGAAACAACGACATCAATTAGATGTTTTATGTATTTTTACTTAAATTCTGAGGGAGAGTGTATATATCAAAGAAAGTGGAGATGTACTTTTGCAGCTCTTCCCATCTTCAGCCAACATAAATCCTTCAAAACATCTGCAGTTGTAGGAGTCAGTGGTGCTGACACACTGGTGTTCACAGCCATGGTCCACTGTCTGGCACAGATCCAGACCTGTGAGTTTAATTACAGAGACAAAAGGATTAGTGTGATGTTGCTGGGGCCCAAACGACTTTTCATTTCTATGATATATTGTGAAAGCCACTGAGTTGTTGGCATCATTACAATTTGCGATCATTGAAATTTGGATTCTTAATTGCATGTTGTGGTAACTGTAAGTCCTCTGTGTCCTCACCATTAATCAGACTAATAACTATCTGAAGACATGAATGCTGCATGGTGGTAAACATAAACACAGAATATCCCCTTAATCCGGGGGGGGAGAAAACATAGAATTTTCAGTGAGCACTGGGATTAACACTGAAATCACAACTAGTACAAAATGACGTAACGTGAATATCGGAACAGGGGACAGAAACAGTCGTAGAAACATTTTCAAAGCATGCAGATAACAGATTATATTCTGAATATCAATTCTTCTTCAAGTCTTTTTTTTATACTGTGTGATCAAGACTACGTTAAAGTCAGGCTTTTCTTCACCTATCTACAGGTTAGTATGAATGGAAATAAAGATAAGAATATGAATAAGAAGCCTCCACACTGAATCACTCACAACAGAAAAGTAACAAGACTCACTGCTACAAAACTTATATTAGTTACTGTATGTCATCTTTTCTAAGGCAGTTTTATTCTGTAGTATCCCATCAAATCAGTGTGTTTGAATACACACATAATATCCTTTGGGTGCAGGTCGCTAAATACTTATGACAATGAAGCTTGGACTCACTTTGACACGTTTTTCCATCAGGTCGGAGTGTGAATCCATTTCTGCATTTACACACGCACGAATCCTCGGTATTCACAAACTCCTGTTCACAGCCGTGTTTCCCATGAGCACAGTGGTCTACCTCTGCAGGAAATAGTCAGTTTATCAGTACAGACAGGAGTAGGGAGTAATTACTGAGAACATAAAATATCTCTTAACTGCTCTCCAGTCTGACCCATGAAAAGTATTTATCACCGATCACCATGATTACAGTAAATGTATCACGTCTGGGTTTAATATCAAGTTTCTTCTTGTGCTACAGTTAACATGCTTCCAGTCATGTTGGACTGTTGGACTCAACCCCACGAAGGCAAATTGTTCAGACTATCCTGTAGCACTAATGAAAAACATGTGTTGTGACATCTACAATAGTTATTAATGAATATAGCACACATTTAAATCATAAACATGATGTAAATCAATAAGACATCATTGTGAAAGATGTCTTACTCTGAAATTATGAAGAAAATCGTTCTTTCTTTCTTGGAATAACAGCAATAATGGGAAAGAAGCAATGTACCCTTACTCTTGCATGTTTTCCCATCAGGTTTGAGTGTGTAGCCTTTCCTGCATTTACACACACAGGAGTCTTCCGTGTTCACAAACTCCTGTTCACACCCATGGGTGCCATCAGCACAGTGATCAATCTCTGGGTGACATAAACAGTACAGAGCAGAGACTGAAGCCTTGTTAACACTGTCAACAAATGACAATTCATTACTGTAGAAGATATTAATCAGTATCTGGGGCAGCAAACTTTCTAGCCTGGAAATGTAGCCTGGAGTCATTTTAGTATTAGATTTCAGTATGAAATGGATCAGTAAAATAATAACCAATTCACACATTACAACCTTGAGTCGAAGCATTTCAGTGGAGCTTTGAACAAGGTTTGATTAACCATAACGACTGGCATATCTCAGTGGCTCTCATTTGTGAGTGAACACAAATATGTGTGTGACCTGTCTCAACGTGCACCAATTTGAGTCTGAGAGTAACGCAATTTCGATTCTCTGTATGTATGTACTGTACATGTGGAAGAATTGACAATAAAGCAGACTTGACTTGACTTGACTTGAATTTGCTCGGCTGTTGCTGTGAAGTGATTGTATTTTCATTTTACCTGATTAGCACAAGATAAAAGCACTTACTGCTGCAGGTCTTGCCATCCTGATTAAGGATGTAGCCCTTCTTACACCTGCAGATGTAGGACTCTGGAACGCTGACACAGTCGTGCTCACAGCCATGGCTCCCCAGGTCACAGTGGTCTATTTCTGAGGGGGATGAATCTCCGATTAACGCAATAGTACTTCTCCTCATGCTACAATACCACTACTTCCAGCAATACCAGTGCTGTCTCTAACATCACGACCTCTTCTATTACCAGTACTGTAGCTGTAATTACTAGAATATCTATTAACAGTTATCAAATCATGTGACAAAAGAGAAAAAAAAAATTGTATTCATTAAAAATCTAAATCCACTGGCAAAACGACTCTGGTAAAGGTGAAGCTCTGTGAACCCAAGACGGGAGAGCTCAAACAATCATTCTTGTTTTGATTCGGCGATACACCTCCACATTTCAGCAGCTGCTCTGATGATTGCAAAAGCACTCTTCCTTCAGGAAATCTCCCCCACTTTACTTTCTGTTAACATCCACCAGAGGAGCAAAAGGCGACGTTTTCCAACGGCGGGTGGAGGGACATCAGAATGCTGGCTCTCATTTGGTTTGGAGCTCCAGGTCCACTCCAGTACACCGTGTTTTAATCACCAGACGCTTTCGGCTATCACGCCATCCTCACGGTGGCCCTTTATCCATTAAGAGAAAATTTTGTAGAAAAAAAAAAATTCCAAAAAGATTATGGTAATGTGGTTTGATATACTTAGTATTTATGGTGATTTATG
The DNA here is from genome assembly GCA_011952105.1 of Coreoperca whiteheadi. Classification (NCBI taxonomy): domain Eukaryota; kingdom Metazoa; phylum Chordata; class Actinopteri; order Centrarchiformes; family Sinipercidae; genus Coreoperca; species Coreoperca whiteheadi. The sequence goes on along the minus strand of CM022486.1, from coordinate 24,741,239 downwards.
TCACATGACTGCAGGAGGAAGAGAAGAGTCCCTGGTAAAGCAATTATTACTGTTGCATGTCTTCAGGTGTACGTTGAGTTGATATCCTGGACAGCAGCGGCACTCATAGCCATCAGGTAGGCTGGCACAGATGTGTTCACAGCCATGATCCACCACTGCACACATATCCTCATCTACAGTGGAGTTTGCAGAATAAAACCTGTAACATCTGTTTTTCTGGCCACTTGGGACACATTATTCATCACCTTTTAAGTGGATGCGGGCAAACTGATATGTCCACCTGGTGAATGTAAGTCCCATATTCACTCTCCTTTTAGCTTTTAGCTCTGTTTTGGTGTCTTCCAACTCCTGAGGGAAATATTTGGCTGTTTAGCTGCTAAATGCTCCACTATGTTCACCAGCTAGTCTCTAACTTCATCTGTCTGCTGTTTGGTGCTGGTCAGGTAGCGAAAACAGCTGCCTGCTGTGGCTGAAAATGACACTGATGAGAGTGATCAGGGTGAATCAAAATAGAAAAAGTGTGGGCTGGAAAACTAAAACAATGAGCAAGAAGATGCGAAAACGCTCCGTAGAGCTGAGGGGAACTGCCTAGTTGACACTTCTCTGTTGGTTCAACACTAAGAGCCCCCTCTTTTACATGTAGTCATGTGATCCATTGTTGGTATAAAAATATGGATTAAAGCCGCTTTAAAGTACGAGCAGATGAATCAAAAGTGGGGAAACAAAAGAGCTTGTCCTTTTGTCATGTTGTCTGTGAGGAAATCATGCTGCTTTGTGAATAAAGAAGACTGTGGTTGCACTAGGCAGCCACAAGGGATGAAAACAGTGCAAATGTAAAAAAAAAAAACAAAAAAAAAAACTGTACCTGAAAAAGAAACATTATCTTTTTCTGGGTAAATACATTTTTAAAAGAAACTGATCAGATGAAAGAAAAGGAGTTCCTTCACCTTTACATGTCTTGCCATCGGGGTTGAGGGTGAAGCCTTTCCTGCACTTGCACCTGTAGGAGGCAGGGCTGCTCACACAGATGTGCTGACACTGATGGTCCACCACCTCACACATCTCTGAACCTAACACATGCATGCACACACACAAACACTGGCACTCAAACAAAAGGGTGAAAACACAAATACATGCATAACTGAGGGGGGACATTAGGATAGAAATAGACATCACCTCCACACAGTTTGGACTGGAACACAGAGATGAGGGTTTCGATCTGGCTAAAGTTGGCCACCAGGTACACATGCTCAGAGTGTGGCTCACTCCCTATGGCCTTCAGAGTGTTCATATCCACCCTGCCCACTCCGATAGCAAAGATCTGGATACCGGCCTCCCTCGCCTGAGCCGCAATCTCCTCCACCGTGTCCTGAGGCCGCCCATCGGTCACAATCATAGCGATGCGTGGGATGTGCAGGTTTGCTGGTCGTGCTCCCTCTTCCTCAGTGAGGGCTGTCTCCATGGTGTACTGGATGGCCAGACCGGTCATTGTCCCTGTGGCAAGGTGCTCCATGCTCCTCACCGCCTGCTCGACCTCAGCCTTGGAGGTGTAGGTGTTGAGAGAGAACTCTGGCTGGACCACGCTGCCATACTGGAGCAGACCGACTCGAGTGGCGTCAGAGCCGACCTCAAGGAACTGAAGCAGGTTGATGATGAAGGTCTTGACCTTCTCATAGTCGTTGGGGCGGATGCTTCGGGAGCTGTCGATGACGAAGACGAAATCCAGCGGGATGGCTTTGCAAGGGTTGTCTGTGATCAAAGGCGTGGAGGTTTGTGATCGGCAAACAAATACTGCAAATTCACAGCTCAGTTTGGTGCAAAATCTGAACTAGATTCTAGAAGCCTGTTTTGGAAGAGTTTTTTTTTATCTTAGATAGAAATAGACACAAGTGCAGCTAACAGAACACACACTTTTCTTACCAACTGCTCACTTACCCACTGCTTTGGTTTGGGCAGTAGTCTCATTTCGCCCTCTGGCTGCAATGGGTCTGGGTCGCCATTTGTCCAATCGAACTGCGTTACAGCACAAAAGGCAGAAGAGGCCGATGGCCAGGGACCTCATTCTAACAAGAGGTGACAACTGCAGCCTTTACAGAGAGAAGAAGGCACAATAAGAGCAGAGACAAATACTCCCACAGTGCAGCGCAAGACAAATAAAAGCCTGCGTGTAAGAGAGATGTAAGAGAGACCACAGCGGTCTGGGTTTGAATTTAACCCGCTGCCCTTTGCTACATGTCACCTGACCCCCCCGAAATCAAATTCTTCCTCCTTCTCCCATAGTCTAACTTTACACCAAATTTCTGTGAACTCTGTTAATTATTTGTTGAAATACGCAGCTAAGTAACAATCAAACAACCACACACAGGACACACAGGACTGAAAACATAACCTCCTTAGTGTAGGAAACAAATATAGTGACTCTGTGTCAGTGAGGTGACTAGTGAAGTCCTCCATTTACGTTAATGATGAGGAGGGACATTAATAGGAAGAACGTTCACCTCCTGCATTTTTGAGCTCCTCAGCTTCAGATGTCACAGTTTAGTGTGCATAGATGTAATGCACACAGCCCTGAACCGGGTTTGTAGAGCCACCGTAAAGGGCACATTTGAAATGTCTGATGTTTACTTATCAATTTATGGCAGCATTCCATTTGGGATTCTTTTTCTAAACGAGTGTGGGCTACACCAGTGACAAGGTTTCCCATCTGCCATTATATTAAGTAGAGAAAACTCCATATGAATGGGCTTTTGGATGTTTTGCTGCATAGGTGGTTTAAAGTGATTTAAGAGAGGCTGAAAAGTACCACAGACTGTAACCCTATCCAGTCCCCAGGAGAGCCATCATTACCTGTCATATTCCGACTGCAGGCTCCGCTGCTGTCTGAAAGCTGCCTGTGATCGGTGTAGCAATAGCAGATATGTCCACATTCAAAAACAGAATGACGTGGCATTGGTCATATAGGACAAATCTTAGGCTGCATGTGAGCTGTTAAAATTTCAGGACGGCGCTCTCAGCTCTGTTCAGGGCGATGACACTGACTCGGGGCTCTGGGAGTCTGTTCGCAGCTCAGGCAGATGAACAGTCCCACACAGACACGTATGTGATCGCAGCTGACCTGAGACCTGCAGAGGTAGCCTATCCAGTATCCCACACTGCACTGTCGACCTCTGACCTCACATCTGTTTGACGTCTCTCTGCCACACGTCTGACAGTGTTTTCTTCATCCGCTATTGATCATTATTGCAAATGTACAATCTATTCAAGTCCCATACACATCCATTCTGTACCACAACGCCAGGCTTAAATGTTCCTCACTTTCCATAACTCTGTCCTTCACTGTCATGCGTCAACAGATATGTACACACTTTGGGAAAAATGTTTTACACAAATATTAAGTCTGGTAATGATTTACAAACACAAATACATCAGTGGGAAAGAAAGCATGGAAACATGTACTTATCCTTTACATTTTCTTTGAATAGGAATTATAGGAGTGATTTCATAAATCGTGTGAATGACTGAAATGATGGGATTCCATCATAGAGCGATCCGTCTCACATTTCCTCATGAATTAAAGCCAAGGCTGTGTGTTTACTATGAAACACAAAAACAGCATGTGCCTAACAGTGTTTTATGGGACCCGATCTCTGTTTTGCACATTCTCTATCTTTGATGGCTTTTCATGATGCAGGTGATGGAAGCTAAGATGATGAAGTAAATACGGAATACAGGTGGCAGCTGGTGATTCCACTTTTTAACCATGTGTTTTAAAAAGTTAAAGTATAAGTATCAGTTCTCCTTAAAAAACAGAAATTGAAAGGAAAGCCTTCAGTGCACGTGCAAATAAACAGACTCATGCTATCAGGAAAATCAATCTGAAAGTACTTACCGTGTTATCAAAACCAACAATTCCTCAACTCCTGCAATCAAAGTTTCTCAATAAATCCCAACACTGAGCCAAGAGAGGAGTTCCAGCAGGAAGAATCAGTCAGTCTAGTTGCTCCAAACTGTAAACATGTATCCCAGCCCTCTGTCTTTTTGTATCTGTCCAGTCCCTTGCATTGCTCTGCCCCTTACTCCATCCACTCGCTGTTTCTCTGTTTTACTCCCCCTCTGACTCCAACCACGGAGACGCCTCTCGTTCAGCTCAGCATGTAGGAAAAACAGTAACTCTGTGGATACTTTTACTAACATGCTGTCCCAGCATGCTTCCTACAGCATGTCCGTCCAGGACATGCTGCCCCTTCAGTTTGCATCCTCAGTGTCCATTTCATATTAAGATCTAGGTGGAGTGGTGCGTGAGCCCCTAACCTTGCTAACGCTCCACATGTTCTTACATTAAAGAATGAAGAGTTTAATGACTAAATTTAAGGTGTATTTAAGCAGCCTCTCCCTTATGCTTTTGGATTAAGGGACAGTGAAGGCATTAAATTCAGAGATTTAAGGGATCCTTTACATATTTTAAAGGGTGTGTGTACAAATCATGGAATGACTTCGAATCCTTTTTGCAAGTTTGTATCCTATCCATTGGGTGTAGCTTTTGATTTCATTGTTTTACATTCGACTTTGCACAAAAAATGAGGAATACGATTTGTTTTTACTTGGTGTAAAGGTTAAACGATAAGAATCTCAACTTGTGTTAGATATCGTCCACTTATTTCTACATGTTGTGAACAATTATGTTATAAAGCTGGTGTGCCAGAGGTTTCATTCAATTCAATTATATTTGTATAGTGCCAATTCATAACAGAAGTTATCTCACTGCACTTGTCCTATAGAGCAGGTGTAGACCGTGCTGCATCATTTTGAAACAGAATGTGGCTGATTTTTGCAATGTTACGTAGGTGAAAAAAGGTTTGTTTCATGTGGGAGTTAAATAATAAATCCTGATCAAAAACTGTCAGGTCCAATAGCTCAGGCTGTTGGAGACCTACTCGGGCAGTCTGTGGTTGTGGGTTTGACTGCATGTCCTCCCGGTGTTCCCGGTTTTCTCCGGGTTCTCCGGTTTCCTCCCACCGTCCAAAGACATGCATTAGGTTAATTGGTGACTCTAAATTGTCCCTAGTGAATGAATGTGTGAGTGAATGGTTGTCTGTCTATGTGTCAGCCCTGCGGCGAGTTGGCCACTGGGATAGGCTCCAGTCACCCGCGACCCCCAACGGGAACAAGCGGCAGAAAATGACTGACTGATCAAAAACTCAGAGGTTCCTTACGGTACGGCTGAAGGCCAGGGCAATGCCATCTAGAGTACCTACATCTTTAGATGACGGGTCTCGGAGGTGTTTGGGGCCAAGTACAGTAACTTCAGTTTTGTCAGAGTTTAACATCAGAAAATTGCACGTCATCCAGGTGTTTATGTCCTTAAGGCATGCTTGAAGATAAAAACTTGATATAAAACTCTGAGAACTCGACTGTATGTTTATGTTGTCCTGCACTCTAATAGGTCATAGCCACTGTGAAAGAGGGTGTATTGTAATTTTACGAGTGAGGCTTGGATGAACTCTCCACATCCTCATTTGAGCAGCAGTTTGTGGAAAGACCTGGTGAGTAAATCCAACCACTCTGGAGCTAGCTGCCTGCCACAGAATGAGCACGATTATACAGTTACCGCTAACTAACAGTTTTCGGGGGCACGTCTGGCCTTTAGGCTGAGCATACCGTATCAGTGTCAACAGCAGAAACTATTTAAATAATTTCTTGATAACACAAACTACCTTTTCGTGTTCATGCTCAAGCATGTACTTCACATTCTAAATAAAACACAAACAGCTGCCAGTGAACTCAGATTTTAATAGACAAATAAATGTCACATCTTTATTTTTCATACAGCAGAAATCCTCGGGTTTGACTTTTGTGTTCTTGCAGGACATTTTGTGTCCAGGGAGCAACTTGCCAATAACCGCATCTGGTGGAACAGACTTGTGTTTACCCAGCCCAGCAACTCCCATTGGTTTAATTGAAAAAACACAACCAGGGCCCATATTTACTGAGCTCCTGAACGTAGAGAGGCCCGATCTAGAGTCATTGCACAAGGTTCCCTCGAGCAACTCATTCATAAAGACTTCAAAGAGCAAACTGATTCCAGATCAGTGCTACTTCTGTGCTGTCAAAATAGATAAATAGCAGCCGAAGACATTTCTTGCCAATCAGTAGAAATCCACAATTCCATTTTAACGTTACGAAGGTCAGCACTCAACACTCCTGATTTTTATAACACTAGATAATTCTGTCCGCAGTCGAATAAAACAGTCAACGAACGCGATATGCTCGATATGCACTAGGTTGCTCTTTGATCATGTCAGAATACAGGCAGATGCATGTCTTTGGGAAAACTTCAAGTCAAGGTGACACTTCACTCATGGATCTACAGAGGACACCCCATCAGAGAGAAAGTTAGGAATAAAGGCAATCCAACTCTGATCACGAACAGAGACAATACAAGAAACACGTGACGATTCTTCACTCAACCCTGTGGGCAATAAGATCGTCCTTTTTGCATTTGTGCATTAGTTAAATAGGTCTGTCAAAGGTAGCACACATAAAATACTATTACAGGTACATACACAGCGTAAATAAAATGAATAAAAATATATAGAATCTATCATCTATCAAACTTTCTAGTGCCTTTTTACATCCAGGTTCAAATGCATAAAATGCACATCATTTCTGGAATTACACTGGATACACGGAAGAGTTACAGCAAGAATATGAGTTCAACAATAAATAACAGGGACGGGATGAGAGGTCACGGTGGTGGTAGAGGTTTGTGCATGTGCATGAGATTATTTCATAAGTGTACTGTAATCTGTGTGTGTAGCATCTATATATATCCATGAATCTACTGTACACTGGGGAGGCAGTGTGGTGCATACATTTTGCTGGGGTTTTTATTAACAGCAGGGTCCAGTCAGCAGGATGCTGGGAATGTTTTCATGCTGTGGCAGTGGTGTAAGGTGGAGGAGTCTGCTTGGGAGGGACACTGACACTGTCATCATACGGAGGTAGCAGCACCTGGAGATAAAGAGGAAAGAAGAGCGTAAATAACTAAAAAAATAAAACTAAGCCCTCCCACATTTCGAACAGTCCCTTATTTTTCATTTCAAAATACTGAGACAGCCTGCACAGTACAGAACCTAAAAGCAGCTTCAATATATTTGGACTTGATTCTTGGATGAGCAGACCAGTATGGCCCAATTAGAGATAACGATTAGTTCAGCAATTTGTTCAACTTACCACTTTTCTCATTTCTCACCCTTCTCGTTAAACCTTTTCACACGTCGTCAGAGCGTTCACAAGAAAGCCTTTCCTTCAATCAAATGCGTGAATGTGAACTTGTCTCTTTCTCAGGTGATCAACATCAACCGGGAAGCAAAGCTCAGACTGTGTGGAGTCTGACCATCTGAAGTGTGACTCAGCATTCTGGTTTTGCCGGTGACCCCATGGCTAACAGAAATGGAGGCGCGCTCAGTGGTCCGTTTGACTTCATATACAACAGCACCATGTGTCCGACCTGTGTCTCCCATGTTATAAACAATGAGGGTTTCAGTCCACACAGACCTATTCAGTCTTTTCTTTGGGAAGGTGAACCATTCTGATCTTATAAGGATGACACGGACAATAATCTTTAACAGCCGCTACTGGTGACTACATGGATCGAACTTGAACTGCGGTGGTCTGACAGAAACGACGAAGACACATTCTCAAAACATGATAGAGAAGAACCATCTGGTGGGGTGGATGTATAGCCGTTCCAGCTATTGTAATAACTACACTTCTATATCATTTGCTTTTCATGGTTCTCCCTTCAACGCTAGCACTGACGTTGGGAAGTTGAAAATGTGAGTAGATGCAGCGTGGCCTTACAAAGAATTTGAAGTTGCACCTTTATTTCCATGTCCTCTATAGATCATCCGCTGGTGGGTGACGTGACCTGGGACATGTAGCTTTAGCTTCAGTCTTAAAGCCCGATATCATGTAGCCGTGATTGGGCATATTTAAGAACGTTTCACAAGCTTTTTTATTTTAAAACAAATCAGGTGGCAACATTAAAAAAAAAAATTTAAAAATCAGCTAGAGGCAGAGCTTTCAACCAACGCATGGAGTTTCAGAATGAGCAAAAATCTGCTAGGGACTGAACTTATTTCAGCTGGTCATCAGTTAGAAATGAGAAGCCTGTGTGAAATCAAAGACTTGATGTTTCAAACATTTCTATAGAATTTTAAGTTGTAAATCTGCCCCTGCTTATGTGCTTAATTATGCCCATGCTCATATGGAATGCAGTAGTTGACCTTTGACCTAACCACTGTATAACAGATGTATAGCCATGCAAGCTGCTAACCAAAAGCCACACACTTGCCTGTGGTCTGAGGGGAGCTCTAATCGAATATGCCTGGCTCTCACTGAAAAAGCATACCTGCAGAGGTGAGGCTAAAGTTAGGAAGTAAAGGGCCCGGCTGCTGTTTTTCTGGCACTTTCCACTAATGATGTCACTGAGTTGGAGAGTGCCCTCCTGTTTCTCTCTTTACAGCTCAGGCGTTTAACCCATCGGGAGCCTGTGGACGTTCCTGTGTCTGAAAGACCCCAAAACATCACATGAAGCCACACGGTGCATAAAGCTGTCGAGTTCGGTGGATTATTTCCAATTGTGTGGAATGTTACACTCAGAGGAGTCTCAAGCTGCAGACTGAGGAGTACCAGTTTCTCAAAATACCTGTGAAACCCAACATTACTGCAAGGTCATTAACGGAGCCAGCTATTGACTAGTTCGTTACGTGTTCATGCTGGAAACACACATTTTCTCACAGCTTGACCGTTCTGCATTTCATGATAGTCAAAACAGGTCCGTGTTTCTACAGCCTCATTTTTCTTCTCCCGTCTGTCAAAGTACAAGGAGTTGTAATAAGTGTGTGGGCAGCACGGTTGCAGCGGTCAGATGGCCAGACCCGGGCAACATGACGCCGACAGGAGACCCAGAAACACCCAGACAGAGCTCACTACATCCGCTACCATCATAATGGCTTTGCCAGCGTGAAGCCTCATCTCTCTGGCCAAGTCTGTTCTTTCATACTAGCCTGTGTAAAACTACCTGCTACGACAGCCCAACTTTATACTTCCTTCCTCCCCCGACATGATGACTTTACAGTTGCCAGACTGGCCTGAGCAGAGGAAGCCTACGCAGATGATGAAAACGTGACTTGCCGTCTGGACTGAATAACGAAATCATTTTTCCATAGGAGTGCTTTGTTGCCTTTGGAAGTGGAAGAAAGCAGCAAATCAACAGCAGGTACTGTTTTATGTTGGATCTCTAGATGACAATATAGACATGAAGGATCAAATCAAATCCATTTTTCTCTCATGTACTCTTCTTCACATTTCATTAATATCTGTTGACGTGTAAGTCATTTGGTTCGCTTGGTCAAACAGTCGAATCTGTTGTGGGAATATTTCTCTTACAGTTAACGCTCACAAAAGTATTGGTTCAGCTGCACACTGCACGTGAGGAATGCGTAAGTATTAGTGTTGAGGTGAGAGTGCTCAGACGTCTGGAAGAGCTCATTGGAAAATGTGATTAACATTCTCGCAGGTGGTCTGACAGGAAAACCAATGGTGGTAGAAAATTACTTTTTTTCCTTCATCATCAACGAATCCCACGAAAAGACTGAAAGCAACAACAGTCATGACCATGAATGTGGACATTGTAGTTTATTCTGACTCAATCCCACATACCACCATCCCGCTGTCCTAAACACTTAGTAGTGCACTAAACGTGTATTAATCCACCAATCAAAAATTGTCCCAGTTGAATGCACTCTTTACCCCTGTTTGAATAAAGTTTGAGAAAAACTACAGTGCCCAGCTGTTTATGGGAACCACTGAGGCTTTTCAACAAATTAATCTATATATTTGTGACAATATTTACATTGTTTCAGTAAGAACCAATGGGGCTTGGGGCCAGTGCCACAAAACATGCAGGGTAACGCCGGTAACAAGGTAGACTAACGCTTCTGGTTTTGGTCTTCTCACAGGATTTGTTGGCAATGAGAAAAACACAGGATATCGCCAGCCTTATCTCTTAAACCCTGGATTGTAAACTATGAAGTCATGGTGATATGGGTCTTATGACAGAATACAGATCATCAGAGGTGACTTACCGTGGTGTCATTGGTCGTGACATAGAGCAGGATTTCAGAAGAACCCCGTCCGCTCACATATCTGTAGCAGTTCCACACACATGCTATCAGGTAGGCCTGATATCACATGGAACAAAAACACAGATTAGAAGCCTGAACTGCGTAGCGTCAGGAACAGCTATTATTTAATCAGAAATACTTCTTAGGGTTATGCTGAGTAATACATTATCGGTTAAATGATTCTAAGTAAACATATTTGTCGTCACATGAGGACACACAAATGGCTCTTTGGTCAAGCCTCCAGTATCTCAGCAACTGTTTAATGTTTTGATACCCACGCAAATTAATGACATTCCCTTCAGCCGCAGCTGTATTTTGAGCTACGCTAAGATGGCGAACATGGTTAACATTATAACTGCTTAACACCAGCATGTTAGTATTGTCTTTGTGAGCACCGCTGTGTCCCTAATAAAAGCATGTTGTGCAAGGAAACGCTCACTAACACTCAGGAAAACTCATAAAATACAGATTAAAATCCGTTCACTCACTCGTTAACATTCAGACTATGTTTTCAGGTTATATCTGAGGGTTATACATCACTAGCAAAGTAGCAAAAACAAGTTCCTGTTGTTCTCGGTCATCCAGGAATCATCTGGCTCTCAGCAGGCAGCTTGCTACAGGAACTCCCCGGCCAAACACAACACCATCTGCTACAGCCATCCGCTAGAGCGAGGCCAGACTGAGCTCTCTGCCTTCTAGAATAACCCAATTAAGAAGCCGATTAAATGCCCTGACTGCTAGGTTATTTAAAAAAAACAAAAAGCCTCCACGGGAATCTATTTGCAGCAACAGAGATCACTCACTGCAGCTCCCAGGTCACTACCCATGATCCTCACAGTGTGATTATGATGCTAATTGTGGCACTGTGAGGCTGTACTTGGAGCACAGTGGTGCTTTGAGCTAAATGCTAACAGGCTTCACAATGAAAATGCAAACATGTTAATGTTTAGGAGGTAATGTTCAGCGTGTTAGCATGCTAAAATGTCCTAATTAGCAGGAAACACAAAGTGCAGCTGAGGCTGATGGGGATGTCAGCAGTTCTGCAGGTATTTGGTCATAAATCAAAGTATTGGACAAATTACAAGTGTGACCTGACGATGGCGCTGGGGATCACCGCAGATATTACAATTTATCATGAGGAGGACGTGAAAGTATCAAATACATGGGAATCCATCCAATATTTGTTGAGACATTTCCCTTAAATGTCAACCCCATGGTGACGCCAGAGGAAAGGCTCGGGGATCATCTAAGTCAGTCAGTGCATGACTCTTTCCCCCCATGATCATTTAAAAAGGATATCCCATGGGGCTAGCATAAAGATAACCAAAAAAAAAAAACTTTTTTTTTTTTTAATTACAATTTTTCATCTATTTCCACCCCCATTTAAGTCATCATAAATCATATTTTGACAAAAGTTCACATTAAAAAACACAAAAGCACGAGCCTGTGTTACAGGGCTGCGTAATGCACCGTTTCTGTCACTAAGAAAATGGGTTGTGCTGCAAATACCAGCCTGACGGGCCTGCAAAGGACTATATGGGTGGCCAAACATGTGGAGAAAATATGTAAATTAGGGTAAGAAAACATTACCTTGAAGCCGAGAATACAGCTGATGAAGAGCAGCACGATGAGGACCAAGCACACATTACTGAGAGCAGCGACCTCCTCTTTGTAGGGGAAGTTATCAGGCTGCTCAGGAGTCACAGAAACATGCATTAGAGTTAATTTGGGGCTGAAGGAGCACTGGTCATTAAACAGTAGAGGCAGCTTTACCTGTACATCGATCAATAACTGACACGTGAAATGATAAATGACAAGTCTAATGCTTACAAAAATCTTTGTGACCCACAAAAAGGTCACTATCATGCGGTCCGATATCACGGACTTCACTTTGAAGAGGAAAGCACTCGAAGTTTCTCACCAGCTGCTGCAGGTAATCCTGTATTGTGTTTGGGTAAACCACAATGCTGACAGCAACCAGGGTGTTGAGAGCAAAGTCAAATATTTGGTAGCAGAAAAATGGTATGATCCAGGCGGCATGCAGCTGAAACACAGACATGTATTTTAGGCATTTAGGATAGGCTGATGTATTTATCTGCAAGCAGAGAACGAAGCGGAGCTCTTTCACCAACACTGTGCACAGATATCAGAGATGGAACTGGGTTGCAGGGAGATTACGGTGTGTTTAAAGTAATAAAACAGGAGGGATGGTATTTGGATTTGTTATGTTTCCAAAGATTTCAAAAAATAGATGTAGTGTAAGTGTGTACAGCAAGAGACTGGCAACACTAATACTTTTTATTTTAAACAGTTTGAGCAAAGCACGTTTGGTTTTAATCAGCAGCATTGTGCAAGTATAGCAATATAAAGACAAATCTCATGATTCATTAGCTTACCTTGTATGCACCATATGTTGCCATCCCACATATAAGTATCATCAGCAGAGAGATCGCTGAGGCAATGCACATGTCTGAAGCAGAGACAGAGGGGAAGTCAAAAGTCAAACATAGTCAGTGTGAGGTCACTTTGGCTGTGGCACATTCAATTCCAAATCCAATGTTTGCAACATCATGTTCAGCTGATCGGGGGTGGGGGGCGGGATCTGTACGGGAGATAAATGAACAAGCTGCATCTGTGAACCGGACAAGGAATTAACGTCTACTCTGTCATTCGTTCCATGTCAGCCTTTCCTCATATCAACTCAACATAACAGAACAAATCATTCTGTTACATAAGGATGGCGCCGGGCAAAACCAAAATACAGCACATGTGGCACTACTGGGGAAGATGGAGAATTCAACATCTCTTAGTCCTGTGACCCATTCAAATGCCATGTACATCTATTATAAACTGACACTGAATGTCTGGCAGCTCAGGCTGAATCACATTGGCTCATGAAAGGACTTGTGAAAGTGTACGGAGCGCCACTATGCCACGTCTTTCCCAGAGTCTTAATTCAGCTGCATGTCAAAAAGGGCAGACAGAGTCACACCTTTGGAAAAGTCAAACATCAATTATTTAAACAAAAAAAACAAAAAAGCCATTAACAGATGATACTGTGCCAAGCCTCAAAAGTCAATTGTCAAGCTGAGATAGTGTTAAACCTGCAATAATTGTGATTTTTGGCCACAGGGGGCAGTGGAAACAAACCGGGAACACAACATTGCCTTTGCCTTTTAAGTTGATAAGGCAAACTTTGTTCGTGAAATGTTGCCTATTTACACATCCAGCAGACACGGAGCAACATCAGCTTTCATTTGGAGATATGTGTCTGGCCACTTGGTGAATCTAAGGTTCCAATATTCACTCACTTTTCACTGTTTTTGGTTTCTAACCCCTTCTTAGGGAAATATCTGGCTCTTTCAGTGCTCTTTAGTTAACAAGTTAAACCTCATTTGTTTAATTTCACACCCTAATGTCCTCCTGTTGCCCTAACCAGCTGCTGTACAGGCTTTCATGTAGTTATGCTATTTTATTTCTAAGCCAGTGCACCAAAAATAATGAGTAGTGCCTCTGCCAATAAAATCTAGAGTTTTATTGGCAGTTGATTATCAGATGCATTATTCAGCCAAATTAGCGGCATATTTCCAACCTATACCGGGTGGCAGAAGTTTAAAAATGTGTCTGTCTTCACAGCTTGTCGATTGTCAAATCGGGAACACAGGTCATTTTACAGGCTGAGTGTGTTCCTCATGCAGGTGGTGGCAGCGACTGGCCCAGCCTGGAGTAATGGATCAGAGGACACCCTAATCCCCTGGAACTGGGACAATGCAGTCATTCCCAATCAGAGGCTGACAGCAGCATGTGCCGTGGGCCTCCAGTCAGACTGTTCCACTGTACGCAGCTCTGCGCTGTTAAGGAGGCCTTTCAAATGCTCTGCACAGATGGACATTAGGCTTGCATGTCTGCGGCTTTGGGTGTTGGATTTAAAAAGGAGTGCTGACCGTTGTCTAGACAAATGTGTGAGGTCCCTCTAATAACAACAATAAATCATTCCGGTAGTCAGATGACAACCCTACTGAGCCTAGCAAGCAGGGATTAAGTCATCGGTTAGAGTCAATTGTGGGAGATTTAGTTTCCGGCAGAACGGAAACACTAGAGAGGCCAACGGCGTTTTCTTACAGAATGCAAGCAAGGGGTTTACCTGAGGCAACGGAATTATACGCAACAAAAACAGTAAAGACGTGGGAATAAGAAACAGCATAACAACACAGCTGACGGCGGCATTGCGAGGCTACCTATGGGCGTCTACTGTGAAAGTAAAGTACTGGCCTACTGGGCTACTTACTGGCGTCATCCATGACATCCAGGTCATTAGCGAGCTCAGCACTGGTCAGGTGGTAGTGCTCGGGATCACCGAGTGCCGTGAGCAGGATGAGCAGCACCACGCCATTGATGAGCTTTAGGGGCAGAGGACATATGGGTAGATTAAGGCAACAACACGGACAGGAGACAGAACGGCGGGAACAGAATGACAGTGGGCAGATGCTGAAGGGCTTCTGACACTTAAAAATTTCTAAATGTTCATGAGCTGCAGTGTAACAAATAGGAAATCCAAATGTACTCTTTATATACACATTACAGACGGGGACTCCAAATAATGAACATTAACCCCTATCCTAGAAATCTAGAAATAGTGTAGCCGTCTTAAAATGACATATCTACAGTAAAAGCTGTAAGTCCAGGCCCGCCCGCCCACACACACACACACCCACACACCCACACAAGTATTGTTGTGGTCTGGCCCCCGTGCAGCTCAATATGCAGATGACTCACTGATCAGGTGAATGCAATGGAACATTCTGTGCAGTCAACAGGCAGCCTGACAAAAAACCTGCTACCTGAAGAGGCCAAGTGCTCATTTATTCATTAGGGGCCAGAGAGAGGACTTGTGTTATTTTATTCGATGTCTTTTTACGGTGTTTGGTTTAGTTCAGTTTAACCGACGTAAGCGATCAAAAGATGATATTCCACATGAAGAAGTTCACAGAGGGGCCATATTATTTGCATGTTTTGATCTAGTAAAAGAATTTTTTTTAAAAAGGCACACATCGGGAGTTATTTTTCTGATGAGCGGTTCCCAGTCTTACATGTAATCATGTTTGAAATCAATAACGTGGAGGAGGCTAAGCTCGCCGGACACTCAGTGACTAATGTCCAGCTTTAGGCCTACGCACAGAACCCGCGTTAACAGGCAAGTACACTTACGGTATGACAAAATAACACACTTTAAAGTTTGCTGATACATCGCGTTTAAAGAAGAGAAGAATTCAATCGTTTTGTCTGGACGGAAGAATTTTTGTTTTAACGATAATGTGACACACTGTAGCCTAAAACCAAAAGCAGCCCACACGACGAGGTCGCGACTCCCCCGCGGCGCGTTTCTGGGGGTCTCCGTGTGCGCAGTGAGTGACGGGCGATGGGCGGTGCTCACCATGTACCAGACCCCCAGGATGATGGTTCCTGTGCGGACATGGCAGCACAGGCAGCAGCTCGTAGAGTACCAGCGGTCCCGCGGGGAGAGCATCGTCGTGTCTTCTTTACCACGGCGGCGCGAGCATTTAGAGACGACGTCGGTGGTTTTCTGAGAGGGGGAGACCCCAAACCCGCTGTCCTGTCAACGTCCGCTGAGCCGCGGTCCTCCAGGAATGACGAATAAGCCCAGACCGCCCCTGACCTGCCCGCTACTTATCACCGCGAGCATCTTAACGGAACGCAGCGGCCAGCGTCAAGCCCGCGTCAGGGACAATATCACTTCCGGTTTCAAAATAAATCCCGGCTGCGTGTTGACATTTTCTTTAGTATGAAATAATTAAGGGAAAGGTTTTGTTGCAAAATCACCTTCCATCCTCTCAATACTTTACTAAATGCAATTTATAAATTGGCAAATGTATCATTATTCATTTCTTTAAGTTAGATATTGAATACTATTTTCCTGGAAGTACAGCATCACGTTTGTCCTATAATATCATTCCGACAGGTTTAAAGATGGCATTAGCGTGAGTCAGTTGCAAAAACAGTAAGCGAGGTAACGTTATGAACATAAGGTCATGCAATACTTATTTCCGTAAACGTATCAGTGCCTCAGTTGTTCTCATGATTTTTAGACCGTTGCAAAAACCCTCCGTACGCAACCTGGTCACAGTTTGACAACACGCTATTATTTTGAAGACCAAATCCTCCGCGGTGTCGCTTAGAAAAGGCGCATTGACAAGTCCTGCTGGCGAAAACACCGGAGCGTGTCATGAGCAGATGGGGTCAAATCCCGTGATGTAACCCATCATTTCCAGAAAGTTATAGAGAGGAAGCTTAAATTAAACACTCTTAATCTAGACATTACTGGGCGTGTCTTCTCCTGGGCATGTGGGCCTCTCCTCCAGCATTTAGTCCAACAATCAAGCACTCAGTTAATGTTTTCTGATTGCCCATAGAAGTCTGTTGTGTTGGAAGGTATTTATTCTCCAAAAGGTTAGCCTGCAGCCCTTTAGGCATCGAGCTGACAGCTCATGAAAACATGTTGGCTATAATCATTTGCCCATTGTTTCTTAGAGTGACAGCACAGATGACCTTGTTCGTTGTCACCCTGTTCGGTTAAATCATTACACAGTAGTGGCTCGCTGACCTAAAAAAAAACAAAAAACACACACCTGCAATATAAAGACGCCCAGATATAGAAAAACTGGCCTTTATTTAGTCTTTTTACATATGGCTTTAGCTTTTCTTTTATTACAAACAGGTTTTACAAAAGGTTCTGAAGACTTTTGAAGTTACCACAGGTTGAAAACCATGAAGATGTTGATGGCATTGCAATGGTACAGCTACGGTCAGATGCTCCCACACGGCTTCGGGCCACAAAGCAGCCACAGATAGCAAAAACAGCAAGGAAACGGTTGTCTCGACACACCGCACTACAACATCACACAAGGGACAAAGTCAATTGAAATGTCGTAGTCACAGATAAGAATGCAAAATATTACAGAGCAGGCACGATTCCCTTCTCTGCGCCTAACGCTGCTCAGGTCTCATTGATGTCACAAATGGTTACACCCTGTTGAGCCGAAACCGTCGACGTGAAATACACATTTGATCCCAGCGCTCACTGTACCATCATGGCTCACAAATGTAAGAGCAAAATAAAGACTGCAAAAGCAAAGGCCAGTTGTGTGACCTGATGCACGTTGACCGTTTTCATTCTGGACACAGTAAACTCCAGTCGTTAGTCACCAGAACATCACATTTCTAAAACATGATCAGTATTGTTTTTACATGTCTAATTACGACAATACAGTTCTCTCAATCAGTTATTTGATTCAGTGGAATTAGAAGACAGAATCAAGTGTATCAAATCCATACTTAAAAATCAATAACACCGCATTACATTAGATTGCACTGCATCTAGGTTCAGGTTTCAATGATCCATCAACTGACACTCGACATGTATAAAAGTTTTTCCATTTCCCAGACACGCGTTACGGTTTAAGTCCATCATGAAGACCTTAGGTCAAAGTTCTTGTCACAAAAGGTGTTGCATAAACAGGATATGAAGTCTTTTGCATACAGAGGTCTGCAGAGTGGACTCAGTCTCATGTCTCTCTCCTCGCCTTCTTCTTCTTCGCCGGCTTGGGCGCTTGGCTCTCCTCAGGTTTTTCTGTGGAAACACAAAAAGGGAGAGTGAGATTAGTCGCACACACTCTAGCACACGTGATTCACACAATTTTCTACATGTTCAAGCTTTCACCAAATGCTGAAAAAGGCTGTTTCAAGTCGGGAGGCTCACACACGTCCATTTGGTTCACCACTGAGAACACATTAAAATGACTTCAGTTCTGACCATTCAAAAAGGTGTCGATCTAACACGGAGTGATGCTCAGAAAAGGATGATACACGGCCAGGAAATGAGCACAGATTCCTGCTTTTAGGAAAGTTCAATAAATAAACAATAAGCAACATTAACTCTTGATTCTTCAGGTTAAACCAATGGGCATTTAGGGGTATCATGGCAATATGTACCGCGACTGTAAATGGACAGATCCACATTTTCCAAAAATTCAAAGAAAAAGTAATTTGAGTGTGAATTTTTCTCCAGTAGTAAGAGATTACTACTAAACCCATATTTCCCCAGTCAATCAAATAATGTAACCGATATAAATAACACATCTGAACAACTTTGTATATTAGTGAAAGATGGTTTACACCAAAAGATTAAAAGTAAATTTCTTGACAACCAAGAATCATTCTGGAGAATACAGATGATACTTGTTTTCTGATAAAAAAAAAATTTGGGGATGAACACTGACAAAAGCGTGACAGTCAGGGGCGTCGCCCCCATGGGGGATATGGGTGTTTTAACACCCACACTTTTTCTGCAGTTTTTTCGCAAAAGCCTTATAGCAGTCTCTCCTCTGTTTGTCTGGCCGCTCTGTGTCTGAGCTCGCTGCAGTTGCCTGAGTGTGACAAGCTGATGATGGGCAGTTCTGCTTAAGTCCCGCCTCTCGGTGTGTTCGATTTATTGGTCAGCTCATGCTGAGGAGGTGGGCACTTATGCTTATGCACATCTCCCTTTCAAGGTACTTTGAGTGTTTATGCTTTTGAGGTTTTTAAATAAGCTTGCGAGGTATATATATTTATATACACACACACGCGTGCATTTTTTTATATTTTGTTCATAATATATGTTGTTTGTATATCTGGATTTTGTAACACAATTAATGTCCCCCTGGGTTTATTAAAGTATTTCTAATTCTTTAGCAAGTGTACTTGTTTTTTAAATTATTTTCTGTGTGTATTTATACTTTTCTAGTATCACTCATTTAAATTGGAAGCTTTTAATATCTTGTATGTTATACGTTTTCTACCCTTCTGTCACTGTATTCATCATTTTTACATCCATCCCCCGCACTTTTGAAAAGCTTGCTACGCCCCTGGTGACAGTCATAGTAGGAGCAAGAAAGAAAGCCATTACAATGCCATAGCATTAAGTGGACCATCGACACACAAACAGCGGTTGGACATTGTAAAGATGGCCGATATGGAAACACATTCTCAGAATTCATGGTTCAATTAAATGGGAGAAATTAAGTATAAAACTCTGTATTTAGCTATTTTAAAGATGTATCCATAAGTAATATCCCCCTCTGTTTTTCCTAATGTCTCTTATTGGATTTACCATATAGAAGCAGAAAAAATTTTAACTGGGGAAAAAAAGAAAGCTGGTTGGGGGCTGGGAACGACAATTAAAAAAAAAAAAAAAAAAAAAAAAAAGGACAGACCTAACATCTGGCAATAATAATTCGCAAGCCCCAGTCACTTCCTCCACCTCCACAAATCACCAACCAACACAACCTGTCTGACTGAGATATCGAGCAGCCTGGTGGAGGGCCACCATTGTAATGTCTTACTAAACGGTTTAAGTTTAAGTAGTAAACTTGAGGGCTTACTTTGTTGTGTTGGAGCAGAAAGGTTGTTCTGCTTGGCAGTGGGCTCTCCATAAGTTGGCTTCGGTGGCACTTGTGTGACAGGGGGTTTCTGGGATAAGTTGTCCTTCACGGGTTGCTCCACTTTGGCCTATAAGAACCGGGAAACATGGTTAGCCTTGATCACCTCAGCTAGGGAAGCATGAATTAAGCAGTTAAAATCCAAAACACACTGCACATGGCAAATTCACATTTACACGATTACTCTCATGTCATTTGTATTCAAAAGGCCTATCGGATGATCTGCCCTTGCGGCCGATATCAGCAGCACTCACCTCGACAGCAGCTGCTTTGACAGGCTGAACGGCGGCAGGATTCTCCTGAACAGGTGGCTGCTTCTTCACCGAGGCTGCGGGTGCCGCCTCCTTCTCTGGCTCCTCGCCCTTCACAGGACACAAGCCAAGTACAAGCCATCAAACAGTGCAGCGAAATCAAAAGTAAACTTTTAAAAGAAATGTCAAAGACTAATATGAATTAGCTGATCATGTGTGCCAATAGAATAAGCAAGCTTCCTTAAGTGTCAAACACAGGAAACACATCTAGCAGAAAAATGAAGATCTTTGATAGTAATAACTGGTATTTAGCAAGATATTATTATTGTTGCTTGGGTCACATCTATTTCTGCACTGTGCGTGTGCATGTGTATTCTCACTAGCAGTTACCTGAATAGCCACCCCTCCCTCCTCAGCAGCCTTCTTCTTCTTCTTTTTCTTCTTCTTCGTTTTAGCTGCCCCATCGGCGGCAGTCTCTCCCTTGTCCTTCTCGTCATCGTCCTGTCAGACACACAAGGACAAAACTTGACTCAGATACAGAAGAGACAAGGCTCAAAATAAAAAAATAAAAACACAGCGGCAAAACGGAGCAGAAAACCTGGCACTGAAGAATGGAACATTTCAGGGTTCATCAATTCGAGTAACAATCCTTCCTTCTGAACGAGTACTTAAATTTCAGTCTACTGTAGAACCACTGCACGCAGGATTTTGTAATTCCTTACTTTGCCACCATGTGGTGGTAAATATAAAAAAATGACACTGACAAACAGCAATACACACTAGATGTATATGAACTATTAATTGTGTCATTATTTGCACCTACGTTTTAATGCCATGACAAGTCAATCTGAGTCATTCACAGTCTTGAGAAGTGGTTTAATCTGACAATTCATGAACTGTGTGGGAGTGTATGTGTGAAAAGGACATACAAATTTATGAAAAACTATAATAAAATCTGATAATCACAATGTTTAGTACAATGACATGTTATGCACTGGATGAAACAAAAGGACCAACAGTGTTTCCTGTTACCGCATCCCCACTGCTGCTGAACCTCTGGTCTTAACTTAAAAAGGGAACTCCAGTTCTTTTCCACATAAAAGTCTGTTTAGAGGTCTTGAGAAGTACTACTGCACGCGACAAAAAAAAAAGTTGTACTTTTGTGGCTGCAGCGTGAAACCTGATAAAGTGTCGGTTGGGGCTGAAGACTACGAATATCAAAATGAAAAAAATCGGGGGTGGGGAGTTGGAAAGAAGTGAGCTTACCAGACCTCTGTGGTAAAGCTCTATATTATTTTACCCTTTTTAAAATCCTATTTGTTTGTCTTTTAAAATGATCTCTTTATATTGCCTTCTGTTTCTTTTATCGTGATGCCTTTTATGTCCTGTGTGCAGAACGCTGAATTGCCTTGTTGTTGAAAGGTGCCACACAAATTAACTTACCTCATCTCTGCTTGAGGCTACATTAGCAGCTACTAGCATAGCTCATCCGAATCCCCAACTGTCAGCGGTTGAGTTGCATTGTGGGTAATGTAGGCACCAGATTTTGACAAGGAAGAAGAATGCATGGAATAAAAAGAAAACAAGTTCTCTGGTTCTATTGCATCGATTTTTATACTTTTTTTTTTTTTTTTAAACTGTCTAATCTCTCACTCTGACGCCATCTGGTGGCAGTACTAAGGACAGCATTTCCAGACAGCAATGCATGCCACTATATTTACACTTCCTTACTTATTGTAGCAATTCAATTGTGCTTTTCATATCATTCATGATATTAATTACACTAGTGGTTCTCATGTGTGGGTGTACCATGGCTGTAATATTCTTAAATAAAGAATGAAAGCATAACAACGGCTGTGTGTGTCTTCAGTCTATTATGTTGACTGAGCAGCAGGGCCAAAGTCTGGGGGGAAAAACCAGGACAGCTGCCCTGGGGCCTGCACCCAGAGGAGTCATCAATTACTGGGTTGTTATGTTTAATTAACTTCCAGGTAACTCTCATATTACTTTGTTTTGTCCCAAGCCTGGGCATACTTACAGCTGCTCCAATCAGCAGATTAACCTTGGAGGCCTCAGGGAGGGGCTGCTCCTGAGCGGGAGGGGGCTCAGGAGTGGGCTCTTCATAGTTGCCCCAGGCTTCGGAGGGGGCGTTCCAGTCAGAGCTGGGGTCGACTGAACCACCATCTGAGAAACACACCAGATCGTCAGAAAACAGAAGTGTATAGGAGTATCATAACTATAATGTTACATAAAGCAGCTAAAGAAAACCCATTATATCATCCTTACTGAGTCCAGACCACTCGTCATCCACTCTGGGCTGAGTGAGCCAGGTCAGGTCCCTCACAGGCTGCGGCTCTACAAAGAAAAAAGAACAATTATGGCTGCTGTGCAACAGTGAGTCGGGGGCCGGCATTTTGAGGAGGAAGATGGGGGGGGAAAAAAAGGAAGAAGAGGAAGACAAATGAGAAATACAGGAGGGTTCATCAGCAGAACGGTGTGGACCACACTTTGCCATTAAACCTTGACGTCATGTGTGTCTAACCCACACAGCACAATGCCTGAGTGGGTATAAGACATTCATTCTGCATCACCCAGGTCTTGGAATCACAACCTTAGACACCAAGGGCAAGTCATGATCTCTTTGAGCTACCTGCCAAGTGAGAAACCATAGATGGCTGCACACTATGACTTAGGCAATCAGGGTTTCATGTAAAGGCAGATTTCAAACTAGCGTCAACAATTCTGTTATCAAGACAAAACTTTGAGAATTTTTATTTTTTTTTTACAAAGATTTATAAGTGACAAACTGAAGTTTAAATATGCTATATTTCAACTGACTGCAATAGTTTACATGATGGAATTCAAAATATTGTCAAAAATTCAGTTTTTGAGATACAATTCTGGAATTTACCTGCCATGACTTCATAAATGTTGTCATTCCTTTTCATGACCATTGGAGAATTATTCAGTGAGAATTTGCAGTAGCTGTTTACGGTCCTATTTAGAGCAAAACATTTGGAGGCACTTTGGGCTCAATTATTGATCATTCAAAGATCTGGCTGGCTCGTTCGTGGAGGAAGGTTTTAGACGGTTGCTATGACACCACCATCAGAACTAATAGCCCACAATGCCAGTGGATGAAGTTTGCCATAAGACTGGACCTACATGCAAAGATTATTTTCATGCATGCGAAGGCAGATTTCCTCGTAGGAACAATAAACTCTGCCATCCACGAGGCTTTGGAAAACTATGCCCTCTAGGGGTGAGAGACAGGTTTAACCTCCACTTGTCATATAACCAGTTCATTGTATGCTTACCAGCACTCGGTCCAGTTAAAGACGCCAGACGTCGCTCTGTTGTGGTCATCCCCCTCTCAATCTCAGTCGACGACTCTGAAACACACATTTCATTTGTCAGGATGCCAATCAATTTTATTTATTTGCTCTACATGTTGGACTTGAGTATACATTTAGCTCTCCGCTAACTATGCAAATTCTCAATATAAGAAATTTGAATATTTTAAAATGTCTAAACATTAACAGTGAAATTAATCCTTAAAATAAAAGATGAAATATAAGAGACTCAAGTTAACGCTGCCACATGTCATCCAACTTTCACATAATACTATTCAAGACTAAGGTGCAGTATCAGACACAAAGCAGTCTAAACTGTTCGCAGTACTGCAGAGGTGGTGGGCCAGTGTTCACTGCGTCATCTGAAGATATTGGCTCAGTGTCACTAAGGGGCACGCTGACTAACCATGAATGAAAGAATAGATGAATACATGAATGCCAGTGATTTACTTTGATGATGTGGAGGAAATTGTTTTTGTTCTTTTAAGTTATTTTACTTGGCAGAAATGTCTGCTGTGTATTAACTGAGTGGCGGTGAATGAGAACAGAGGTGTGGAGTTAAAACTTCCTCTATAAAGTCTAGCGCTGCAACTAACGATTATTTTTATTATCAATCTGCCGGTTATTTTCTCAATTTATCTAAAAGTCAGTAAATAGTGAAAAATGGCTGTTGGTATTCATGTATTACAAGAAAGGCATCAAATTCTCACAATTCAGAAGATGGAACCAACAAATGCTTATATTTTATTATATTTTTCACTTTAAAAATTACTAAAACGACTATTCAATTACCAAAATATTTGGCGATTGATTTTCTATTAATCAACTAAACCATTAGTCGCTGCAGCTCTAATATCTGGCTTTTTCAAAGCTAGATTTAAAATTATTTAGTCTTAAAAAAAAACAAAAAAAACAAAACAACAACAATCAGGCAACCTCTAAATAAAAATTCACCAATCCTTCATTTTGTCACGTTATTGATTCCGCTACCTAAACACCAGTCTTCTTTTATACCTTCTTGTGTGGAACTGATTGGGGCGATTCTTCACGTGAAAGGCAACATGGGGCTGCCATTACACCTCACTTCAAGTAGATATTGGTTGAGAAAACAATCTCACCGCTAGGTCCATTTAGTAGCTACTCCAAAGCTTCTGATTTCCCCGGCTGTCTTCGAATTGCAGATGAAGATCATGTGATATGCTCAAGAACAGCTACTAAATGGAGCCTTGCGGTGGGATTGTTTTCTCAACTGCGGTTTCCAAGGCCAACAATAAAACTGTGAACCTCAGATAAGTAGATATGTTTTTATTATATTGTTTTAAAATGTTGTTCAAATTGAGTTCTGGCAGTTTTATTGCGACAGTGACTAAGAAACGGACTGTGGACCGGTCGCATCTGCCGATACTAGTACCCTCCGACACTACAGCTGATACAGAGGTTATCAGGCATTAACCCCTTAATGAAATGCCATCAAGCTTTAAAGCATCACATTAACACATGTAGGGTTCAGCAAGGAGCAGTTAAGTAGTAGAGCGAAAACATTTTTACCGTTAATCTCCGCTCTCAACACGGACGCCGTTTTTATGCTGTTTGCCCAGGGGCCCGTCTTCGGAGCAACAGTGTGAGCCGGAAGCTTTACAGCCATGTTAGTCACACCAGCGGCCGCCGCTGCCACCTCGCTGCTGTTAACTAATACCAAGAGAGACACACTTGATACTCAGCCAGAATGACCACAGATCAGGTTAGCGACACATCTAATATAGGAGTTCCCAGTGAAGCATGTGAACTCTTGGTTGATTAAAGATGAGATATCAGTGCTTGGGGTGTCTTTCTGAGCTGGTGATCAGTCGATGAGTGAAGCATTTTCTGCCGATAATTACCTTGAGATACAATGGCCTCAGCCTTCTCTGCCTTCACTTTTGAGGATTCGCCTGAAAATAAATCATCAAAAAAAAAAAAAAAAAAGGTCAATATATGTCAAGTACACTATCCATGAGAGCCAACTAGTGAAGGGTGCAAATACACAAACACTTAAGGGAAAACTCACTTGAGACTCAATTCAATTCCCCAAAAGCCTCTATTTATAGCCTACGCAACAACAGCCTACACAGAACAACAGACAGAAATCTCTCTCTCTAGGTGCCATATTAGGCTGTTTATCCAAGATGGCCTGCAGGGTTTGTGCATTGTGTGAATGTATACAAGTAAAAACACTGTTGCAAACTCCTTCCTGAATTTTAAAACTTCTCAAAGAAGCAAATCACAACTTACATGAAAATACATGGTTTTAAGAGAATTATGTCTTTTAAGAGCCACCTTTTTTTTTCTTCTGGCTGGCAGAGGCCTTGGGCTGCTCTGGGGGAGTGCTCATGGGTGTGTCCCCTCCTCCAGGACTGGCTGAACCATCACTGGAACTCTTGTCCTTCTTGCGTTGCTCGCGCTTCTCCTTGTTGCTGACCTTGGTCTCCCACGTGCCTGAAAAGTAACATTGAGTGCAGTGCTGAATTAGTTGCAAAATACTTCAAGGGTTCATTGTGGGATTAGAGAGGAAATGTGGTATGGATTAGGCAGGATAAAGGAATAGATGCAGAGACTGTTCAAATACACGCTAAATATATTTTGCCGAGAAAAAGAGTCTAAGGCAGGTCCCCTTCCCCCACAATCGGTCAGGTATAAATCAAATTGTTGTTTTTTTTAAAACCAGGGCCACATTTAAATTCTTTTTTTTTTTTTTAAACTACACAGAAGTGAGTCATTCCCTACGTGGTGCAATGGCCTAGTTACTGAAAGTGGTGACTTAATAAGGAGCAAAAATAAATGAAAAACAGGCCTCCTCAAATAATTTACACCACACCCAGACATCACTTAGACCACAAATGTCACCTTCTTCTGGTTCTTTGCCATCTGCAGCCACTGCCTTGGTCTCCTTTACAGCCTGTTTGGCCTTCTTCTTGGACTTCTTTACCTGGAAGAGAAGTAGTAGGCATAAAGTAAAAAGGATAGCCAGTGTGTTGGACAAAAAGAAAAAAAAGAAAGTAATCTGGGATTGTGAGACTGGGTTTAAAGAAATAGGGTAAGGGCTACAGTGCAGATGCTACACAGCGCATAGGATTTCCCCTCCAGGAATGCAACTGGGCAGGCGATCCCATGCTGACCGAACCATGGACAGTCAATCAAATCAGTATTCTCAAGCCATGTCTATTTATAAATGAAACCACATCCACTGTCCAAGACTCCTTAAATCTGTTACCAGCACCATTCTCTTAGTGTATACGCAATTACATCTTATGACTCCAGCACCTTTAGGCCCACAGTGTTGTGGGACCCAGAGGGTGGACTTAGATGAAACGCTACACCTTGTGCTGTCCTAAGCCAGGATTTTGCTGCATCTGCGAGCTAAAAACTGTAACCGAACACTGGCAGTTGGTCTGGTTACATCACTGCACGGTGACAGTTTTCTCGACAGGATTCTCATGGAAGAGGCCCTGAGTCAATGCTGATGCGACTTCAGAGCAATGGCAGCTAAGTGCAAACATTTACACAAACATAACCTGGGCATAGCCACCACACGGGACAAGTCAAATGTTTCAGGTCTCATCACCATGTTGTGCCCTGTGTTTTGCCATACGTCTTTGGTACAGCATATTACCTCTGCAGCCTTCTCAGCTCGGACTTCTGGTGGGGGCGAGTGGTGATGTGGCAGTATCTCTTCCGACACTATGGCTTCTTCCTGTGGTTCAACAACAGCT
Source organism: Coreoperca whiteheadi (assembly GCA_011952105.1). Lineage (NCBI taxonomy): Eukaryota > Metazoa > Chordata > Actinopteri > Centrarchiformes > Sinipercidae > Coreoperca > Coreoperca whiteheadi. The sequence continues at coordinate 24,714,202 of CM022486.1, read as the reverse complement.
CTCCCATTCGACTGGGCTTTCTGAAAGGCACATGTGAAGAAAGGGTGTACAAAGGGGCCATGACAATTTGCTTCTATATTCCTTGAGAGCAATCAATATGTAACACCGCCCAAGGCCAGCACAGCCAGGTCAACAGTAGGCTGAAGCTAACAGGGGTTTCAGCCATGACATGAGGCTGAACTGTCACTGTGGGGTTAGCTTGACAGCTAGCATTGCTAACGGCACGGCTATCAAGCTAGGAAAGGGTGAAAGTTAAGAAGGTTTCATTTACGTGCCTTTTCCGCCTTCTTCTTCTTTTTCTTCGGTTCCTCGGCCTTGACAGGTTTACTGACACCTCGCTTAACGTCAGCGCCGTCGTCCACGGGGCTTACGGCGTGTCGTTTCTTGAAGAGAGTCCGGCAGGCCGAGGCCCACAGCGCGACCATCAGCACCAGCCCAGTACATGCCGCTAAGAGGATCGCCCATGGCGGAATAAGCTCGGGCTTCAGTCCCAAATCCACGCCGAGCTCGGAGCGCAGCAACCCCAGGCCTTTGGTCAACATTTCATTCAGACGATTTGTAAACAGCTTGACCTGCTGAGAGGCCGCATCCTGCCACTGCTCCATTTGTATTATTTTTTCCCAACAACAGACCGATTTGTCACGCTTTGCTTGCCGCTATTAGCTGCGCTAGCCTGCAGTCCTAGCTAAAAATAACGGAACGACTTCGACATGATGGAAGATAATAATTGTATCCCCTCCTCCGCCAGCAACATCGGCCTAGCCACACAGACAGACAGCTAGCTAAATCTTTTAAAAGCCGCGGCGACCAACTAAGTTAGCTGACTAGCCAGCATGCTAGCTGACAGTCATCGTAAGGTAATACGCCACCGTTAGCTGACACACAATGCATCCACCGTGACCGCGAGTAGAGCAGGTTCACCTCATATGGCTCCGTTTTGACTGGAGGAGAAGCGTTGCATTCGCTGTCGCTTGTAAACTGGACTTTCCAGGATGTAAATCGCGACCGTGTACTGGCGACGTCTGAGATGAATGTCCAAAAAAGCTAATTTCAGCAAAATAATGGTTTTCGTAGCTATTGCAATTCCGAAGACAACATATTTACTATGTGTTTCAAGTGGCAGACTGAGAAGGATTATGCTCAAGACATAGCTTTAATTTACAGTTATACTGACATTTGACAATTAACAATGTACACTGAAGGCAACACGACCGGGCCGTGACGGCTCTAAAGAAATGGGCGGGGCTACGATTTCTTCTATGCCGATTGGCCAAAACCCTCTGTAAAAAATAAAAATAAAATCTGCCAGTCCTACTTCAAACACCAGATTGTTTTTGGTGTATTTTGTCAAATTCTGTCAAACGGTATTACATGTACGCTGTAGTTGCACATTTCCAGCAATACAAATATTATTTGTCAAACTTTACTTTGTAAGACTTCTTACGTTTTGTTACATATCGCAAATACACAACAAATCAACAAATGTAGTGCAAAACATCGCATAAACACAATTATTGAAATACTACTACTACTAATAATTATAATAATAGCTGTGGTATTGTATGAGGACGTCTGGAGCGGCAGAGAAGTATGTTAGAGTGGTGCA
>CM022486.1:24669783-24712571 GCA_011952105.1 Coreoperca whiteheadi | reverse complement strand
AAAACAGAGGAATGAAGCTTAGCCGCAGTAAGACAGAATACATGTGTGTCAATGAGAGGGACCCAGGTGGAATAGTGAGGTTACAGGGAGCAGAGGTGAAGAAGGTGCAGGACTTTAAGTACTTAGGGTCAACGGTTCAGAGCAATGGAGACTGTGGAAAAGAGGTGAAGAGGCGAGTGCAAGCAGGTTGGAACGGGTGGAGAAAAGTGTCAGGTGTGTTGTGCGATAAAAGAGTATCAGCAAGAACGAAAGGAAAGGTGTTCAAGACGGTGGTGAGACCAGCGATGTTGTACAGCTTAGAGACAGTGGCACGGAAGAAAAGACAAGAGGCAGAGCTGGAGGTGGCAGAGCTTAAGATGTTGAGGTTCTCTTTGGGAGTGACGAGGATGGACAGGATCAGGAACGAGTACATCAGAGGGACAGCTCATGTTAGATGTTTCAGAGATAAAGCCAGAGAGGCCAGATTGAGGTGGTTTGGACATGTTCAGAGGAGAGACTGTGAATATATTGGTAGAAGGATGCTGAGGTTGGAGCTGCCAGGCAGGAGGTCTAGAGGAAGACCAAAGAGGAGATTTATGGATGTAGTGAGTGAAGAGGACGCAGAGGACAGGGTTAGATGGAGGCGCATGATTCGCTGTGGCGACCCCTGAAAGGGAGCAGCCGAAAGGAAAAGAAAGAAGAAGAATAATTATAATAATACAGTAGCTATTACCCAGTAGGCTATGAAGGGCTGGGGTAGAGTACAGTTTAAATAACCCTATCTGGTGTGTAGCAGGTCAAAATTTTGTCACAGAGGCAGCCTTCTCTTGCACTGACATTAATTCCCCACTACTCTTAACATGAAGCACAAAAAAAAGAAAAACAAATCACGACCGGGCAACTTATTTGCATCCAAGTTTATTTTGAAATTCCCTACTCCCCCTGTACAAGAAAAAGAGGACTTTCCACAAAGGCAGCAGTGAACTGTCAGTGATAGTACTTTTCTAGGGAAGGAAAAAAACAAAAACAAAAAAAAAAAAACTTATAATCACAGTGTGTCTTCTTTTAAATACTTCTACTGCTGTCATCTTTGGCTGGGTTTTCGGCAGACAGCGTTCTGTCAAACCACATTCCTGGGAAGCAAAGGTTTAAGCCAATAGAGCAGGGCTGTGGGCTTTACATTTTACAGTGCCAATGCAGGAATGTTCTGGACTGTATACCTCTTATTCATTAACACAAGAAAAAAAAAAATAACAATAAAAATTGAAATAAAAATAACAAGCTGTTTGTGTTCACAACACAAACAAATATAACTGCCTGGGGAGATGGCGACAGTATGTCGAATTTCATAAAATTGTATAGACAAAAAATAAATCTACAAAAATGGAGCTAGGTAAATATTACACAACAGTAAACATGTTTCTTTTTTCCTTTTTTTTTGTTTTTAAACTCTTCTGTCGAACCTCTACACAAAACCAAAATTCTTGGTCTTAATGGCTAACAGGAGTTTCTGTTTGAGTATCTGTTTTGAAGAATAGAGTGGCACGTAGAGACGTGAGATGCAGGTATTGGCTGTGGGGAGGTGCTGGTCGTCTGGAGGCCGGATGGTGATGGAGGGCATCGGCTGGAAGCCCTCCTCGCTGGCTGGTAGAGAAGGGCTGGAGGTCCAGAAGTACACCTGAGGACAAGGACAACCATTAGTCACCTTTGCCATTTCCATCTAAGGACCACTATATTTTATAATGTTCAAGTGTTCGTGTACTGGAATGACAGGGGAAAAATAGACAACAAGAGAGATGCTTTGAACAAATGATGTTATCGAATATTATGAATAAGCAGCTCTCAGTTTACTAGTGCCGGTCATGCATATCACTTCATGTCTGAGAATGACAATATAGACTAAAGGCTCGTCTCCACAGGATGTAACTCTGCTACTTAAGTTGTCCTTCAAATTAAACAGAAATGCGTCATTTAAACTATGCTCTGTAGAAGCCCATGCTCCTGGTTCGTCACATGCACCTCACTTCATATTAAAAGGGATTTTTGAATTACTGTAAATTTTACTTGCACATACATAAAAATAAGGTTGTAGCCCATAGAAAGAGTCCTTATTCCTTATTCTTTAGCACTCACACAATACATTTATGCTGTAGGTGGTTCCAAGGGAAAAGGAGAGAAACACAGAACAAGCAGAAGAAAGAATGAGAAGGAGAAAAATGAAACAGAACTGAAACTTCAATGACCAACACCTGACTGCTCCTGTGTTGCTTTTACCATTTTGAATGCACAGCTACAACAGGTGCAACCATTACAGACTGTAGTGTGGGTCTTGTGCAATAACATGTTGCCAGTGTAACGTGGCCAGCTTAAGCCTTTTACACACGAGGGGCGTTTTTTTCCTGCGGTTAATTCACACGTCACTATATAACGAGCTGGCGTGAATCTTTTATTGAACAAGTGTCGCAAATTCGGATCGCGGCCGACATGAATAGTTTTGATGCAAAACCTTCGCAGGCGAGTACTTCGCATTTTCGTGCCGTTTATTCGTCACGCCCCCGGTGTGTACAGGGCTTTAAAAAGGGTAAAAGTTTTCAAGTCCTGACCAAACCAGACTAGTGGTTTGAACTGACAGACTAAACAAGCACTACCGGCGACAAAAGCACATCCCTTTAGCCTTGCACTTCTGCAAACAGGGCTAAAACTAAAACCGATGCGATAAAGTAAAACATTTTTTAATTGTTCCACAAAAAATGTTTTGAAAAGCGTGTTTTAGGAAGGGATTAAAAAAAGACTGATGTGGCTAGCCGAAACTCTTTGTTCAGGGGAACCTGACGGAGAATGCTCTGTAAATTTGAACTGTTAATCCGAGCCCTCAAAAAATCTCATGGCCGCCCATCGTGAGTCTGGTTCTGCCTCTTAAAAGGAAGTTCTTCCTTGAATTGAATCGAATGTAATGATTGACAATGCTAAGCACTGAATTGCTGAGAGCCCCCGTGATTCTCTTTGTTTTGAAGGATAATTATGATGAGAACAGACTTACCAGATCTTGCCTCTCAGTCATGCTCATCTTCTCCACTATGGACCAAAACCAGCGTTTAAACTGAAGCAGTTTGTCTGCGTTTTCCCCTGTTGGATGAAGTACAAGTCTTCGCTTACTATGTTTACACCAAAATTGTACAACAGTAAAGCTTTCATTTCGGAGTTCAATGCCGGAAAGAGAGATGAGACAAGAAAATGGACAGAAGCAGACAGAGCAGAGATCCCGATCCAGACAGAGCATCATACCAGATTCATCATTGAAGGAGGTGAAGCTAATGAGCATCTGGACGTTGACTTCTCCACAGCCGTTGACCAGCAGCCTGAAGTCCTCGGCCGTCAGGTCCTCCAGGGCGTTCTTAGGAAGTACGTCCAACAAACCCTTCCTCATTGCCTATGGCAGACACCGACACACGTCAGAATTGGGATGAATACACATTTTGGTGACACAATTTGAGATAAGGTTTGGTGGAACAAGTGTTTCACTTACATGGAGAGGCTGCTCAGCCACCACCAGCATTCTGTGCTCTGCATACTTCCTCACGTACTCATACACGTTGAGCGGAGTTACTGGCATGTTGACCCCGCCAGACAGAAGCTCCACCTGAAGCAGGAAGAATAAGGCATCAACAAACACTTCATTTATGGCATAGACATTATCAGACATCTTTCCACTATGGTACGGAGAGTGTCCGGATTCTGCTTTCAAAAGCTGAACCTCAAGCTGTACATTTACCATATCAATGTTCTGTGATGCAAATAATGTATATAGCTGAAACAGAAAAACAGGCCAGCCCCAGTGGTTGATTTAGATGACTGATATTTATGTTTTGTATGAGGATACACTGAAGGACATACTCTTCATGTCGTTCTTTGGTACATTATGAGTCTTCTGTGATGTTCAGTGAGTCTGAATTTGTAGAGTGACCAGAAACTGACTGACAGTAGCACGGTCTAAAAATTATGTCTAATTATTATTATTATTCACTAATTCTGTTTGCAAATTTCCAGTAAAACACCTGGTTGCATGTTCTATGTAGACTTGTGCACGATCACAGTTTAAAATTCTACATAGGTTCTCACCAGTGCCTCTAGAAACGCGCTCAGGTCATTGCACCCCTCGCAGGATTTTTTTAATGCACTGTTATTTTTTAGTCTGACCAACACGGCTACACGTTAATTTGTTAGCATTTAATGTTTTAATCTACATTTGGTCACCCAAAGACAGTGCAGTCATTTACCTGTCCAGCCCCTTCCTCTTTGCAGAGGTCAATGGCGAAGGCCAGGTCCATGGCAGCAAATACAGCATCTGCTTCACCAGCCTGAGAATGGCGGATCAGCTGCCGCAGGCTCTCGTACATGACCGGGTCAAAGAATGCAAAGTCGTGCCAGTTCACCTGCAGTAACAAAGGTTATAAGTAGATTTAGAAACTTCACTCTGAAAAGCACCAACATCTTGTCACAGGGTCTTACCGTAGTTGCACAAATACATTATAAAATACATGGTTTTTTTCCTCACCTTCCTCCCAAGCAGCACTTTGATGACATGTCTGTTCAACGTGATTGGACAGAGTTCATTCTGAAGCAGACATAACCCGAGTATTCTGTAAAGAAAATACACAATTTAACTTATTGCCTACTTCGATTAAGATGCGACTAATTTTCCTCTTACTTTGTCCCCTTCTGAAGATTTTGTCGAAATCAAGTTTCTATTTGACTGGAATAGCGGAATATAATTCCTCTTCATGTTTGCCCAAACAAGATGACAATTTGTTACCTGCCAATGTTACGGAAGCAGTTCAGCCTGGCTTCTGTATTCTTTCCGGGCCGAGGGGAGTAGAAGCCTCGTTTGCCAGGCTGGTAGAAGAGAGGAGCGTTGTCGTCCCCATCATCTGGGTCGTCCAGCTCCATGTCAACCACACTGCGGGTTGAACCGTGACGCTTACGGTTCTCCTGCTGCTACAACCACACATAAGGAAGGAGCAGAGGAGAGCAAGATTGGCTGTTTATAAAGGATCGTACAGAAGCATTCGTGTCATCTGGAGTCTAAAGGAGAACAGAAATTAAATGAATAACTCGACATGTTGGGACAGTATAGTGGAGTGAAAACAGAGATGTTGAGTTTACTTGTGCTTTCTCTGGAGCCTCCAAAAGACCCAGGTCCAATATGCTGTCAGCACCATTTTCCCTGGAGGAGACAGAGGGTTTATAAAAATTCATGATGCAAGGGAATTTTGCAACAATTTTAAAATCATTTACCGTCTATTGGTGCAGCAGTTTAGTTTAACAGGCATTCAGAGCAGGACAATACGTGTTTCACTATGGTAAACAGAGCTGATAATGGAACTGCCTTTGTGACTGATCAGGTTATGTTACCTTCCATGTGCAATGAGAAGCTCCATGGCCTCCTCCACCCTGGCTCTGAGCGAATCCTCACTAGCCAGCAGTAGCAGCAGCTGGGCAGGGGACAGCTCCAGCAACATGCCTGTGATTTTACTGGCAAATGCCTGAGGAGACAAACAAACAAGTATGGTGAAGGAAACCATCAGTTGTTCGAGTTAAACAGACAAGAAGTCATACATATTCAGAGTAGTCAAAGTATGTTTCCACTCATTTGAAAATTAATGTGGCTTGGTGGCAGCAAAGTAAAAGGTCATGTGCTAGCCAACAGTCATAAACATTCATAGAGTGTCATTCGGGCCGGGGGAGAGAAACGGCTATTAGAATGCTATGTGATTCCGCATAGTTACGTGTTTCCTGTAAAATCAGGAAGCTAGGGAGGGACTTGTTGTGGATATTAATTGGCGTTTAAAGTAGCCAATAGCGCTGAATGTGCTCCCTCCCACCAGGTAGCTAAACCTTGGTTTTTGGTTAATGTTAATCTTGGTTAATGTCAGGTTTGGAAAGACATCTCAAACAACTTTGCATTAAAAGTGACAAGTGACTGAATGACGCCTAATGAAATTCATCATAAATATTCATGTTCATGACGGGTGTCCTGTCAAGGTTATGACGGTGTCTTCTCAGTCTTATGCACACCCCTTCAAATAAAGTATTACCAAAATCTTTTTTGGTAACACAGAGCTGTGATGGCTGCAGATGCTTTATTACCGGTTGCATTGCATGAACACGGGGGTAAAGCCTTTCACCCAGGGCTTGTCTGTGTGCAGGCAGGGGGTCGGGCTCATCACTGGGGTTTCCCTCTGACGAAGGCCTGAAAGGCCTGGTGTCTATGGACAGCTGCCTCCTGGAGTCTCTGTAGAACACAAACACACAGTTTTTTTTCCTCAGTCTCACATAGCACAAACCTTTTAATTTAGTGTAAAAGAGGAATATATGTATTAAGATGGCGTTTACCTGTCTCTGTCTCTCCGAGATCCCGCTCGAAGCCCTCCACTTCTCCTCTCCCTTTCCCGGTCTCTGTTTCTCAAGCGCTGCATTAGATCTACAGACAAACGAACACAAATACACATTGAACTGAACAAGTTCACCTTTGAAAAACATAAAAAAAAAAAAAAATCTTTTTATTCTCATGTGATAACTGCTTTAAGCAACACAATAGTACCATTGAATGTAACAATGAAATCAAGTTCATTAAGACAGTATAGTTTCTATGTATTGTCATACTTGAATTGTAATCGTGATGACACGTACTGCTGGCCTGCATGCCCTTGCTGACACTCTGAACACAGTCCAGATTGGGCAGCTTATCGTTGGAGAGGAGGGCCAGGGCGATGGCCGTGTAGAAGCTGCGGGCCACGCCGCTGCCCTCGCCCGGCTCATCTTTGAAGGTGACCTTCACCCGGTGCACGGCCATGGGGGTGGTTGTGCAGCGCCTGCCAAAGTGCGTATTCAGTTGACGCATGGTCTGCTGTATTAACTGGTCTCGATCCCGGTCCACCTCCAGGGCCAGGTCACGGGACTGCAGGTTCCTCAGCTTCTCCATCTCCCGACGGAACTTGGATTCCTTTACCTCAAAGCCACCCAGCTCTGTGAGGATCTGGGATGAAAATCAAAAAGACAAAATCATCAGGAGCCTGCTCTCTAACGTTTAGGCCACCATTATCCCCAAAATATCTTTGATATTAGCATTGAATAAAATAATTACAAGTTGTTAGTCTGCAGCTCTATACATCTTTCAGCTGATTGTTAACAGAGTTAGCAGACAAACCCAAGGCAAACACGGGTAAATAATGTATGTATATCACACAAGTAGTAAGAAAGAGGACTCTATTGGGATGCCCATGTTGCTCAATTTCTGCTGGGAGTGTATGTAATGTTAGGTTAGGCATTTTCTGCACTAGAACACTCATGTAGTACTTATTGAAGCTCATTGCGATATCTATAAAATCTAAGTAAAAATACTCTTTTTGGGAATTAAACGCATTCATACAAGTATAAATAGGGGTTTTATTTATCTAGAATTGCTACTTTTACTTAGTTTACAGGAATATTCAGATAAAAATGTACCGATCCAGGCTCTGCGCCGACATCCTCCATGAAGACACGACCAAAAAGCTCCAGTGACAGACGCCAGCGGCCTAGTAGCATGTCATGTGAGATCATCATCCCCATGAAACTACAGTGAGGTCTGGACACACACACAGGAGAAATGGGCATTGGGGAAATGTTATGCTGTAATTGCTTTTTACTAGCATATTAAACCTAAATTATAGTATAATAAAACATTTGAGGTGTTCTTCAGGGTTAGGTTATGATCTATCACGCAAGTCAACAACACAAAGCACAGATTAGTGTTTGGTACCTGAATGATGGGAGAGGAGGTCCGTCACTCTCAGTGAGGCCAATCTCCGCGAGTAGGCTGCTCTTCAGCTGGGCAGCGAGGTCATGGGGGGAAGGGCCTGGTTTTGAAGCCTCCAGCTCCTGCTCAGCCAGTGACTGGTTCCCAGTGCTACGCTGGCCAGTTTCCATACTCATCACATTCTTCAGGTTGGCTGAGTAAGACATCTTAGTGGGCAGGATCTGTATTAGTGGGGTTCAGAGTAGTTATTTAGCAAAGTGAACAGATGTCTTCAGATGACAGTGTGATGGTGAAAGAATGGAAATATGGAAATGTGACACAGAACACAGGCCATGTTCCAATATCCACACTTAAATTTCAGTGTAAGAAAAATGGCCATCCATAATATTCATTAGTCCTTGCTGTTTCCAATGCTCTCAAAAACCATTGGAAATGAGGAAATAATGAATACTGCATGGTTTTGACAGATTTCTATTTAAAATAGAAATTTCAATGATGGTTGCTATGCATGGATATTAGAACACAGCTGCCAGCGTGTTTGTCCAGTGAGGAGGGGTGATATACCTGAGAGGGGGAGGGTAGAGAGGAGCCCATGTTTACCTCCAGGCAGTTCCTGTCCATGCTTGCCTCAGCCAGGCCTTTGGTTGCCATGTAGGAGGAGGAGTACAAGCCCTGAGAGGGACGACCGAACAGATCCTCCTTCCTGGCATTAGGCTGTTAGAGAAGAAGCAAAATTAAGTTGAATCCAAAGATGCCGTTTGGATTTATTATATAATATCTTGGTAACAATTATGTCAGTCTAACTAATGACTGCATGCTCGGTCTAATGTGTTGGTGGAGTGTTCTGCTAGCTCTGTGATCAATCACTAAGTATCCACTGCTGGCTAGCACTACTCCATATACCACAGCGAAAAGACACAGGCTCTCCCTAACAAACCCTATCCAGTATCTACTTCTAGCAACAAATGGAAACTGGCCACCGATTGGGTAATCTAACTGTTTTACCAATTATAGTATATTATATATAATAACATAGAATTTTCACAGATAACTATTTCTCTTGCCAGTGTTAGGGCCGTTGAGACATGCACTTCACCAGCATAGTTCCAGCATACTTAGCATGCTTTTAAATAGTAGGTTGTGGTCCATGTATCTTTAAGCCTTCCACCTGCACTGTCTCAGGAGAATCACACATATGGCGCTTTTCCATTACCAGCTCAGCTCAACTCTACTCGACTAGCTTTTCGCTCCGTGTTCCCATTGCAGATAGTACCTCCACAATAGTACCTGATCGCCATAGCGACGCCGCAGGAAACCGTGTCGTAATCTTCTACGCGACACACACCCACTACCCACACACACAGGACAATTGAGGAAATCGAGTGTATGCTGTTTTTTGATCCTCGGGATGTGGCTGTGTTTCACAGCAACAAGAAAAAACATTTCTTTTGACCACGGCGTATTCTTCCGAGTTGCGATAATAGTAATGGGTATAGTTTGGGCTGAGATTGCGTGATGCTCGAGTCGAGGCGAGCTGGTACTGTGTAGTGGAAAAGTGCCAAAAGAGACTGAGCAGCAATTCTAACCTGCAGGAGGTGGGGCTGGTCTGCCAGTGGAATGGCCTCAGCCAGAGGAACATCGAAGGGGTTGGGAGGGATGCAGCCCAGGAAGGTCATTGAGTCAGAGCGACGGAAGAAGGGGTGGTTCTGACCCGTTTCAGCTGGAACTGGGTCCTCATCTTTGTCCTGCAGGGTTGAACCTGAGGTGAAGCAGAAATAAATCAACTGTCAGCACAAACATTAAAATGACCAAGCAGTTCTTTGATTTTTATTACACAGGGACTATTATTATTAGTTATCTGGCTTACTTTGATTGGTGTCCTCATCGTTCTCGTGTTCAGAATCCTCATTGTCCAAGCCCAGTTCCAAAATCTCTCGATTCCTACAAATAAAAGTTAAAGTGGATAACAAGTACTGTTAAAAATAGTTCCATGTAGTCAAAGAAGTGTTAAATTTAAAGCAAATGTTAAGCAAAGGCCCTAACAACCGTTGTTCTTGCTGTTTGCTTTATCAAGCAAGACAATAGACAAAATAATGTGAAAACATTGTTTTATATGCAGTTCTAAGCAGATCATTCAGTGTTCTTGTGTAAGGCTGCACCTAACGATTCATTCAGTTAGTCAATTAATCTAACGAATAATTTATTGGGGGTTTTTTTATTATTTAATTAATTTCCCAAAAATAAATATCTAATGAATATCAATATCAGGCATATTACAGTGGATAACTAGACTGTGGGGTCTCACACTCTGATGACCTGGTTTCTTAAAAGGAACCCAGTGGTGAAAGACTGTCAGGGTTCCCCCTCATGGGACTTGCCCCTGGTGCTGGAAGCCTTTTGCCCCCCCCTCCCCTTTGAGCATCTGGAGCAGGCGGGGCTAAAGTGGTTGTCAGCAAAGGTTGCTTTTCTTCTGGCAATGGCATCAGCGAAGCTTCAGTGAGTGAAACGTGCATGCACTGGAACTCGGATTGCACAGGGCTGGCAATTTGCCTTACCCATCATTTTTAACACAAAGAGGTTGGCTCCAGCCCATTTTAATCAGGTCATTAAGCTGGCAGTTTATGACACATCATGCCTACAGGATGAGGAAGCTAATTTGGCAGAACTGCTCTGCCCAGTAAGTGCCTTGAGGCATTATATACAGACCACTGACAGCCTGTTTGTTTACTATAGGGGCCTTAGGAAAGGGCACGCCCTGTCCAAACAGAGGCTTTCCAGGTGGATTGTTGAGGTAATTGAGGAGGCACACAGGTCAAGAGGACTGCCTTTCCCTCTTAATATGGGGGCCACTCCACCAGGAGTGTCTCCACTTCCTGGGCACTATTATAGGAGGTGTCTCTGAGTGTGATTTGTGCTGCGGCCACCTGGTCTACACCATGCACCTTTGCCTGTTTTTACAGGGTTAATGTCGCTGCTCCCCATGCAGTAGCGGCAGCTGTCTTTCAGGAACCCTCATGGGGGAACAGCCTACGTCATCCCAGGTGCTTCATTTACCTCTTTCTGTCCATCTGTGGGGTGTCCAAAGTGGTCTGCTGGTTCATGGCCTTAACCCAGTAGATAAGAGCCTGGAAAACATAGGCCACATGTTTCAGTGAGCACACGTCCAGCACAGGAAGCACATCCGAGTGTTCATCATTGTGGGAGCGCATCAGTGATAAGGCGTAGTTCAGGAAGTCGCCTCGCGCCGACATCATGCCCTGGCGAGCTGTCAGCAGGGTAGCTGCTCTCCTGAAACAATACAAAAACAAGTGAGAGCATTGCAAACCTTACTAGTAAAGGAATGCACAAAAGTGGACATAACAATTGAAAACAAAGTGTGCCAACTCTTTTGTGCATGCACAATTGGAACGAATTTAGATCTTTTTTGTGGTTGTCCAAAGGTGTTCTCCCAAGACAAATTTTCACTCAACAGTCATCAGTTTGCTTTGTTTATTACCTGCGTCCTTCCAGGGTCCGGAGGCTGGCCTCCTCCCGAGCAGTCATGCGTTCCCTGCGAGCCGAGTGCTGAGAGGCGTGGAGCGGGTGACTGGGGTGACCTGGGTCTCCCGCAGATGACAGGGCTGAGCCATATCGCAACTGAGCTTCGGTGGAATCCATGATGGACACCATCCAGTTCCAGGTGGGAATCAGCTTTTCTTCAACATAGTTCTGGTACAACACATGACAAACATTTCACGCTTAAAAACATGGTATTGATCAGACAGTCATTGTTCTCCACTGCCAAATAGGAAGGACACAATGCAATTCAATTACATATATAGCAGGAATGGGAGTTGGCATGGATCTCCTGAAACAATATTTTGATTCTGAAGGTAGATTTTTAAGTATTCCGATGCTGTACTGTTGCAAATAAATATTATTTCATTATTATTATTTCTGTTTGTTGCTGGTCTTTTCCAAACAATTGAAATGTGTTTGCCCAGAAAAATACATGTTAACTTTCAACCAGATCCTAGCATTCAGCCTGTGTCCTCCAAGTGTAGTTTTATATAGCACATGTTAAAGTTTTAAATGTATCTGGGAGAGGGAAAAGGCTGGAATTCAGATGTTGGAGTAGGCAAATGGGAAAGAAACTGTATAAAACAGGATGACTGCTGAAGAGATAACATCATAATTAAGATATCAACCAGTCAGGGTGTAGGAATAGTTTTGTGGGCTTTTTTTTTTCCACTTCCACTCAATTTAATTATGGTCAAGGTAAATGACAATGTCCTTGTACCACCATGTCATGAATTTCTTTTTTGTCCTAAACATAAGCAATGAATGTTTAGTGATTATTTCAAACAAATGCCACATGATAGCAGTGTATCTTACTTGCAGGTTGACTGCATCCTGGTAGGTGAGCTTTACAGCTGCAGGGTACTGTGAGTAGACTAGATGATTGTATTTGGGAATCAGACTCATGAGGTCCGAGATCTGCCTGATGACAATACTGTAGGCCCGGGCCAGGCTGCTGGCAGATGTCAGATAGCTGCTGGAGTTGCTGGCCTCCAGAGCTGCCGCAGCCGCAGCAGCACTGGAGCTGATAGCACTGGAGCGACGCAGGTTAGTAGGGTCAATATATATCAGGCCTGTGGAGCTTGCTGTGAAAAAGACAAACAACAGGTACAATTAATACACACCATTTTTGTGACAATCATCTGGAACCACAAACATTTTACAATAAAATCCCACAAACAAACAAAGCTCCACTGACCAGCTGGTGTTGAGGAGCTGGAGGGAGCACTCCCTGTGGCCCTCTGGCTGGGAGTGTTTCTAACAGCCCACTGCATGGAGCGAGGAGCCTGGGCTGCACTGTTGGCGTGCGTAGCGCTAGTCGTCCTTTCCAGCGGCTCATCCAACAGGAACGTCTCCTGGTCGACATCGTCGCTCTGACTGCTGCTGCTGTCGGAGTCGCTCGAGTCATTGGACTGGGAGTCATCCTCTGAAAAGAAGGCAGGGACACTGCTGGCACCTTCAGAGAGGAGGAGGAGGATAAGGGATGAAGAAAAAAGACAGAGGAGACAGGCTTAATGGCTTGTGTATTCATCTCACCTCCCTTACTTTTGTCTTTCACATCAGATTTTTCCAGGCAGGAGTGCAGGTTAGTGAATCACACCACTACAAGGCCAAACAAAACTAATATGATGGTGAAAACACTGAGGCTTCAAGTCAAAACAACAGCAATACAGCTGTCGATCAACTTGCTCTAAATAACATATGACTTACTTTTCTACATTTTAAGATTATTGATATTTTCATTAGAGAAAAAGAACAGCAATATTTCAATTGTACTGAACATTCTAAGTGGAAATGAAACGTCATTAGTAAGAAATAGACATTTGAGATGACCAAGGAGAAAAAAAAACACCACACCATTTGGAAAAGCTAAATTTGATTAGTGTGTTATTTGGGTGAAAGAACAAGAATATACTTGTGATGGACAGTATTAGTTAAAAATGACAGACACAATAACAGTGAAATGTGAGAAAGGGACGAACTGAAGGAACTCTCAGCAGGAAACTGTGTATGCACTTTGCAAATTCACTCTTGCCCTGACATCTGTATATGCATTGAAGTAAAGAGGAGCTCATACCAAAAATAGGAAATGCCAAGGACACCCTACTGCCTGTAAATGAAATACATTGGGTATTCAGCCAGGGACCATTTTTGTCTGCTGTATCATTAGCTCTCCAAACAAAAATCCCCACAATCCAAAATGCTACAATGCATTAATGATTTTGTGAGGACTGAATTAGTCTGTAATTCAAGGGGAAAAAAATACACCACCACAGTGCAGCAAGACAGAAATGCTATTTCTATTTAGTAAGCAGTTGGAGCCTTACAAAAACTTGGAAAGAATTCAGTTTAAGGAGTTCAAGACAGGTGACCGCATTTCCACAATATATAAACAGGGACAGCACTTAGAAATTGAGGAGAATGTTTTATAAAGTAAGGGGATTTAAAAGAAGATCTAAAATTTAATTTAAACTGAAAGATTAAAAACAGCTGTTGACCAACCTGCTTCAGAACCAGCCGTGGCTGCTGTGACGACACTCCTGCGCCCGCTAGCATTATCCTGATTGCTGTGGTTACTTTCACTGTCACTCTCGGTTTCGGCTGCTGCCAGCAGATCCAGCTCCATGTCACTTCCTAAAAGCAGACAAAGACAAAACAGATGCTTCAACTCAGTGTTTGCTGCGGTTTCAGATTCAAGTGTTTATTCACAAAACATTACGAACAACTTCAGTGGCATTCATTCCCGTAAAAAGTAGGGTGTGTCTCACCATCCTCGTCGTGCTCATCGTGCTGCCCTTCTGCCTCAGCATTTTCCTCTCCCTGTTCCTCTTGGTCATCATGATGGTCTTCTTCACCTGCTACTCCCTCTACAACTTCAACCTAAGAGACAAACACAACAGATCGTAAGTAAACCAAATGAAACATAGAAATAAATATATTCATCCAAATTTCAGTGAAATCTTGCAGTGTAAATAACAGTGTGGACTCTAGGTGGCATTATACTTTCTTTCCATGCAAGTGAAACCATGCATTATGACTAGTTTTCAAAGTTCATTATGGCCTTAATAATTTAATAATGAGGCTCCCCACCTCTTCCACATCTGCTGATACGATGTCATCCTGCTCCTCGTCTCTTCCCCTGACAGGCTGAGACTGGCTGCTGCGCCGAGGCTGGGGGTTCCTGATGATATAAGAGGCAGCTGTCTGGCTGGAGCTGGAAAAAAGCACAGTGCCAGAAGTCATTATATCTAGTGAATAAGAAAAGTCAACCATCTTTTCCTTTTGCTTTCTCTTCAAGTACAAATCTAGTGGACGATTTGAAAAATGTCAAGTCATATCTTCACTCTGGCCTATTAACATGGGGCTCTTACCCAGCTCCCCGATATATAACATAAGCATATTTTTCCAATACACAGTGAAAATAAATTGCTTAAAACCAGGAATTGAATGCACTAAAACCAACTGACCTGCTGGACTGGTCAGGTGAGGGTCTCGGAGGCAGCGGTTCAACAGAGAAGAGCTCCTCGCTGCCCTGGACAGCATCAATACTGGTGCTGGCCAAAGTGAAAGGAGCAGTAGGTCTTGCTATACCCATTCGCACCGGAACAATCAGAGACTCTGCTACATTACACAGCTCCTCCACAGCGTAGGGCAGCAAAGCTTGGAAAACTCGCCGACATTTCCCAATTGGCTGGGGGATGAAGTTGCTAAGTGAAGGAAATTGAGTAAAAAACGGAATCAGCATTTGTATGAATTCAAAATAACATACCAAATTGGTGCCGAAATGTGTTCACATTGTGTGGTAGAATCGAGCTGGTTCAGTGATAAATCAACTTACAATTAATTGTACTGTAAGTTACTTACTTTTTCTTCTTGGATGAGGCCATCTCCACGCTGAGGATGACAAACACCCGGGCGACAGAGCGTAGGAACCTCCTGGTGACATTGACTGCCTCCTCTCTCCGGCCAGGAGTGTACTTGTTCTGCAGCTCCTTTACTAGCGTACCCAGTAAGGTGTCTATGAACTATTACAGAACAAAAAACACCCTCTGATGACAAGAATACTTCGAGGTGCAAGGGTGTGTTAACAGCAATAAAAAACAGGCGAAAACGCATTACCCCTGGTTATGTTTAGATGGTGTAATTTGATGTTTTCCTAAGCAAGAATTACTCAGAAGAGGAGATTATGTTTACATTTAGTCACTTAGCAATGTTTAACATTGCGCGTGCAATCAGATATGGTGTGTAATGGATAGAGAAGCCGAGGAGGAAACATTATCATCTTGATCCTGATGCACACCATCAGAAAGCAAGAAGACAGACTAACTGGACTTACAGTGATGTCAGGAGCACACTTGACAATGAGGCAGTGGGTGAAACAGTCAAGGCGAATGGTGCCACTCTGCTGATTCAAGTAGACCTGCTCTTCAGGCAGGAGGTGGGCAATTCTGCTGCTGGCACTAAGTCTAGGACATACAGAAAATACAGAGAACAAAATATTGGCTGTTACGGAACACTGATCCGTATACCCCACTGTGTAGAATGATACAGCTAGGTGTTAAGTAACATGAGGTTGTAACTACATCACATTTGGATGATACCAATCCATTCAATCAGGTCAGTATCAACACTAATAGTGTATTGGAATGGTGCAGGACTAATAAAAAAGCAGCAAAAACTATCCACAAGGAGGTCAATGGATAATCCCATATAACTGGGATATTAAGTCTGGAAAGAAACATTGCTTGTGATACTCACGGGTCTTTATTCTCCTGAGAACCGAACATGATCATAGACTTGAGGGCGTTCCAGTCCTGCAAGACCCTCTCCAGAGCCAGCTGAGCAAAGCGGGGAGGTTCCAGGTCATGGTCTGGCATATCAGAGTCTGAAAGAGAGGAAAGGAGAATAATGCTTTCAAACACCAGATGTGTTGTTTTAAAAAGTCGCAGCCTAGGCGTCAGTTAGTACTGAAAGATGTTAGCAGAAAGATAATCTTATATGAATGTCTGTAAAATCTGTATATCGTTAGATGGTTGAAGGTGGGTAATATGTGAGAATGATCCTGAACCTACCTTCTGCATTTGCAGCCTTGCGGTTCCTGTCTTCTCTGATGCGTGGTGGTCTGTATTGACAGTGCTCAACACTCTGCCTAGCAACAGTCTGCACCAGGAACAGTAATATATGCTCTCCCCTGCAGATGGAAACAAAAATCTGTCAGAAATGTCACGGTTTCGAAGTTTTCTTCCCTGTATAGTGGTACGCCACAATAATATAGTTAAGCTGATTCAGCCTGAAATTCCCACAGTTACTTGCCAATTATAAAGCACAAAAGAAAACACTACTCTATGTGAGGTGGAGATGATAAAGGCCAGTACAGCAAACAAACGGGTCTTACCTGCTGTTTGGTGTCGTGACCAGGTTGGTGGTGGTGAGTAACCTGTACAGCAGATCCAGGCGAGCAGCCTTCTGGCCGGCGATCAGCGTTTTACACTTACATTTCTCCCAACAGTCACAGTATGCTGTAGGGGAGGTCCTCTTCAGCCTAGGGAAGAACAGGCAAGGCAAGTTTATTTGTATAGCGCATTTCAACAAGAAGGCAATTCAAAGTGCTTTACATAAAAACATAAAAGCAACATAGGGCAATATAAAAAGACATTTAAATACAAATAAAAAGATAAAACAGGAGAGTAACAGTTCAAGTGCAGTTTAAGAAATGTATCATTATTTGATTTTAATAAAAAAGCAGCAGCAAAGAGAAAAGTCTTCAGCCTTGGTTTAAAAGAACCGAGAGCAGACCTGCAGTTTTCTGGGAGCATATTCCAGATATATGGTGCATAAAAACTGAACGCTGCTTCTCCATGTTTAGTTTTGACTCTGGGGACAGAAAGCAGACCTGTCCCAGACGACCTGAGAGGTCTGGATGGTTCATTACGTAGCAGAAGATCAGAAGCAAATAGTATATAGTATAGTATGTATATTCTGTATGTAAATATGGGAGATGAAGATTGAAACCTTTACAAAGATTAAATAAGCCAACACTCAAAACTCGGACTTACTTGCAGTCATGTCCTTTGTGACACACCCTTGCACACTCAGTGCAGCAGCAGAGGGACTCGAGTAAACCACAGGTCCGACACTCAAAGATATCCTAAACACAAAGAAATTGTGATGAAAAATACCAACTTCCAACTGAACATTATATATTAAAGAGCATAACAAACACTGTCTCCAAAATTAGGGAGGTTCAACTTGTGCAGTGAAAAAAGGAGCACTACCTGAAGCTACAGAAGTTAGCCTGGCATGTGTAATATGTTCGTGCTCACTATTTTGGTGCCTGCTGGCATTTTATTTTATTTTAAGTACCAGAAAGCCTCTCTTTCTTTAGGCTTATCGAGTTATCCGTTACATAACTGTCTTTTAAAACATTAAAATTAGAAATGCCCATCCTTAATTAACACTAATGAATGTTGCCTGAGAGTGGTCTACAACTTATCACTTTTTCTGGTGATGACTTCTTTTTCTCTAAAGGCCGTCCTCTCAGGCTGACCTGGTTAATGTGCTCAGCTCCAGTCCATGTGAAACTGCAGGTGTCGTTGCAGCAGAGAACATAGAGGGGCGAATCATCTGGGTTGGTCCCCGAGGGGCAAATCATTTCCATGAACACAGAATCTGCATCCTCCTTCTCTGCAATGCCCGGGTCACCCACTGTGTTCGAGACATTTGAGGAACAAAAGGAAAATATGGAAACTGAGGAATGCCAGTTACAACATGTAGTTAGCTGTTGTAAGCAGGTCAGAAAAATAGGTCAGGATTCACATAACTCATGGATAGCCTCCAATGTTCCAGCTGTTACCTAACCACTTAAAATTACATGACATCAGACTCACAAAAAGTGTGCTGTTTTCTCAGAATTTATTCACAGAGGTGGTGGCTGGCTCTACACGCAAACTTAACCCCCCCCCCCCAATTCTCTTTGTGCCAGGACCATAATACAACATGTGTATATGTACAGTACATACATAATAGGCAGACAGAGCTGACTTTAATTTACAGATTTGCAATAATAATGGTTTCCTTTCAAATTACAAACCAGTTTCCAACATAAAGCAGACAGATGACTTATTAACTTACCCTTGGCCATTTTCTGAGCAGCCTCCAGCACAGTGATGGCTGCCGGGTAGGCTCTCCCACTGACTGCCAGCATGAATGGGGTCATTCCACGGGCATCCCTGTCAAACCACAATATACACGAGCACTTTATAGGGACAGATAGGCAAATAAACAAAGAATAGCAGATAAATCAGGACAATCTAATGTACAAGAGAAGGCATTCGTCTTGTGTATAATCATATAGAAATAAAGAATCGTACTTGGCAGAGAGTAGCTCCCGTAGATGTGGCCGCAGAACAACACTGTCACACATCAGCTTAAGGATAAGGTGGGCGTTGGCCTTCCTGTCTTTAGATTCAACCACAGATGATTCAGTGGACGGCCCTGCTCATATGGAGAGGACAATCCATTAGATGACAGACAACATGTCTGTTTGAATACACAAGACATACAGTATTCAGCTGACTGACTTATTTACACTGATACCAGAGAGCTCATGTATACTGAAAAGTACCCGACCATCATATTTACCCACAAAGAGTTATTTAGAAATTATTTCTCCTTTAGAGAACTAATTCACAACTTCTTTATCTCTGCTAAAGTTACTGCTAAAGCAGTGTGCTATGACAGTATGTAGTACATAATGTCTACTTCTCATTCCTCCTCTATAATGAAGATGTTATGTACCTGGTATGGTGGAGGTGCTGGGTCCCTGGCTGGTCCCAGTGGAGGCAGTAGTGAGTGAACCCACAGCTGGTGCTAGAATGAAGTCAATGTCACCATCTGTTGATAAAATAAAAACACAGTTCTGCAATATTACTGAGATTGTAGCTTTCACTTAAGTTAATAGACACAGCACTGCAAAGTCTTCAATTCATTCACTAAGGCAAGGAAGGAGAGTTAAACTCATGATCACTCAGACCTACACCGATTACTGTTGGGTAAGGCTGCCTTCAGACGGACAACTGGAAAAACAACTCAAGATATTGCACTGGTGTGGGTGGGCCTCCAAGGCACTAAAGCAGTGGTCTCATTTAAACTAATGTTTTGTTGTTGCAGTGACATTGTCGGTCTGAAAGAGCAGACAAAGACAATCCTAATTATACGGTCGTGTAAAGATGCACTGACCAGGGTCCATTGGTGGGGGGTCAGGGACCCAACTTGGTGGGGCAATGGGTGGTGACACAGGGTCCTGGTGGTCGCTGGACGACGGGCCAGACTCGTGACGGCCGAGACCTGCTGCTCTTAGAGACCGCCGCATCATCTCCCTCAGACGAAGCCTGGTGACAAAACAAACAATTAAACATGGCACTGAAATTAAGATCAACAACATTGCCTGTGTTTTGATATTACTGAAGAACCTGTTCACTGAAATTGGATGCAAAAAGATTCCTTTCTTATAGGGAGCCTTGTATACTCCAGATTACACTTAGTTCTCTGTACAGACAAGTTTTCCTTATATATTCTGTGTAGCACAGAAACAGTATAACTAGTTATTTACCCTCTGCTACTGGAGGAGCCAGTCCTATTCCCAGAACTGTTGCTTGAAACCACAGAGATGGCATTGGCAATTGCCTCCACAGCAGACAGACGCTCTGCAAATGTGTTTCTCTCCGACCTTTCAGCTTCTGAAATGAAACAGCACGGTCACTTTGCGTGGAGAAGAGGGTCTTATTAAACGGATACAGGTGAGCTGACTAAACAAGAATGGTGTATTGTTCTTCCACATTTTACATTTTATAATAACGATGGCAAAGTATAAAACTGGGAGACATTGGGAAGAAAAACTGAACTGTAACCAGAAAATTAAGATAAAACTACTTTTCTGATCTAATTTAAATATCATCAGAACGACTCGTTATCATGTCGATGATAGACCTAGCTCCCAGACAGATCCTGACAGATTGTTTAAAACACCAGCGTACCTTCCTCTTCTTTGGTCTCCTTGTTACTAACAGGGAAGCAGACAGAGACGGCGGCATGGAGGATGTTGCGGTTTCCGTCACAGCGATGATCCAGAAGTGCTCCGAGGGCCTGGCTGCCCTGATCCAACAAGAAAGCCTGCTCAAGGTTCACCAGGTACTGCCGACACGCCTCATAGTCACAACGCAGGACATGCTGCATCAGCGTCTGTTTCTGAAAGACACGAGGATGAGCGAGTATTGATTAGTATCACTCATTTGGATATCTTTGATGTTCACTGTGACTTAGATGGCATTGCTCGTTGGTCTTTCAGACAGATTTGTGAGTAGAAAATGTGATGGAAACAATAAAACTGTTGGAGTGGTTTTTTTTTTTAGCAAGGTAAAAGTGTAATAGAACTAAGTTTCAAGGGTCATCTATTTGTTACGTTGTATATATAAAAGGTCAGGTTTACCTCGACAGCCATAATGATAATAGCAGCTTTCTTTTTAATTGTGGAGTTAGAGGGGAGATTGGCCAGAGAGTGCACCCCCATTCCCAGGCTGTTTATAGGTGGCAGGTCCAACCAATCAGGATCTCGAATTCCACCCATGCAGTCTTTGGCCATAGGGTAGATTGTTCCATTTCCATCTCGGAGGATGATGGGAGATTCCTGGAAGAGAGAAATAATTTCAACATTCAATATTTGCATATACAGTGTGTCTCTACAACATGTCATGTGCAAAACATGTAACCTTTATGGGAGATTAACTCACCTGTCCTGCAGTAAAGATAGCCACATTGCGCTCACTCTGCCCCAGGAAGGCCAGGTTACTAGTGGGGAAGTTATTCTCCTGTTCAGCTTTGCCTGTGGCCAGGTCAAAGATACAGTACCTTACCCAGTTACCAGTCTTCAGCACTGCATGGACTCCTGGAAGATGGAGAGATATTTAAGGGTTGGAAATACAAATCTACACAAAGACATTAAATAAATAAACTGACTGAAATATACACTGATATATAGAAACACAGACAAAGACCCACCTTTGGAGTCAACATTCACAGCCAGAATATCCGCCTTTTCTGGGATACAGAGCTTTTTAGGGGAGCGCTGAAAACAATCAGGAACTTTAGGAGTCCCACCAGTTTTGACCACCTGTCAGGAACAGATTGAAGGAGACAAATAATAAATGCATATGAGTGTCAGGAGGAGAGATGCTCACAACAGGACAGATACATTAATACAAGTAGATCAATTTATGTCCATACCTGCAGCTCATCTATTCTGAGGAGCCTGCAGTCCTGCAACAATGATGATGGGTCTGAGTCAATGGGAGCAGCAGAGCTCTGGTTGCTCATGCTGCTTGTTGTCCCTGGAAATTTCACAGCAACATATGCGCCATCCACTTTAAGCACCTAGGACATATGAATAAGTTGTGAAACAGAGGTCATGACAAGGAAAACCACATAGAAACATGATTGACAGCAGGGTCTGGGAGTAGCCAGCGATTCAAACACCTGCATTACACATTATTCCAAGATATTACTACATTTACAAACTTTGATCTCACATGTATTGCCAGATTTCAGATGCACCCACCTTTCCCACAGGGACATTTTTAACGTCCTCCACAAACACGACCTCCCTGAGAGGCCACTGCTCCTCATTCACCTTCTCTTCCTCTTTGGGAGCCGGGGTAGAGCGCCTTCGCTCTGCAAGAAGAACGGCATACTAACTTTTAGTTGTTGTATATTTTGGAACCCGAGCTCACTGCAGTGAGGACTGTAGCCTCGCACATGGGGTGGGTGCTCTAATGAGTGAGCTCACCACGTCCCAACATTTAGTATTTCAATCATAGAATATTCAAATAACACATTTTTTTTTATTGTTGACATTGAAGAATAGCCAAATGGTTTATAATCATACTCCTGATTAAGAGAGTAAAAATATACTGCTGAGCAGGTGATAAAAACTTTAGTGTGGACTAAGGAAAATTAATTATTAACACAGCTAGCTGTATGGTTTATATGATAAGAAGAGGTAAAAAAAAAAAAAACAGGCACCCAAATACTGTGAGCTGGCCATACTTCCTTTAGGAAACAGGCAGGGGAAAAAACTTGCTGATAAAAGCCTGTGCACCATCTGTTTCAAAGTCAAAGGACTAATGAGAGCACAGAGTGAGGAAGAAATTGGTTCTGTGCCTGGGAGATAGAGAGGAAAAGTCAAGACTTGTTGTTGAGAGAGCTAGAGGTTAGGAGGGAGAGACAGCAAGAGAGAAGCTGACATACTGTAGGGCAGTGAGGCACTGCTAGCAATGGAGGAGGTATCACTGCAGGTAGACGCTGGGGAGGGAGGAGGACCCATCTCAGTCTTCACCAGCTCTGGCTTGCTTTCTGTCCTATGGGGTAAGACCAAGATAGTGAGATACATTTTACTTTTGGATTGATGATATCTGTGGTTAAAAACACAAAATTATGGAAGACTAATCAGATCCAAAAATGGACAGCTTTTTTTCTACATAAAATTAAACTGACTTGATTTCCTGGGTCTTGGTGGTCTTCTCCATGTTCTTGAGGCTCTCTGGTGAGCGCAGCTGGAACCTGCAACTGTCGTTCATGTTCCAGACCGACTCCAACAGGACGCCCACTTTGGGAATCCCAGCACTGACAGAAAAGGCCACTGCACCGGCATGGTAGAGGGGGTTATTCCTCAAGCACACCTAAGGAAAGAATCGGTACATTTATTTTACACTAAGTGAGCCCAGACACGACTCTTGAAAAATACAAAACTTTGATAAACATTAAGATGGAACAGAAGACGAGCTTAGTCCACCTCTGTCATAACAGATGATAACATTTTCTTGAGCAGACAAAAGTTAAAACAATGAAAATTCAAAAATCTGTCTTACCTGTGTTCCCACAGTGATGTTGGGTATCGAGGAGATGCCAGCGCTGGACTTTGGCTTTTTGTTCTTGGCTCTGGCCTTTTCAAGCATCTTCTTCCGTTGACTAAAAGGCACAACACCCCTGCAGACAGATGCAAGCAGTGAAGTGTCAAAACGTCACCGACATTCATACTTTTCCCTGGCATATACGATCATCCTTTGTATTGAAATCCCTTTGTAATCCCTGCTAAACAAAAATATCTATAGGCATCCCTTACAGGATCTAATAAAACGAGACAACAGAATGTGCAGCACATGGCAGAACATCACTATTTGCTTAGATTGCAACTCTAGATTTACTGATAATTATCAATGACAGTGAAAGAGAACGGTGTTATAACCTATTGTTTTGCATGTGACTTTGATGAACACCCCTGTCTCACCTAGCAGGATAACAATGTTATGGTGACATTCAGAAGCCAATGTTATTGTTAAAAACAAACCATTTTAATCCCATTCAAAGTATTTTTATGGAAAAACACTTTTTCTTCTCACCACCAGTATAGACTATTCTCCAGCTGTGCACACGTGTACAGCGCACAGCAGTGCAGTGACACCATGCGCTCCCCCTGCAGCTCAGGGAAAGCCTGAGCACTGTGCTCCAGCTTAGAGGCCACTGTGCTCAGTGTGTCGTCCACCCAGGTTGCCACCTATACGACACACACAAGGTAATGAACAATTCATTATATATAATGTTAGGATGGTATTATACATAATGAAACATAATGGCATTATACATAACTATAGAAACACGTATTTACTCAATCACATGGTTACAAATTTATCCTGTGGTCAAATATTGTTACAAAGAACAAAGCAGAGCATATGTTCTCATGAGGAGAGAAGCAACTATAATCTACCTTGTTGGTCTCTGTAGCTACAGTGGCTCTGATGCTATTGGCAGACAATAAGGTGATCTTCTCATTGGTCAGGCCCAGGAAGGATACACGTGGGTGATGGATAGAAGGATTCTGATGGGACAAATGACAGAAACGTTAGTGATATTTGCTTTCTAGCCATTGAGCATGCTACAATACAGATGCATACCATATTTCAGTAAAAAAAACAAACAGTTTTTCTGGTAATTCCATTCTCATAGGTTGAATTCACCTGTGCGTTCCTGTAGGGTTCAGGTTCGCTCCACTTCCACTGATAAAGTTCTCCTTTGGAGCTGACAGCCACCAGCTCTGAGAACATGGCTCCGATGCTCACAAACTTCACACCATCCTGGAAAGAAAATTAGAGATCGCAATAAATGACAGGTAAAGCAAAACATAACTCTAAATGTCCAATTAATTGAATTTGCTGCGAGGGGACTCCAATCAAGTTATAGAGCCATCTCAAGATTTAATAAATTAAACTGAAGCTCCACTTGCAAGGTCATAGCGAAGGTTTGCATTTCTGGTTTTTAAAATAGACATTACCTTGTCAGGCCACCACTGGAGCTCCTCTCCCAAGGAGACAGGGCTCTGGACCGGGATGCTCTTCTTGTCCAAGCTGGGCTCGCCCTCACGGCTGGTGGAGCCTCGCTCTGTGTCGAACGAGGCCCCATCCAGCCAGCGGCGCTCGCGTAACCTCAATACAGACTCACGCTCACGCAACAGCTCTGAGTCGCGCTCTAAGGGGAGAAGGAGAACTGGTATGCAATAAGGTCACACCAGTGGGATAGAAGTAAGCCACTCTCTGGGAAAGACCCGTCAACATAGTTTTAATAAATAGAGACAGAAAGATAGATTCTTTAGAATCACTATAATGCAAATCAAAATTGCAGTACTGAAGATTGAGTGGGAGTCTAAATTATACTGGTGGGTGAGTCAGTTTACGCGGTCATATGTTAAAATGCGAGGTAGAAGAGGAAGTGGCTAGACAGAAAGAAAGCATGCATATGGCTAAAAGTTGGCTAGGTAGGTTTTTAGAATAGACTGCCTTGTTAAGACAGGTGGGCCTAGCGGGCCTTTCTCAGAGAGCTCACAGTATGTACTACAGCCATGCAGCATACAACACCAAACATTTATAGCCTGCATCTCTAAACAACCATATCAAGCTAAACAGACTGAAGAGACTATTTCCCCAGCAAACAAGCTAAAACCAATTCAGTTTACATTAATTTGCCTAGACCCTTTACCTCAACTAAATATACATCAAGCAAAGAGGAAAATGTTTCTCCTCGAATAAGAATGTTTACTTCTTGGGGGGTTTTTTGGGTTTTTTTTTTTTTTATGTATGTTAGCCCTACCGTTGTCATTTTTGTCAAAAGACTGCTTTGCTTGTTAGATAACCTCTGTCTTATTGAAATCTTAAACCACTGGCAAGTTTGTTTCTTACAATCCATCTCAATAAAAATACTGAAAAAAACAATGCCTTGCTTTTCCAACTTCTGTACTTTGATGTCTAATCTTTAATAGGCTATTAAAGCGCCATCCCCACAAACAAAAGCCATCACCAGTGTTGCCACCAAAGCCTCTCTAACACCATGCCTTCCCTTTACTAGTCAGAGGGGAGTTGTTGAGTTACCTCTGGAGGATCCCAGGCGAGAGAGTGAGGAGCGTCTAAAAGAAGGGTACCCAAAGTAGCTGATATCCTCAGAGAACATGGCATCAGCATCAATAATCACGCTGGGATGAGCTGAGTGAATGTCTGCATCCAACAGGGACATCAGGTCCTCTGCATGGGACAAGGGCACAAAGAATGCAAGGTTTAGGAAAATGAAAAACACACTTTTATTATTTTAATGAATTTGGCAAATACTGTCTAGACCATTACAATGATCAGAATTAACTAACTTAAATACTGTATTACTCTTTGACACAAGCCTATTTGTATAATGTTGAACTGCTGCTAAACCTGCACTTCAATATCAAATAGTGAGAGTTTAAAGAACTTATTTCTTGTTGAAACACACAATAACATCTCTTTATATAAGCCGTTGTCCTTTCTGTTGCCATTTTCAGTTTCTTTTTGTATTTTTGACAAACCTCCAGGGAGGTAGGACTCGCTGGCTGTGTCGTCTCCATCATCTCCATCTTCATCATCCCGGCTCAGCAGGTTGTTGACGGCGAGGTTGACATCCAGGTTGGTCCTCTGGAGTTCCCTAATGATTACACTCCTGGACTTCCCCTGAAGGACTACCTGGGCCTGGGGAAAAAGTACATGGACAACAAAGTACAAAACATATTTTAGTGATATTCACTTGTGAGTGCAGATTAAAGAGTAAATGTTAGCTGTACAATTTGTTTCAGTAAGGTTGGGGGGAAAATGCTACAGAAAGCAAATATATATACACATGCTGAGAAGTTCGTACCTGAGTAATAAGTTCTTCAGGGATGACAGACGCTGGTATGACAGGCTGAGGCTGGCTACCTAGAAGGCCCGAGCCACGATCTCTTCCTGTACGAATCACCCTGGTCTGTCGACGGGAATCACGAGCTGCTGTTGACGACCTGCCCGACGTCCCTCCACCTCCGCCTCCACCTCCGCCCCCTCCTCCTCCACTGCTGCCACCTCCTGCTCCACCTCCCCCTGCTCCTCCTCCACTTCCACCTCCTCCACTGCCTCCATTTACGCCGGAGCTCCAGCGACTCCTGTTACATACAGTGCAAGGCCATGGTCAGATACAACTGCCAAAAAACACCATCTGACTAACAGAGCAGACTCAAAACACGCACACTTGTGGGTACGAAGGGATTCAGCCTTTGTGACAGTGGAGACCGGGCAGTTTGCATCAGCAGCATTTACAGGAAGGAAAAAATTAACTGGTGGCAACTGTCCTAATTTAATCAGGTATTGTACGAAAAAAGGCTTTGATACAGTATTATGAACGTTTTATGTACATATTTTGGATATTTAAGCTACTGTTTTATTTCAGTTCAATATTTAACTAAAGGGTGCAAGTTTAGAGGGTTATTCTGCCACACTTTCAGTTCTGCACCACTTCAATATCAGGACCCACAAAAACTAGATTTTGTAGAGGGAATCGATTCTCTAGTGGTTATCAATAACAAAAGTGCTAAGAAAATGACTGCCCACTGCAAATTTAGCCGATTTCATGAACATGGCCATGCTTTTTGGTGTATGCCTTTTGGTG
Organism: Coreoperca whiteheadi; assembly: GCA_011952105.1. Taxonomy (NCBI): domain Eukaryota; kingdom Metazoa; phylum Chordata; class Actinopteri; order Centrarchiformes; family Sinipercidae; genus Coreoperca; species Coreoperca whiteheadi. The sequence goes on along the minus strand of CM022486.1, from coordinate 24,685,195 downwards.
GACACATTTGGCCATTACATTTTACCGCACCCTAAAGTTCTCCCTTCAGAGTGAAGAACCTTGTGGTGAACACACCCCTAACCCGCTGCAGCATCAGTGCAATGCTCTAAACACTGAGCTTTCACAGGACCGTTTGTCTCTGTCAGCCCTGCCAGAACTTACCCAAGGGTGTTGCCTGCCAGTCTGCCAAGTGTGTCAGAGCCAGACAGGAACCAGGGCGGATCACTAGTCCTGCCTGGCCTGGAGCTCCTTCCTGTCCCTGAACCACTGCTCAACTTTGAACTGGAAACAAAAGATGGGAGATCAGTTACAAACCTACAGAAGTCCCACACAGGACCAAAAGACTTTCTTTTATTACCTGGGTTAACAGAAACTAAATTTATCCCAGGTACTTCTTAAGTTATACCCCTTGGTTCAGGATTCTTTTTCTTTTGCATATTATACTGTGAAACAGGAGGGAGTATTTGAGACTAGCATGGCAACACCCTTGGGAATCTGAATTGGCTGCAACTCATTCCTCCTTCAAGACTTTCCTTTTTTAAAGGTTCTTGGGGTTTTGGGGCTGCAACTGCTTTCTCCTATTTCAAGATTTCTTATAATGGGATACCTTCTAAGTTTAACCAAAAGTAGTTTACTGCAATATTCTTAACCAATGTGTTGTAAGTAGGCAGTTGTATAACAGAGACTAAACTGACACTGAATTTAGATATTTTCCAACAAATTAATACAATCACATTTGGTACCATAATGTAATGCAGGGCAATGGATTACAGAAACGGGGATTCAAATTATTCATATACAATACACAGAAACAGCACATTCAAACCAACAGTCAACAAGCTGACACAAACTGTAACTTTTGTTACCAGTTAAATTCACAGAGGATATTAGGCCCTGTTCAGTAAGCTGACAAACTTGCCAAAGACAACCTGCCATACTCTCTTCCATAGGCTTCACAGCAGCCCACAATGGTGCTGACTGAAAAGCTATTAAAATTTGAAACCATCTCATCTTCTTTTGCAAGTCTGCGGCACAGAACAAAACATGTGCTCTGCAGAAAAGTTTGGAGCGGGGTGCTCCTCAGCCTTTTACAGCCTGATTCATATGCATATTTAGCAGCTAGAGGGGCCTTGAAAACCCTGAAATCACTGTTGGATGTTGTTCTGTTGGCAGGATATCGACAACTATCAATGAGACATTCACAAAAAGCTTGCTCATAGCCAACACAAAACAGAGCAGCTAGTAAAAAAAAAAAAAAGCATTTTCATTAAGTAGCATACACTTGCACAGCCATAAAGGCAACTGGCTTTCCGAAAGTTACACAAACAATTTGCTGTCGGGTGTTTTGTGTAAGGATTAGAATAAAAGGCAGAAGTATTTTTATATTGTCCCTGGAATGCATGTAAAAAAAAAAAATGGAATTAAAAAAGAAAAAGACAACTCTGAGAATCACTGAACAGAGCATCAACCAGTCCAACAGCTGCCAGTTGGAAGACTTTTTGGGAATAGACCTGTAACATATTCAGATACATGTTTCACTCCTGATAGATGGAAAACTTTATAGCAAAGAGCCAGGGTGTTCTTCTAGAAGTGAAACCATGTCCATATGCTTCATATTCAACCAAAAAGGGCAAAAGTGCCTGATTAAAATCAAAGCAACCACCATCAGTTAGTCTGAGCATGTTCAGTGCGTCCTGTGATAGACATCTCAATAACCAATCTGTTTTCCAACTCAGTACTAAAGCTAAAACAGTTTCCAGGACAGATCCTATCATAAAGAATTCTCTCACCCATCGCTCCCATCCGGTTTGCTGAGCTCCAGGCGATCGGGCTGCACAGCAAAGCTGATTCTACACACACGTCCATCCTAAAAGGGATGCATTCATGGTTTTTAGTGTGACACATTTGACTAATGAAAACTCCTAAAGAAGGAAAAATCCTATGGTAATATGGCATGCTCAGTTTATGAATTGAAAACTATATCAAGTCAAATGTAAAATCACTTCTTATGTTACCCACATCATAAAGCTAAACACTCAACAACCTTTTGCTTTTCACGCCTGAGTCTATATGGCAGCCTTTGTCTATATGCAAATTATTGCTGTGCACACCAGGTAATTCATCTCACTGGTGCTGTATACTGGAAGATATAACTAATGTTATAATCACATCAAAGCCTAAGCCATTAGATTAGACATTAAGATTAACACACTTCTGCGTGACGTTTGTTAATGCACAACTGCAGTGCAAAGAATGAAGCCGCAACAGTTGACTCCATACTCATGCTGAACACACTTCCATGTGCATGCACCAGTTTGCCGACATTTCTGTCAAAGTTCAAATAAACAAACTGAGGTCAATTACTGCATGCCTCTTAAGTGCGCCTATAGCCCTGTTTAAACTGGATTAGCCTAATTGGGGTGGTGCCCTGTATATAAACGACAGGTCCAACCTATCAAATCCAGTCTATGTCAACCAGAAAGTAAAACAGAAGCAAATTCCCGGTATTTTATATCAAAGTCAGAGATCATCTGATAACAGTGACCCAGATTGAATTGAAATCTTCTGAACTGTTATTGGTGGGAAGCAAACAATAAACTTATACCCTAGATCCCCAAGTGTCTGATTAATGCTAATCATGTAATGTCTTATAGCATTACCTCAAGGAGAAATCCAGCATGGTTTGGACCGACGACACACTGTTTTAGGGTGGCCTGCTCCAACAGACTAAGGTGTGGGTGACTGCATTAGAAAAGAAAATAAGCACAAAGACATATGAGACTGTATACAAGATCCTGTTTACAACAATTGATCAAATTAGCAAAGCAGCTTACAGTTACAATGTTGACACAAACTTACCTGTTATAGCTGTATTTGTTGAGTTTCTCTGAGACTTCACGAAGCCTGGCAAGAAGATAAAGACTATAATAATGCAAAGAAGACCCATTTAAGACCTCATTAATGCAAAGTAATGTCCGCAGTACAAAAAATGCAGTCTAATCATGTTGATATCACCATATAAACTGTCAACATTTTACGCTGACACAGACAATTTAGGTGCATTTCAAACACGTGTGCATCTTTTCAGTGTATCTGATAAAGCATAATAATTCCAGGACAGTTAGTATATATTTACTCATACAAATTTTGTTGATCACAACTGTCAAACAAATATGAGGCAAACGGGGAGCATTGCATCTGTCCCACAGGGCATTAATGATGCCATTGGTGACTAGAAGGCAATGGTATACAGGTTTGGGTGGTTTTGCTCTCAAAATCAGTTGTCACATATGGTTGTGTGCATTCTGCTGATGCTGAACATGAAAACATCTGTGTCATAAGCTGTCAACACACAGGATATCAGAGGACAGGTCACAGCCCTGCGTGAGGGAAACTCAAATCTGATGATGCCAGTGTAAAACCTTATGTGAAACTCAGTAGAGTAGCTGTAAAATACTTCTGTAACTATACAGAAGTATAGTTCTCGGTCCGTTTGGTGTGTCATAAAATGTTATTAACGATTAGAGCTGCACGGTAATAAATATAGTAAAAAATAAAATAAATAAATCATATTACGATTATTTTGACAGATTACCATTGCGATATGATTCATGGGAATAATCATTTTTGCATCACTGAAAAAATAAAATAAAATTAAAATCATGATGATGTCAACAGGTTTTCTTACTCCTGGAGAACAAGATTTATAGGCCGGGGCATCTCTGCAGCACTACTGTACACACATTTTACCTTCATCAAAACATTGCAGCTTATGCAATTTGGATTGCACTCGCATTAATATTTCCATTAATTCTGCAGGCCTTGTAACCGTGAGCTTCAGTAGATATTGCACTTGAGAAGATGCCAGCTACGCGAGTTAGAGTTGGAAACATATTTTCAAACACTTTGTCATTGCATTAAGGACCATGTTGCTGCACTGATTCAAACATAATCCAGAACTCAAAAGTGAATCATAAACATTGTATTAACCCTAACACAACTCTTGTTCTCCAGATGTAAGAAAACACGTTTGCTTGGTAGACCCCAACAAATGTCACATCATTATGATGAATAGTTTTTTCAGTGAAAATGAAAACGGACACAAAATGGAACATCCCCACTAATCGTGAATCATATCGCAATTTCTGTCAATATAATCGCAATTTGATTTTGTTTTTTTTTACCATATCGTGAAGCCCTAACTGCTAATATAGTCTGCTCTATCAATATTCAATGTTCAACCTAATTTTTTGCCTAGATGTTTCAGTTCATTGGAAATCTGGAGAGGAAAAAATGAAGGTACTTGGACATTTACCGAAGAAAAACCTTCCACACACACATCCAATACAGGCACACAATCCCCTTTATGTCAAACTGTTGGATTACCATGTCATGTAACCCATTTACACCTTACTGTCTTGAGGAATAGCAGTTAACATGATCATTCTTAACCGCATAAGTGGTCTGAGATGTATTCTATCCTCATGTGCGCCTAGTGTCTTGAGAAACATACATTAACTCTGAACTTCTCCCACCTCTTTGGCCTATGCGGTCATCTTGAATACATAGTTCTGGAAACTGTTTCTTTCACACGTGGTCATTACACACAGATATAGAAGTACTGAGGCACCTCTTGTGATGAATGACCAAACTCAAAAGAAAGAATGTCAACAAATGCCAATTTGCATTTTGGTTTGGAAGGCATTCGCATTCTTATCTGACAGCAGGAAACCTATCCTCAGTGGTAAGTGTAAAGGAGTGAGACGCAAATGGTAACTCTACAGATCTCCTCATAATACAGACGTACATTAAAAGCTCATGCATCAGTCCAAAAACTACAGGAAGTTAAGAGAAAATAACTCACAAATCATCCAGGTCAGTTATTCACTAACCTACCAGTTACACAAATGGCACACCTCTAGCACAGCCACAAAGTCTACTTGCCTCAATTAGCCATTTAAAACTGGTTCAATAACGCACAGCAAAAACCTATTAAACATCCATGTCACTAGAGGGGAATGCTATTTGCCATTACAATGAGAGTCTAAGCAGACCTCAGTTAGGTCAAACAAACCACTGGCATTTGGTTGAGGAAATCTGACTGGATGTCCATGCCTGGCAAGCGCTTCTATTGAGCCAAGCTGGACCAAGCCATTTTATTTCAGACAGAAGCACTTATGTGCTTTGACAAATGCAAGTCCTTCATGGGGAAGAGAGAGGAGGGGGCCTCCCAACAGCACATGGTGACTGTAGCATGCAATGGCATGCATGCCTAGGAATGAAACAGCCATGACCCCTTTAAGGACCATGGCTCATACCACCAAGACTTTGTTTGAGTGGCTTTTTCAATACAATTCGTAACCAGCAGAGTAAACTGAGCTTTCCTGTCAGTCAGACCAAAGCTGGCCCCCCAGAGTTCGACAGTACACAAACCTGAAAAAAGCATTCACATACTCTGAGCCTATATCTAATTCTTAATCTCAAGGTCATTCTAAAAACACTTCTCAACCTCGTTGTCTTTAAGTAGAACAGCTCATTAATCAGTTCAATCTCAATGGATGATATAAATAGGTTTAACATAAATCACATGTTCTGCAAAAGAAAAAGGTCGCACACAATATCCTGGACCTTTCTTACAACTACTACTGATCTTCTCAGTTTCGAAAGGAAAATCCATTAAACGCAGTGTGATGCATGTCAGCAGCATGTCACCACTAACAATATTGTATGCGATTTAAATTAACTGTGCATGTATGCTGTGGCCACTTGGTATTTGGGTGACAGCGAAAAGAGACAAAAATGTTGCATGATCATGTGAACACTGAGGAATCCAGCATCGATCATACACACTTTTTAAGCGTGGGCTTGTGCCCTTACTAAAGCAGATAAACAGGATTAATGTGATTGCAATGTTGTTAACTTAACTGCATATTTCAGATATTTATCTCAGTACGCAATGTTAAAAACAGAGAAATTAGGTAATTATTTACGGCGATGTTAGCAAGCAAATTGGGCCATTAGGCGTTCAAAAAAATACCCTGACACTAAAGGCACTGAAACACAAATATTTGGCTTTGTCAAGAGCGTGGTAGCGCATTCGCTTGCCAGCATTAGCCGCTAGCTATCAGTTAGCTGACGTTAGCTACTTCATTGATCATGATAATCAACGAGACGCCCACAAAACAAACACTGGCACACGTCAAAAGAGTGCATATGTAATTTATACACGAAATCTCGTATATTTTTTTTAGCAACGTTGTGTTTTACGACCTTTATTTCCCTCTCTTTTCCCCATCCCCCAACCCGCATTGTCTATCTCAACTTTGACTGTGAGCCAATCCTTCCAGAGAACCAAGGAAACAGCCTGCTAGCGCTAGCTATTCGCTGATAGCACGTTAGCGGGCTAGCATCTAGCCCCGGACCGACTGTTTAGGTAGCAGCAGGCTAACGAGGATTGTTCAAGATGCGGGCCTTGTTTCAACCCTGGGGGGTCATTTAAATAATTTAAACCCGAATGCACACGCATGACAATGTCAACATCGTTCGTAAATACAACCTCGAATACTATATACCACATCCCGCACATAAATATCAATTTATTATATTATTTTCCACGGGCCGCAACAAAATACCTGTCATTGAGCTGGTCCTCGGTCCCGGGTAACGGGTGAACCACGAAGTGTATAGATGTCATGGGGTCAATCCAAAATCACACAGAGGTGTGTGAAAGATATGGAAATTGTTATTCTTTCGATTGCTGTATATATGTGGATTCATAGGAATCGTTTAATGGTGAAAAACCTCGAGTTTAGATCCCAGCCTCCTCACCCACATGCCGCCATCTTAACTCTACCAAGCTTCTTCTCTGTGTTGATTAGCGCACATGCAACGGCTCCGCTGGTTGGACCCCGAGCACAAACAGGAAATGTGTTACATTGAACGGGATTGGCCTCAAGAAGAAAGGCAAGACTACTGTAATCACAAATACTACACTTTCACGCTGCAAAGTCTTTGTTCTCACCCAGTTCGGCTAATGCATCTTTGTTTATCTGCGTTTTCAAGCACCCGCAGTCATTTTCAGGTCCGTTACCGTGCTACAAAGGCCACAGAAAGGGTTCAATGTTGCTACGTTAACGTTACCTCTTTGAAAGCTAAGGCCGCACCGTGCAAAAACACTGGGACAATAAGATATAAGCCTGAGTGATCACTCGGGGCTCTCCAGACTGAAGAAGAACTAGAAAAACCGTGCTTTGTTTTGTGCAGTTACAAACCAGCGATGCAAATAATACCACATTCCATTTTACCACTCAGAGCTTAAAATGAAACGCACCAACTGAACCATTATTCTAGTATTGTTCCGTGCTTCGGCATCAGGAATATTTTCTTTCTTTGTGATTGAAATCACCAAGGGGGTCACACTTTGTTCATGATTATTTATTATTTTTATATGTTTGATATAAGAATATTGTTCTATGCAAAGTAATCTTGTAGCCTTATTTCAGATTAGGCTTCAATTGTATTGGCTTTTCCAACTACAGGCCAGTTCCTCCCTTTCGGGCCTAGTACAATAAGTCTAAGTCTAATAAGCCTAAATACAGACCTGAATTCTGTAGTTGAATACGAAATTATATTATACTTTGACTCCATTTTACAACAAAAAAAGAAAAGTCTATCTTCTATAGCTATTATGTCACTAAATCTTAAGGGAAGAACGTGGTTATACTTGGCATATTTTCCTCGGTCAGTTTCTTAAGCAAATAAAAAACTGTCTGAAAACAGACTGAACATTTTATTGCAAATCAAAATCCAAAGGATATGTAACTAATCTTTTATCCCTCTAATCTACATATTAAACTAATGAAATCTTTTGTCTTTTTTACACCAGCAGGTGGCAGAGTTTACCTTTCATAATGAGATTAGAATTGGTCCCAGAAAGCCACACTAAACCAGAAAGGATTTGTCCCTCTTCTGCACTGCTCCTCAGTCTATTTGCCATATGCACATGACCATAGACCTGTGCATATGGACATATAGAGAGAGGTGCATACTGTAGGTAGGTAGCTCCAGACCTCTATAACTCTCCAGGATGGCCATTTGTCAAATATGTATTAAAATAAGATATTTAAGAAATGTCCTCAACAACTGGAACAGAAACTGAGAGGTTGGAGACGTCTAAAAGACAATCTAAAAGGAAGCATGACGCAGAAGGAACATTTTCACTGGCCCAGGTCAGGTTCCTCATTTATCTGCCATCTGCAGCACAAGTTCTCACTTAGCCAAGCAAAGAGATATGAACCTATTTTAACCAAACCGAGTGATCTTGTTGTTGTTATGCTATGCTTTTATCTTGACTGGCCTGCAGTTCACATGGTCAGGACCTTAACTGAGCAAATATTTAGTATCAGGTGTATATCTAGACTAGAAGACACATGCCACATAAACTGCAACTCACTCATATTTTTTTTTTAAACAATTCATAATTTAGGTTTTTAATTATTATCTTCCACAATACTTCAGTGTTGTATGCATTGTCATTGTTGTGAGGTAAGCAGTGTTCTTAGCATATCTAATCAATAATAGGTTAAAATTGTGTTAATGTTATTAATATGTTAACATAATGGGCAATACTGCAGATGTCATCATTTGGAATTAAACTGTATATTTTAATTTGATCATTTGGTTTTACTGTCTGCTACAAATGCCACATGCCACGTAAGCAGCAGAGACACAAGTTTTGGAATCTTTCTCTGTGTTTACCGAGTTCAATACAGAGGTTAACGAAGCCAGGGCCATTGCCCTGCATAAAACCCTGTAATCTTTTTCAAGAGTGAAGTCAAACAAATCCTCAGAAATCTCCGGAGCTATTTTTAGGTATTAGGTACTGGGTTATCAAATGACCTCTGGTGTTGTTGAATACGGGTACAAAGAGTCAGAGCCAGGAAACTGCACTGTCATCAGAGCAAGGTTGGTGGGTTTGCAGCTTTAGAAAATGAGAAATTTAATTAAAACAGGCCTTCAACATGGATAAAATACACAATATGTTCTACTTAATAAGGTAAAGTGTCTGAGCTGTTGTGAAATTTAATTCAGTGTGTTACATCCCGCAATAAATACCAAGAGAGACCCAAAGCTAAACCATCGCCACTGCCACATTCATTCATAGATCTGTGAACCAGCACCAGCTCCTGTCAGTCAGGCCCCAACCACAAGTGTAAGTTATTCCCAGTGAGGTAACACGATCACTGGCTGCAGAGTAAGACTTAAAATAACTCCTCTTAGTGCTTGCTGCGACATATCTTTACAGGTCCGGGGCAGGGCTGACTATGAGGGGCTAACGCATGTTAACACCAGGTCAGTCCAGGCCTCAGGCACAAACCCTCTGCTCCAAACACCCACTCACAGGTGCTGCACAGCTTAAAGGGTATTATACTGCATGCACCTGGGGAATAAAGAGAAGTAATGAGCTGTTCCACTGTCTTCTAAGAGCCTTTTACTTTTTGGAGAGAGAGAACAAACACCCATTTCTGTAACAGCAAAAGAGAACAGCGAGTCCTCGTTAGCCCAGTCTCTGGCCGATATTGTATAGGAAACTACAACATCTGAGGCAATGCCTCCACTAGGGTCTAACAAAATCCATTTGTCCATTGAACAATACCATGTGGATGTTGTGAAGTTCTGCTCAGTTTAACACTGGCCAAGAATCTGGGTCTCCATTGCATCATGGCTTTAAAACTAGGGCAACCTGATATGCCCAAGACCAGTAACATGGCACAGGACCAATGAAAAATGTGTCCTTTTGTGCCATGACCTCTCACTCTGAAACATGAGGAGCTGGATAATCGTGTCGAGGTAGCTAAAAGACTGAACCATGCTAGACCATAATCATTATTGCAGAAGTCATAATGTTTGTTTTGCATAACACATTATCTATAAAAGACACTTCTGCAATATGAAGTATTTTTTATTTTAGTTTAACGCTGCACAAATTTAGTTTTTTATAATGACAATACATTAAATAACTTTGTGTAATGTCAAAGGCATTGCTAGTAGTGACGAACCCACAAAGAATAATCCTACCCAACCGGAAGGTTGCTGGGTAGCAGAGCTTTTTAGTCTATTTTGGATCATTGTTTTGGTTTAGATTTGTCAGACCGCCAGAAACATAATTCCACATGCTTATGTTGCCCTGTGTCTGACAGAAGTGTAAATAGGCAATTATTTTGGCATAGCACTTTTATAAGTTGAAAAGATGTCAATATTGTGTTTTTAGCTTGGTCTGCTGACCCCAAGTGGTCAAAGAGAATTCATTAATGCAGCTTTAAGTCGAGGTTTTTGGTATAAAACTACATTATGGACAATCAGGATGACCAACTTCTAGAGCAATAATCAACATAATGAATATGGACCCAGGAGGACGTTGAGCAACTTCAGGTGTCACCAAACAGATGGTGACCTGAGCCAAACATCCTCCTCTCCACTAGCTACACAACTTCCTCCTATAAAATTGAGGAATATTTTCAAATATTCAAGTAATGGAAAGCTATATAAGTGTGTGACAATTTAACTTATCAATCCAGTCGATTCATTAGCTGTCCCATTATAAGCCATTCTGAATTGCGGGATCTTCTATACAGAACAACTGAATTTCTCTAACATTTTGATTTTGTATTGTTTAATTTATTGTAAATTCTGTTGTTGGAGTGAAAAAAAGCACTAAAGCACACTTTTTCATTTAAAAAGATAAGCTTTCTGCACAATGCACAGTACTACACAATATAAATATGAATTAGGTGCATACTGAACAGAGTATAAATTGCCCACGTAATGTGATAAGAGGTGCTTCCTTAAGAAAGCAGAACAGTGGTTTCAGTTTACACTTAGGTTGCTGGAAGCTGGATTTAGGATGTCAAGATGGTCAAGCTGTTAAATTAAACATTATTTAATTATTATTTCTTCATGCCACTTGCACTCAGACTCTCTTTTTTTTTTTATCTTCCTGCAACGTATTCCTGGATATGCTTTTGAGGAACATCCCACAGTGGCAGCCTCAGTCAAAGTGCTGTGTGTCTGCACGTGTATTTCTTCATTGTGTGTCTACAGCAGGCCTTTTGTTCTGGTTCTCTGTGCTGTGCAGGGAGGTATAGACAGCTCACACTTACCTAATCCACAGGGCTGCCTGAGGCCATCTCCTGTTGGCTGACCTCTTTTTCCCACAAAGGACAAGAAGCCTGCTAATTGGAACAGCAGAAATAACCCAAAAAAACATAGGTTTACATAGGTAAGAAGGTGAGGTCAGTTCAACTCCAACTTCAAGAATATTGTCAGTTGGAGCTAGTTGACGCCTCTTCCAATTTACCGAATGAGAAATGGATTTTGAGAATAAATTCTAAAAGAAGAAAATAAATCCCTCTCACATAAATTGATTCATATAGTCAAGTCACTGACACATTTGCGAGAAGTGTTTATTGGGATTTAAATAAGTTCAAAATGTTTAAAAGTAGTAAGAGTTAAATGCCCACCCTTCAAACACTTAATATACAGTATATATTCATTATTCAAAATGAATGAAATTGCCCAATGAATGTTTATTACAAAGTTATTACTGACATATTCTCATAGGAGTTTCATCTCTCTCAAGGAATGGCCTTAGGCCTACTGAAATCAAAGCAGATGTGACACTCATCCCAAGAAGAAAACTTCAAAAACATCTAGCTGCATCTTCCAGACCTTCAAAAAAACATCTATTAGAATTTACAGCCAAACTTCCAAACCACTTCATAATATTTCTGGAGACAGATTCTGGCAACAACACATTTCTATTACACACACCAAACGTGAAGAGAACGTTTGTCCTGCCTGCGCTCCACATCCGCTTCAGTTATTTAGGTACATTCATGACTTTATTCAAATGCGAAAAACATTACATTAACTCTGGTGGAGGAACTTGCACCTTGTTCACTAATTACAAACGGAGCATCTGTTTTTCAATCCCCTCACGCCTGAAGCTTGATTAGTCATAGAAGGTGTCTGTCTGCTCCAGCTGATGACGAGGGAGAAGCAACTCATCCAAGGAGATGGTGGGTGGGTGGGGGTGCGTGCTGGGGGTGGGTGACGGAATGTTTTTCACACGCCCATGCTGTTGTGTACCACGCTGCCTCCACGGTGCCGTCAGCCCCCGATCACGCACCGACTCTCTCCCCCATTGGCCGCCGCCTAACACACCTTTGCGTCCCATTGGGCGAGACGTCAAGCCAGGCTGTCCCCCCCACCACACACACACACCGCCATGGTGTTTGAAACGATGAATGGGAGCGAGGCTGAGGAGAAAACCGGGAAGCATACTGTTTCGGTTTGAAGCGTTCACACGGGACGCGAGGACGAGTAGCCTGCTAGGCGGTTAACCCGCGTTCCTGAACTCTCCACGCAAGACTCACGCAAGATGTAAGCTAAATCATTTTTTTTACAACGTCATATATTCCATCGTGCGTGGCATTTCTTTTCTTCTGATAACGAGCCGTACTTGATCTGAATTATATGAGGACATAATGCTTATTGTTGGTTAGTCAGGAGTGTGACGGATGTCTGTAACCTGTGTGTGAGCTGGGCAGGTCAGGGAGGGGAGGGGAGGGAAGGGGTTGGGTAAGTGCTGTGGGACTGTTTGTGTAAGCAGCACGGTCGGGGGCTTTTGTCCCCCAGGGAAGTAGGTGAAAGGGCCCCGGTGTTGAAGAGCAGTAGCTGACCAGGCTCACTGCGCGTGCTCCTTTACATATTCTGTATATGTCGATGAATGGCAACTGTAAAACAGCGATTGAACATGCTGGGACGTGACTGTGTATGTCTGCTTACATAGTGCACACACACTGTGCGGTGGGTTGTGTGTAAATGCGGCTGACCTATCGAAGAAAAGTTCACACGGTCAAATGAAGGAACAGTCCATCGTGTTGTCTTGATACTCATTTTTGCTCCTTTACCAGAGTTGCAGCATGGAAGTTGAGGAGCTCTACTCAGACATCCAGGGTGAATTCCAGCCTGCTCCTTTGGGTGCAGGTGACATGGAGGCTGTGGAGGCTCTGATGTCCATGACTAGGCACTGGAAGACCAGGAGCCTCCGGCTCGGAACCTTCAGACCCTTGACTCCATCCTCAGACTACTCAGAGGATGACTCTGTCCCCCTTGGGTCTACTGTGCTACAGCACTCTCCTTTGGTAAGTGATCCATGTGGGCTGAGAGTTGGCATATTAAGGGTTTTTAGAGCAAGCCTGCGTGAACAACTGTTTTAAGAAAGCTGGCCTAGATTATTTTGTATGTTTTTCTACGCTCTGCTACTTGCGTTTAGTTGGAAACTGGCATTTATTTGCACTTAACCCCTCCTTTCCTTTCAGTGTATGACACCGCCGTACAGTCCGCTCAACTTCGAGGCCATCCATTCACCCTCAGCAGCAACCTTCCGTCACCCGGCAGCAGCTGGAAGTCCAAGCTGGCAGCCGACAGAAGAGGCTCATTTCCTCGCACACACTGCTGCTTCTCAGCAACGGTTCCAGTGCGCCAGCGTAATCCACCACACTGCAGATGGCCAGCGCTGCTCCTGTAACGGCCATCCAGTCTCCAGGGAAGACCTGTTCAATCACATTCATACAAAAGACTATGAGACAGATTTGAGCTCTGTAGATGGGCTGAACGGTAGAGATTCTGATGGGACTATTGGAAGTCTGCAGTCTGACTCTAATACAGCCACACCACCAAAACCTTTCGCTGTGACTTTGCCAAATGCGGGCGAAGCCAGCCAGACACAGACGAGTCTTTTAGGCCCAGATGATAAATCAAACTCGGCTGGTGGCCCTGGGGTCTCTCCTCTGCCTGTCTACTGCCAGATTCTTCCTGTCTCTTCTCCTTCCACCACTGTTGTGCAAACACCTGTCACGGCCGCTGAGAGTCAGAAACCACCCCTACTACTTATCCCATCAGCACTCACCACTGTGCGCGCACCACTGCAACAGCAGCACAGACGACAACAGGCACGACCACAAACCCAAGCAGCTTCTCCTGATCAGGTCTTCCTCCTAGGGGGTCAGGTGGCGAAAGGTCCCGTAGTGCTCTTTGTCCGTCAGCCGGTTGTTCCTACGCTCTACGTCCAGCCAGCACTGGTGACCCCTGGTGGCACCAGGTTACCAGCCATCGCCCCGGCGCCTGGTCATGCCTTGTTGGAGGAAAAACAAAGCCCACTGCAGCCAGAAGTGTCCCGCGTACGCAGTCATGTTTGTCCCCGTGAGGACTGCAACAAGACCTACTTCAAGAGCTCCCACCTCAAGGCCCACATGAGGACACATACAGGTAAGAGACAACGGATTAGAATGTAGGATTTGACAGGTCAAAAAAAAAAAAAATCATGCATTTGAATTGTTGAGCACTTTTCTAGATACTCACAAGACATTACACAAAGTGACCAAAAGTCCAACAATTCCAAAAAAGCCTCAGTTTCCACTCCACGGTCTGTGTTTCAACAGGGGAGAAGCCCTTCAAATGCAAGTGGGAGGGCTGCGAGAGGCGATTCACGCGCTCCGATGAGCTTTCTCGCCACCGACGTACCCACACGGGGGAGAAGAAGTTTGCCTGTCCCATGTGCCTCACCCGCTTCATGCGTAGCGACCACCTGGCCAAGCACGCCCGGCGGCACCTAGCAACGTGGAAGGCGCCCTGCTGGACGTCCGGGGTCACCCAGTCTGCTGACCTCACCGCTTCCACAACCCTCTCTGCGAGGCGTCCCGCCGATGAGACACCAAAGCAAAAACTGTGAATTTGAACGTGTGGCTTGGTCTCAAACAGTGCACAGAGGAGTGTGCGCCTGGTTGTTTGTTTACTTTTTTTTTTTTACATGTCAGCTCATAAAGGTTGCACACACACTGCAGAACTGAAAGCTAAATTAAGTTGCATGGAAAATGTTTGCTGCGTTCCTGTTCCTTAATGGTTATAGTTATAGTTAGAATATGAACGTGTTTACATTTGACTTCAAACCAGTGTCGCCTTCAACTGAGCAATTACACTGAAAATATCAACTGTAGATACAATTCTTCATAACACTTTTACAGATGAATGCTAAATATGTTTACTTCTAGTGATATTTGACCAAAGAATGTTGAAAATTTGTTCTTGTGGAATATGAGAATCTATTTGTTATAAAACTATTTTGCACAATGCTGTTTTCTGGCAGGGAAAAGAGAATTCTTTATTAAACTTGGAAAACACGTAATTCTCTTGGTCGTTTTGTTTTTGATGTGTCCAGACCCCTTTTAGTGTGGTATGTGCCCTGCCCATTGTACATGCACTGCCAAAGATTCGTGTTGTTCAATAGTTCCGACAATGGTTTTGACCCCCGTGAGAGATTGAGTTCCTCAAACCGAATCCCCCTTTAGAC
>CM022486.1:24650473-24669758 GCA_011952105.1 Coreoperca whiteheadi | reverse complement strand
GAAAATTTCACAGATATGATACACACTTTGCAAGTACACCTGTACAGTCAGGAAATAATATTCTTTCAACATGTTAAGTGTAAGAATATTTTAAAACAAATAGAAATAGCAACAAAAATTAAAGGATCTAGCATTATAAATGTGTTTGTTCGCTTTTGTTTTTAAAAATACCCTATTTTATGTCCGCTGATTCATTATCCATCAACACTTCCCTTGTTCCATCTGCAGCACATGCGGTCTACAAACCTGCTTTGCTATGTTGTGGCACAGCAGTCACCTGCCCGTCCTTCACTGGTCTGCGAGCAAGCTACTCAGCACCGGCTTACTGGTGAACACTGAGCCATTAGCTTCCCAACCACACCGGAGCAGACTGCAGTCATCATTATTCCAGGAGTAGATTTCATGGAGACACTGCACATCGATCACGCTGGCTTTATTTACCGCATCAGACGGATGAGTAAATGCACCTCCATATGCATGCCTCCATTTCAAAAAATACTGAGAAGGACAACAGATTTTAAATGTAATAATGAAATCAAAAATCACACAAAATAAAACTATACAACCAATTCAAATCATAAATACACATCTTGTAGCAAAGCAGCCTACAACATCTCAGAGCGGTGTTTACATTTAAATCCACTGTTTCACTCAGGGATACATGTCTTGCATTACAACACTGGCAATAGAGATATAGATAATACATTTGTCAAATATAATCATTTAAAATCATTATATGCCTACTGTACGAGCATAAACTGTAGTGCCCTGGGATGCCCAAAGCAAAGGGAAGAACGCATCTTGTCTTTTTGGAGTCAGCCATTTTGTTGCATACTAATTAATACCTATTGGGTTTCCTGGGTCACTTACTATACTTTACATTGGGGTTTGTGAGATGAATTCAGTCTGGTCCCAGCAATTTCAATTTCCGTTCATCCCAGCGGAATGTAGACCAGAGGAAGCTAGCAGCAGAAACCAGTAAAGGAAAGTTGAAAGTCTTCCTGGTCTGATGATTGCTAAGCTGGGACAGACAGCGCAGCCTCTGTTTGGCAGGAATTGAGGAAATAAGGGACCAATGAGAAGTTCTTCAGTGTCGCCTCGTGGGTGACGCCAGTGTCCTGCATCTCAAACCTGGTGGAGGGAAGTGGACGTGAGTGAAATCTGCACATTTCTTTGCACAGAAAACATTCTCAAGGTTTCTTTCAGTCCGTGAATTTTGCAAAACAGTCCAAATGTAAAAACACTCCTCCACTGAGTTCCTTACCAGTCTCTAGAGGAGATGACATAATATACAGGGGGGGGTGGTGAGTCAGTGTCGGTGCAAAATGGCTGACCCAGACTGTAGGCCCCTGCTTGGGTGAACATGAGCCAGTCTCCGATGTTGAGCTCAGGCAACAGACACTGCTCCACTACCTGGTCCAGGTCATCCCCAGAGGGGCCCCACAGGCTGCTGCTGAACACTGGAGCATCCTGGGAGGTGTTCTGCCAGCACACAGAGCAGAGATCATCCATTTATAGTAATCCAAATACACGACAATCTTCATTACCTGGAGATGAGAACTTTGTTCGTAACACTTCCTCGACCGGATTGGGTTCTGGTTGACACATTTAAATATCATAGCCAGTTATGAAAACCCAGTTAACATGTCGGCCTATTTACTTAAATAATCTTCCGCTGCATGTAAACATCTTAACCAAACTCTACCAATAAGTGATTTTTGGTTTTCATATCTTGAAATTCAGCTCACACATCTCTGTAACATTATACAAGATCATTTACGTGTGAATGTGTTCATTCTTAATGCAAGCAGTATTGTGCACACAAGGGGATGGAGAGGCTTCGTTATGGGCTGCACAACTCACTTAATAAATCCCTTAACTCAAGCACTTCCCCAAGTCCTGACTCCTAACCTTTACCCTTGTTTGTCAGTTATTCCATCATTAGTAAATTCCTGAGGATAAATGCAATATTATATAAAACGATGTTCCTGAAACATCTCAAATCTTGATTATAATGAAAAGTGTAATGTCCTAGAACATTGTGTTTCTTCCTTGTTGATAACATAACCTATTATCGCTCAGTCAGAGCAGAAGAGGGTGGCACCAAAGATGATTATTTAGTCATTATTATACAATGAGTTTACTTAGCCACATACTGATTAGAATGTGATGTTTGACTAACAAATGTGAATTTAATCAGAGGCAACATTTGTATAAATATTGAGAAGCTTAGAAGAAGAAACGTTTTGCTGGGTGTAACATCTCCTCCCATAGAGGACCTTTGAGACTCACCTTGTGAACAGCTGGAGCAGCGATCAGCGTCTCAGAGAGCTTGCTGGCAAATGATCCATACACTCCCTGGTTCATGTAGTACTGGAACTCTGGCTCATCGTTGGGAGATGGATCATCTGTTTAAAGAGATGAAAGACGAAATCTATTAGCGTGTAATGGAATCATTTTCAAACGTGCTGTTAATATTTTATTTTGTATTGCGGTTTGTGAATCACACATTTGTGTAGTTCTCTTTGGCACAGCTGTTGGGCTGACTTTACATAATGCATGCTTCTGACAGTTGCATTGCATTTTTCACAGTAGGAAGGATGCCGATTCCTGGACATTTCAAATGGTTAGTCCTCCAGTATGCTGTATGAAATTGTTGAGGCAATCGAACTGCACCATGTGAAGGTAGCCATAGAGTTGGTCTGACTTGACTTTTGACACAGTCCTATTCCTCACTGTTTTTGTGTCTGTAAATAAGCTCGCTACTGTCTGAAATTCAGAACCCCTCAGCATGTTCTGTAACTTATTTTCATCTTTATAAATATGAACATAGAAGATAAATATCATGCCACTGACCATGTGCCTGGTCCTGGCGATCGCGTGCCACCACCTCCTTGGAGATGACATTCACAGCCAGAGTGAAAGCAGAGGACACAAAGAAGCTGCCAGGCTCAGCAATGATGGAAACTCCAGTAGAAGCAGGGAAGTATAGGTCCACCATAGACATAACTGCACTATTGATCTGCAACAGAGATGGTAAAAAGGAACCAAAACGGGTAGGCCTTTAAAAAAAAAAAATCACATTTAAGCGAATCTGGAGAAATCCAATACCATGACAAATACCATGAAATAGAGCGAACAACGACACAGCAAGTCATGTAATTAACGTTAGCTAGGTTTCTGGGTCAGCAAACTGTCCCTACAGCTACTGCTGCGAAGCTAACAGCCAGAGAGGAGGAGACACTTTCCCACAGCAGCACAGCAGCTCCAGACAGCGACACTCTCAACTCTCCTGCTGCTATAGCTAACATCACAACAACAGCCTATCTTGGCAAAATAGAAAGTCTGTGGGTAAGTCATTTAACGTTACTCGACACACAAAAGCATGGCCGGAATAGTGTTGTGTGGCTCGGTCCGAGCCATATTATTTTCCATTTACAGAGTGAGGGCTGTGTACAAACACACCGGGAGGAGATATTACTAACCTCTCACTAACAGAAATAGCAGCGACCACAGTGTGTCATACGACTGGGCGGGACAATGTAAAATTTATACCATGGTACATTTTGAATATTGGACAGTAATGATACATTGTATTTCATACTATATATGTTTGTTTTTTCATGTAAAAAGCAGATGAGATACTGACCAGTTCTAGCTGGGTCTCAGAGCCACTGAAGCCACCTCCAATGTCCAGGATTTTCATGTTGAAACCAATTTCCTCCTGAGGCAGACAAAGGCTTGTAAATGTATAACCAGAACTCAAGGGATTTCCAAAGAGTGTTTCTGTCACAAGATAGAAAGCATTGCAAATGCTTCTAACAGACCTGAACAGTGCACCTAGCAACATAACAATGTTTAACATTACTTACTCCCATATCAAAGACACAGCGAGCATCAGATATGGCATGGACGTACACCTGGTCATCCTTACAGTAGCTGGAAACATGACACCTGACAAAGAAAAAGAGGTGGTTAATGGTCAAACTTTGGGGTTAAAAATTTGATCCTGTAGCAGTTTGGACTAAACAATTTGTTCAAGAGAGAGCTGAGGTAAAGAGAGCTACTGTGGTCCTTGTACACAATCTGTACGTTTCCTCAAAAGGGCTTCATGACCAGTCATGGTGGATTTCTGTAGGCCTCACCTGACCCCAACCACCTGCACACCCAACTCCTTAGCCCTCTCCAGCAGATGCCTGCAGTCCTTGAGGGAACAGCCAAATGTCATGCTCATCTCGTCGTCATGGCTAGATGCTTCTGTTGAAACCTGTAGCAGCAGCCTGAATTAAATAAAGGATCTTGGTTACTGGTTTGCTGAGGAAAAAAAGAAACCAGATGAGTTAAGTAAAAAGTGGTACACAAATAGAATGAGTTGGGAAGCTAGCACATTGAAACACAAAATGTCTGCAGCTGAGACAAAATGATTTTATACAGCTTCATTTGACATAAAGCCTTTTTTTTTATTGGCAATCCTAACATGCCTATGATGGGAAAAAACATACTGTATTTCAAGTGAACTCCTGTAAAGTGGGTAGTACCTAATGACTCGTGCAAAGTGGCACATTTGCACAAAGCCAATTACTTGACACTCTTAAAATGGCAGCTGTCAAGTCACATGATCACTGGCACAAGGACTAATGCTTATCAAACACTTACTTGGCATTGGGGTGACAGCGGGAAATCTTGCGCAGCTCCGCTTCATTATCACACACCAGGAGGTCAATGCTGTTCTTTGCAGCGTATTTAATCTGGGAGACTTGTTTGCAAACACCGCTGTAGATGATATCTTCAGAGGGAATACCATGGCTGTGCACCAGCTCAAGCTCAGACTGACATAAAGAAAGACACAGACAGGACAGTATTCCATAAATATACTGTATATGGGCTAGTAAACAGAAAGGTCATCATACCATGTGCAGCCTGCATGGTTTACTATAGACTAACTGTATGATAAACAATATATAAAAAGGAAGGCACTGAGGTACACTGACCACTTGGTGGTGCCTTTATGTCTATTCCACATCTTGTGGACCGAGAGTTGTGCAATACTAACACAAATAAATGTACTAGAACTTGCTCTGGTAGAGAAAGGCGTGGTATATTACTGGACCAAATTTAGTAGCCTGCTAAATAAGGGTAGTAAACTCCTTCAAAAACACTTCACTAAGCAATTTTCTGCTAAATATGCAGAATTGTGCAGCCTAAACAGTGCGTTCTGCGACTGTGATTCTTTTCTATGGAGAAACCTGAACTGACATCAGTGATCTCACACGTTTGTGAGAGAGTACCTTGTTGGTACAAATGAATCCAGTGCCGAGGGCAGCAAGAACTTCGATAACAGCTGGACTGCTGTTGCATCTGACAGCATAGTAGGGTCGAATCTGGGCCAAGTGGGTTCGCCAGCGAACATGCTGCCTCATTATGACTCCCAGGTCTGCTACAAAGAATGCATTCTTCTCAGACTGAGGAAGAAGAAAACAAACCATGTGGATGAATCAGAAACAAAATACACACTGCAAGCTTTTGCCAAAGCGTGCCTGTATGTAACCGTGGCACATGAAATAAAAAAATGCAATACAATAACAGGTGTTTGAGACAATTCTAAGACAGTTAAGAATTACCACCTTACCAGAGTTTGCTCATAAATGTGATTGTCAATCATGTCACAGAGGGTTATGCCTCCTTCCAGTAGGCCAACAGAATACTGTGGCTCATCAGCGATTCCTTTCATCCTCTCGACCGTTTCCCTGTAATCCGACAGGCATAAAGAATTTGGCTAGTCCGAAGTGGTATTGCTCGCTCCCTCTTGAGCCCCTGGGGTCCTTGACTTATGCAACAAACTGTACAAGAAAAAGAGAAAAGTCAACATAAGACACAAAGTTCAAGAAGCACAACAATTCAATCATATTTTGATAACGCATATTCATCCATGTTGTCCAACTCTTCTCTGGTTTATTCAGTAGCTGGAACCTAAACCTTTCTGATGAGATCCCTGATCAAACAAGTCACTCTCAGTGAGCATCCAATCAGAGCACAGAGCAGGCTCCACGTTACAGGATAGCTTTGTGGAAGAGGCCTATTCTTCTGAAAAGCCGCTGTGAAAACATAGTGTCTGGGGCACAGGGTTCATTTACTTTACCACCAATTACTCCCAACAATCACCATTAATCCCTGAGCTGGTGACCCGTAAAGGTTCTTTTTGATGGCATTAAACAAGGTACAATACTGGCGGCATTGGTGTCACAACTTTACTTTCAATAATGTTGCACAATACATTGGAGAGGCACAGTAGTCTGGACTGGACCAGATGTTACATGTCTGTAGTGTTGGGAGGTTAAACAGGGAGAGCAACAATATACCTAGAAAGCCTGCCGTATTGCTGACAACTGCGACAAGGCAAGGGCCACTGCTCCAAAATGTGCAGTTATTGACAGACGTGTGTGCAAGAGAAGTAAAAATCACTGGATTGTCAAAATACTGACACAACGCTGGCGCAACAAGTGGAACCAACTCCCCATGTGATTACAAAGTATGTTGTCCTTTCTACATGATGCAAACACCTTTTGGGCCAAAGGCTTCAGTGTTACTGTAAAAATGCCCGAAAGGAGCAAGTATGCCGATTACTCCCCAAAACCCTGTGATGTGTGATCAGTTGTATGTGAAATTTTGTGCATGAAAGATGGACAGATACAAACAGATGAACTGACAAGGGTACATTTGCAGTGCCTCCTTGATATCATAGTAAAGGAAAATGGAGTTGTGTTAATTATTAAGTCCCCTGCAGAAACACGGGTTAAAAAAAGGATGGGAGATGGCTCAACCCTATCATCTCTTTAAAAATCAACCAAGACTTTATGTAACTTAGAAAATCCTTAACCATGTCACTCAGAAAATCTCCCTTTTGACAGAAGTGATGATGTTAATGGGGTACAGTGAATGCATTATATTCACATTACACTGCAGAAGGAACTACACTGAAAATGCAGTCACTATCGGCAGGATTAGTATCTACAACCAAATCATTCTCTCTTTCATTGCAGCTCAATCAGAGCAAGAGACCTTAACTGCAGATAAACGCAGTGCAGAACACTGTGTCCTGTTATTTTAATAGAAGCGCTGGAAATAGATCTGAAATGCAAGATCTAAAATAACTACAGACTGTTTGTGATTTATCTGGGACACGCAGCTTGTTAATACACCTTTGTTTCCTTCTGTCAAGAGCCTTGGCGAAACAATTTGTCACAGCGCATTAATAAACAACAACAATAATCCATTAAAACAGACACGCAAACACCAACGCGACAGCAGAGATGGTTTTATTTGCATATGTTTCTACTATGAAAACATTCCCAGTCAAGCAATCAAAGAGGATGCATTAATTCCTTAATCTACTCACATGGACGAATCCTTGCCCACTATCAGCTAGGATCCCAAGGTGGCTCTGCGTTGAAGTCAAATGGCTCTCGGTATAGAGCTGCCCCTAGATCCTCTGGATAGTTGCTGTACACCTACAAAAGGACAGATGTGAACAGGGGACATAGAATCAGTCAATGACAGAGAGGCCAGTCTACCTTAACATTTATGCAGTGTTTGGACAATCGAATCTGCAAAGTGGTAGAGGAAACATTGGTGGGCGGTTGAGCAGGTAAGTTACAGTGTTTAGTGTTAGGCAATGGAAGAGAGCTTCACAATGATGGTGAACATATTATTGACTTAGTATTTGATACATATTTTCTGTAATGACTATATTTTAATATTTGCAAGGATATCCTTTGCTAGTTTGGACCGAACTGACGCAATCATGCCTTAGCAGTTGTGAATGAATGAATTTACGTTAACGACACAATGTAAGGTCGCAACAGCAAACTGTATTTTTTTCACACCCTTGACAGACGTGATAAGCCAAATACCATGCTCCCTGCTACCAATTTCAAACCACATTTATTATTTCTAATACACAATGAGATACCTAGCTTACTATTGTAACAGGTCGTTTCTGCATTCACCGGTAACGTTAGCATACGGTATTAGCGTTAGCTACCTAGCAAACATACATTGTAAATATTGTTTTACAAGAATCAGTTAACGTTACTCATTTTTTCCAGTAATAATGCTACGGACTATGACATTAATCTTTAATCTCTTCTAACAGTTAGCTAGCATTGGTGGCTTGTTGGCAAACAAACGCTACGTTAGCAGGTCAACTTAACAAGATGCTAATTAGCGAGCTAACAACGCGGGTAGAGTACGTTACTTACGTCTGCTGAAATCCCAAAAGAGGGGACAGAACGCTTTTTCTTTTTAGGCGGAATTTTTAAAGAGTGGTGGGGTTACTAAAAGAGAAAAGGATAACTGCCATGGACGTGGTGGATTAGTTTGAGTTATAGTCGTTCGAGGTTTTGTCGATGATAGCTGGTACGGATCATTTGTTACGAGCGAGCGGAAGGCATCACTGGGGTCGAGTGTGCGGTGCACACGGACCGACAGACAACAGCGTCAAGACACCAAAATTAACGGTACAAAATCCGGTTGAAATATCAAAATAAAATTTAAATTAACGAACATATTGCAAAGTTTTTTTGAGTAATGCAAAGCAACGTTGTGAAAATACAAACGCAATGCAAGAAGTATTGATCTAATAAAGGTATTTTTTATATGAATTAAGAATTACAAATTAATCAAATTTTCGGTCTGCTTCCACTTAGTTAAGTGTGGGGAGTTTGACGCATTTTAGATGGGCGGAGTTTAGAGCTGTCAAAACCAAAGACAACGAGCTCGCAACACGATAATAAATGACGTTTGGAGCATTTATTAAGAAAGCCATCGCTTAATGCAATAATTTACCCCCAACCCTAACTTGTAATAATATTAATAATAGTAATTCTAACAAAAACAACAACGACAATAATGATGATTATGATAATAACAATGACACTAATAGTCTAAAGATGAGTATGCTGTTATATTCCATTTGACATACAATTTCCAAAATAATTCAGAAATATTCCAGAAGCAGTGACAGTAAGATGTATCTTCAGCAATTAAATCACACCTTGGTTGACTACAAGCTATATCTATAATAACCTGTATATTAAATAGGCCAATGTCAAACTCTCCAAGAATTACCTGTGTTATGTCTTCATTGTGTTTCCCATGGCTCAGTAATAAGGACACAATGCTGTCCAATAAAGTTAGCAGAAGTTTCCTTTTGTTCCGTAGCCAAAGTCAACAGCTGCAAAACATCAGTCCCATGAGTAACAGATGGATGCATGTCTTTTGCCCCAAGTTCAAGCTCAAACTGGACTTTCCCATCCCTTTGCCTCTGTTGTTGTGACTTTTGGAAGTGTTGCCTGCCTCTGAAAATGCAGGGTCTGGGGCAGTGTTTTTTGCAAGGAGACACATTTGCATGTTTCCCCCGTCAACACTGGAGGAGGGAGGGTGCCAAGGAAAGCTCAGCTACTGTTAGCTAAACAGAAGGGAAGTGTTGTCTCTGGGGCTTTTTTGACTCCATATACTGACATCATCGTGGTCTGAAGAATCAAAGACCTGAGCATAACATCTCTAATTTAAAGTGTCTAATTGGACAGTGCCATAAGTTTTTAAAGGTTTTAATGCATATTTGTGAATTATATCAATAGAATTTCTTTGCAGATTTGTTTTAAAAATATTGGCAAATATATCTATAAAAATGTGTATTGTGTTTGCCTTTAAGTTTGTCTTTGTTGTAATTATCCACTCATGTCTTTACCCGGGAGTCAAAGTCCTTTTTCAGCAGTGTCTGACCAGTCTGACTCGTGCAGGTCACTCAATGTTCCCTTGGTTCACTGATTGCAAGGAATTATTAGAGGGTGACTGGGATATACAGTACAGTATTATTAACCAAAAAATACACCAACATATGTGTCGTTGGCATCCACATGAGACCAGTTGTGTTCTAACGTCTAGATTCTGCACTGTTTTGGGTTTTCTAGGATTCAATAAACATTTTGTTTATCACCCATCCCATCCAGAAGCCCTATTCTCCCATGGAGATCGTGTGTTAACCAAGAACAAGGTACGATCCCCTGAATCTTTACCATCCTGACCGACCCACATCATATAACAGTGCATGATGTGTTGTTTTTTACCAACTAACCAGAACAGTTGTGAACTCACATTACTTAGCATTAGATGAGCACCCCTCAGGGAAAAATAAACAATAGCAGCATTTGTTTCACTAATAAAACTACTGCTTAGAGGCCATTGTAAAGGTTGCAGAGGCAATGTATTTTCCTGGGACGGCAACACAAAAGCTGTTCCGTGTTTTGTGCCTGTTTTCTCCGACACCAAATGAGACTATGTATATATAAGTCTAATCACACATAGCATCTTAAGTGGCTTCCAGTAAAGCACAATGTTTGATTTCCATTGTTTGGATCATAATAGCCATAGCAGCCATCGGGTATGCGACAACGAGACATGTGTACCACCCACTGTGAGGGCAAATACTCCAGTGGCTGCATTGTGCCGCAGGAATTCTTATTTGCAAACATTGCAAACAGATTACATCAACACACTGATTTAGACAGACCCAGCATAAATGAACCCTGACAGACCAAAAGTCTCCAGTCAGAGACGAATAAACAACATATTTCCAACAATAAAAAGATCAAATAAAATAGCAAATTCAACAAAATTGATGACCCTCTTTGTTTTTAAAGAATGAAATGAATGTTCTAAACCAAAATGGATATATACAAACACAATCACTCGGATATGACATCTATAAATCTACAAGCGTCTCTGCATTTTTGAATAACAATAACTTATTTAATCATTACATGGACATGAGTGACTGGTTAGACCCACCATGAATTGGTCTTGTGCAACAGACTCTAGTGTTGTAAGTGTTGTTTGGTCACTCAGTAGCTCCTTTTTTTGCCAAAGAATGTTGCTAAGTAAAAGGAACTCCTACAAAACTTTTCCTCACACTGATCTGAATGTTAAGCAGGAAAATATAAAGCAACTGGCTGCAGGATTATAATCAACATGCCTGACCCAAGAAAGTTAGTGAACATCTTTTCTGCCAATTGCTACAACTACATCGCATGTGTGTGAAATTTCAACTCACTCCTCTTCAGCACACCCGAAAATGTGTCGTAAAATGGCTCAAGTTTTGGTCCTATGATACGCTGCCTAAAAGGAAAAAGGTCATTATCTCTGGGCTTTCCCAAGACATGTCATTTTTAACAATGGTATCAAAGTGGGGGAGAGATACGGCAAGATATACCATGATGGTCAAACAATAACACACTCTAAAAAATGATGCACATTTCACCCTTGCTTCCTTCCGGCCAAGATAGATTGCAGAATAAGTAATTATAATACGTTCATAACATAACTCTGTGTCAGTAGCTGAGATCACAATATGTGGTTTACTGTAAGAGTACACTGTTTAAACTGCTTAAACTACTGTGCAATACAATGTGTTTTCAATTTAATTGTGATACTTATTTATACTTCTAGTACGGCTGTGCAATATCCTCCGTCCCATTATATATTATTAATAAGCCACACGTAACTTGACAGCTCATGCACTATTACTTTATACTGTAATATTAACCTCAACCGGTAAACCCCCTTTGTACCTTACACTTATTCAAATTTTAAATTTATACCTATACCCACTTTGTACTTACCTGTATTATAGTGTACTATATTTTTGCTCAGTACTTCCATTCTTGTGTGCTCTGACGTGATAGTGAGCTGCTGTTACAAAGAGTTTCCCCTCTGGGGATTAATAAAGTATTTCTGATTCTGATTCCGATTTCTGAGAAAAGCATACCATCAGGAAGACCACATCAATAAATCAAAATAGAGACACTTCTTTTAATTGCACGTACAGTGTTTTTTCTAATGACATGTTAGATCTTCTGCAAGTAAATCATGAGGGAGAATGCCCTTAGCGGTGTGTCTGCATGTGTGTGGGGGCATTGCACCTGCACAGATATAGCCTATATACTGCAACCTATGAATCCACACTAACATATTCAAACGTGTGTGTGTGTGTGTGTGTGTGTGTGTGTGTGAGTGAGCACGCTTGCATTTCTGAAAGCAGTAGGTCATTGTCGTCATATTTTTAGGATTAAACAGGTGATGTGCACAGTGAGACGGTGTATACAAAACAGGTGGAGAGGCCTTCATTCCTGGCGCACACGAGTGAGCCAATAACCAACTTGTGTTGTGCTTCATTGTTTAAGTACTAGAAGAAAAACGGGATGCATTTTCTAAAGAAATGGAGGAAGGGGAGAGCCGGCAGTATATCCTTTACCACTCTTTTAAGATGCGTTCGCTAATTTAATGCTTCATTTCCATTATAATACTTAAACACTTCCAGGCCTTAGTCGGTAACTATAAACACAACTTTGAGGCAAATCACAGGACATGTGCTTGAGAAGCTGTGATGGCTGTTGAATGGTGTGGGTGAGAGGAGATGGCATTAAGCTTGTAAATAGTTATTGATCCATTCAATGCTATTTATATAAAATAACACTTGTCTCTTTTATTGAACATAAAGAGATCATGCACCAGACTCTCAGCAGTAGTCTGCGTTCTGCAGACTGAATGATAATGGCGTGTGTGTGTGTGTGTGTGTGTGTGTGTCCTGATAACATCCCAGCAGACTGGCTGCTATCCAGCCATGGGCAAGCTCACCCTGCCGTTTGATGTCGAGGGTTGGCTCCAGGCAGACCAAGCATTGTGTTCCAAACAATGAACCCCAGACCCACTGAACTATAAACATGTCCCTTTGGGGGCGTTTTCCTCACATTCTGTGCAGGAGACACCCAATGTCAGGAAACCTGACCCGGCTTTTCCAAATTTAGTAACTCTAAAGCCTCAAATGCTGCTGACTTGGCATCCAAGATTGCCTGTCTCCTTCTCTAATAAGGTAATAATGCACTTGGAATGTTGACCGACGCTCAAGTCTGGGGTGGAGTTTTTATCACATCTTGTAATTCAGAA
Source organism: Coreoperca whiteheadi (assembly GCA_011952105.1). Classification (NCBI taxonomy): domain Eukaryota; kingdom Metazoa; phylum Chordata; class Actinopteri; order Centrarchiformes; family Sinipercidae; genus Coreoperca; species Coreoperca whiteheadi. Next base: position 24,656,756 of record CM022486.1, on the reverse strand, counting down.
AAGTTGGTTAAATTCCACATCAGTAATGAAAAAATGTTGTCTCACTCAAATCATTTTTGTCAAGTTGACTGTGGCATGGGAATGTCAGCCCCATTCTAGAAAATAAAGCCCTAACTCATGGCAGTTACAGAGCTGTGTACTGTTGCAGAAAATTCATATAGTCTTGAAAATGGTTGCTTTAAGTAGAGTGTGACCTAGTTATTGAGACCCTCCTTTATCTGGAGACCTGGCCTCTGTCTGTTTGCAAGCATCTGCCCTACTCCAGTGTCCTTGAACCTGGGCATCAAACTCACTCACAGGAATCAGAATCGCACTTAGTCATTAATCGAAGTTACTTGCTCTGCAGTACCCAAAGTCCACCAGCTGTGGCCGCTGCTGAGCTCCCTCAGTGAGCAGAGGAAGCGTGAGAGGCCTTCCGGTTCCTCTGGCAGATCAGCTGACTCTGCTGCTGCTGTCAGGAGACCTCGCCAACTGTATTGAATGGCAACTATGAAAATGATCGAGCCATAGAAACGCTATTGGCAGCTTAATTTTCCACTGTCAGCGGCCACATTTTGTATTCACGGGTGAGTGAAATTGTTAAACAATAGCGATAAGCACCTGTGTTGTTGTTGTGAGCAAAGCTAACTGGCTAACGGTAGCTAACTAATCCTGGCTGGATCTCGCCTGACCTTAACCATCCTTTTTTTTTTTTTTGCCAGCTTCGGTTTTTATAAGGTTACAGTACCGTTTCATTCGTATTTATGGCTATGTAACGTTATTTAGCAGACAGGGAATAAAGATATAACTAGCGTTGGCAAAACAGTAACGTCAGCCTGTAAATGACTGGGCTCCTGTTGCCAGTGTAGCATCGTTTCATTAGCATCATTGCTATTGATAAAGAGACACACGCGGCGTTTCTCAGTGGTTTTATTAACTGCTAAACTGTATTAGAACACAGCACACATTAGTCTGAATGCAGTTTTCCTCTCAGGTTTCTCTAGCTGCACCAGGGCTGTAACCATGACAGAGTTTTGGTTGATCTCTGCACCGGGAGAGAAGACCTGCCAGCAGACATGGGACACGATGATGGCAGCCACCACGCGTACCAACAGCCTCTCCACCAACCACAAGTTCAACATCCCGGACCTGAAGGTTAGCAGGGGCTCATGGGCTTCCCTGCTTGTCACAATGTCACACGTTATCTGCCATGCTGAAGTACCGAGCCATTACTTTGCTGTAATTAATCTACTCACTCAAGTAGTTGAATGTGAACATAATTGTCTTATCTTTCTCATAGTTCATAATTATTCCTCATATATTTTTAAGAAGTCATACGGTGGCTATACATGTAAAAGTAGGCTCATATGAAAATCACTCACCTCATGTATCCACTGTCAAGAATAAGCTGATTGTGTGTGCGGGAAGCAGCCTTTACACCGGCCCGTTGCCTGCATGTTGGAGTGTCGGTTTGGCGAAGTTTTCATCCACAGAGCAGCTCAGCTCGCCCGGCTCGATTCCTCTCCGTGCTGAAGCTGAAGTAACCCCGCTGACCTCGCTGCCACATGGGGCTGTAATGTCCTCCTGGAACTGTTAGCACTGCGCGAGCGGCTCTGGACAAAGAGGCGCCGTCCTAAGCACATAGGGGCCCCCTGGATTGCACTGTAGGCGGATTGAACCCCGCATGTCCCTGTTTAAACACAACCCTGCTGACCCCACCACCCAAATCTCCGAACGGATGACACAAAAGTCATAATGTGCTGATGTTTCACTTTTTGCTTTTTGTGGTCAAAAACAGGTGGGGACGCTAGATGTCTTGGTTGGGCTGTCCGATGAACTGGCCAAATTAGACTCCTTTGTTGAAAGGTATGTTACCGGCTGTGTTGTGCCTGGGGATCAACCTTGCTGTTCTCTATGTGAGAAATTACGGTTGTAGTGATTGAATTGTTATTTTATAGGGCTCTGATAATCATGTTGAGTACAGTCTGTGTTTTAAAGGGCATGCAAAAAAATTCTCCCCTAACCTGTGCAGCGCTCCTGACTCTGTGATGTAGCCGGTTTACCATTCCCTAATCCCTTCCCTTACCTTGTAACAGTGAGGAATTTCACAGGGGCCTGAGGCTAGCGGGCCTCACAGTCTAAACTTGGCAATTTCCAGTTGGGTGACACACCCACAGCTCTTTCTTTAGTCATGTTTATACCCAATGACTTATGTGCCGCGAGTGTGTTTGAGTGTAATTTATAGGCTTTTGGAAATATTGACATCCAAATATCACACACAGCCATTACTGCCTGAGCTCTGCTTTGCTTCCTCTGTAGATATTTCCACTGACTGTGAGAAAGACCAGCCTTGCAACACGGTTTCACTTGTTTGACTACAGCCTGTCTTTAATCTAGTTCCTTTTTTGAAGTTTCCTTCCAGCATATCTGGGGAAAAAAGAATACCTAATTCTTCAAAATTGCACTTATTAATACATGTATTGTTTTTATTTCAGTTTTGATTGAATTGTTTGGATTTGGACTATTTTGTTGCCCTATGTCATTGCATTTAACAATACAAATGTTTTATAGATAGTCAAAATTCAACCTAAGTGGCAGGTATACTTTCTTATGAACTTTTCGGGCATGAGATGTGACTTGGCTCTCGGTCTTTCCTTGACTTGGCTACTGTAGACACAGTTCGGCTTTGATGTGCTGCTAAACAGTGTGTTCAAAAAATCTTGACCTCCGCAAGTCTGCCGCGTTATAAATTGCCGTGTCAGGAAATTACCTTAACAGCAATATGTGAAAGTTTTTGAAGTGTGTGTGTGTATGTTTGTGTTACATTTGGGGGGTGAGGGCGTGGTGGTCGTGCGAGCATGTGCAGGGTGAATGTGTCGTTTTTACTCTGGCTTTGTGCATGAAGTAGGTGTTGGCACGGCGTGTTTTGATGTCTCCTGGCTGTTCACAGTGTGGTGAAGAAGGTTGCGCAGTACATGGCCGATGTGCTGGAAGACAGTCGAGACAAAGTGCAGGAGAACCTGCTGGCCAACGGAGGTACAGTAATGGTTACAACACAGTGCGTCCCGATTATTTTAGTACCAAAAAAAAATGTGATTATCAAGTGGGATAATGCAAAGCTAGGTTAAACTGGGCAGTAATGATAGTAACACCTTTATGCACACTACAGCAACTATTTGATGGATCAGATGGATTATCCAAATCCAAATCTCACTTAGCTCTTGTGCTATCTAACCTGATAATTTTGGGGTTTTTTTCCCAGGCCACAGGTTGCTACAGATTTCTCTCTCAACAGTTTTCATAGTGACTATTTCTTTAGTAGAATGTCGCTCTAATACCGTATGGCAGGGTTTCTAGAAGGCCATATTGCTGTCGATTTCTTAAAATGTCCTTTTGCAATGCTTTGGATGCAAACTAAGCTTCATTCATTGTATAAAATGACCTTTATAGTTGTAGCTGAAATCCCTGTAATAAAATCAGTTTACCCAACTTCTAACTTACTGCAATCTGATAATAAGTAGGTAATAGCCTGACAGGTCTTTTGTGTCTTTTTCCAGTTGATCTTGTCACCTACATCACAAGATTTCAATGGGACATGGCAAAATATCCCATCAAACAATCACTTAAAAACATCTCTGAAATCATCTCAAAGGTAGGTCTCTCAGATTGGAAAAATAGTGAGTTCAGCATGTACGTTTGCCAACATTTGATATTTACGTAAATGGCCGGTAGTGTTTATTTTTGTAGCCTAGCGGGTAGCGGTAGTGCTCTGCGTAGGATTTTATTTGCCACTGGGCGCGTCCAGCCTTTGTGCACTTATGCCACTCTAAGGTGCTCTGTGTAGAGGCGTGTCTTAAAGAGCATGTTAGTCTGTGTTTTATTTGTCATTCATAAATCATTTCAACCATGTTTTTCATCCTCCACAGCAAGTAACTCAGATTGACAATGACTTAAAGACCAGAGCATCAGCTTATAACAACCTGAAGGGAAACCTGCAGAACTTGGAAAGGAAGAATGCGTAAGTAATCCACATGTCTAACACTACATTTAGGCTGAAGACTTTTTCACAGGCAGTAATGTAACTCACCAGAACAAACATGAAGAACAGTTTGGAAAATCTAAGTCACAAAGACCGAAATGCATCTTCCCCAGCCTTTTTTAACAATCATCAAAGTGCCTTTTAGCAAAATAAAGGAACTTCTTTTAACTTCTTATCGGGTGACTGGACAGCTCTTTGGTTACACCAGGCAGCTCTAAAATGTAACACTTCCCCTGCAACTAGACTGTCACACTAGAATCTATCCAACAAACCAGCTTGGTTAGCTCTTATCCCTCTCCTGGCAGTATCTTTTATTGGATTGGTTTAAGGAATTTAAAAGGTAATTTAGGAGGGGTGTTGCAATCTGTCAGGAGCATCAGTTTCGTTTCACCATGGTCCGAACTCATTCAGCAGTCAAGCTTTAAGGATCACTGACCGTGTTTCCATGACCATGTCAGCATGGTCTGAAAAGTTACTGCAACTCTGACATGCTTTGTCGACACTGGGTATATTCTCTGTGGCGTCCATGTTATTGTAACACGGTTGTGTGCCACCAGGGGGAGCCTGCTGACCAGGAGCCTGGCTGACATCGTCAAGAAGGACGACTTTGTACTCGATTCAGAGTACCTCATCACTCTGCTGGTCGTTGTACCAAAGTGAGTATTGCTTCTCTGGATGCAAATGACTGAATTAGAAAGATGCGGCGGCGTAATACAGGAGAAAGATAAATGACATGCTATCACAGCATCTCCTCGGGCCTTTGTTCTTTCAGGACAGCGTACACTGACTGGCAGAAAACATATGAAACACTGGCTGAGATGGTGGTGCCTCGATCCTCAAAGTAAGTCATGTCATGTCAAATAAAATGTTCGATGAAACACATTTTGGCTAGAGGAATCGCCGATAGCAAGCGTTTGTTTCACATGATTTTGATTTCATCTGTATGTCTTGTTAATTACTATACTTTGGGGTTGATCTACAGTTTGTGATCAGTATCATCACAGCAGTACAACATGTGCATTGTCTTTTCTTCCAGTCTGCTCTTTGAAGACAATGACAGTGGACTGTTCAGTGTCACCCTATTTATGAAAGCCATTGATGACTTCAAGCACAAAGCCAGAGAGAACAAGTAAGAGTTGTTCTACTGAGCTAAGAAACACGATCATTGCACAGGACTGTATGAATCACAGGCAAGAGGCGTGAAAAGTGTGTACAGGAGAAAATTAGCTCATTTCAAAAGAAGCCAGACTACAAGGCAAGTATAAATAGCTCGAACTAAATATATGAACTAGACAGCGCTACAGTGATCACAGGTTTTTATCATAGGCTGGTTTTCACACAGCTTAGACTCTTCTCACCTTTTTTAACGCGTGAACAATCTAAGCCAGTATCTTTTATACAAGCAGGAATATTCATGAACAAAAGGAATCTGATTTCTGCCCACTACATCTAATTTCTAGGTTCACAGTGAGAGACTTCCAGTACAATGAAGAGGAGATGAAGGCCGACAAAGAGGAGATGACACGGCTCTCCACAGATAAGAAGAAGCAGTTTGTAAGTGATGGAACGGGAAAGAATTGTCCAAGTAGTTTTCCAAGCATTCTTTATGTTTTCCCGACCGGCCATCATTTTTAGTACATTATGAAGATAAACGTACGCGACTTAAATCCTGCCTGAGATAGGCGATCCATTACAGGGAGGATTTAGTCACTTTATTTTATATTAATGCTACTTTTATTTGTCTAAATGAACTATTTGCCATTTATGGTAATGTTTGTGAGTTTCAAAGGTTTTCCATGTGGTAAATTACAAAGGCTCCAACACCTGAGAATTGATAGTTTAAAGCTGAAGGATTATTACAATCCTGCGGTATGTTTCTAGATAATCACTCCAGATGGCACACAACAAGTACCGTTTTCACTAGGATGATGTAAATTTAAAAGTTGAATTAAAAAGGTTGGTTTTTTTTATCTGACCGGATGATCCACCCCCCACCCCAACTGTGTACCAGAAAGATTTACTTTGGGTTTTACGAAAACAACCCATTAAAGAGCCTGAAGCAGTTGGAAATCTTGGTGCTTTGCAGTCAGAAAACGCTGACCACACACCAATCCACTGCAGTAAAAACTGTTTCTTTCACCGGTGTCGCACATTATGGACTTGTGGAGGACAGAAAGAGACATGCAGCTCTGTCTTTTTTTTTTTTTTTTTTTTTTTTTTTTTTCCTTTTTTTCTTATTTTTTTTTCTTTATACCCTTCCCTTTT
>CM022486.1:24591137-24650448 GCA_011952105.1 Coreoperca whiteheadi | reverse complement strand
AAAAAAAAAAAAATATTCAAAACAGAGTGTATTTTTTTTCTTATACACAACTAGATGTTTATAAAAGACAGTTGCCGCTCTTTTTTTTTTTTTTTTTTTTTTTTTTAAGACCTGTCTTCCAAATTTGGTTTCGATAAGACACGGACACGTTGATTGCAAATCCATTCTTCTGTTTTGGCGAGACTGTAAAACTGCCACCTCTTTAAAGAAGCCACAGTCCTAATCTGCATCACTTCTCTGCAGGGCCCACTTGTCCGATGGCTGAAAGTGAACTTCAGTGAAGCCTTCATCGCATGGATCCACATCAAAGCACTAAGGGTCTTTGTGGAATCTGTTTTAAGGTACTGTGATCAGAAATACAGTCTTAATATCATGCATACATATATCTACAAGTAAGCTGAAGTAGCATTTGACCGTGATTGCTTCCTTTTCGTTGGCAGCAGTTAAACAGCTGTTTAAAAGGTTTTTAATGGGCGTTTTTATATCGTGTGTTCCTCCAGATATGGGCTGCCGGTGAACTTTCAGGCCATGCTCCTGCAGCCGACCAAGAAGACCATGAAGAGGCTGCGGGAGGTGCTCAATGATCTGTACAAACATCTTGACAGCAGTGCTGCAGCCATCATTGATGTGAGTACTTTCATAATTTGGTGTAAAGGTTCTTAAGTTCATATCATCAATAAAAACACTGCACATGCCTATGGTGCTTGAAGATATGCAACCATAAAAAACAGTCTAATATGATTATCATGGCAGAAGTTAGAATATGAAATATCATGTTAGTAAGTATTTCAACCATAACTGAACTGATAAATACTCATTGCAACATATTATATATAACATACAATACCTCCAACAATTAAATCTCTTTTAAACTTTTACTTCTTTATGCTAAAATGCATTAATGTGTGTTTTGGCTTTTCCAGTACAATTCTTTGCAGTTATGTTAGATTTGATTGTGCCGTCTCTGGGCACTATTCTCCCACAATGCAGTGCACAGAGGAAATGGAGGAGCTGTATACTAACTGCAGAAACACTACACTCTGAGGATCAGTATGTAGTACATTCTGTATAGGGTTAGTACGTACAGTACTATTGATTTGAGACACGCTGATGGGAGTCTCTGCGAATCCTCCATCACTGTGTGTAACAGCTGCTCCTTCTCGTGGCCACAACAGGTTACTGCAAACAAGGACCGCGACTACAGCTGTTGCCAACAACTACAACCTCTTTATATGCAGCCATTGGTGTGAACTTGTTGTCACGTATCAAATACCTGTTTGTTTTTTTTAAATGAGGTATAAAGCTGTATTGATTAATATCCCAGCCTTTTAACAATGTTGTGTAACTATGTTTATATGACATGAAACTTATCATGAAGTCTTGTTGGTAAGTCTTGTTTTTAAAGTAGAAACGTGAAAGACGTTGACAGGATTTGCTGGGAAACCTAGGATTTACGGAGTGAGACGTGTTTTTCTCACAGCTCACTTAGGTGGCGCTCTTTTCTTAGTATGGCAAACACACTAACAGCCTGTGCTGTCTCCTTTCTCAGTCTGCGATGGACATCCCAGGCCTAAACCTGAGCCAGCAGGAGTATTATCCTTACGTCTACTACAAGATCGACTGCAACCTGTTTGACTTTAAAGTTTGAAATGCTGTGTTTTTATGTTGAGTGTCGATTAAGTTAGGTTTTACCTGGCACAAGCCTCCCCCCTGTCCCCGCTGTCTTTCTCCCCACTATCTCGCCTCTCCCCACCAGCTGCTTGAATGACAACGCTGCATGTTCATTCCTTGTGGTGAAACGGCCCATCAGAACGCTTCTACCACTTTTACAACCAAGGAACAGAAAATGGACTTTTAAATATTGTTTCTGTTTACATTTTATTTTTCTTCGGAAGCCGCACAGGTAATGCGCTTTTTTTGATGTGAAATGGATAAAGAAATCATTCTGGAGAGTTGTATATTTACTGTGTCATTCCACATGTGCTGGTGTGTATTGATAGCTACATCTTCTGTATTTGTGTTTACATATGGGCAATGTTATCACTGTAAAACATGGCAACCAGATCTGGTATGTGTTCCTGAGATTGTGGGGTCACCCTTGCAGACATTGTGTAACAAAGATGTTATATGAGTGTGTGCTGTTGTCTCGTGTATATTTGCTGTCAAAAGAGATCTATATCTGTACTGTGTAAGCCATTGATTGAATATGATTGGTAAATTAATCCTATCAAATGCATGTGAATTTGTGAATTGATTAATAAATATCCACCACGTGTATATAATTACTTCTCTTATTTTATTTAGATTTCAACAGAATGCAGAATACCTTTATGGATGTGGTGTGGGCGATGTGCATGTGAGAGAAGTGAAAAAGAGACATAGGAAGTGTCTCTGTGTGGAGTAAAGAGAGAGATCGTCTGTGAAGCCTTGTGATGACTCATGATCATATGCAGAGCCACTGGCAATTTCAAGGAAAGTTCCTCTTTAAGCAGAAACCATTTGGAATCCACATAGCCGCAAGAAAAACACTTCAGCTCCAACATGGAGGACAGCTGGACATGCCAACAGCCAGCAGAGGGCACCAAACAGACACGTTAGACAGGTACTTGCATGATATTTGAATGTGTTGGAAGGGTTTTAGTGCATACTTTTGCCTCACAAAAGCTTTATAGATGTGTGTGTATATATATATATATATATATATATATATAGAACATCTTCAGAGCATTTCCGTAAAAGCACCAATATCACACTATAAAGATCATCCGTTACAAGTTACAGATCTGCATTAAGTTACTTAAGTAAAATTATTAGCAAGTATGAAAAGTAAAAGTGCTATTATATTATTGGTTCATTATTATTGATGCATTGTATGTAAGCGGTCCATTTATGTTGTAGCTGTTTTAACAAACTGATCACATGTTGTGTGCATTAAACCTCATTCTGAAAAGTAACTGGCAACTATAGCATTTGAGGGTAAAGTGCTATATTTCCCACTAAAATGTAGTGCAGTAGAAGTATAAAGTAGTATAAAATAGAAATCCTCAATTATAGTACAATTAAAAATTGTACTTCGGTACAGTAGTAAATGTACTTGGTTACTTTCCACCACTGTGTGTCCGAACTGTATGTACGTTGCAAGTTCCAGGACTGGGAAAATGGCATAAAGTTGTACAGAAGATCCACAAACTGTCCTGATGGCGCCCAATAAAACGTATTTTTACACTCAGCAATGTTTTGATCCAACAAAGGTCTTAGTAAGGCCCCGTCAAATAAACACAGAAGTCACATATGGAGTATGCACACCACCATCAGGTGTTTGTCATCGACATGATTAAGAGTCAATCCCCTGGACCAGTCAGTGCAGAGCTGGGTAACACGGTATGCCAACACTTGCAACAAAAATAGAACACATAGGAAAAATATAGGAATAATAATAATGTAGGAAAATATGAATGGAGAACAGGTTGAATCTAAGTCATGAAAATTCAGTAACTATGCCTACAATACATGTATGGCATGAATGAAGTATCCAAGAAGAAAACAATTGTCATAGAAACTACTACATAGGAAAAATCGATCAAATGGAAAATAATAAATTAGCACTGGGACAGAATTCACATTAATGATTCCAAGAAAACATAGATTTTGTAAAAGGCTTTTTTAAATGTCCCTGATTAGACCTCTGCTCTGGTTGAGGATAGGCGGAGCAATGAAGGAAATGATGGGATGTTGCCAAACTCAACATACCAGTAAGAGTGATAAAAGTGATCAAACAAGAGAGTGTGTGAGATGTCAATCAAGCACATTGTCATTGTTCTGGAAAATAAGTGAAAGCACCTGTGTGGGTGGACCATGGCTGTGGTAGCCCGTTTCATATCCGAACATTTAGGCTACTAAAGAAACTAAGTAGTGTAAAAGCATGAACACGACAAATAAATGACACAAAGTGCGTAGGTGTGTGTGTGTGTGTGTGTGTGTAAGAGAGAGAGAGAGAGAGAGAGAGAGAGAGAGAGAGAGAGATCATGTGATGGAAGAGTGAGCCTGGCTTTCTGGGTTGTGATGTGAGACACACACACACGGTGAAGGCTACAATCACACAAAGCCAACCCACACACCGTCTTCTGACTGCTGGTACCGAAACCCGAACGAGGCGTCGGGCGGACGGACGGGCAAGGCGGGGAAACAGGCACCTGTGTCCTGCTGCTGTCCTGCTGCTGTCCCGGGCAGCAGGAGGGAAGCATCAATGCCTCCAGGCTCCCTCTCACATATCGGCCTGGACCTGTTCTCGTCATCGGGCCTCCTGCGCTGAGATAATGAAAGGATGGCCGAGCAGCGATGCGGGGACCACGGAGGGCTGACGGATGCTGCTGCAGCGACGCGCCGGGATGAGAAGCGGCATCACAACACGATGAATCCAACGGCGGAAGCAGGAGCCGAGTGTCTCTCTTTGGAGGAGATACTGAGGCTTTACAGCCAGCCCATCAATGAGGAGCAGGCTTGGGCGGTGTGTTACCAGTGCTGCAGGACGCTGGCGAAGGGACACCGGAGCAGGAGAAGCCCCTCCGCCGCCGCCGGAGCATCGACGGCGGCTCCGAGGAGGATATCCGGCCCGGGGGATGTTAGGATACAGAAAGACGGGTCTGTGAGGGTGGAACACCAGTGCTGCGAAGGTAAAATGTTATTTAAGAGTGAGTGCGCCTAGAGCCACTCAGATCTAGGCCAGGCCATCACTTGCATTTCAAATAAGGGGCTGAGGTGTTGTGATGGTCCTTAAGTAAAAGATTTAAATCGATTCCAGGAGATAGGCTACAAAATCACAGCAACACTTGAGTATAATCCCCAATAGGAATATTATCTGAATATTATAGTGGTACCACAGAGCAGTAATGTCAATATAAAGAAAATGTGTGGAGGCCTACATCTTTTCAGCTGCACGTGTGGAGACTTTCTACATGTTTTCCCTCATGGGGGGCTTTATTTGCACCTTAGTATTAGGCTACTCAATAATCTGCAGCAGGACAACAGGCTAAGGCTCCTTTTCACATGACCTGATCGCTGATAAATTAAGGAATGTCTCCTCTCTCCGCAGACACCCCCTGCTGCCCTCAGTCTTGTGGTTCCTCATCGGGCTACTGTAGTGTTTTCACTTATTTTCACTATTTCCTCCTCACTGAAGGCACGTGTGTGCATCATGTGGTTTCATCTCTTATTAAAAAGCCTCTCCGCCTGTTTGCCACCTCACATCAGATCAGTGTGTTCATTCCGCTTCATCTGATTTAAAGGATGTGATTACAAGCTAAGATGTGCATGGGAACTGATCGGATCAAGGTGTGGGGCTGATTTCTTTGTGAACAGAAAACAGACAGGTTTTCGCGGAGTGATGGGTCAACCCTGCACAGACTTTGTATGTTTATGGCCTGACACAGCTGTTCCGAACTAAATGTGACCTGGGAACCTCTGTTAATTACAGCTATAATTAATGAAGTGCTATAAAAATCAAGCGAGCCCTGCTGGGCTGAGAGTGTTTCTATTGCCAAGCTGAAGAAATCCAAGTGAGAGGAGACAGTGGTGGGAGCAAAGTGTGCCAAATGAAAGATCACTGCAATATTCTGGAAATATCCCTTTAGGGATTTACAGTGTGTCTGTGGGGCTATGCCGAGCTTTTAAGGTGACTTGATTGTACTTTATGGTAATTTGTGTCTCATATGGGAGAGAGTCCCAGTGTTTCTGGGGTATTTGTCAAGGATCCGAGTTACTACAGATCTTTTTAACAAGGCATCAACCCGGATTCAAAACAAAACAAAACAGATGACACTGCATGCCATGAGATGTGTGTGCTGCTACAGTTGATGGGTGTGTCTCTGCTCGACAGCATGCACTTCAATCCAACACATAACAGCGTCTTGCCAGAACGAGGCCTGGCATGTTCATCGTCCGCTGTGATCACATTTGCTGATACGCTGAACACAAGAGTGCAGAGCAGACTGACTGAATGCATATCTACTGTATCTGTGTCTGTCTGTAATGGACTGTACCTGAGGGCCTGAGGGATGTGCTCTTAACTCAGCTACAATGTACACGCACACAATACAGAACACTGCCGAGTCAGTGTTATGGCTTTTGATTCAATAAATGCACCCCATGCTCCGTCTAATCAACTTTTATAGGCAAATATGAGAGGCACAGCTGTGGTGATGATGCTGGTTGTGGCCTGTAGGTCTATATGCTTAGAATGAATGGGCTATTTTTAGGAGCATGGAAGCAACCACTGGAGAGGGGAGTCCGGCTTTGGTGCCTCAGTTGCTCATGTAATGTCACATCATGCAAAATATAATGAGAATGTATTGAATTGTTGTAATTCAGCATGTTTTTTGGCATTCGTCTTTGCAATATAGGTGTCATGTCTTGTTTTTGTTAATATTGCTTCAGTAGTCCTGTTATATTTCACAGATGAACATATAGGCAGCGTCTTACCATGTCCTTTGCAACATGTACAAAATATGATACACACTTTTCATGAAGTGCACGGCTAAAGTGAGGTGCATTATCCTATACCAGTTTTCCCCTTCGAATCAGGCACTAAATGGGGAGAATATTACCGTACCAGTAAGAGAGGCATATAGTGAGACCACTGAAATGTGGATTGTGCAGTTAGGGCTGCTTCTCAATACCAGTCAGAGGCCGCTAATGCTCTGTACATCAACTCTTTTTGTCTGCTGTACACACACAGCAGCTGCCATGTTCCAAATGTGTTCCTTTGAATTGATATTAAACTGGACATTATTTAAACACTGTTGATTATATAAAAGGGGATAGTGTTATCATATTTTCTTTCATATAATTTAACCGTCAGTGTTTAGGTCAGTTTTGTTCACGTTTGCATTCGTGCTACTACTACTTGGGGTGGCAGAAGCTGGAAGGTTCAACCATTTATCCTTTAGTTTGAGCTATTTCAAATGTTTATCCGTTACTTTTAGCTAACTATTTCAATTGATTATTCATCACTTTTAGCTCTTTCTGCTTGCTTGCCAATTACACACTCTCAATCACAACACATAATGCCCGGCATTCTGATTCAATATTTGGATATATGTGTCGTTATTTCTATTTTTCCAATAGAAAAACAGTCTTTCCATGAACCCCCTGACAACTGCAGAAGTCCCTCTGGTTGGGAATCACTGCTGTGCATGTCTTCAGGCAATTCTAAGTATTTCTAGGAGTGTTTTGCAAGTGTTTGGATCAGTATAACCAAACAAATGGTTTCAGTTTTCAGGGTAATTTGCTGCTCTAATTGCCTCTTATCTGTGCTGTTCATCACAGGCTCTCTCTCCCTGATGCACAAGTTCAGTCAGACAAACTCATTCATGTAATGAGATAAATCTGGGGCAAAAGTTTTAAGGATTTAGGGCTTCTGGGGCTCTCATCTCCTAAATTGACTTCAAGTTAGGCCCAGACGAGGTTGACTTTAGACACTGTTGTCACTCACCTAGTATTCTTTTATTCAGCAGTTTATCTGGGGTACCTGACACTTTGTATTATATCTTTTTGCATCATGAACGCAGGACACTTTTAAGAATATTTTTGTATTCTATGTCTAGACTTTGATAAATAGATTTAATTTCATGCTGGTAGCCTCCCCAAGTGTTATAGTATTATTAAAAAAGCACATTTAATGATCTGCTCACCCTGTTTTGCGGTACACGTAGACGCACACATCACACTGTTAACTCTTTCTTACCATACAGTGGGAAGGTATTCAAACCAAAAGTTAACGTCATGAGATGATGTCAGAGCTGTTGTGATGTTGCATTACTGTGTGTCACAATACAAAACAGCCGTTTGTTGAGGGGGGTCATCTGTTAGCAGGCTGTTTGTTCATTAAAGCTGGGCTGATGTAGCCTGGAGAAGCATTAAAGTAGGTCTTCTTTGTGAAGTGAGTACATTCATGGCTTCTTGGGAGGAGTTTTGTCACCATCAGTCACATGCTACTTAAACCACTAAAGTTATTGGAAATGAAACAGCGCTTTTGTTCCCATCGGCCTAGTTTGCATAATAATACCCAGTGCACAGGGCACTTTTGCTGAAATTAGTTTAATTAAGAAGAGAATATGTAATCAGTGTACAAACAAGGGGTGCTACACCACATAACAAACTGTAGGATAGCAAAAGATGATCGAAATCCCTGCGTTTAAAATTCCACGGGATGACAGTTTTTCCTTCAGACCTGCACTAGGAATGTGAGCATTTAAAGGATAAAGCTGTGATGTTCTATATTATTCTGAAAGTCAATTAAATTCCATGAACTAAAACCAACTATGAATTGATCCTACTAACAAGTACATTGTTGTCCAAAAAACATTAACAAAAGTGAGTGCCACAGACATTGATGGTAGCTGCAAAGTATTGTGAAGCCAAACTAATGTATTGTTGGTTTTGGTCTTTTCATGGGTGTGGTGGCAAAAAGAAAAAAGGGGTTAGCCTTTTGACGCTGCACTATGAAATATAGAGTTTAATGTTTGCATTTGTGGACACGTTCTGTTCCTGATTACTTTATTTTGGGTAAAAATCATGAAAAACAAGTCTTTGGGCTGCAGCTTGTTGAATCCAGGTTTTTCTTGATGAAGTACTCGCTCCTTTCTATTTGTATAGATTCTCAATTTTCCATCAGAGACAATATACTTATTACATCTGGAAAAACATCATCTCCGTTGCTCAGCTGCTGTCCCTAAGTTGGGTTTGTTTTGCCCTAATGCAGCTTTAGAGGGTAGCGAATAAATGAAAACAACCGTCCATTGATTTGTTTCTGCCCAGTGATTGCAGTAGATCCTGGGACAATGTACATTTCACATGATACTTACATGATATTCAGAACCTGAACCAAATGTAGCGCATGGCCTTTGACATTATTGGCATCATCACATGCGCTTAACCGCTGTCAGGCAGCATTTTTGCACTGTAACTGAACAGTGTTATGTATGCATGCATGTCTGTGTCCTGATTTATGCGTAGGCTTACATCTGCTGCTTATCACAATACGGCTTTCTTGTTTCCCTGCAGGTAAATACAGCCCTTGCACAACAACAGAGGTGAGTGTCTTCACTGTAATTCTGTTGTAGTTTTTGTATTTCGTCATCATGTGCTTTCAGACGTTTGAGCAATAATATGTGGACATATTTACTTGTGTAGTATCTGCGGTGGGTGATGAAGAAAATAAGAGCAAATATGAAGGGAACGATAACTTTGGCACGTCATGCCTGGAATATCCAGGACTTTGTCTTTCAATTTAACTTACTGTGTTTGGACAATGTTTACTTCATGCTTCTGATGTGCCACCCAGTTGCTGGCTGGTAAAAATGGATTAGTTTGGGTGTAACTATAGTTTTGAAACATTGTTTGGAATGTTTTCGTTGATTACCTTAAAATCCTCACAGAGTGCAGGCTGGGAAACTCCCGTGTTTCTGTAAAGGAACCAGTCAGTCAATCAACGAGGTATTTATGAAAGGAAATATATGGTCGTGCAGAGAGACATAATATGGACATATGTAACAGGCTTAATTAACCACAATAACAGCATTATTTCCTTTTTTAAATATTTGCCTTCCACAGTTGGTTACATTAGCTAGTTGAAGTAAAAGAGAGCAGCCAGCCACAAATACAGAGATAACATTAAGATTAGAGTGGGCTCTCTGCAGGATTAGTGCAACCAGTGTCAGATAGCGCTGTGGTTGAAACTTTCATAAACCATGGGTGTGTGATGTGTTAATCCCCATGCCTGCAATGCAGCTGCTGCAGGTACCATGCTTCTTAAACAGATACCTTTTATTAAATTACATAAAACATAAGAGCAGCAAAAAAATCAACAGACAATCTCCAATGCAAGTTGTTGATGGGGAGGTTTGGGCGTGCAGCAGAATCAACACCATCTATCATCACATCTCTGCTAACATGTCGATGTCATGAGCCAATGGCCAGAGGGATAATACCTTGAGAATTGAAGGGAAAGAACATTTGGGGAAATATTACTTTCTGTGCAAGAGTTAGATGAAAAGATCGATACCACTCTCATGCCTGTACGCTTAGCTTAGCTTAGCATAAAGACTGGAAACAGGGGGAAACAGCTAGCCTGGCTCCCTCCAAAGTTCAAAAATACACCTATGAGCCCCTCTAAAGCTCACTAATTAACACATTGGATCTCTACATAGAGTTAAAGCATATACGTCGTCTTACTTTTCTGTTTGTGTTGAGATTAAACAAACAACATGCACAGTATTAGTTAGGGAGGTTTTGAAGTGCCTGTTAGGTGTATTTTTGATTTTTGGAGAGAACCAGGCTGTTACCACCTGCTTATAGTCTTTATGCTAAGCTAATCCCCTCTTGCCTACCTTCATACTTAATGGAGCAGTGTCTAAGATTGTGTGGCATCTAGCAGTGAAATTGCAGATTGCAACCATTTGAACACTGCTTGCCACACACTCTCTCTGTTCCATCATAAACTGCTGTTGATTGCTGGGATAATAGCTTGTGAGTGATGGAGGGATTAGCTTTTCTGCATTTGCTTTTTAGGAATATTTTGCTGCTTTGCTTTAGATTAGTAAGCAAGAATTATGTAAGAATTATAGCCTGCAGGGATCTCTTTGGTGTCACACTAGTTAGCAGATGCTGTCAGTGTGACACCAAAGATGTGCAACATCAAACACCTTGTGCACATTGACTGAGGATCTCTTCCCTGGTCATTAAAGACAGTGTGCGGTAGTTTTCTGGGAGTTCTGGAGTTGGACTGCTGTGTAATAGGGCTGTGATAACAGATGGACAGCGAATAAGGACACACACACACAAAAGTGAAAAACGTGAAACTGTATAGACAAATCCCTGCTAAGCAGCTTTGCACTACAAATGAGGTCTCACAATACAGTGAGTTACACACTTGCCTGCAAAACTACTGGCAAGTTGTTGGAGCTGCTTGATGCTTGACAGCATGAAATCCTGTAGCAGTGGCATTCTGCTAGCATGCAGTGCGGAATTAGCCCAAAGCTGGATGAACAGCTACATGTGTAGTCAACGCTGACACACATTATCTGCACATGGCTTCAAACTGTGTGAACTCTAGCAAATGATGCGGCTGTGACTGTCAGATGATGCTGATCTCCTCAGAGCCAATGAGGCGAGTTCCTGGCACAGCAAGCTGCAGCATAAGGCTCTTTGTACAGAAATCACTATAGCAAAATTGACTGGAAATGGATGGTATTTGTTAGCAATCCTGTATGATATCACTCAAATGTGACAATTCCATTCTTTAGCAACACATTTCCTCCATTTTTATATGCTAGCTTTCGCAAGGAATTGGTTTTTGGTGACCCCGGAGCCATGCTAGCTAGACCCTCCTGGTCCCGTGAGGCAGCATAACTTTAAAAATGTGTGGCTTATGCTGCATCACATTCCCCTCGGTCAAAGTTTAAATGTGCACGCTCCGTGCTCTCTTAATGTCTGAGCTTTGAAGTCCGGGAAGGGATTAGAGTTTAACGTCACATTCGGTGTTTAATGTAAACAGAAACTTCAGTCAGGAGTTGCGAGAGTGTTTGGCAGGAATAGCATCTGCTTCTGTGCTTCCTACAGGATTTGTGTGTGCGTGTAAAACAAAAAGAGAAATAGCAAAGGAAGAGCGATAAACACATTTCCACGTCCACCAGACAAACCAAAGCAGCTGTGCTCAGTCATGTGACAGTCAGAGGTCACAGTAGTCAGGCGCAAGAATCTGAGAAAGGAATCTCCTCAGCGTTCGTTCGTGCCTGAGAGGAAATAATCCACGCTTTTTTTTCGGTGTCACAATGAATCCACACACAGTATGACGCCTGTTTCTTATCGTTATGGGAATGTTTTTACACACACAGGTTCAAGTGTGCTGTCTGTCATTATTCAGTCAGTTCATGGCTTTCAACGTAACACTAATGTCATCAATTATAAATGGACATATTGATTTGACTATAATCACATTAGTAGGTTTGCTGGATTAAGGGTTTTGTGTATTTTCCTCCAGTTTTATAAGATTACATTTGTCTAAAGCATGGCCCTTCCAGATATTTGGATGGATTTGATAGAATACACCGTATTCTTCTTTATCTGAAAGAAAGAATATTACTTAAATTCATTCTTAGTTTTAGAAAATGAAAAGGCTGTATAGATTTCCCCAGTCAAACTTTGCAAATACCTCAGTTGCTGTAGTGCTCTTCGTGCCCTCTATAAACACAACATTTTTAGATGTGATTGAAATAAAATGCCTATTAGTGCCATCCCATTTTTGCCATGATGAGACATATACGTTTCGATGTTCAATGCAAATGTATTTTAGCCACACCAGCAGCTCCAGGGATGTGATGTCGGTCCGTCCACCGCTTTGGTCCAGACAGAAATATCTCAACAACTATTGGATGGATTGCCATGATATTTTGTACAGATACTTCAATCCTTCCAGACTTTGGGGATTCCCTGACTTTTCAGCTAGAGCCACCAGCAGGTCAAAGTTTTCATTTATCCAATAAGATATTTCAACATCTACAATGTAATTGGCACAAAATCTGGTGCAGATATCCATGGTTCGCAGACGATGAATCCTACTGACTTTGGTGATCCTCTGACCTTTCGTTTAGCCCCACCATGAGGTTGAAATCTTTTGGCTCGGATTGAAATATCTCAAAAACTATTTGTTGGTTTGCCGTGAAATATTAATGTCTCCCACAGGATGAACTGTAGTAATTTGTAGTTATCCGCTGATTTTTCCTCTAGCTGCTAACACACTAAACTAAGATGATGAACATGGTAAACATTACACCTGCTAAACAGCAGCATGTTAGCATTGTCACTGTGTTAGAATGCTGATGTTAGCATTTAACTCAAGCCCAGCCTAGTACAGCCTCACAGAGCCTCTAGCATGGCTGACTTATTTATACATATACACACATTTTGTGCCCTGTACCGCCACAGTTGAGCAGTTGAGACTTAAGTGGTACTTCTGAGAGGTTATTGAAGATCTTTGGCTTAAGATGTCGGGTAAGCTGCATGGATGCAAAGATCAAGAATCAATTTTTGACTTTTAGTTACAGTGTGTGTTCATGGAGCCAGAGTTAATGTGGGTTGTGAATAGCACATCTTCATGAGGGAGAGACTAAACTGCTCACTGGGGTCACATTTAGAAACCCAGGATGTGTTGTTCAAAACAGAAATGAAATGGCACCAGATGAACTGTTACTGAGCCTAGATTGCCAGCTCTTATTGTCAGAAAGGTGTAATATAAATAATACAGAATGGTTTGTTATGAAAGCTTAAAAGGACGGTAATCAGTAGAGAGGTAATTCATTTGTTGCCTTTTCTTTTTTCAATGTGAAGTAAAATTCCATTTAGCTCAGTTCCTGTTTAGTTACACTGCCATGACCTAATTCCTGTCAAGCCACTAATGAGTAAATATAAATGCTTTAAATCCTCACATTGTTTCTACAATCCTTTAATTCTGACCAGTTTGTGCTGATTCTGGTAATCCTCTGCTGGTTGGCTAACAGTGATAGATGGAAGGCTTTTGCGTACGAGAGATCTCATAGATTTCACTTAGCATTTAATTAGCGCAATTGGCTCTGGTGTTTGGTCTGTGAGAATCACACCAAGCTACATAACTGAAACTAATGAGATTCACAGGCTCTAACAGCTGGTGTCTTTGTCTAAGTCCACTAAAAATGCATTGCCGACCATAACATCCCGTTGCCAGATCCAGATTACTTTACTGCCAGCCTGCTTGCCACATGTGATCCTCCCTGACCCTCCACAGTCAGCGTTGTCATGAGCTCGTTTTTCTCTCAGCGTGCCATTCATACATGGATTTTGGCTCCCTCATCTCTCTCAATACATGAAATTTGCAACACATTACAAAGCTGGATTTCATCATGTGTACTGACAACTAGTTTTGCAACGTGTCGAATAATCAATTATTCAAGAGACAGAATGCAAATCGACAGAAAATTGATCATAGATTAATCTTTTAAGTCTCAAGTCAGGAAAGAATTCCAAACTGGTTCAAGCTTCTCAAATGTGAGGATTTGAAACAATCTTCTGTTTAATATCACTTTGAATTGAATATCTGTAGGCTTTCAAATGTTGGTTGGACGAAAAACAGTTCAACATTTTGGGAAATACGCTTAGTTGCTTTTATGCCGAGAGTTAGATGAGAAAATCGATACCGCTCTGAAATGGTTAGGCACATAACACCACAAATTGTTGCTTTTACATTTCGGTGTTTGTACGGATAATACAAACAAGATATAACATGTTAATAAGTGAGCTTTAGAGGTGTTGTTTCCCTTCTTTGTGCGAAGCGAAGCTAACTGGCTGCTGGGTTCATGCTTCGTATTTACCATACGGTCATTAGAGCCGTACCGATCTTCGCGTTTAACTCCCAGCAAGAAAGCAGATACGCAAAATTCCCAAAATGTCCCAAAATTTGAAGATGTCACTTTGGATATTTTTTGCTGTTTATAACATAGTTTCCTTATAATTGTATGTCATAAACAGTGAATGCATGGCAGCAGACCCCTGGCCATATTAACCTTGAGGGTCCTATTACTTACTGTACATCATTCGTAATGTACTGACCTAGAACAAAGGTTAGATGTTAGATGTACTCTTGTCAATATAAGGCTCTGTTGTCATATCATATCCTGCTGGTGTTCACTCCTTATACCCGAGGTCATGTACTACAGTTGCTTTTGCAAGCTGTGCTGAAATGTAGCTTTGACTGGATCAGAAACTGACACCTGGACATTACATTCAGGTGTCCCGTTGTGAATTACTTCAATTTGTTATGTAAAAACATGCATCGTCCCTCAGGGATAGTAGTAGACTTAGATGGATATTGACTGCAGGTTGGAGAGAGGGACCAGGAATGTGATATAGTGCTGTCACTGTGTGTATCTGACGAAGAATTTGAAGCCAGCAGGTTGAGAACTAAGGAAAATTACAACTGTATTTGTGAGAGCACCATCATGGCATATTTATCCATTGCCGTCACACTCCCAGTGTTTGCTGATTTCATAAGGGACAACAGGAATAGTTTGAGAAATGAAATAAAATAGGGGGATTTGTGCTTTTGTTTCAACAAGATTTGGCTCTAAACCCAATCTTGCTCATCACAAAGCAATGGCCATCGAGACTAATGAAAAGTTCACATGAGGTTATGAGGTGTTTGCAGGACAACAGCGATTAAGTGGCTTCGGGAAATAAAAACCTTTCCCTGTGCGTCACAATGGTTATTATTTTGGCCCTTTGGCCAGCTTGCCTCCTCTCCGTGACATGAATGTTGAAATTCAAGCCAAGCTGTTTGATGATGTTATTGCCTGTGATGATGGCCACTGCTGCTGCACTTCACAGCACCAACAAATCTCCTTTGGTTGATATCTTCATCCTTTTCCCACTGCTTTTTTTTCTGTCTCTCCACCCCTTCCTCACTTCCATCCCATCTTTCTGCTCGGTCGCCTGGAAGCCTGGGAACCAGTCAGGGAGATTTGTAAGCGAAATAGAGATATTTGCTTTAGCCTGCCTTCATGTTCAGACGCCTCACAGTCACAGGAAAACTTCTTATTTCCTTCAATCAGTCATAGTTTGCCATAGACTTGACTGACAGCATAGATATGATTCTGTCTCGCATTAACATTGTTATGATCAGGGGTTAAACTGAAGTTTACACAATGTGAGCTTGTGACAGGGGAAAACATTTTTTAATGTTTTGTATCTTATAGCATAATAGAAACATGGGTTAATAGCATGTCCACTCTCCAGTAAATAGTCACACACCAATGAAGCATCCTCCCCAACTCATAATGTCAACTTCCAATGTTTGTTCTCAATCAACCATCATCCCACAATATTTGCACATCCATCTGCTACTTCAGCACCATGGACAGCACCATAGATTTATCAATACACAGCACGGTTAGGCTGCTGATATCTCAGAGCCATGGTCGCGGCCATAGATTCTAATTTGCACAAACATCAGTCCGATAAAGGACCAATGAGTCAGGCAGATTAGACTAACATATTCAACCAAACAGCCCCTCTGCCTGTGCCCCCTCTCTGCTACAAGGGGATGAGGGGGTGGCAGATTAACAAGGGGGTTGCATTTTGGTCGTTTTGCTAACAAGGGGGATGGCATCCCCTCTTAAATCACCTACTGGCTAATAGCAAAGGGATGTTGGCATACTTGCAACCTATATGGATTAACGTTTTGTTCTTAAACCGAGCGCCTCACAGGTTCTGATGCTGGGTTAAAGCCACTGAATGTGAAAAAACCCATCTGCTGCAGCCTTTCCTTTCCCATTTAAGTGACTCTCCTCTTGCAGATGAGGTACTGTTGTAGCCTTTGACTGAATTCTTGAAGATGTGGTTTTGAGACAGCCAAGTAAAGATCCAGATAAGAAACAGCAGCCTGAAAATCCACATACTTAACACATAAAAGCATTAGCTGCTGGGCAGGGCAGAACAATCCATACCTGTCACATTTCTTTTTACAACATGATCTGCCTGTCTGCTGAAGAGGATTTCTCAGTTATAGCCTGAGGTTACAGCAGGTCCCTGGAGGAGAGAGTGTGTGTGTGTGTGTGTGTGTGTGTGTGTGTGTGTGTGTGTGTGTGTGTGTGTGTGTGTGCGCCTGCATGGTGTCATATATCAGTGAGTGTGGATCCGGGTGGAGCTTAGACAAAGAGGTGGCATTCAGCCGTTCCCCCCTGAGGTAACCCTGCTCTCACGCACTGATGGGGGAGAAGAGGACAGATCTCTCATATGACTCCTCCTCCCTCCATGGATATCCATTGATCTGCCCTTGATCTTCATGTCTACACACACACAACCACTCTTTATGATTCTGTTTATCTTGATGTCTCACCTTTCTCCTCCCTCCTTGACCTCTCTGATCCATTCAGTGACTATCATCATGTCATTCACAGCTTCTTTTTCCTGTCTCTGATCCTTGTCTTTCGCCCTCCTTCCGGCATCCCCTCGTTCCCCCTTTCTCACAGTTTCTTTTCTCTCAGTGGTTTATATCCTGTCTCACTCAGTCTCAGTCTTTTCTCAGAGTTCAGGGCTGCAGAATAATCCCCTGTGTGATTTCCCACTCTTGTCTTTTGTCTTGGCTTTGGCATTGCTGCCTTTATCCACCATGACTCTCCAATTCCAGGGAAGAATTAGATTTAGCTACAGTATAACTAAGCATAGCATCTCCTGACCTACAAGCAATGGAATAGAAATAATATGATTATTCTGAGTTCCTAGACCCTTTAAAAGACTGACTATCTACATGAGGACATGTAAACGGACTGTACTTGCTCTCTTCCGACCACTCAAAGCACTTTACACCACATGTCAGTCATCCCATTCGCTGATGGCAGGTGCCAACTACTCATCAGTACCAAGAGACTAACCTCTTTTACACAAATTTGGGGGTTCAGTATCTTGCTCAAGGACACTTCAACATGCTGAGGACAACCCATCCTGCCTCCAAGCCACAGCCGCTGTGATGGTCGTGTTTTCCTTCATGCGTCACTTAATCACAAGATCTACTATCAGGGATCTGCTCGCAGCGTCAGCCTGTGAAAGGCCAATGAGCCCGTGTGTGTTTGCGTGTGTGTATGACTGGCGGAGGGAGCTCTCTTGTCAAAGGTTGAGCCATGAGGTCACCGTATTACAGCTGTTCAGCTCAGGCTTGGCACACAAAAGAGGATCATATTGCATAACAAAGACAGACATCCATATTTGTTTTTAATATGCGGCAGATGAACAACAGAACAATGTACAAAACAAGACAAACGGTGCATTCTTCACATAGTAATGTATTTTTTTTGCTTAATAGTCGGACATCCATTTTTGTCATCAGGCACCAGTTATTTAGTTGGATTTTACTTGCAATGTGTACAACCTATGTGCATTGTAAGGTATTAACATTGTTAGATCTACAGATGGAAGTAACGTAATGTTCAGAAATACTTTAGATCATAGATTAAAGAACATGCAAGCATGCAGATAATTGTCAACTTGTAGACTTTACATATGGAGGTGACACCTGCAGAAAGGAGTGTAAATATGCAAAAGTGACAAAGTACGTACAAGAATGAATGCAGATCATGTGAAGATACGTTTTGGTTGTCTCCCGTGCTCTCTCAGGTGATTGAGTCTCTGGGCATCATGATCTACAAGGCTCTGGATTACGGGCTGAAGGATAACGAGGAGAGGGAGCTCAGCCCTCCTCTGGAGCAGCTCATCGACCTCATGACCAACATGGCCGAGGTTGAGAGTGAGGCCTGCCCTGACGAAGGCTACGAGGCCACAGAGGAAGAGGATGAAGCAGAGGACGACCCCGACAACATCTCCACTGTCCACGGCTACAGAGATATCCTCAAAGTAGGTGCAGTAGCTGAGTAAGTGACTGTGATTATTCAGCCGTTGGTGGCATTTTGACTGATTGCAAACAAACCATTGTTGCTATTGCCGGAGATGTAAAACACATCACCTCCTGTTTTCTGGCAGACTTTTCCTGCGAGAAGGCACAGCTAATAAGACACCAAAGTTAAAGCTGCACTCATAAATATTTTTATATTAACAATGGATTGGATGACAATGAAAAGGCTCTGCTAAACTCACTGTACCCTACCTGCTTACCTTCCTACCTGTTAGAGTGTAGTGGAGCATTTAGCAGCTATAGAGCTGAAGAGATATTTCCCTTTGGAGTTGGTGGAAACCAAAATAGAGGTCTATATTCAACTTTAATTCGTAGGGGTGCAAGACTATAAAGTATGTCAAATTCGTGATTGATGAACTGATTAATGCAGCTTTAAATTTTGAAATGTTATTGTTTGAAAGTTTTAGAGTGCTGTTGTAGTAGCCCTCTATGCATTTGATAGAGGCCTACTACAACAGCTGTGATGAATCTGAATTCATGGATTCCAGTAAGGGTAGAAGTACACTGTACAAGTCATTTACTTACTGTAGGTTGTAGAACCAATATCAACAATTGAAATGAGCTCCTTTACAAGTAAAAGTCCTTCATTCAAAATTTTGCAAAAAGTACAGATGTATTATCAGCAAAATGTGCTTCAAGTATTGAAAGATCATAGAATAGAATTACAAATTATGCAGATTGGCTCCTTTCAGAGTGGTATATTAATATATAATTTTCATTATTGGATTATTATTACCGGAAGAGCTGGAGGAAGTGTCTGGGGACACTGTCTGGGAAGTCTGGGTGTCTCTGCTTAGACTGCTGCCCCTGAGACCCAGCCCCGGATAAGCAGAAGAAGATGGATGGATGGATGGATTATTATTACTGACACGTTAACTTGTCAAAACTTATATGTTTTAGCTGCTTTAGGTGGAGCCAGTTTTAACTACTTTATATACTGTAGGCTAGTTATTATATAACAATGTGTCATATATTTTAATCAGATCATATGTTGATTTAAAAACTAACTTGTAAATATAGCTGTTAAATCTAGTACGTAAGTAAGAAGTGTATTTTCCTTTGGCAATGTAGTGGAGTCGAAGTATAAAGTATCCTAAAATGGAAATACAGTTCTTGACAAAACATAATCCACTGATGAATTCCAGGCACAGATGATATCAGCAAGGGTAACTGTTCAGGAAAAGATGTGTGTGAGAAAATGAAAAATGTCAAACATGGCCCTGAACACAGAGATTAGAACCACAGTGCAGCCTGGCTGCCAGCCTCATCCTTGTTGGGAATCATGTATGTCTCTGTTGTCCAATGGAGCACAGCGTCACTGTGTCTGCCCTCACATGGCCTCACACTGTTTACTTAATGACCACATAACCAGTCACACACACACATGCACGCACACCAACGCTGCCCTCCTAGGAGATGTATCTGAGGAGTGTGGCAGTCTGGCTGGCCCAATGGCTAGCAAGCTGTCGGTTCCAATTGTTGTCTCAGTACTTTTCACCCTCAGACCGTTTACTCTCTGTGCTGCCTCAGTTTACCTTTTCTCCTACTGTATTAACCCCTAGCTGACATAGAAAGCACTATTAACATGTTTGTGTGAACATAGCAGCAATAACATATTCATTTACCCTGGATACAGCATTTTCTGTTATTTCCACACATGTGATAGGATGTGGGATAAAGCTTATAGAGAGACGGTTGTCTGCTATTTTACTGTGTTTAGTGAAATTTGCTCTAAGTGGAATGCAGTCTGGACAATCGGATGCCAAGAGCATGCCAAGCAATGACCCAGGGTACCTTCTGTTCCTCTGAGAGAGACAAGGACATATTCTGTCATGTTGCTCTGTGTGTGTGTGTGTGTGTGTGTGTGTGTGTTTGTGTGTGAGCAGCAGCATGGCTGACCTCAGGCATAGTTGTCTTGTGAATTGTGTTCAGCAGTCAATAACAGTTGTTTAGAAATATCTGCAACGGTTTTTTTGTTTTTGGTATTTACGTTTTGGAGTGCTTTACACAACCGAAAATCCCTTTTCGTTGAATTTGTGATAGTAACATCAAAACGACATGGATATTGATAGCCATTGGTTATAAAAAATGCACTGCATTGCACTTTGTGAATTATTCCTCAATCATTTCTGTGTCATGTTTATAACAGATGCCGCTCTGTGAACTGTGTACTGAAAATATCTCTGTGGTTCACTGTCTCCCTTGTAGCTGTGCACAGCTCATCTACCCAGTCTATCAGACGCCCCCAATCACTACCAGGCAGTGTGTCGGGCTCTGTACACAGAAACCAGGGAGCTGCGCACTTTCCTGGAGAAGATCAAAAGTGCCAAAGAGGTGAGTTCTTCTCATCATCATCATCATCATCATCATGGCTGTGAGCTCGTACTGCTCTTTTTTTCAGACACATTATTTGGAGTTTAAGTCATCAGATGTGTGATTTTGTTAAACATTATACAGCAGATGTTGGAACATTATTTTTTGGGTAGTCTTATTTAAAAACGCTGCCTCTACTCCCCTCTAATGAAAGGTTACGGGATGATCACTGACCTTTACACGAAGGACATAGTGAAGCATCACTTTAGAGGATTTAGCAGTGTGACTTTACATACCCCACACACCCTGTAATCAACATGACTCTCACTCGCTGTGGGTGTACCACTGACAGTGCTGGCAGGGGCCACTTTAGTTTTGTGGAACTGCTGGTGGTGGTATTCATTCACAGTAAAAGACATATGATTGGCCTGCATATTAAGGGTTTCAGCACACTTCATACCCATTTTGAAAACACATGATGATTATATTATCTCCTATGTTATTTACAGTATTTGGTGATTCTGGTTATGTTAACCTTAGTGTAAATAGTATACAGCAGTGTTTAACTTTAAGAAAACAAACAGTCTCTTGCTGAATGAGGTCAGTTCTTCTCTCTGCAAATGCTTTCAAGCAGGAAAGAAATGGCCTTGTCTCAAATTACAGCTAAACAGTATGCTGAAATGTGTTTCTGAAAACGTTTGAGGTAGGAAATGGTTAAGGCAGTAACAAAATCTTGATTCATATTTGAGCTAAATTCAATTGTGCGGCTCTTCTACAGTTTCCAAATGTTATCAGACCATCGGTCATTTTCTGCCGCTTTCTCCCGTTCGGGGTCGCGGGTGACTGGAGCCTATCCCAGTGGCTTCGGGCCTTAGGCGGGGTACACCCTGGACAGTGGCCAACTCGTCGCAGGGCTGACACAGAGACAGACAACCATTCACGCACACATTCATCCACTAGGGACAATTTTAGAGTCACCAATTAACCTAATGCATGTCTTTGGACGGTGGGAGGAAACCGGAGAACCTGGAGAAAACCCACGGTAACACGGGAACACCCAAGGAGGCCGTGGTCTGGTCTGGGATTCGAACCCACGATCTCCTTATTGGGAGGCAGGGGCGCTAACCGCTCTGCCACCGTGCACCCTGTTATCAGACCAAATGGATCAAATTGTGATAATGAAACGAGTCACTTTGCGGGGGTTATGATGCTCAAAAAAATGTATCCACCATTTTTACAGCCGCTTCTTTCACAATATCTATGGGGGAAAAGTCTTTTGGGGCCAGTGTGCATCACGTGACGGACCTGGAAGTTAAAATTCCACGCTTTGGCCACTATGTCAAATGGCCTTCAAAGCCCGAAGCACTTCCTGGGGGCTTGGGCCAGGCGTACCTGCCAGAGCAAATGAAACACGTATAGTATAGACTTCAATCCGAGTTTCATGGTCACATGATGGCATATGTGCTGTTTCAGAGGCTTTTCCAACCTGGAGCTGGAGTAAAAAGACAAAATATATGTACATTTTTGCAGTTTTTAGACATGAAATTGGACAAACTTGACAACAGTGAGTGTAAGGACAAAATACCAGCTATCAGCAGCTTTGATACAAACTGACCTAGTGTACATCACTAGTGTTGTAATGTCCAAACTATCCAATGCAGCTGTGCAGTGTGTGGATGACAGGCTGTGCTCTCACACCCTGCTGGCTGACAGCTTGAAATGGGCCACTGTGAAGAGGGAGTGACATGTTTGTTGTGCATGTCCGACATAAATGACAATATCTGGAGACATGCTGACTCTCATTCTGCCAAAAGCACTGACTTTAGGTTCTCACAGCTAATGTTCAGACAGGCATGATGCAAATAATCATGAGTGAGGGTCCTATTGCAGTGACAGGTGGGTCTGTGATGTAATGTTTCTAACTTGTCCACATACCACGAAGGATTAATGCTCCTTAACTGTATTACTGGTATGTTGTCTGATATGGGTCATGTGCCCATATTCAAGAAAGGGGCTTGCGTGTCATTTCCAATTATTTTCCTCAGTGATCTGCAATTAGCAGGTTTGCACTGTTAGAATGAGTCATAATCATTACTTTCTGCTTAATGAAAAGGCTTGAAATGTGGCTTGGAGAAAATGAACATGGGTTCCATAATATTATTTCAACACAGATGCATTATCGGCTCATTTTCTCATGTTCCCCAAGTTCACATTGAGGCTGTTCCTCTAAACACAAAGCCATGTCTTGTTGCAGTGCAGGGTCTCTGATTTTGTTATTCTTCAACTCATTCATTAAGATCAAGTGCAGGAGTCAGTTTGTGCTTTGTTTCTCCGCAGGAGCATTTTGGAGCTCAGCTGTGGGTTGGAACATTTCCTGTTTTGTGTGTGTGTGTGTGTGTGTGTGTGTGTTCCACCTCAGGGTTCCTTCCTGCTATGCACTACTGCTGCTGCCCTTTCAGTGTGCGTAATGCATCTGAATGAATAGAGGGGATTTGGTTGGTTGCATAACTCTGTTAGGAGAGAGAGGACTTATTGCAGGGTAGAGAAGGCTGAGAGAGAAGCCTAAAAAAACAGGACATTTGGGGACTGCAGCTCTAGAGAGATGGAGGTCTGCTTTGGAAAACAGAGGAATGAAGCTTAGCCGCAGTAAGACAGAATACATGTGTGTCAATGAGAGGGACCCAGGTGGAACGGTGAGGTTACAGGGAGCAGAGGTGAAGAAGGTGCAGGACTTTAAGTACTTAGGGTCAACAGTTCAGAGCAACGGAGACTGTGGAAAAGAGGTGAAGAGGCGAGTGCAAGCAGGTTGGAACGGGTGGAGAAAAGTGTCAGGGGTGTTGTGTGATAAAAGAGTATCAGCAAGAATGAAAGGAAAGGTGTTCAAGACGGTGGTGAGACCAGCGATGTTGTACAGCTTAGAGACAGTGGCACTGAAGAAAAGACAAGAGGCAGAGCTGGAGGTGGCAGAGCTTAAGATGTTGAGGTTCTCTTTGGGAGTGACGAGGGCGGACAGGATCAGGAACGAGTACATCAGAGGGACAGCTCATGTTAGATGTTTCGGAGATAAAGCCAGAGAGGCCAGATTGAGGTGGTTTGGACACGTTCAGAGGAGAGACTGTGAATATATTGGTAGAAGGATGCTGAGGTTGGAGCTGCCAGGCAGGAGGTCTAGAGGAAGACCAAAGAGGAGATTTATGGATGTAGTGAGAGAGGACATGAAGTTAATTGGTGTGAGTGAAGAGGATGCAGAGGACAGGGTTAGATGGAGGCGCATGATTCGCTGTGGCGACCCCTGAAAGGGAACAGCCGAAAGGAAAAGAAGAAAGAAGAAGATTTGGGGACTGCAGCCCTTTTAGCCTAGAAAATAAAGAAGTAATGTTTTTATCATCATCACTATGTTTATCATTTTATATAACACCGGTACACATTTCTTGCACATTATTTTAAAGATACTATTAGGACAAGAATGTAAAATTATGTAACTTGTTAACCATCTACCCGTGATGTAAAAGATGAAGCAAACACTGTATTATGATTATGATTTTATCCTAGTTTTTAAATGTATTCTAGGTTATTCCCCTTTTTAGCCACGGTAATGGTGTGGCTTTCTTGATGGCTATGTTGGTCTGTCGAGTGTCTGTTCATCTGTCCAACAACTATTGGATGGAATGCCATGAAATTTGTCACAAACATTCATGGTCTCCACAGGATTAAATGTAATTCTCTGGCTTTTCATCTAGCGCCATCATCAGGTCAAAATTTGAATGTGTCCAATACTTTGGTTTATGACCAAACACATGCAAACCTAATGACATTCCCATCACCCCCAGCTGTACTTTGTGTTGTCAGTCACTGTGTCTATGTACAGGCTCACAGAGCCGCGAGCATGGCTACCTCTCAGTCTTGTTATTCCCCTTTTGTTAAAGTGGAAAATGTGCCTAAATTCTTGTGAAAAAAAACGTACCTGTGTACACATCCACATCCAAACCATTACCCCATTTATTTGGTTATTTGTTAAATGTTTAACATTAAAACATAGTTTAACATGCAATAAACACAAGGAGGAAATTATAACATGATAACAACAAGCTTCATTGTCTCCAGATACTAAAAGCAAATAGTACCATTGCTATCATCATCAACACATAGGGAAGCCTAATGAGCAGTGTGTGTGTGTGTGTGTGTCTGCTCATGACTGTGATTGCATATTCACACCTGCATGGATGCATTCACAGTGTGAGCAGGATGCGTGGGTCTATATCTGTTGTGTGACTTTTCCTAACTGTTAATGTATGTATGAGTCTGTGCCTGTTTTTATTTTAGTTTCTCTGTGTGTGTGTGTGTGTGTGTGTGTGTGTGTGTGTGTGTGTATGTGTGTGCGTGTCTGTCCATATACAGTATGTGTGTGTGATATACCCAGGAGTAAGATGGGCTCTCAGCAGCCCTCCCACCCCCACTTGCCGGTCTGTATGGCAGAGCTGTGCCAATCCACAGGGGATCCATCTTTATTCGTCCACCACTACCAGCCATGGCTGCCAAAGAGTTGCTTTGTCTCTCCACAAAGACACCTCCTGCTGCTGGAAATTCACAGAAAAACAGCTGAATTAGTCGTGATTCACATTAACAACTCTGGCTCCTATTTGCTCCCGGATAAGTGTCTCTTGTCAGCTGTTGAGAGCTAAAAATGAATAACAAGGAGAGCAGAATTCCTGACTAGAACAAAAGAGGTTGTCGATGCAGTTGGTAATTGCCCTAATTATTCATGTGGACTTGCAGCAGTGGAACTGTTGGTTTTGTCCACACGAGGGTTGTGTTTTAATTAATGTGCTCTCCCCATCAAGTGCAGAGAACACTGCTTGATCAAACCTTTTAAAATGGAAATATGTGGCTTTGATGGGATTTCGTGACGTGCCACTCATACCAATGAGATAATGGTGTTTAAAAGCAAGTGAACTGATCTCTCTTTATGCTCTTCACTGGCTACATTAGCAGTGTTTTAATTGGATGGGCTGTAATAAGCCGCTAAGCACTTCAGCTTTCCCTTGTGACACTGTACTGTAGTACTGTATACACTGTAGGCATGGAGAGTTATGAAATACAATGCATTATGTTGAGAGTGATATTATGTAACTGCTACATTGGGCCTAACTGTCCAGTTGAGGCAGCTGTTCCCTGGCAGGATGATGGTAAATTGTGATTCCCCCATTGGGTTGAGGTCTTAACTCTGGAGTCAGCTGGGCAGACTCCAATGAACAGTCTCACCACAAATATTAACCAGAGGGAACATGCTTTCTGTCTGCCTACTGCTTTAAAACGCTCACACTTTGGTTACCTTTTGTTTTCTCTCTCCCTGTCTCTCCCACTCGGGCACACACACACACACACGCACACACACACACACACACACACACACACACACTGTTGACATCGTCCTCTGTTGAACTTTGAAAGCACTAGCAGAGGAATGCAGGTTAGTTCCTTGTTTCCCACAGATAGGCTGTCAGTCAGGCTGCCAGTGTTTTACAACACTCTAATGGCCTCACGTTGTGCAGGTTCACACAGGTGTCAGGATGGAGGAGTGGGGCTTACTGTTGACCGTCTGCTAACAAGGGACTGTCTCAGGTCCATGTCATGGTTCTTTTTGCTTCTACCTTACATAAAAAGTGAATTTGTGATAAGGTTTTTTTTTTTTTTTGAGGGCTGACACTATTTTTCAACTGTCATGCTTATTGTAAAAACTGAACTAAACAAAAGAAAAACCGAAGGATAAAAGTCCATACTTGATTCTTAGCTGTCGTGGTTAAGTAAATGTAAAAATGGTAGTGGTAGACAACGTTAATACGCTAATGTTTAGCGGGTCATTTTTATCAGACTCACTGTCTTAACGTGTTAACGTTAACGTGCTGACATTTTCTGGAATGCAAATACCGGCGGGCCTTTTTCACACCAGACACTTCACATGGTAGGAAAATGGAAAATGGAATTCAGCCATAATTAATTTTATTATTTATAAATTTTAATAAATTTAAATTTTATCATTTGCACCTATTCTTTTCCTTCAGTAAAAAAAAGGCCTATCAGTCTGGAAACAAGACAGAGTCTACAGTCATGTTACCAGCTCTGTGAGGCTAATGCTCATTCAATTAGCAAAATAGAAAATTAGCACTAGGCACAAAGTACAGTCAAAGTCAGAGAAAAACTGAAATTTGACCTGACGATGGTGCTTTGATGAAAAGACAAGGGACAAGTGACGTTATTACAATTCATGCTGTTGGGAACATGAATGCTTAGTGCCAAATTTCATGGCTATCCATCCAATAGTTGTTGCTATATTTCACTCTGGACTAAATAACTGATCAACCAACATTGCTGTCGCAAGAGCAACGCTGCTAGCATGGCTAAAAATGCATGCATTGTATTCTCTGTAGGCCTTTTTAAAATTAAAAGCCCAATATCATATGTCACCAAACAGCTACTGTATATCAGTCAAAGTTATAATTAGAATATTTCCTTTCATAGACTATGAACAGTTATTTTTAGGCGGCACCGTTCTTGTGAAGATAGTGTTTATGTGATAATGGTGCCTGGTGTGCATCACACTTGAAAAGCTTCTGTCTTGAAAAGCTTTTTTCCTCTTCCACAATGCTAACACTGACAGGCTAAACTGGAGAAGCAGCAATGACTTTGTTGGTTGACATATACTGGCTCTTAATCGTTCTCTTTTCTAACTTCTTTATTCCCTGATATCTTACACTGCCTTTCTGATTTCTTCTTTTTATATTCAAACTCTGTCGCTCTCTCTCTTTCCACCAGAATCTCCGTAAAATGGAGAAAGAGTCCTCAGAGGAACCTGGCCAAGACCTCAATGACCTACAGAACGCAGACTGGGTAGGCAACTAGACTCTTGACCTCTGACCTCCAGCCTCAACTGATCATTTCTCCTGATCAAAGTCTAACTCACCTAAAGTACAGGGAGAAATTCACAACCCCTTTTTGTTTCATATAAAAGATTCCCCACAACTGCATGTTCACACAATGAAATCTTTATGAATGCATGTTACACTCTAAATAGGCAGTGATTTAAGATCTTCTCTGGAACCATGTTGAGATGGATAGAACCACTCCCTTGATGAACCCTCCTTATTCTGTGTGCACAGAGAGGTCAGCGCGCAGATGATTGCTATTGTCCAAATAAATTCATATTCAAAGGGTCATGGTATTTTCTACTTCCTCTTTCTCACGCTGCCCTTTGCTTCCTCCGTCAGGCTCGATTCTGGGTTCAGGTGATGAGGGACCTGCGTGATGGAGTCAAGCTGAAGAAGGTGCAGGAGCGTCAGTACAACCCTCTGCCCATCGAGTACCAGCTCACTCCCTACGAGATGCTCATGGACGACATCAGGTCCAAACGATACAAATTGCGCAAAGTCATGGTCAGTGTCCAATTTGGACCACACATAGTAATGAATGAATGCCACACGCATGCTTAATGCTTTCTGCACTTCTGCTGTAAAATTGTTCCAATCCCATAGGAAATTGGTTGGAAAAGCTTGCAACACTGTTGTGAAATCATTTTAGGTTGAGGTGATGCGTAGTAGTCCTAGACCAGCGTAGTGCTTGACTGGCATTCATTTGGTGATATGAAGGATGTAAAGTTTTTGTTTGTTTTTTTACACTTTTGAGGTTGTTGGAATAAGAAAATTCTCACGTTGAACAAAACATCGTGAAAATGTTTTTACCCTGTTCTGTTGTTTCAGGTAAATGGAGACATCCCACCACCCAGGTTAAAGAAGAGCGCTCATGAAGTCATTCTAGAGTTCATCAGGTCCCGACCACCTCTCAACCCTGTAAGTACAACTTACTGTGAGACCATGGACTTAAATATCATAACCCATCATTGTGCGGCCTGTGGAAGCCTGTGTAATTAGAAGAGACCAGAGAACTGGCTTCACATGAGAATATCAATAAACATTCAGCTAGAAAAGTGGTTCACAGCATATTTAGGCTTGTGAGTCCTTAAATAAACATGTTTGGGTTTTTTGGCCCTTGCTTTCCTGTTCTGTTTCTCGTCTCCCCTTTGCGTGGGTCCTGACCCCGAGGTTGGGGAGCTAGAAAACGCTAGTTTAACGTAACAAATGCCACAACTTTCACGATTATTGGTAGATAATAATAGATGTCACCATACTTGAAGATGTGTGGTGCGAAGGCAAATTGTTTAAGACATAAATCCTAAAAAATAATTATTTACTTAAAAATTTTATTTTCTCTGCACTGTGAATTCAGTGAAATGCTGCTTTCATCAGTTTTCTGTTGATATAAATCCTACTGCAGAACCAGCAGGTGTTGTTTCAGCAGGGTTCTGAGCTCTAGGTAACAATCAGTTACAGGAGATACGAGGAGGTGGTGATGCACAGGCTTGCTGGCTGTAACCCTGTTGGTTTGTGTCAGTTGTTGTACTTCACTCTACTTACTCTCACTGTCATTATCTATATTTTACCCATCATCAACCTGTGCCAGGTGTCAGCTCGCAAGCTGAAGCCGCAGACTCAGCCTCCTCCGACACTACATGAGCGGATCCTGGAGGAAATCAAAGCAGAGAGGAAACTTCGACCGGTGTCGCCTGGTGAGGTCCGCAGGGGAAGGCTCGGTAAGGAAATTCCTTGCTCCGGTAATCTTTATACCTTTTGTTGCACACACACATGCACACTCTCATGCACATGAAAACATACTTCAGTCTGAAATGTGTTTTTTATGCTGAAGTATGGAGCTGATGCTTGCACCTGCCGGTGTCAAACCAACTAAATTCAGATGAGAGCTGAGTAGTAGCGTCATTATTTTGTTATGTTTTAGTTCCTTTTAACACTTTTACTACACTATTATTTGTTCCTCTGCTCTTTGCTGTTGTAGCTAATGCTGCCTAACTTTTCATATTTGTGTTGCAGCTAATGCCTATTATTGTTTTGTTGACCACATTGCAAAATAGTGGAAGTTGTACATGAATAATAATAAAGTGTCTGCAATTCCATTAACACTAACAATGCTAACAACTAACCACTACTGTGTCTGAGTGTCAGTAATCTCTTACCATTGGCTGTGGCTTATTTTAAATCCTATTATCTCCCATCATGAAAGTGGTTTTACTTCAGTGATTTAAAACTAGAGAATAAGCATGCTGTACCCCTGCGTTTCTTGCCAAATACAATATTACACCCTTTAATGTATTACAGTAAGTCTTGCGTTAACCTACCTTCTAATCACAAGCAATAACCGTCCGATGCCATGACTGTTTCTCTTTGCAGTAATTCGGCCACTTAGCATGTCTTTCAGTTTTGACGCGTCAGGTAAAGTCTACCTCGCTGCTTACCTGGCTTTTTATCTCTTTCTGTTTCCCACCTTTTTTGTGGCTGCCCATCTGCTCTGCCGACACACACTGCACACACATCAGAATTTCTGTATCAGCACACTCCGCACACATTTCATGTCATGCTTCAGTGGTCGGTGATGGTTGGCTTTGGTCTGTGGAGGTGAAACATGGTGATGTGGGACACTGGTCAGTAGGAGGACACTGATGAGAGCAAACAGATGAGTGACGCATTGACCACAGTACAAACCCAGAGCTGTAGTCAGGGCATAGCATCCACCGAGGACACAGAGGTAATGTCCTTCCAATTTTTTTTTAATTTGGGAGTACTAGCAACCAACGCATGGTGGGTATTTTGTATGCTGCTTAATGTATTCAGATTTGACTGCTTTTAGCATTTAGGCCTTCATCTTGGAAAAATGTAAATATAATTTAACTTATCAGTAACAAATAAAAATAATTTTACTACATGAATAGACTGCAGAGTAGCTCAGCTAATTGGAAAAAAAGCACAGAAATATGACTAGAAATGAGAGCGATGATCTTTATTATATTTATCATCACAAGTATTACAACGATAGGCTGGCTGCACAGTTTCCCACCAATTTTTGATTGAGAGTTTGCGAAAACTACATAGCGTGCGAGCACAGAGGTTGAGATAAATAGGTGAACGTGATAAATGAGCTTGAGGCCAACTGCATTAAGGGACTTGGACTCAGTATTTCTAAAATCCTTGCTTCGGCCCGTAAGTAGTCAATGTTCCTTGTTTGCAACCTTAGAAAGGAACCTGTTTTGTTGAAAGTTACCCCCTTCACAAACTGGCTGTAGTGATATGGTTTCTGTGATGTTGTCCGTTGTTTTAAAATTGAAATGCCAAATTGAATGCTTTTAAACAGCATCCCAATCTCATGGCAATATGAGAGGCATTCTGAGAACAGTTTGGGGTATTATTGATTGTATATAATGTTCATTTGAAGAATTATTATTATTATCCGTTTTTACTCTGCAAATTAACTGATCGAACTTTATTTATGCAGGAATCAGGTCACATTTACATACAGCATTACATGTCACATTTTTTCCTCCCTTTTGAATCATCTTCCCTAGAAAATAGTTGATAGTTGACAATTGATAGTGACAGGGGCAGGCAGGAGGAAGTGACTGAGGGGGTGGTTAAAATTTGCGTGGGGGCAAAAAATGCTCTGATTCTCTGTCAAAATCAGCAG
The DNA here is from genome assembly GCA_011952105.1 of Coreoperca whiteheadi. Lineage (NCBI taxonomy): Eukaryota > Metazoa > Chordata > Actinopteri > Centrarchiformes > Sinipercidae > Coreoperca > Coreoperca whiteheadi. Next base: position 24,619,061 of record CM022486.1, on the reverse strand, counting down.
GGGGAGGCGCGTAAATAAAGCAGTTTGCGGCTTGCAACTTTCTCTTTCTTTCTCTCTTGTTTACTGTCCCTTCACTTTGCTGTCGTTTCCCTTCTGTCCATGGATCGCTGCTACAGTTGGGGAAAATGGAATTATGGTCTACTTACAACCACAAAAAGCAAGCAGGCTAAGAAACCGATCTAAGTGTCGTGTCTTCTGTCTTTCTATCTGTCAATCTCCTCCGCTCCGTTTCAGTACTATGGAACAGCTTCGCTATCCCTTAATTGTTCTGAAACAACAGCTAAGCGATACTGATGTATCTCGGCCAATCATTTAGTCGTTTTTGCTATTTTTCTATAGATACATAACGCTTAAACAGAGGGGGGGGTGGGATAAAACTGAGGGGGCTAAGCCCACTTAAGACCCCTCGTAGCGCCGAGCCTGTGGGCAGGGCATGTACAGTACTCACTGCCTGTGGTTTTTGACACAAGAGGGAATCTTAACTTCCCATTAGCATCTGGCTGTCCTAAAGAGAAAGATCAAAGTGATTGGAACAGATCACATCGCCTTACATTGGATTGGGCTCAGTGTGAAGCCCCATGCTCTGCACAGCTCTGGACATTTAGCATTAACGGCATATGACCAACTTTATGAGACAGTTTTAATTTGTTTGAAAATACTGCTGAGGCAGGCGAATCAGGATAATGCTGTGCTCCACTTTCCCTCTTACTGAAACCAGTGTCTCATCACACCACAAGCTTTATCACCTCACGCTTACTCATTCATACTGTCCGATAATCTGTGTGTTTGTACAAACTGCCCTCTATAATGGATCATTCTCGCATGGAGTGAGCACTTTGATTCTCACTTTGCTCTGTATTTTACGGGGAGATTGTACATACCCACTGACACTTTAATGAGCACGATTAAGGTTTTATTTTGGAACAAGGAGCTACTGTTTCAAGGAGAAATCCATTTCACAAGCTATAAACTCTTTTGATACACAACTCTTGGTGATGGATCATGCACTTCTGGGTCCATTTTGTTGTTTGGTGGTGGGGTTTTTTTCGTTCCTCATCACAAATGGAGATGGTGTGTCCTACTGAGATGTGTATAATCCATAAACAAGACTTTCATGTCTGTGCAGTGAAGATGAAGCTAGAACCAGGAGATGGTTAGCTTAGCTTAGCATAAATACTGGAAGCGGGGGGATACAGCTAGCCTGGCTGTAGCTTCATACTTGAAGCACAAACATGAGAGGGGTTGGCGACCTACTCACCTAATTTTCAGCAAGAAAGCAAATAAGCACATTCCACCCAGATCTTGAACTACTCCTTTAAAAAACAAAAGAAGTTTTAAGCTAAAACGTGAATGCGAATTGTTGCTACGCCAACATTTTGACATTCAGCAGTCCTACAGGAAAACCCCAAAAGTGGCAAAGAGACCAATTTCACCATCAACAGTAGTCTTAGACCAAAATGATATGCAGCAACAAGACATGCCGAATTTTAATAAAGCTGTGTGGCTGCATACATAATACATATATAACGAACACAGCTGAAAGGTCACACTTTAAAGCTACTTATATGCTCATGCAGCCACCTTTGATTTAACACAACACCTTGGCCTCAGTTGAAAAGCATGAATGGGGGTGGGGGGGTCCACCAAAGAAGTAAATTAGCCACTTTCTAATGCAATGACTGCATTCATCGGAATATACTATTGGGATCTAACAGCACAGACATACCAAATAGTGGAATCTCCTTATAGCTATCCTAATGAAGGAAGTATCCCCTTTTAGGTTTTGGCAAAACTCGCAGTATGCCACAGGATTTGTTCCGTACTGGATTAGGTAAAGTATGAGCACTGCTGTGGTTTGGAAGGCCTTGTTCACCCTCAATCTAATGGCCTTGTCTGTCTGCCTCCCTGGCTGTAAACTAATATCTCCTCTATTATTCCTCTAGTATTTGAATACTAAAGCCTGGTCAAGACACATGTATAGTGTACAGTTATGGTTTATTATGGCTGGTTTGTTTGTGTTTAATAAAGTCTAAAGCCTGGTGGTGTAGTCTCTTAGGAATCTTAGGTTGTAGAATGACAGTTAGTTCTAGTCCAGCAGCAGAAACAGAGCTCCTGTGAGACGATCAGCTTTTCCCACAAACAAGAGACGAGACTAAAAGGAGAAAAGAGAGAGGTTTCAGGGCTCCTTTTGATCCTATCAGCCGCAGCGTTTTATCTGTCTTTTGCAGCACTCCCTTGTCTCTTCTTCTCACACTCCCTCCCTCCCTCCCTCCCTCCCTCCCTCTAAATCCTCTCTTCAACCATTTTGCACTCCTAGAAACCAAAACAAGAGTCAGGCAGCTTGGTAGGTGGTTGGTTATCATGGATTGTTTTCTATCTTTGGACCAAACGACTCCCCTCTCAGTGACCGTGTTGGTCAATTGGGGCATATGATTTCAAGGATTCAGCTGCCCCAAAAATATACCATGGAGGCTGTCAGGTGAGAGAATCCCATTTTAGGAGTTCAGACTTAAAATAATTCATGAAAGAGGCATCCATGCTATGTGTAACACCAGCCTGCCCCTCAGACCAACTTAACTCACCCTCCCTGACCTCTTAAACTTTGGGATGGCGCTCAAACCTCAATCCTCTGTATAGGATTCATTGCATCGTTTCACCTTACCTCCCGTTAAAACACATTGTGATTTGAAAACAGTCTGTTTCCACTTTTTCGGGGGCAGAACAGTCAAAATAGCTTAAAAGAATAACACAAGATGCAAGGAATCATATGAGGAAGTGTTTTGAGAGCCATCTCAAATGCTTTTCCTGCATTTTGTCTGAATCACCCTCTCGTATGTGGCTCTGTGCAGATGATTTTAGTCCGTACATGGGCAGGAGGGTGTCTAGCTCTCTGTCACTGAGCAATGGATCAGCATCTCCCAGGGTAGAGACCTCCGGATCTCAGTCTGCACCTCAGAGGAAGAGGCTCCTAAAGGCTCCCAGCCTCGCCGAGCTGGACAGCTCCGACTCTGACGTCAGTATGAGTTTTTGTGTTTGTGCGTTTGTATGTTTGGGATGGATTCCTAGAAATGAAACCTGGCATGTGCACAGCAAATAATGATTGAAGTGTTTGTATATTCCATTCATTCAGGATGAGATTGGTGGGCACAGATCAGCCAGCAGCTCCAGTGTGGCTACATCTTTGATGGATGATACATCCCCAGAGTCTGTGCTGGGGAAGAAAAGTGAGTCAGGAATTATTTCTGCACACCTGTCACAGCTCAGTCGCCTCCTCAACTAAACCATACGCTGACAGAAACCGATGAGTTTTAATCTTACAGCCTCCCCCAGCCATGTTTTCCTGAGATTTTCTTGTTTAGTTGCTGTTTATAATCAGACGGTCTTGAGCCCTGATTAATCAGTCAATGACATCTTTCCAGTTAAGATGCCTCCTTCTCTCTCTTTTACCGCTCTTTCCTCTATGAACACCAGCTCCCCCCATGTTCCTGCCCATCTCCTCTACACCCCAGCCAGAGAGGCGTCAGACCCCCCAGAGGAGACACTCAATCGAGAAGGAAACCCCGACCAATGTCCGACAGTTTCTGCCGCCCTCCAAACAGAGCTCCAAGTCTTTGGTGAGTCAGACATCTACAGTATATCCTCATTAGATGAAATGTACAATGAAAAAAAATTTAGGCCACATAAAAAAGGGGCAGGATAAGAAGTATTTCTTTCAGTTTAATCATTTTTAAACTGTTAATAAAATCAGTAACAATGTAAAAACAACAAATAATGTGACATTATTAGAGCATGTTACTGTGGGATCTCTGAGGACAGTGTAGCGTGGGAAAGTTTTAACCCAGCCCCGACCACAGATCCTGTCCAGTAACTTAATAAGGAAGACAATAAAGATGGAGAATGGGAGAGGGAAGACAAGCATGTAGATCTTTACAGAGGCTTAGATGAGATGGGATTGAAACTAAACACTCACTGCCATCTCTATTATCCTTTTCCTTGCGTGACATGTGTCTTCCTGGATGTCTTCCCTCACTTTTTTTCTATCTCTAAATCCACCGTGTATGCTCACATTACCTCCTGGTGCGACTTCATCACACTGCAGGAACCCTTCTCTCTCTCTCTCTCTCACCCCCACACACACCTTCACCTTCTCTCGTTCAGGTTGGGATCATAGCATCATATCGTCCCTGGATCCCCCTCCTCCTCCTCCTCCTCCTCCGCCCTTCTCCCTCCACTCTCCACCCTTTGCGGAGCTCCCACCCTATCGAGGCATTTGTGTTGGGGTTGATGAAGGCAGTTTTTGCTCTGTGCAGGGGCATTTACGTCAGAGGAGGCGAGTCGGACAAGGTTTGCCAGTCTCCCTCAGTCCGTCCTGGGATAATAACTGTAGCTGCCCATCCTCACCTAATGCTTCCTGCTTCTCTAGAAATCATTCACCTATAGAGCAGGCTGCTGCCATTATAGATTGAGGAAAAAACTGCTTGTTATCCGAGGTGTGATCTCACAGCTAATGAGCAATATCATTTATTTAATAATTATTCACTTCACTGCTTTGGATAACATTTTAACACTCAAACACAACTAGGTAGCTGCAGCTCAAATTAATTTCAATCTGCTCTAGTACTGAACAAATAATTTGTTTGCTAGAGGTGGGATGCATTTACCATAAAATGTCTGATTGTCACCTCCATATTTCGGGTTAATTATGGCACTATAAATTTAAAGACACTATTTAGGATCTTTTCTCACATATTTCTGAAGATTAAAAAACTTCAGCCTTCCCTCTGATTTGGTTACAAAGCAGCATAGCTGTCAGGAGTCATGAGATCAGCAAGAGTTATAGTGCATTCACTTGTGCTACAGCAGCCAGGCAGTGACTCATGATGTGTGACTGTTAAAATATGAATACTTTTTCAACCCAACATGAACTGAACGAGTTCAAAATAATGATCATTATCACCTGAGCACACTGGGTGTATATTGGTGGTAACGTTAAACCATGGGGCATGGAGGGATGAAGGGTGAGGGTCGAGGTATGAAGGGATGAGGGGATGAGGGGATGAGGGGATGTAGAGATGAGCGGCCTGGGAAGACAGGAGGTAACCAGGGGAGTCGAGACTCTGAGTGGGAGATCCGCCTCTTCGTGTGCTCTGATTCGAATAGAGGACCCACTGGGGCCTCTATTCGAACAAAAGAGAGAAGGAAATAAGAAGGGTTTGGGGGGGAGGGATGTGAAAACTGAGTCGAAAGGGAAGGGAATGTATTGGGTGTGCTTAAATACTCGTGCAGGGAAATGGGATTTGTTTAAGGCGTGGTCTTTGTTCCTAAATCTAGTTAGAAAACTTAATTTAAGGGATCCTTGTCAAAAATGTTTAGATTGTGTTTACGTAGAAAAATAAATATATAGGCCAATATATCATTGTCGTACTTGATGCTAGAACTCTTCATTACTGGTATCTGCCTCAAATATCCAGTGTTGTTCTGGCTCTTTTAACGTATGCTCCCGGAGCTGAAACCACAGCAGAGTTTGGTTCTCCGGTGGGCTCCTCACGCTTATCCTCACCACCCAGGACTGAAGCAGTGACTTCAGCTGGAGGGGTCAGAGGAGGTGGTGGAACTAGTTCAAGGCAATGTGTTGGCTGCTCTGGTGTTTCATTGAAGACAGAGAAAGGCAGATTCAGAGTGGGCTGCAATGAACTGCAAAAAAAATTAACTATAATAGAGACACAAAGAGCTGCTGGTGGAGTGGCGTAAAAGCACACTGAGAGTGCAGCGAGTTACTGACACATACACAGTCCAGCAGGTGCATAGTACTGGAAAACAGTCTTCCACAGTCCAGTAATTGCTGCTGGAATCATGTCTTCCCATTTCTCCAGCTGTTTATGCATCAAGAGCCCACTCTGAATCTGCCTTTTTCATCAGTGAACAACGAGAACGTTTTTAGGACCCAAATGTAGTCTGGACCCACACATGCTGCTCTGAGAGGTGCAGACGGATGGCTGTTTGTGTATTGAATGATAAAGAGTCCTGTGTGTTGAATCTGCTGGTGCCACGGTCGCTCACTGTTGTGGGTGTCTGTACATGTATATGTGCGTGTGCTGTTATAGGAGGAGTTCTGTTTCCCCGTGGAGTGTCTGTCTCTGACGGTGGAGGAGGTGATGCACATCAGACAGGTGCTGGTTAAGGCAGAGCTGGAGAAGTTCCAGCAGTACAAGGACATCTACAACGCTATGAAGAAGGGAAAGGTAACTTCTTCTTGTAAGACACGCGTTGCTTGTATCATGTACAATATAAAACACCAAGTTCACTTACAGCTGTAGCCCTTTATGAATGAGGGGGCCTGTAGCTTCCTTGACTTCACCATGAGGAAAAGTGCACATATATCTTTCTTCTGAGTTCCAACAGATTGCGTTTAGTCAAATTATTTGATGTTTGCATTCATGTCTTTTTACTCTAACGTCATCTTTGTTTTTTTTCTTGCAGCTTTGCTTCTGTTGTCGAACCAAAAGGTTTTCCTTTTTCACCTGGTCCTACATCTGCCAGTTTTGCAAAAAGTAAAACCTCCTTCGTGATTATCTTTGTCTTTTGCATTTTAAATGGAAACTATTCAGAACGAACTGTGACTGTTTCCATTCATCAATTCCTCCGTTTTTTTCCCTCTCGTTTCTCCTTTCAGGCCAGTGTGTTCACAGTGCTGCAAAAAGGTATGTCAAATAGTCCAGTCAGTTGCCTGTGGAGCATGTAATCCTGCTTCCATTTGTTCGGATCAGTCAGCTGACAACAATGCGGTGCCATTCAAATTCAATTTACTCTACTTCAGATCCAAGGGCGTCACTTTGTGTTGAAAAGGAACATAAGGCATAAGGAAAAACATTTTTCAAACACGGTCTTCATACGCGATTTTAGGAAATGTAATAATATATCCAATATCACTGCCCTAAAATATGACAAGACAGAAACAACTGAAGGAATAACGTGAACAACGTTAGCTGAAGATAATAAATCAACCTTCAGATGTTAAGTGAACCTGCCTTGTTGTTTTGATGCTGCATACCTTTTTAAAGTCTGAGAAAGTTCACAAGAGTTCATGAGTCAAGTTCAACCAATCATGATTCATTCTAAGCATAAGGTTTAAATATAGATATGTGAGAACATAAATTAAACTGGAGATTATATTTATTTATCCATATTCATTTTAAACCAACTCAAATCATTGATTTGATTTTTTAAAAAGTGGTGGCGACATGTCCCCAGCGTCCCCAGTGTAAATGACACCTATGTTCTGACCAGTTAAAACATTATTGCAATCATATTTTATGATCAATCATATTTTCTTTGAGATATCTTTCCTGTTTTGCATCATTGCTATGTTTCAAGATACATAACGAAGTAGTTTAACAAATATTAGAAATCTTTATGTTCAAAATGGGGCCCAGAAATCTGACACCTGAGCACCTAATATCTGAGTTGTGAAGTGAGGACATGAAGTTTTATAGAAATGTAGGCCTATCATTTTCATCAGTATTGTTTCTCAGTAATCTTTACGCTTCTTCCTATTTACGCGCATGTCTTCACGCTCTAACAGATGCGGCTGCCATCCAAACCTTATTCCAGCTTGCCCATCTACTCCATTGGCTCGACCAACACTCTCCCCAAGGAGAGGGTAAGTGCCATGACTGCTTTAGGACAAGGACTCTCTGGGGCTGGAGGGCCGGGGCCATCAGCAGTGGGAGGGGCCACGGCGTCCCCCGCTTTGAAAGGAGCAACGACGGGAGCATCTAAAGGACCTGGAAAAGCCTCTGGAGCAGCAGCTGCTGCTAAATCTGAGAAATCCTCCAGCAGCCTGCAGCGCCACGGCCTTCAGAAGACCATGTCCAAGTAAGAGCTATGAACACAATCATTCAGTCAGTTAAGAGTGCACGTTATGTCCTGATATAATACAAACTCTCCTGTAGAGAGTTCATGTGATATTGGTACAGTGGCCCCTAAGCTTAAAACACACACCGTGTAAGAGTGAAAGCACATCAATTAAAAGAAATTAACTTTACTTCCAAAAAAGCTGAAAACACATTTGCTCATAATCACAAAATGCAAAAAATACTAAAACACTAACAAAAGACTAAAAGGCCTTCAGTCATAGTATTCGCTGCTTGGGAACAATCTGTCCTCCTCCCCTGGCTGATATATCCAGTGTGTATTGTTGGACGATAGTGCACAGTGACAGTGACATCTAGTGGCTGAAAAGTACTATTGGCACCTATTGGTGCCTAAGGACAAAGTGTCAAAGCTTTTGATATTTTGAGCTCTGAGACTGATACCTTTGGCCCAATGCAATGGTGGTGAATTCTAAAGCAGCATCTCTCTCCAGAAACAGTGTCCTTGACAGTGACATAGCAGCTTTCAAAAACAAAGTGCAGTACAGTTAAAGCAAAGAATAAAGAGCAACGAACACTAAAACATAAAAGATAAATTCATATAAAATAATTAAAAACAATTACAGCAAATGGCATAAGAAAGCCGTATTGGGGTGGCCACACCTCAAAACTGGGACAAATTAAACTAAAACAGTTCAAATGGCTAGATACCACTACAGATTAGAGAGGAAATGTTTTTTTGTAATTAGGGTGAAGTGGCCCTTTACCAAATTTGTTTATGACCACCCACAGACTGGGTTGCCCATGACCACATACCCTGGATAGTTTGAACAATTAGTCAAAGCAAACCAGACTATAATACCAAAATCCTAAAACAAGTGTGTTCCCTGACCCTGTTGATGCCTAGCTGTCCTCCTGTTTCTGTTCGACGTAGGCTTTCGAAGCACAGCTCTTTAAAGTCTCATGAAGAACTGGAGCTTCCCCCTGAGCTGACGGAGGACTGGGCCACCATGGAGGTGTGTGTGGACTGCAAGAAGTTCATCACTGACATTATTGCCTCCAGCAAGCACAGCCTGTCACTGGCCACCAAGAGAGCTCGCCTAAAACGCAAGACCCAGTCCTTCTACTTGTCCTCCCCTAAAGGAAGGGAGGAGTATCGGCCCTCTGAACGAACAATCAAGGAGATCTGAAGCTCTCTCCCTCTCTGGCTGCTTCCAGCTCCAATGGCACAATTAGAAAGACTCAACACTGGATGTGATCTTACTGTACATGTGTACTTCAGTCATGTAAAGCTGTCAGAATGGCTGAGATGAAGCTCGGTGGTGAACAGTGTTTGTTGTTTTTGTTGCTATGTCCTGCTCATCATGTACAGCTCCTTCAGACGACAGCATACTGTGGATCTGCCCATCTTTTTTCTTGTTTTGTTTTTTTACTTACCATATCATTAGATGATCCTTTAATCTTTGGCCACAGTGTTTGAGTAAAGAGACGCCAACTGATGGCACAGCAGCGTGGTCCAAACCAACTCACATTCAAACCAAGAAGCACAAGAAGGATCGATGTGTGTTTGACTTCCTGGCACTGCAGAAGACACCAGGCCTGCGGAGAGATCGTGTTGTAAATGTGACATATGACAGAATATGGAATATGAAGCTATACATTTTGTATGGGTTTAAATTCAGTTTTTTACACGTGTGTACAGTAAAAGAGCGTGAGAAGTCACCCTTTGTATGTAATCAGCAATTTTGTTTTGCTTTCCCACACGTTCATCTTTACTAAGCATAAAAGCAATCGGTTTTTTGCATCACACTTAGAAAACATCATCTGTTTTTATGCAGATTTAGTGCCAAATAACTTCTTTCTGATCTGCATGCCACCCAAAGAGAAGTCGTGTCCCCTGAGGTATGTTTGCAGTGGTCTTGCAGCAGAATGATATAACAAATGGGACGACCCCTACTTATTGAAGCCCCTGAAAACGTGGTTTTGAATCTCTCTATAACATTAAATATTCAAGACTAAGTAAGCGCAGCTCACTTTTTATTAAGAGTGTAACACTCAGCTAATCTGCTTCATCAGGACTGTGTGGGCATGATTTGATCAGCTTTGATTGATAGTGGTCTGGCACTCAAGCGATTTTAGTATTCCACTCCCATAAAGTAACGGGACATGTGAGAGACAGATATTAAAAAGAATGGTAAAGAATTTAAGCTGAAGAGGCTGGGATATGGGTGAAGCTCAAAACATGCTGTAGCCTACATTTCCCATGATGCAACTCCTATGCATCTTTCGTTAAACCGTTCCTGGTTGGTAAATACCCACGTGTTTCAAACTCCACATCCCCAGTTAGTAACACAGGGTTTATCAGGCCATACATTTGTCTGAATCTCGGCTCAATCCAAAATAACTCTGATGACATCGTCAGGGGAGCTCCCTTCAGAGCCACAGGAGCCACTATAACTGTTCACTGTTCACAGGCTCAGTACCACTCCTCATAATGAGTAAGCTGATCTTCATGTGTAAAAATCTGTACAGTGCTCCTATTAGCAAACACCCCTGCAACTGTGAATTCAAACATTGCTAAATACTGACTGGTGCAGGGAAGTACGTGACGTCACCTGTTTCCAACTGAGCCTCGCCCCTCCCCTTCAAACCAGTGAGAAGAGCACAAGCGAAACAAAAAATACAGAAATCACTCGTGGAAAATAGTCACAACTATTCTAACTTTGACAGAAAACGTTGTGTTCATGTCCGACCACATCGCTTACAGATTGAAAAATAATATTTTTTAGGTCCTTTAAAGCACATTCCTTAACCATATATTTATATTGCACTGTATGTTCATTTGCAACTACATTTTGCTTAAATCACTCAGATGTGCACAAAAGCAGGTAGAGAAACATTATTACCTGCACTTCCATGTGGAGGATTTTTCAGACTTGCCTTTTAATAATTTACAGGAAATATCTGCATATTTTTGCATTTTTCAATGTACCTTTGTGTTGATAAGTGTATAGTATATACTAACTCCTTCACTTTTCTTTAAAATTATGTTCCTGACTTGTATTTGTCTTGTGTAAAGATTAGTCATACTAAAACATGTTTTTGTACAGATGTACAGTTTATGAAACCCAGTTCACTGTACAGGCAGCGCAAAAAACACAACAACATGTGGTCTTGCTGTTCAACACATACTGTAAGTCTTAATATAATGCCTTTATGATTTCCCTCCATCCTTCAGAGTCTCATTGGCAGGGAGAAATACCTGACTTGTGGCCTGGATGTCCATTTGATTCTTCATCACATTCCCCATCTTCCTCCTTGAGATATTTCTGCCTTAAGAATTGCCTTTTATGATCACACTCATATGTCGAACAGTCATCTACTGTAACTGTACATACTTTGTTTCTGATGGTTTGTTCGTAGATCAGCTCTGTGTTGCCTCGGTGGTATCTTGACAGTGGGACTGCTGTAGATCTGTGTCTCTGAGAGGGAAACTATCCCAGTGCAGTGTGTTCGGGCGAGGAGTGGGAAGTCCACAGAAGAAACCTCACAGTGTGACAGCATCATGCATGTACTACGCTGTAGCTTGTTGTACCTTCAGTCTGTATTACCTTCAAGCTGTAACTCCCTGCAGAGAGTGCAACAAGTGATGACTACAACAATAAACTGTAATGCAATACCTGATCGAGGTATCTGTAGCTTCTTTGCCTTGTATTTAAAATTTTGCAAAAACATGTTTTCTCTTTCTCTTGAAATGGCTCCTGATGTCCCTCCAGGCAGATCAGGATGGTGAAAAGCAATCTGGTGGACCACATCGGATACTGGGAAGGGCCCCATAGACAGCCACGCCCTTTGTCCTGTGTAGTACTGAGGTGTTGGTGTGATACATGGTAATGATGCAATGATGAAAACAGGAAACAGATTTTTAAAGTAAAATTACTTACTTTTGAAAGATGTGGGCAGTTACCAGACAGGGTCTTTAAAAAGGCGCTATTTGTCGGGTTGCATTATGGGGAAGGTAGGATTGAATTTTTTGAGGTTTACCCACATTTGGGATTCCAAGTCAGGATATCTCTGCCTCTCTGGCTTTGTTTTTATAAAATCTGTTACTTGTGAGTCCCCCAAACTGGACTCTGGACATGTTGACATCTGCAAAAAGGTGTTGATTCGCTCAAGTATGGAGGTATCCGCTGAGCTCCACTACATCGGGTTGAGCTACAAATGTATGTAACATTAACTTGAAAAACAAAGCAGGAAAAGCTCTTTCTAAAGAGGGTTACCCACCATAGACTTGTCTAACTGCAGACATTTTGACTTGTCAAACACAGGTGTCACCGACAACATCAGTGATGAATAATTGCAGGAATGGAGCCATCATTAAAGTTATCAGTTACACCTCTGCTTTCTCCACTCTGACAAGTCTACATTTCTGTGGTGAAGAATATCTACAATCAGACCTCAGTACAGTGTTTTCTACCAATATACAACCACCATGTCTGTCTCCGTGTTGAAGGAAGCGAATAATCACAATATTATTCGTGAATATTAATGAACCCTCATGATCAATAAAAGAGATGTGTTTTTGTTGTGGTTTAAAATGTAATATTATATAAATGTAATAACACTTTCAGCAAATGGTGTGATCTCAAAGTTGCTCAAGATGGTGAAGTTGTAGTGCAGTGTAATGAAACATGGAAAGGGCCACATTAGTGAGACAAGGAGGAAAAATGCCCAGGAGACTGCACAGACATCTGTGTGTGCGTGTTTTAGAATTCTAGAGTTCTAGAATGTGGATTCTAGTGACTTATCAATGGCAATCTATGTGCAGACTTTGCACACTCTTCCACCTGAACTCACTCTCTTCATTGGTGTCTTGAGGATCAACTGTGTTTGAGTACTCTCGAGTCGTTCGCTGAACTGAAAAATCGTTGGGAAAACTTTATTGTCGCTTTGACAGCTAAACCTCTTCTGTATTTTGATATACAGCAACAAAATATCCATGGAGTTCCTGGAAGGAAGCAGAGGCATCTACAGACCCATCAGGGTATGTGAGAGTGTTTTTTTTAAACTGGAATAAGACCGTAAAGATTTCCGGGTGGGTTTAAAGCTCTTAATAACAAACTAATGAGAAATATTATCTTATTTCCTTCACAGGTGTTGTTCGACACACCCATATATGAGCGGGCTCTGCAGACCTGCTGGCACACCGGCTCTTATAAGTCTCAGGTAAGACCCACTCTAGTTTTCATGTCTACACCAGCAGCGGCTCGCCCATAGAGGGCGCTGGGGCACCGACCTGCCTGCCTGTTTTAAAAACAAGTTATTTATTTATTTTTTATTTTTTATAATATCTCATTTTGAAACATAATCATGCTAATAATTAACTTTAGAATGTGTATAGAACTCTCCAGAATGATATTTGCATTCACTTTCAAGTAGCCTAGTTACGGTTAACATGTTTGTGTAGCAGCCAATAGGCTGTCTTCCCTGGGCGCCACTTCGCTCAGCCCTTCAGTGCTGTAATTTAAGCCAATGGTTCCCCGGTTGCTACGCAAAAACAGTTTATATTTCACCAATCATCGTCGTCGAATTCTATGCTTTGGGGGCTCTGGAAATGTCCCCCGTTGCACCAAGATTAGAGCCGTGCGCCTGCTGCACCACGGGACATTTAGCATGGCGGCGCCGGCGACGTCGAGTAGCACTAATGTAGCCGTGGGAGTTGAGCTAGCACCAAGTTCAGTTAAATCTCGACACCTGTATCCTTTCAAACGAAGAGCGTTCGCTGGAAAAACTAATCGTAAAAGAACTCGGACCAGACGAGCCAGAAGTGAATATAATCCAACAGGCGCGAGAAAAGGAGAAAACCTACAAGAGAAGCTTTTCCCGAGGTTGGGTCGCCCGAAAGGCTTGGCTAACTAGCTGTGGTTACACCGATGCAATCTTTTGCTTCCCTTGCTTACTGTTTAACACAAGCTAGTGTGATAGCTCGTGGACACAGACGGGTGACAGACCTGAAACATATGTCCGAGCGCATTAAGAAACATGAGCGGGCAAGAGTGCATATGGACAGCTCTGTGAAGCTGGCCATGCTAGGCCGAGTTAGCACAGCCACACAGTTAGATGAGGGACGCCGCACTGCCGCAAGAAGGCACAGCGAGGAGGCGGACAGGAATATGCAGAAATAACATGAACCCTTTTAAGGATGTGTTGGCCCAACAGCTGGATTACGGTTTCATACTAGTTAAAATGTTAAAATCATGTTTCTTACACTTGGTGTTCACTTCAAGAATGTTGTCCCGCCTGCTCTCGCTCTCTCTATCAACATCATATTATCCATTATCCAATCGTCAATTTGTCCACAGTGAACTTTAAAGAAATGGTCATAGTCCCCATTATAATTCATTGTTATGTGTTTGCACTTCTTCTACCTGGACAAAGAGGATAATACACATGCAACGAGTTCATTATGATTACCTGTGAAACTGTTGATTTCTTTATGACAGTTCAATTAATATTGTCTTTTTAGACTATTGGTATTGACTTGTTTGAGTTCTTTTACTGGTATAGGCAAGGGACATGGCCTCAAATGCACCAGCATGCAGGAAATCACATCTAAGAAATTTAAAGTGTTCTGGGGGAGTGTCCCCAGACCCCCCACAATGTCAGCCCCACCTACAATATTTTTCACCAGCCGCCACTGGTCTACACCAAAGTAAAATAGCAGGAAAGTCTCGTGCACTGTGTCTTGTACTTTAACATGAAGACATGTGATCTCTTGTATGTTGTTTAGATCGCACTGGTGACTGAACTTCTGAGGCTTCAGCAGAAAAACCAGCTCCCATCGGAGGTGACTGCTGAAGATATGACTGAGCTACTGGTGGAGCAGAGTAAAAGCACACTGAGAGTGCAGTGAGTTACTGACACACACAGTCCAGCACTACACCTGACCTTATCTCTGCTCATGTCACAGCCATCTGTCTGTGTTGAGGAAGAGAGGAGCAGTAAAGATGAAGCTTGTGTTGTCTTTCTGTTTGAAGGCTCTGGGAGTTTGAACTGGAGGACTTTGATGAGTCTGAGGCCAGGCCTCTTCTCAAGCTGGTAAGACCGCAATCCTGAAAAGACTCAACAGTAGTTTGGAGTCAACTGTTAGATGACACTTGATTTATTCTGTAAACATGTCAAATCTGCTCATCGCATCTCACTCCTTGTTTCAGGCGTGGGAGGTGAACACCAGCATGAAGATGAGGGACGTTGAGTTTGAAGCCAGAAGGCTGCTCCGCTCGCCAGAGGCCGCCCCTCCTCAGTTTCAGTGGGTCATATTTGACACACATTTATTATCAGTTCCAGTACAGTGGTTGTGGTGCCTCTGTGGCGTGCTTAGAGTTATTAAAACCAACTTTGAATGTAACCCGCAGACATCCCAAGATCATCAGCCAGGCTCAGAAGTACGCCAGGAGCCTGGCAGAGCAGCTGCAGGAGTTCCCCAGCTCCAAACTGCTCGGCCCACGGGAAGTGGTGTTGGAGGTGGTTCCAAAAGTCCTGCAGGGCTTCTGGTTGCCTCCTCCAAACACCTCCTTCAGCATGCCCTCCCAGCAGCTCTCTAAAATGGCTGTTGGAGTCACAAAAGCAGTTGAGGACCGGGTCTCCACTGCTCTGTCCTCCATGCTCCGTCGGGTCACCTTCAACCGTGCCATCAGAGACGACGTGGTCCTGTCCATCCAGGAAAGGGTTAGACAGGGACACACTGGAGACATCCTGGTGAAGAGGCTCAACTGCTTTGCAGCAGAGGTGCTGAACACCATCAGTGATGTTGCAGCGGGACAGATCTGTGAGCTGTTTCAGCCTCGCACAAACGTGTCTGTAAAGACGAGCCCTAGAAAGGACTGCATGCAGCCAGCAGACGTGGTGGATGGTGCAGAGGCCAGAACCAGCTCTGCTGAAGATGTGAATGAGGAGACTGGTCCGGAAGAGGACACTGAACCAATCAGAGAACCAGACTCTGCTGTCATTACGCCTCCACCGGCTCCTCTGACCACCAGTGTTGAAGCTCCAGCCAACACTGCCATCCACAATTGCTTGAACAGTGAACTGGGTGAAGCAGCAGATCAGCCAATGCCTCACCTAGAACCAGACTCTTCTGTGGTTTCAGCTCCACCAGCTGTTAAGACCCCAGCTAATGAAATTCCTGTCATCACTGCAGTCCAGGATGACCTGACCACCAGTGCCCTACCTCCTGCCCATACTGTCACCTACAATGGCTTGAACAGTAGCCTGGATGAAGCAGAGGAACAGCAAGCACCCCGTCCAGAGACACACTCTTCTGTTCTTCCCACGCCACCACTTACTCTGACCCCTCCTGCTGAACCTCCAGTAACTAATACCGTCCTGGACGGTGAGGATATGAGTGAGGAGCCCACCAGAGAACCCGACTCTCCTATGGTTCCAGCTCCATCACCTCCTGTGACCCACAGTGCTGAACCCCCAGCAATCACTCCCGCCCAGGAGGGTTTGACAACCAGCCAGGCTGAACTAACCCAGCAGCCTACATCCAGTCCAGAACTGGCCTCTGCTGTGTCATCTCCTCCAGCACCTCCTCTGACCCCTCCAGCTGAAGTCGCTGCTTCAGTCCTGGATAGTGAGGATAAGCCTGAAGAGCCCAGCAGAGAACCAAACTCTGCTGTGGTTTCAGCTCCAGCAGCTGGTGTCAGCCCACCTAATGGAGCTCCCGTCATTGCTGCAGTGCAGGATGACCTGACCATCAGCCAGGGTGGAAGCCAAGGCTTGTTTGATTGGTTCAGAAAAACTCTCTGCTGCTGTTTCCTGTCTGAAGACACAGACTGAGAATGTTCCTCAGCTGAATTATTCCTTTGCTCATTTCTTTTTAACACTGCTATTCCAAAAAATAAATTCATTGTTGCATTGCAGTCAGTTTGCATCAGTTTCAGTTTTTGTAAACGAATGCAACATAAAATGAAGACATTATTGTTGTTATTGGTGTTAACTTGCAATTCAACGACAGAGAGGTGTGGAAAATCTGATTTAAAAAAAAAAAAAAAAAGGCTTAGGGTTAGGAGTCAAAGGTCATCGGCCAGGAGTCAGCGGACAGCCAGAGAAAGATCAAGAAGGACGTTCACTTCCAACGCCGAAACAGTTCAGAACTGTGGTCTGTTTAGTTAGTTGAGATTTGTGTTAAGCTCTTTGATTTGGCACCACCTGTGGGTCCTTTTTCCCTTATTTCACTGTTGTAAATGTTGTAAATAGGCTACGCATACCGAAAAAGCCTTAAGCATACACTAAAAGAAACTCCAGTGTAAACTGCATTAGTTTATTTAGGTCTTGTTGTTTTTTCCCTTTAATAAAAAAATCTATTCATTTATTTTGTAACTGGATAACCAGTTAGAAGTGTTATAGGGTTCTAGGTTTCTAACAGTCACCAAAACAAATTGTTTGAACTGTCTATTTTGTTTTATTTAGTGTATAGTCAGGTATTCGTTGTGAATATAGCCTAATTGAAATAATTCACTGAACCTGACTTTAATACACTATCTTTAATAGACAAAGGATTGGTCCTCTTCTGACAATAATACCATATGCCCATTGGTCTATCTAATTAGTTCATAGATAGGACAAACGTCAGTGCTAATGATGACCCCACTAAGTTTATGAACTTGATATTTAAGGTGCGGAACAATCAAAACAACCTATGCGCGTAAGAAAATAGGGACGTTTGCTTCCATCCACTGATGTATGGTCCCCATGGAGAACAGTAGGCCTATCTTTGTCCTATACTTTTACTGTAATTTGTTCCTCCACGAAACCGATGCCCCCCAAATGAAAATTACAGTATTTTCCACTGGATATTAACACATAGTCCACCTGTCACCTGCACTCCCAATAAATGTCTTCCATTTATCATTTTACACGCAGAAATGTTTTGATTAAAGCTATAAAGAGCTAATGGGTTAGACGAGCAGTTCAGCCGTGGTTCAACACATTGTCGACGCCTACAGTCACCAGGTGGGCTTCAACACTTTTTATATACGGTCTATGTGTCGCCGCGTCGGCGGTTGGACAGCTCTGCTCATGTCAAAGGTCAGGCCAGAATGAGAGATTTGGGATTTAGGGGTCTGCTTTTAACCTAATCGTCACCTACTGCTACTATAAGGACAGCCGTACCCCCTTAAATGATATGTGGGCTAATTATGGGGATTTTTTTTGGGGGGGATTCATCAATAAATAGAAGTCTGTGTTGTGCTGGTGTCAAAAACTAGGCTTATCTTCTAGATAAGTTAGATATGGCAACAACAACAACAGATAAATGGAATCAAATCAAGCAGGAAAAGCAGCTGCCTTTGCCATGGTATTGCTCTTTCAATAAAGTTGCGTGGAAAAAGAAATGTAAATGTTACCATAGTGACACGTAAACTGTCCAAGTGTCGGCTAGCAGTAACGTTAGCTGGCTGTGTTTTCGTAACAACGTTCTTTCCTTGAAGGATACAGTATCAACGTCACTTACCAAGAGTGAGAGTGACCGGGAGGAGTGAAGTGAGTGACTGTTTTTACTGTCTTTTCCCATGAAACGGAAAGTTAAGGTTAAGCTAGCACCGTGCTGCGGTGGACTAACAGGGAGCGCTTCAGAGCTGATAGCTACAGCAGACACCATCTGAAATATCTTTAAGTTTGACAATACCTGCCTATCGATGAAAGGACATGCCTCGATGAAACACAACAGCTCTATTTATTGTCTGTTGGCTGATTGGGCATATTTATGAGCCTTTGATCGCCCACGTTTTTGGGCCAGCACCATGCTCTTCACCAACATGAAGAGAAGCCTTTGATGCTTTGCTCATCATTAACTGTAACTTACATGTCTGTGTGAACCTCAGCGGCATTTGAACAAAAACCCCTCTCATGTCCTACAGTCTCCACAGGATGACGCTATCCCGGATTCAGAGTCTGAGACTGGCGGCTGTGCTGGAGGACTGTTCAGCCCAGTTGGACATACTGGGACATACACTGACAGTGCAGATCAGCAAGGAGCGAGGCGCTGCTTCAGCACAGGTGAACCTTTCTGTGTTTATCACGTGTTCGTGTTCCCAGTCCAGAGGAACATCTGCGTGACACCATGTCACCATCTTACTGGACAAATGTATTGACTAAAATAATGTATTGTGTGTGTGTGTGTGTGTGTGTGTGTGTGTGTGTGTGTTTAGGAGAAAGCCAGGCTGACCAAGCTCAGAAGAGACTGGTGAGTAGTACAGACAGAAAAACCTGATGTTGCAGCAACAGCGTTTCTTCAGACTAAGGTTTGTCTCTGCCTCTCTCCGCAGTCAGAACGTCTCGCAGCAGGTTTTCAAGCTGCATCTGGAGCTGGAGGAGAAGCAGAGTTTCAGTGCTCTGCAGCGGGCGGTGGAGGAGGAGGAGCAGAAGAAGACAGCTGAGAACATGCGGAGGTTCGTCCGCGCATCATTTGGAGACAATGCTTAGAGCTAGTTAGAAAAGTTCATTTTTGTTGACATGATGTGGGGTGGTTTCGGAGCGCAGAGGAGACACCGCCGGGGAGAGAAAGTGGAAGAAGTGGGGGAAAAAAGGGAGAAAGGAACGGGGGAAGTCTGTGTTGTGTCAGTAATGTGAGTGTCTCTCCGCCCAGGGAAGCAGAGAGAGAGCTGAAGCAGAGGCAACAAAGTGTAAAGAGACAGCAAAAGCAGCTCCTACAGAGAACTGAGAAAATGAAGGTGAGAAACTGTCTGCATGAATGGCTGAGTGAGAATCTGTTAATTCGGGTGAACGGATGCTTTATTTAAGAACAAAATCAAGCATGTTAGTCTGCAGGTCGGTGAATAATCCACAGGGGCCAGTACCTCCCCCACAGTTTAACAACGCGGTTAAGGATAATGGATAAGATTAGAGATGTCAGCATCATCCCCTTGTCTACTCCCTTTTTCTGATTTTCCAACTCGGGCATCAATTTCGGACCGCTTCACTCCTATTTCCCATTTCCTATTGTTTTCTATGGTGCTGTTGCTTCTGATTTATTTTGGTTTCTTTCACTGTTTTTATGCTCCTATTTTTAATCCTTTTACTCCTGTGAGGCCCTTTGTGACCTTGCTCTGTGAAAGGTGCTATACTAAATAGACTTTACTTTCGCACTCACACTCAGGACATGGACCGGCTCGCCAAAGGCCTGGAGGCTCAGCTGAATAAGGGGCCATCAAAAATTGCCACCAGGAAGAAGATTGTGGAGAAAAGCATTGCGCTGCAGCTCCAGCAGACACAAAAACAGATCAGCCAGACTGAGAAGCTGCTGGAGGACCAGCTGGAGGTGGGTCCAGCAGACCATCTATTCCAGTCCAATCTGGGTTGGTCCGCCTACCCACCACGGAGACAGATGTTTTCAAATTCAGTTCAGACATGCCCACGAATAATGACCAGTGTTCTTACTTGTTCTCAGGCCTGTGCCGTAACAAATGCACACTTAAGACTCCAGAGTTAACCAAGTCTTCTGTTGTCTCCTTCTCCCTCTCAGCTGCTGCAGAAACAGCTGAAGGAGGAGACGAGAGTTCATGAGAAGTCCAAGACATTCTTGCAAAATCAACATACGGTTGGTAGAGCAACATCACAATTAAGAACATACTAATGTTATTGCATTTATTGTAGAATTGTTCCTTTTGGAGGCTATCGCTCTGTCATTAGCTTAGCTGCAGTTTGAGGTTCAAGAAGAGTTTAAATCTATGTTGTCTTGAACAAAATCACATGAACACCTAAGGTGCTGTGTTTTCAGAAGCTGTGGTTTAGTTTAAATCCAGTTCCTTGTGTCCTGTAGAAATCTCCTCAGTGCCACTAGAGGTCACTGTCCAGCTGCTAAGACTGCAAAATGTTACACTTAAGTGAAAGATGAAGGTAAAAATCTCTGTACTGTACTGTTACTGTACTTGCAAACTTCCCAAATCAAAAAGACATGTTATTCCTCTTACCTGTGATGCAATTTATCCATCTAGATTGTTTCGGTGTGAGTTTTGGAGATATTGGCCGTAGAGACGTCTGCATTTTTTTAATATAATGGGACTATATGGCACATAATTAGTCAAGCTACTGTAATTGGTGTCACAGCTGCTAACAAACTGAGGAGATCAATTCATAGCAATGACCTCATAGTAATGTATTAATTAATGCACCAGCACGAGTCCAGTCCTGAGGACAGAATTACTGGAGTTTCTCTGGAAAAGGGAAAATAACTTCTGTCGTAATGAACGCTGTAGAATGGGACCCGGATCGATGGATAAAGTGGCTGTGCGTGTCATTTATTAACTGAAAAAAGTAAACATGTATAAGTAAGTTCATCTTTAAGTTGTTGGTCATGTTTTGCACCAGCAGCTAATCTTTTTGTTACTGTCATTAAAGATGTTGGTTTTGTTGTGCTCATTTTATCACTTCTAATATTTATCAAGCGCTGCAGCAGCTCATCTGGTTGCTGTTGCTGTTTCAGGAGCTGCAGCAGCAGCTGCAGCAGTGGCAGCAGCGCACCAAGCAGACGCTGCAGGAGAGGGAGGGACAGCTCAACAAAGTGAGCTGCAAAAGAACAGTGACTATGGACAGACTGAGGGAGATGAGGAGGAAGGTGAGCAGCTCCTATTGCTCAACGTGACACAGCGAGCGGCTGCCGACGCTGAACGGCTCGCGCAGTCACTACCAGATGAACGTTAATGAGATGCTGAATTGTGTTCAGTTCAGGGAGATGGAGCAGGTGGTGATGGAGGACAGGGAGGAGCAGGAGATACTCCGCCAACAGCAGGCAGAGGCCAGAGCTGCTACCAAGGTGACGACATCCAATCAGAACTCATATCCATGATGCTCTGTCAGATCAATCCATCTGCTTATTTAGTGTAGTGATCCCTAATTCTGACCCTGGCTTTTGACCTTTGACCCTGCAGCTGCAGGCCTGGTGGAGGGGCTGCATGGTCCGCCGGGGCCTCGGTAGTTTTAAAAAGGCAGAGGAAGTGAAGAAAGGCAAGAAAAAGAAGGAAGGGAAGAAGAAGAAGAAGAAATGAGTTTTCTCCATCCCTCCTTTGAGACATTGAAATAATGTATTCAATAACAATGAACAGAAATACAAATCCTGACCGAAGTCAGTGTTTTTGTCATTTCAAACATAGAGTATACAACACAGATCCCAAAACAAAATCAAATACTCTACGTATACAATATTTCAGAAGAATAAGAAAAGTAGTACACTCTGTGTGCGCATATTAGCATTATATATAAACATCAGCAGACACAATAGTAGCATCCTCATTCAAAGTCCTCTTATTCCATATTTTATGTACAGTATGAGCTGAACATTTTATAAGATTAAATAACACCAAACATACAAATGCAAGAAATCGAAATGACTTCCAGCAATGAACACTACTAAGTAGTCTACTGACCATAGGCCATACATTTGGACATAAGTCATCCCCTTTTATCATGACATGATAAGGATTTAAGTTACAGACACACAGCATTTCAATACTGTTCGTCTATGCAATCACACTAGCTAGATAAAATGAATCCTACAGCAAATGATCCTTCCTTACTATAAGTATATCCGTCAGCGTATCAGACCACTGGACATCAATTAGAGAAAGATAAGATGATCATAGAGAGATGAGTCGTTAGAAAGCCACATCCATGTGGGAAATCATGGCAGTAGAAATGTACAGCTACTCCCAACTTTATATCCTCATGTCTGACGTGGGAGCAGAAGCCCCGGCATTGCAAAACAGGAAACCCCTTCACTTAACACAATTATTTTAGGACAAGGTTTGGGGAGCTGACGTTTGTTTGTGTGTGCCGAAATTCTTACAACACTTTGTGTTTAACTGGGATGAACTATGGTCATGTTTTTTTTTTTAATCATTACTCATTTGACGATTAATCCATTAGTCGACCAACAGAACATCAGTGGTAACTGATTCATCATTTAAGATAACTTTTTTTCCCAGTATTTCAGTCATCTATGATATTAAGCTGAACATCTTTTGTTTATGTCAACTTGTGTTCTGGGAAATTGTGATGGACTTTTTTTTTTTTTTAAACTATTCTGACATTTTATAGACCACACAAATAATCAACCATGTAGAAAATAACTGACAAATTCATTGAGAATTATAATAATGTTGGATGTTGCCCCAAGTAAAATACTAAAAGAGTAGAAGAGGCAGACATTGGGTCGATAGCCAATGGTGGCCAAACCCATAACAGGTCTGAGTCAAAGCAGAGCAGAGACTTGAGACAAATCCAATAAGGTGAGAAAAAAACCCAGAAAATGTTAGACCGAATGCCGCGCTGACGTTGTTCTCCTGCCTGAGATGCCAGAGCTCGTAGTGTTCGTGTCAGCTCCGGGCGGACGAGGCCTCACGCTTGCGCTTCTTCCGTTTCAGCCGAGCGGGTCTGCTCAGCGTGCATGTAGTTGTTGTCTCCGATGATGACACAGCTGAGGTGGGAGCTCTGGATGCTGATGCTCGGGGGCTTTGCTGATGGAGGGTGAGGACGGGGAGGAGGAGAGGGAGGAGGGGGAGCGGTGGTGTGCGCTGCCCCCTGCTGTCTGCGGCTGCAGCTGCACCTTGCCTGTTCTGTGACACATGAACACTGCTCATGGGTACAGTTTGAGTGCTGTGTGATACGTTAAGTACGACTACTGCAAAAGTATATGCAAATAACACAGCGTAGTGTGTGTGGTATTTATCGCTGCTCAAAGTGCTTTAAATTCCTAGAAATATGCTCTGTTTGGCTGCTACCCACCTTGCATTTGGAGCTTAGACCGCTGGATCAGAGGCTGACTTTCTGCCACCGCCGACGGGTAGGCGTCGTTCCCGATGACGCAGTCGATCAAGGTGGAGTTGCTGATGTTCAAAATCAAAACGGTCGACGGCAGACTCGGGAGAGCCACTGTTTATGAGAGAGAGGGGAAAAGGGAAGAGAATGTGAGAACGGGAAGTTGTCGTTCCAGAGTGATGTAATAGCAGAAATACGTCACTACCACGAAGTTCCTCATAGTTGCTGAATATATGGAAAAAGGCGTGTTTCCCTGAAAAAGCCAGGGCAAAGAGTGCTTGAGGCTATTCCAAATGTGCTGCTGACAAAATGTCTTAACGCCGATTTACTTGACAGATTTAGTTCAAGCGATCCTTATTCGTGTAAAACGTCTAAACCGAAAAGCAGCTTCTACCAAACTGCTGCACCGGTGTGTTTCAAAGGTTTATTTGCCACATACACTGGCAGTACGTGTAGAGTACTGCAACGTGGCTATGCTCCTAGGGCCGTGCTGAAAGGCTGCTATGAAAAAATAAGATTTAGAAAAAGGAAAGTGCCCTTAAGATGTCAGAAAAACAAGACCATCAAAAGGATTTGAGGACTGGATAAAGAACGTTGAATCTAACAGAAATAGACAAAGAACTTACCTTGTGTGGTTGGGTCCTCCGTAGGATGGAGAGTTTTAGCTGTGAAGACAGTGAGAGGGGTCAAGTTTTACTCATGATACATGACAGCCTCTATAAACAGTCGCATCCGCAGATATTCTGGAAACTAAACAACAACAGCGGCACGCGAAACAATGAGGACAATATCGGTGGGTGTCATTGTGAAATCACTACTGTAGGAGGTCACTTTACCTGGGCAGCATGTGAACCTTTCACACAGCAGAGTGTCTATGGGGCAGCAGAACATCTGGCAGGCTCTTCTGCAGCTCTTCTGCGCCACCCTCTGCACCACCTGGGCGACTCTCTGCATGCTGGAGGCCTTGCAGGTTATCACCTACAAGGAGAGAAATCAGCAACAGAAATCCCCTTAAAAGTCTCGCGAGAGGACAGCTGGCTCTGGAGAGACACCCGCTGGCTGCGGTGAGTGGGCTTTCTGTACAAAAAAGAAAAAAAAAGAAAAACACACCATCTCGCGCCGCAGGCCCACCTGACGCTCTGCTCTTGGTTTTACTAGGTCACGTGATCTTTCGTCGCAAGTTTTTTTTTTTTTTTTTTTTTTTTTTTTTAAAATAAAAACGGGACCCCAACTAAAAAAATCACGGGAAAGGTGGCACGTTGGAGCCAAAAGTTTGATCACAAAAACCAAATTGGAAGTCTATATCATTTTAGAGCAATCTGTAGTTCCAGGATCTACTTTACTGTATAATCAAGATATAACCAGATCACATTTCCTGATGTACAGTGTCACAACACCTTGGCAGTGACCGCAGCCTGACGGCCTGCCAGACAGGGCGATCAGCGCCCGGACAGATCTGGGTAACGCTACCCTGATTCCCTTGAAAAACTCTAACGTTAAACTCTCCAGAACAGCCGAAGGCGTTCGCGAGCAATAGAAAAGCGCCGAAATAAATACGATGACAATAAGTAGGCTAAATAAAAAACTAAAATAAAAACCCACCTGATTGAACGCCATTCTTTCTTTCTTTTTTGTCAAACTGCTGTTATTAAAATGACTCAGAGCCAGCGGGTCAGAGGTGTCCATCATTCGTGTGGCAGCGATGTTTTCTCTTCAAAGCGACCCACGACGACTGATATACAGAATTTCTCGGAAAAGTCCCCGTCGGAACGGCGCATGCGCAATGAAGCCTGGGGTTTCCATGTGGTCAGGGCTGTCTTCAGAGTGGCCGCGAGCTCGAACCGTACGCGCCCACACGTGCCGGAAGCTGTCCACACGAACCTTTTTAAAAAGATGTTTATGTTGAAATAATGGTGACTGAATTCTACAAAACTAAACATTTCTCTAGGCCAAATATCGATTGGCCTCGACACGATATTAAACAATATAAACACGGCATCATTTGGGGACGAACTGTCACCACTGTTCACTAAATGAGTTTATATCATGTTATATGTTTATATACAGTCAGCTAGTGGCTTGTTGCTTTAAGGGGGACCACACACACACACACACACACACGGGTCTTCACCTCGACTGAGTTAAACCGAACAAAGCAAAGCCAGTCACAGTAACATAACCAACAAGTGTAGGTCAAATACCATTACTGACGATCATTTAGGAATGCATTTTGAAAACAACCCTTCAAGGAGTCTTGAGGGGACATTCCGTGGAGGTCACCTGTTCGCGGGGTGTGATGTCATTGCACGACACTTTGCGTGATTGACGGGGACCTACGTCTAAACGCTGTATTAAGTCTGCGCGAGGCAGACACTTTCTGCAGTCAGCGTGTATGTGACAACAGCAGCATTTAATAATAAATGGTGTGATATATTCATTCAAACTGGGCTTTTCTTAAGTTTTCACGAACAGGCTTCTCACTGACTGTGTTTTTCCCTGCGCAGCTTTGTCGTGATGCCTTCGCGTGCGCCTCGTCCTCTTGAATATCCAAGTGCGGGAAGCGTTTGACGCAACACATTACGTCAGGATTTACGAAAAAAAATGGATACAAGCAATTCACTGTACGCGATTTACTGTACGCGCTGTTTACGCCGCGAAATAAGATGGCACGGACCTGTTCGGCACTGAAGCAGGCAGGAATGTAGCTGTTGCAGCACAGACAAACCTGTGGGCTTCGATTGAGCTCTCCGCAAAGCCTACTTCAAAATGATGATGAAATCTTACCATAGGATATGTAATAATGAGACAATAGCCTACTTAACTATTTTCTTCAAAGGTAAACCTCAAATGGGTCAAATCTCCAGGAAAAGGTGTGGCACAAAAACGACTTTATTGTGAGACCAACACATTTCGGCTTCTGGCATTCATCGGGGTCATCATACTAAGACACTCAAATAACATTTAAATATGTAGGAACAATTCGATAACAAGATTGATATTCATATTTGTTTAGATAGGCTTCTTCTTTCTTTTCCTTTCGGCTGCTCCCTTTCAGGGGTCGCCACAGCGAATCATGCGCCTCCATCTAACCCTGTCCTCTGCGTCCTCTTCACTCACACCAATTAACTTCATGTCCTCTCTCACTACATCCATAAATCTCCTCTTTGGTCTTCCTCTAGACCTCCTGCCTGGCAGCTCCAACCTCAGCATCCTTCTACCAATATATTCACAGTCTCTCCTCTGAACATGTCCAAACCACCTCAATCTGGCCTCTCTGGCTTTATCTCCGAGACATCTAACATGAGCTGTCCCTCTGATGTACTCGTTCCTGATCCTGTCCATCCTCGTCACTGCCAAAGAGAACCTCAACATCTTAAGCTCTGCCACCTCCAGCTCTGCCTCTTGTCTTTTCTTCAGTGCCACTGTCTCTAAGCTGTACAGCATCGCTGGTCTCACCACCGTCTTGAACACCTTTCCTTTCATTCTTGCTGATACTCTTTTATCGCACAACACACCTGACACTTTTCTCCACCCGTTCCAACCTGCTTGCACTCGCCTCTTCACCTCTTTTCCACAGTCTCCATTGCTCTGAACCGTTGACCCTAAGTACTTAAAGTCCTGCACCTTCTTCACCTCTGCTCCCTGTAACCTCACCGTTCCACCTGGGTCCCTCTCATTGACACACATGTATTCTGTCTTACTGCGGCTAAGCTTCATTCCTCTGTTTTCCAGAGCAGACCTCCATCTCTCTAGATTCTCCTCCACCTGCTCCCTGCTCTCACTACAAATAACAATGTCATCTGAAAATATCATAGTCCATGGAGATTCCTGTCTAACCTCATCCGTCAGCCTGTCCATCACCAGAGCAAACAAGAAGGGGCTCAGAGCCGATCCTTGATGCAGACCCACCTCCACCTTGAACTCCTCTGTCACCCCTACAGCACACCTCACCACGGTCTTACAGCTCTCATACATGTCCTGCACCACTCTAACATACTTCTCTGCCGCTCCAGACGTCCTCATACAATACCACAGCTCCTCTCTCGGCACCCTGTCATATGCTCTCTCTAAATCTACGAAGACACAATGCAACTCCTTATGACCTTCTCTGTACTTCTCCATCAGCATCCTCAAAGCAAACACTGCATCTGTTGTGCTCTTTCTAGGCATGAAACCATATTGCTGCTCACAAATGCTCACCTCTGCCCTTAGCCTAGCTTCCACTACTCTTTCCCAC
>CM022486.1:24558819-24588175 GCA_011952105.1 Coreoperca whiteheadi | reverse complement strand
CTATGTGTGCATTAAGGATTTGATTTTTTTTTTTTTTTTTTTTTCTTTTTTTCCCTTTTGTTTTTGTTTTAGTGTCCGCCCCCCCTTTGTCCCTTTTTTTTTTTTTTTTTTTTTAGCTTTTTAGCTTTTTAGCTTTTTTTTGTTGTTTTGTTCTTCGGTCGGTTCTTTTCTTTTTCTCTTTACTGATCCAGCCCCAGCATCAGCCATATAGCCACAAAATATAACGTCATTAAAATGTAATTCCATAAAGAAAAATCTCGTCCTGCTTCCTTTCAACCCGCTAACATGCTGCGAAACTTTGGCTGGGAACATGTGAACATGGGCTCTTCTTCCAGTAAATCCTTTTGTCTGATTCCCCGGGAATCAGACCCGGTGACAGACATTAGTAATAACTATATAGAAATAGCCAATCTTCTGCTGATGGTCTCTTTTGCTAATGTAGATCATAGAGGCATCAATATTAAACTGAGGCTACTTAAAGACTCCTTGTAGTCGCTTTGAATGCATCGTTTCCGTTATATCACAATTACGCCACTACGGCACAAGTTATTGCCGCCGCTGCGTCAGAACTTTATGAGACGTCATGAAGTCGCAATGACACGCCTCTGCGGAGGAGGGGCCCAGTGACGGGACGTCGATCACTCGCGATGCCATGACAACCAAAAAAACACGAGCGCGAGGAGCAGAGCGTTTTCTCCTCAGGGCAGAGTATCGGATTGCGTTACCGGAGAACCAGAGCAGAGGTAGATTTAACCCGCTAACGTTACGTTAGATAGATGTTACAGTTTAAAAACACACTCTATTTAATGTCCATGGCCAGCTAATTATTAATATTAATAATATATCGTGAAATAATGTTCTAGCTAACGTTAGCTAGGCGACGGTAACGTAAGCGAACTCAGTGTGTCGTAATACCGGTAACATTAACGTTACTTCAATAAACGTCGGCAAAATAATTTTCAACGGTGTTTATATAATCCTTGTATTTAAATATTCCTAAATAGCATATTCAGGTGAGTTTGTTAAAATATTGCCCAGAAAGACGCCTTGATGTCGATGAGGGAGGGGCTCAAGGTTCCTCACGTTAGCGGCGTCCCGACGGTCTGAAGGGAAAGAAATGCACTATTTGTCTCAGCACCTAACTGTTATAGCTCTCAGAATGTTTGTGTGTGTGTTAGAGCGCTCACATCTGGACACAAAGTACCCTTATTTGTTCACTACAAATAGCAATGTTTCCAACATCTCCAACTGTATCACAGTATTCCTTAACTGATGTCAAATACAAGGAGTTCCAATTGTCACAAGTTGTAACACAACCTGGGGTGAGTTGTAACAATACCAGTGCCGAATAAAAAATTGAGACCACGCCACAAAATATGCATCTTATGTTAACACTGAAACGTTTATTGGACTTCATTTCAGCACCATGCGCTGTTCAGTGGGGGGCAGTGTTAGATGTTACCGTATGAGGTCATATTTCTGGGCATTTACACAAGCCTTGTATTTACATTCTTATCTATGGCAGATTATTGGACAATCACGTAAATGTTTTGAACAATGAAAGGGAAAACGTCAGCTTTCGCCAGCTTTGTCCAGCGGGCCGCTGTTTGTTTACCACTGCTGCAAGTGTAATTTCCTGCAGTATCTGCTCAGTGTCACGTGGCAGATGGCGAATCCTTTTCGGGACAGACCTTACTGTCTTTCCCTGCCTCACCTCATCTGATGTGTTCAGTTGTCATTACGGGACTATTTGTCACTCTTAAAGTTGGGGTATGCGATTCTGGAGGAATCCAGTACCATGATATAGAGCGAACAACGACGCAGCAAGTAATGTAACTAACGATAACTAACGTTAGCCAGGTTTCTGGGTCAGCAAACTGTCCCCACAGCTGCTGCTGCGAAGCTAACAGCCAGAGAGGACGAGACGCCTTCCCAGAGGAGCACAGCAGCTCCAGACAGCGACACTCACAACTCTCCTGCTGCTATAGCTAACGTCACAACAAGCTAGAAAGTAAGCTGAATGTCCGGGGGCAAGTCATTTAACGTTACCTGACACACAAAGCATGGCTCAGTCCGAGCCACTTTGTTTATTGGCCATTTACTGAGCCAGGGCTGTGTACAAGCACCAGAGTGTTTTTTTTTCTTCTCAGGACAGCCACTGTAGGGCCAGCTAGTGGACCTCGAGGAGATATTTGCTGAGTTTGACAAAAAGACGTGCATTGGATTAGAATAGCATACCCAAAGTTTAAATGTCACCCGTGCACCGTCCAGGTACAACAAAACCCTTTCCCCCCGCTGCTGGTAAAACTGCTAAAGGAAACAGTGTAATAAATAGCTCTAACGGTGCAGATTAAACTTTGAATGTGGACTCTTATTGCCAGCTTTAATTGCTTCTCAGGGGCCGGGACTGCAGTCAGGCTGGGTTTTTTGAAGGCCAATACTGATACTGCTGTCTTTCGATTGAAACTTCTGGTTGTCGGAAATTTTGTATTGAAATTTAATATAGCTAAATGTAGTCGATTATGCAAATTTTAAGGGTGGAAATGCTTCTGAAACAGCGTTCAGATTATGGTCTAATTCTCAAACTCATTAATGTAAACTTAGATCTGTTTACTGTATTTCAGACAACCATAAAGTATTGATGAATTCTACAGTTCATAGTCAATCACACTGCCTCGTATCTATCGAATCAAAGACGGAGCTTCACTGATTTGAAACACTGTTGTTCTAATAGTTAAACACTTCCACCAGCCTCATCTGTTGACAGATGGTTACCCTGGTAATCTCAAGTTCCTTTAAACTTTGAAGTTGTTCAGGAATGACAGGCTTTACACTGTTATTAAATACATATTGGAGTTTCCATACAGCAAAGCTACCTGATTAAAAACCTGTTATTTTCCCACGTGAGACCATGGGGTTGCTTATGCTTGGGCAGGACAGGACAGGCTGACAGCATTGTGGGATGATGACTGCAGCTGGCTCAGCGCGTCTGTCCGAAAGCAGTGCAGGAGGATGCCCCATGACTGTGCAGAAATACCAATGTACGCAGCTACACAAGATCCACTTTCAGTGATCTGCATGTATGCCGCTGCTGATCAATAGCACATAATAAAAGAGCACTCGCTGAAGAATGTAGGGCATCAGTGGTGCTGGCGGCTGTGTGGATTGAGCTGCTTCAAAGTTTCCTGCCAACTTTACCAGCCCGCTGAAATAGCGAGCATTGTATGCGGAAGAATGTGTGATTTCAACAGCCACTCGGGCTGCAGTGTGTGGTTTTAACGCCACTGTTTCCTGTGTGACCCTGTTCTGTTTCCAGACACTGTTATCTACAGGATTAATCACAAATCCCAGATTATGGGGTTATTATTTCTCATGCCTTTTGGGATTGGACAGAACCAGAGGGATGAGTTTTGGGTTTGGTGACTTTGGTTCCCTTTAACACCAGATTAGGCCTTTGTTATCCACCCACCTCTGTCCTGCTGTTCCAAAATATGTAAGTAGTGCATTATGTCTGATAACCAAAGGTGGAAGTCACAGTTTACATTTACGCGTGATGCTGTATTAAGCAGCTTTTTGTGAAATACACCTTTTTAGTATTTTTTTAACCAAGCTTGTTGGTTCACCACTTTTCCACACTGAAATATCTCAACAACCTTTACATGGATTGGCGCAAACATCTTGTACAGACATTCATGATCCCGAGAGCATGAATCCTGACGACTCTGGTGACTTTTCCTCTAGCGCCACCGTGAGGTTTACATTTGTGGCTTAGGTGGATTTTCTGCTCAACTGAATGGATTGCCATGACATTTGGTACAGAAATTCCTGTACACCTCTGGTGATCCTCTGACTTTTCATCTAGCCTCAGCCACGCTTTAGTGGTAACTGGCAAATGTGGGCATGCTAAGATGCTGAGCTAAGATGGTGAACATCAATCAGTGGAACTATCATCAGGTCAAATTTGTAATTTGTCCAATACTTTGGTTTATGACCAATTACCTGCAAAACTCACGACATTCCCCTCAGCCTCAGCTGTGCTTTGTGTTTAGTGCCAATTGGCAAATGGCAGCGTGCTAACGTAGATGGTGAATATGGTAAACATTAACATAAGAATTTAAGCTTTTTTATTGGCATGTTAGCATGCTGACGCTAGCATTTAGCTCAAAGCAGTGCTGTGCCCACATGTAAGTAGAGCCTCACAGAGCTGCTAGCATGGCTGTAGACGGTTAGTCTCGTTGAATGGGTAATTTCACGTTAAAGACATCGGAGCTATTTTCCTTCAGTTTTGTGCCTAAGCACTGTTACGACCCTGAGGTCGTATGAACATTTTCTGTGT
Organism: Coreoperca whiteheadi; assembly: GCA_011952105.1. Taxonomy (NCBI): domain Eukaryota; kingdom Metazoa; phylum Chordata; class Actinopteri; order Centrarchiformes; family Sinipercidae; genus Coreoperca; species Coreoperca whiteheadi. Next base: position 24,583,839 of record CM022486.1, on the reverse strand, counting down.
ATACCTTTATGTGCTTTAATCTCCTGTGCTTGTGTGCGTGTGTGTGTGTGGATCTCTCTCTCTCTCTCTCTCTCTCTCTCTCTCTCTCTCTCTCTCTCTGTTGTGATGGGCTGCAGGTGAACGTTCAGAAATCCACGCTATTCCTGTCATTAAATCGTACATTATAGTCAAACAGTTTTCAAAACCATTAATTGTATTTGGGTGGATTTCCCTCTTGTCCATCATTCCGTTCCCTGTAATTCTGCTCAGTGCTAAAGTTACATGAACCAATGAGGAGCTGGTCAATAACTGTAGGCTCAGTAAACGCAGACCTTGGACTTTGGCCTTAAAAACATGACAGCCGTTTATGGAGAAACAACAGACGTGATGAGAAATCGATAATGCTGCAGTTATTACACATAATTATATTTTGCTTCAAGCTCCACGCAGCTTTAAAGAGTGAGTAATTCATCTCCCAGGTAACAAGGCAATGGCAGTGTATTACCTCAGGGAGAGGTGACGTCATCACAGTTGGTATACCAGTTACCAGAAGAGATGACAGGTTTCCAGAAACAAGGGTGCAGTGTTGTCGGAAGGCCTGGCAGTGGTTGTGTGTACTGTAACAAAAGAGGAAGAAAGTTTTACACCCTCACTGAAGAGACAAATAGAGTCGTGCTGTTTCTGCTTTCAGGAACATGCCTCGCCCCACCGCGGCCAGCAGGAGTCCAACCCTGAGCCGGGAAGCTGGGCATTCGCCGCTGGGGATCCCTGAGGCCGGCGCTGACCCTCAGCCAGGGCCGGAGGTCTTCTGCAAGCTGTGCCTCAGCGAGCAGCCATCTGCAGCCACCAGGGAACTGCATAGCTGCAACTGTGTCTTCTGCACAGCCGTAAGAAAAGACGAACACGGCCGGTTTATTCCAGACACTTACAGTACATAACGCTCATATCCATACAACACCGGTCAGGGTTGCTCCAAGCTATATTTAAATTGTCTAGAAAATTCAACTATGGTTATCCTCTACTCATATTCCTCATGCTTTTAGTCACTTTCTGTAGGCGGTGGAGATTTCACAAAAGTGATCCAACCGTAAACTTCTCTTTGGGTAATTTGGGCAAATCTCCAGCGTTTAAATTACTTGGAATAGGATGCTCCTCTTTACTGCAGCACCACTTCCCGCTTTAAGATCTTAAAATAGATCCTATTATGGGCAAATCTTGAATGTTACAGCTTTAGCGAATTACAGCGCTTTCAACACATCTGTGGCGTTCGCTCACATTTACTTTCTTTGTCTTGTCCTCACTTGAACTCACAAACATTTCCTGGGAGCTTTTTTAGTCCTTTTGAGAGAAGAAGTGCTATCATTAGAATGCCAAGCTGCGTAATTCATAGCAGGAAGCACTGAGGTCTACCTTTACACTGCTCCTCTCTAATACGTGCCCGCCTGGCATATCGAAACTGAGATGTAGGTGTTAGATAGTGGCAGGTGTTAATCTCTGTCCAAGCTGGCTCAGTTGTCAGTGTTGCACGCACAAAGTCACGCAGATAAAACACACACACACATACACAGTGTCACGGGGGAAGAGGGGGGGAAACGGATACAGTAAACCCTGCTTATCGGTCGGACTACGTTTTATGAACCTGAAATGTCTCCGCCAGTCTGGTTCAAGAGCACAGACTATTGCTTGTGTTTTTTATTCCAGCTCAGTTTCTGGATGAACAGTACATCGTGCTCTATGAGAAGGCACATGATAACCACAGGTTTGCATGTACAAATGAGTCTAAAAACAAGTGGCGGACGTCCACGATGGATTTGATTTGATTTTCCACAGACAAGTGATGTTCACAGGTTTTTATTTTCTGTTCCTCAAAACTGTTTGCGATTGCACCATGTTTCCTCCTACCCCTCCACATTCCATGGCTGAGGCAACATATGACTTGTGACGTGTGAATGCCGATACACAGCTCATGTTTATGTAGCATTTAGTTTGCCCCGTTTGCACAACAGCTCATTTCAACTCTGCTTTCTTTGCTTTTCCTACATTTGTCACGAGTCGTGTTTTGATGTGTTGTGCGTTTTGTATTATTTTTCACCAGGGTGGACAGTAAAGATATGGATATGGATGCTTGTGACATATAGTGAAATGTATTGCTTTTTACAAGGGCATGGCATTTGGGATGCATTGTGGGACAGTTCTCCCTGTTTTATTCAATATCTAGACTAATGCAGCTAATTATGTTGTTTTACGCCTCTCCAGTGTCTGCAGCAGTATGTTCAGCTGGCCATCATGGAGGGTGGGGGGGCGCCCATCACCTGCCCAGATATGGCCTGCCAAAAGACGGGACTGCTACTGGACTCTGAGGTATGCCCTGTTTAAAACCAATGATATGTAGGTCAAACCAAAAACAGGCAAAGAGTCTTCAGGTTCCATAAAATACCGACATGTTGATGGACAAACATATGCTGAACTAAAGACATGTTTTTTTGGAATGTTCCTTGAATTTCCAAGTCCCTGGCCGTTTGCACGCACACTTCTAAAGAAATCTAAAGTTGGATTTTCACCCTTGTGTTTTGAAGTGTTGTGAAATAGCTGTGTGTCCGGCCTTAATGACATTTCTGAAGAAATTCTTGTGGCTTTTGAGTGTGAAGAGTAAAATGAGGTCATGTGAGCAGTAAGACAGAAAGTGAAACTCCGTGAGCTGCCGCACAGCGTAGATCTGATTGTAGAATTTCTGTCCTCTGTTATCCAGTAGGGAAATTGGGGAGATGTTAGATACACAAAAAGAAGTAATGGGGGCAAATGACACGCACAGCCAGCAGCTTTCATAGTCGGTGTTAAGATTGAAAAATCGGCTAATGGGCATTTCCTGCTGCAAGCTTCTGTTGGTTTAAGCAAACATCGTCAGTATTTGTCGACCTTTGCACCATCTTTCTCGTGGATCATATGCAGATGTCATCTTGCAGCTTTTACTACAACTTTGAAAATGGCATTTTAATTATTTTGCAGCTTTTTTTCATGTAGAAAATATTGCAATCCACCCCATTCTCCGTGGCTACTCACTAACTACTTAGGGTTGTCTTGGAAATAACGCAGCAAACTGCAGTTGCTTGGTGCACAGTTGATCCTGGATGACCTTTGAAGTATCAGCTTCTCTGCAACCACACAAAATTGCCTCATTTTAATCCTGACCACCATGTATTTTTGCATTTATCTGTTACGGGTTTAAAACGTTGTTGTTGTTGTTGTTGTTGTTGTTGTTGTTGTTGTTGTTGTTGTTGTTGTTGTTGTTGCTGCAAACCTCTTGCAGGATTCTTGGATGTACACAAAGCTCTGAGTGAATAAAACATGACTAAGGCCCCTCTATGTATGTGCTGTGTGATTGCAGATAGCTAGCTTGGCTCCAGAAGATCAGGCGGAGCTGTATCAGCGTCTGAAGTTTGAGAGAGGTAGGTCTAGTTGCAGTACCATGCCTGGATGACTGGAGACGGGTATTTCAGCTCACACTGCACCTGGTGGCATTACACTAAGCAGCCCCACAGAGCGCTGAGCTTCACATGCCTGGGATACTGTGGGGCCTGCTGCCCTTTTTTCTGTTGTGCTCTGGTTCAGTCTTACCCTGGAGGTCTGTGGGGTTAATACCTTCCTTTAGACTTTCTGTTCCTTTAGATTCAAAGTAATGAGCTTTTCAGTGCTAATACATTGTATGACCTATGTGTAACATAAGTTAACCATAAGTTGTGGAAATGTTTCCGAAGGCAAATTGCATATCTGTCTTGCACTGGAGGCCCCGGGAGCAGAAAGAGAATAACTGTTGAAATAGGTTTGTGTTGACATTGTGTACAAATTGCAAACTGAGATTTGTTTGCCTTGTAGCTATATTGGTCTTTCCTAGTTGCACAGTAACAATACGCTGTGAAGGCAATAATAGTTACAGTTTACTCAGGCCATAAATCACAAGACTCATAATACTGGAAGTATAAAGCAGTGCAAAGTACAGGCTGGTTTGCAACAATGTTTACCTTCTGTTATGATTCACAGTGAACGTATGAGCTGGTGACGGGGAGCTGAGTCAGAATTCTTTTCCTTCTCTCCTCAATTAGAAATGAGACCAGTGCATTTGCTAAGTAGTGTTTAGCTATTCTAACCACGGATGGCGGTGTCAGTCGGCCGGTCAGTCGGTCCACCGCTTTGGTCCAGACTGACGGATCGTTTCTGGGTATTGGGTGCATCGCCATGAAATCCGGTACATTCATGTCGCCCTCAAGGTGAATTGTAATAGCTCTCGGTGATCCTCTGATTTCTCATGTAGCGCCATCATCGGGTCAAACTTGAAAATGTGTCCAATGCTTTGGTTTTTGACCCGAATGCCCGTTAAACTAATGACATTCCCATCAGCCTTAGCTGTGCTTTGTGTTTACTGCTCATTTGAAAAAAATGTTAGCACGCTAACACGCTAAACTGAGATCGTGAACGTGGTTAGATTACCTGCTTCCCAAAAGTTGATACAGATACAGAAAAAAACACCAACGTTTGGCTGTACTGATAGTACTGATACAGATAGTACTGCTAGTATTACTCGGGTTTTTATCTTGTATATAACAAGTCGGTCCACTTCCCCCTTTGCTTTCTGCAGGAGTGAAGTTGGACCCCAGCAAAGCCTGGTGCCCGGTGCTTGAATGCCAGGCGGTGTGCAGTGTGCAGCCGAGCACTGAAGGCCAGCCCACCTCTGTGCCCTGCTCAGCCTGTCACACCGTCTTCTGCTCCGGGTGCAGGGGGCCCTGGCAGGACGAACATACCTGCCCCGAGCGCCAGCCCATGATGTCACCCTCACCCACTCACGAAAGCAGGTCAGTCAGCCGCCCGCTGCCTGCAGCCACAGGGTCCGGGCTGCACTTTGAAAACGATACCGTGTTGGAAGCAGGATGAGTGTGTTAGTTCAGGACACTGAGGAGTCTACCAAGAAATACTTGTTACTGCCGTAAACAAACTGAATCAGGATTGCATCACTGGGTTTTATGAACTATTTCATTTAAACTTTAAAAGTGGAGACATATATTTGTTATTTTTTAAGCTACTGTGTGTTTTGCCTTTAAACTGTTTGTACACTATCAATTCCATTATTTTATTTCATGAGGAAAAACCCGTCCTTCCATTTAAAATGAAAAGACCGGACAGTTATTGTGGCAGGATATTTACATTGATTGGATTATACAAGTGACGTGTAGGTCCTCATCTCACTGTGGAGGCCCTGCGCTGAATATAAACATTGTTTCAGGATTAATAGCTAAGTATTCCTCAGCAGCAGTGCCCTCTGTGTCGTCCCTGTTGTACAGCTACATTACTGTGCTGCTCCGAGCTGAGGCTCTGCCAGACTGACTAATGTCATTGGGGAGTCACAGACTTATATTGGAATTCCATTGTCTCTGTGCCAAAGGCGGGGATGTAGGGTGGGAACAGAGCCAGTTAGCTCACCGTACAGAAGGAGCCAGTGCACTGCAGAGAAGCAGTGGTCTCTGCAGTGCTGCTGTGGGGGATCGAGCAGGCATGAGGAGAATGAAGGGAAATCAACTTTAAATATTGAACTCGAGAGCGTGACATACATTTGCCTCCGCCTGCAGGTTAAGTCATCAAACACAGTCTTATTGTACCAGGGCCCTGTTTTAGTCTGTCCCTCAGTGCAACCCCCCCAAGTCTTTGACAAGCCATCCAAAAACGGTATTACTTTCAAGATTTTCCCATTTTCTTTATTAAATTGAATTCATTTTATCTACCTACATATCGATCGTATTGTTGTTTGAAAGCCTTCTCTACGCGAGCCTGATGATCCTACTGAAATATACGATTATTCAATCTGACGTTTTCTCAGCTGTTTGATTTTTCTTAATCCACGAGCAGCGAGTGACATATCCGTTCCGCTGACTTAATTTCCAGTCGACACAGAAGCAGTACCGCTTGCTGGGATTATGTGGATTGCAAAATTGTCATTTCTCATCACGCACATCAACGCTGTTGCGGCAGTCTTTCTGTCGCTGGCGCAGGAAAACGACATCGACATTTTCCACCTGCAAAACACTGACTGACTTGATTGTTTTTCCAATGCGGGGACCAGCCGTCAATGACCAAAACAACCAGACCTCGTTGAATCACTGAACAAATCAAAAAAATGATGTGGGCAGAAGTGGGCCCTGCTTAATAAAACCCTTCAGTTCATTACGTTTTGCAGCCTTAGCAGGCAGCAAGAAAGCATGCCACCTGCCCGGCGCCAAACGGCAAACAGTCAAAGTTAACAGATATTATAGATCCAGATATTGCCCTCAGGAGGTGCGGACCAAATCGGAGCTACAGTAAAAGCAGAGTGAATATTAGACTCACACTCGTCAGGTGGCCAGAAACATTATTCCAAAAAAATGCTGATGTTGCTCTGTGTCTGCTGGCTGTGTAAATAGGCAGTTGTTTGTAAGCCACAGCTTGTCCTGCCCCAAGATGGCAAATAAATCTCTTCATTCAGGTTAAAAGATAATAAGTCTAATCAGCCTTGTGCAATTTGTTTAAGTTGTAGGGTGTAAAAACCCTTCAGGTCAAACGTGACTTCAGGGTTTTCAGTGGCAGCTATGGCCCTGTGTTATTCTTAGACAGAATACTTCCCTCGTAGCTTTGGATCCAGGTCGGAGAGAGCACTGATCTTTAACTCTGCTGCTAAGTAAAGATTTCACACTCTGCCTGGACACTCTTGAGGCCTCCGTGGCCTCATACAATGTGCCCCCGTTAACCCGCACCTGTTGTCTCTCCTGCGTCTTTGTCCCGCTCCGACAGCGACCCTGACATGTCCATCAAGCAGTGTCCTATGTGTGGTATCTACATAGAGCGGAACCAGGGCTGTGCACAGATGCTGTGTAAGAGCTGCAAACACACCTTCTGCTGGTACTGTCTGCAGAATCTGGATGTGAGTACCCCCTGCTACCTAACTCACAGATGTGATGCACGGTTTTAAACACAAAGCTGAAAAATAACCATGCTGTCTAGCCACCTGTATACTTCTGCGTTCTTTTATAGCCAAGTTCACAACATCTCGGCCTCTGCTTCACCATCTTCCTGGATAGTCGATTCGTGTCTCAACACGTGTGTTTTGTAATCGCAGGGTGATATCTTCCTGAGGCATTATGATAAGGGGCCGTGCAGAAACAAGCTGGGACACTCCAGGGCCTCAGTTATGTGGAACAGAACGCAGGTGAGGTCACCCAGCACACAGCAGAACAGACGTACAGTATTCATTTCAGTGTTGCGGTGGAGGCGCCGTCGTGATCTCAGTAAAACCGTGCGTGATTGGATGTTGAAGATTTAGGACTCAGCTGCACTGTGTGGCTTTCAAATCAAGTATGTCACTGTCGAAATACTCTCCAGTGAGGGCGTTACAGGAACCCATGCAGGATGGCAAAGATTCCTGTCTGGCACGGTTCACCTTTAATCGTAAATACAAACAAAAGCTGAAAACGGTGCGTGACTCAACGCGCATTCACCATCACACTTTGTTCCGTTCATCAGCTGCTACATTTATTGCTGAAAAGTCCTGTAAAGTCTTTTTTAGCTCATTGTTTTTTCGGGTTTGTTGTTTTCCACCAGTGCACCCAATTTGTCCTTTAGCAGACATTAACCTGAACTAATCCCAGCGCTAATCTCAAATTCCTGCCCTTTAATGATGTTTTCCCTTCGACAGAACGATTAAACTTGGCTGCCAGACCAGCTTTCTTTCCTCTTCCCCTGCTCTGGTGCAATGGTCACATGATTAGTATCAAGTTTGCGGCGAGCCTTCTGATTGCCTTGCTAAGTGTGTGGAGAGCGCAACAGCGCAGTTGTTCCTTGCAAAACAACTCATGACAGACTTGGTTACACCCTTGCCCAACAGGTCCTGTAAGGTTTACAATCTGCTTGTCACAAATTCCTCTGCCACTGAAACCCCTGCTCAGCGGCCTCCAAACACTGCTGTAGCGGCAGCACATTTGAAGTGTACTGTATGTCGCATTTGTGTGGTACATTTTCTAAATTTAGATTTGAAATCATGCGGTGTATGATTGTGCTGACTACTGGGATACACTACATTGCCAAACGTCGGCGGGCACCCGAACCACGGCCTCTAACATGCTGCTATAACAGCAGCGCACCTTGAGCCGCAAGAGCATTAGTGAGGTCGGACACTGACGTTGGGCGTCTTCCATACGTGCCCGTGTTCTTTGTGCAAAGGGATGCGCCCTTTGTCATGTTGGTAGAGGAAAGTGCCAAACACAAAAACTGTTGCCACAAAGACCGGTCCAGATATCATGGAGCGTCCTATGTGGCATTAAGATTTGCTTTAAATGGAGCTAATGTGGACAGGGGTGTCCATGTACTTTTGGCTATATAATGTAGAACTGCATGATACGTAGTGTTGGAAGTGTACCAAGTTATTTTAACTGTCAAATGAATAGTAATATCTTGGAATGAGATCACGGTCTAGGGTAGACTCTTATCTGATTCGAAAGGGTTCAAGATGAGGACTACATTACCCATGATCCCGTTAGCATCCTGTCATGAACAGTATGTGATTTTTCCATCAGCGTTTCATTCCCACCATCTGTCATTGGTTTCAGCTGGAAGCTTAAGGTCCATTTACACTGTTTGCGTGCCATAAAGCATTACAGTGATGCATGCTCTATATTTGATGATCTCACATATTGTGAAATGCAGTGTAGAGGCTGATGGTGGCGGCCAGTCGTCGCAGCGTCGTCTTATTTATTTACAGTATGTACAATAAGGTGTCAAAATGGATATTGTAATGATTTATCGGCGTTAAAATGCTGCGTGTACGACGTACCACTAATGAATTCACATAAGACGCGTCGGTGGCACCGTCACCTTTTTGATATGATAACAGTCAGTCGGTAAGTCTTTCAGCTTTACTAAATGAAAGCAGCAGTAGCTGGTTTGGGGGGCCACTTGGGGGCAGTGAAACAAGCTGACATATTATATTGGTGCAGCTTTAAAGATGTTGCTGTGTTGTCCTTCAGGTGGTGGGTATCCTGGTGGGGGTCAGCATCATCGTGCTGGTGACGTCTCCGCTCCTCCTGCTCGCCTCGCCCTGCATCCTGTGCTGCGTCTGCAAGCCCTGCAGCGGCAAGAAGAAGAGGAAGAGGAAGAAGGACCTCAGCCAGCCAGACTCCTCCACGTCGTAGCAGCCCCCCCCCTCTCATCAGCCCAGCCCAGGATCACTCCGCTAACCTCATGAAGCCCAAGGAAGCCACGAGAGTGCAAGTGCTGCACGGTGGAAAAGAATAAACGTGTGGAACAATGGAGTACTTTTTCATGACTCCACGGACTAGAAGGCTTGTCAGTGGTTCATTAGAGTCGTCTGGGTCAGCAAGTGAAGACTTTCATCTTAAAGCTCAGTGAGCGAGCTGTCAGAGCTAAAGAGTGTGTACTTTATATGGTGGACGTGTAAATATGAGGAGAATGAATGTAAGTAACTCAGCTAGTTGTTTTCAGAGGCACAAGAGGTAGTAAGGAGAAGGCAGCGGCTGTGAGACTTTGCCTAGACAGGGGTTTTGTTATCGTCCACCTCTCTCTCTCTCTCTCTCTCTCTCTCTCTCTCTCTCTAGCACACACAGCGCTCGGCCAGTTCAAAGTGCAATGTGCAATGCCACCCTCATGTGCCAAACGTCATGATGCCAAACCAGAGGTGTTAGGTGCTCAAGTGCCTCACTCTACAGTGCCTGGTGCTTAGTTGTATTTGTTTTGCCTTCCATTCTATCTTTATCTTATGCAAACATTTTAGCATTATGAAAATGGCCAACTGTCAGGATTACACAGGGTTGTAAATCCCTTAACAATGCAAAGCATTCTTTCATAATGGGAGATGGCAAATAGCGTCACAGTGTGCACTGTATATTCCCTATCGATATTCAATATGATAGGGCTTCAGTGGCGCACAGAGAACTTTTCTTCTGCAAATGTTTGTTGTTTCCTATGTTCCAGACCAAAGGCCCTGACGGATAGTGTGTACTTTTCTAAAGTGTGTTAATGTGTATTTATGGGTTATGTGTGTATGGTATCCCGTTATCATTTCTACATTTCTGTTGATGTTTCTGCATCAGATATTTTCTAAGAGCAGCATTGTAACTGAAATAAACACGCATCAGACGGTATTGTGTTTGCTAGTGACATGTATCATTCCATGGCTCATTACTTCGCTTTCGCAAGAAGGTCCTAAGAAGCGAGCGCGCGGAAGTTGACACAGCAGGAGTGAAAATAGAGCGCAGTTGTTGTCGCCGCGGATAACGGAGGAGCGCTGCTGCATGGAGAAACGGGGATGTTTAGAGGATGGCTTATGGAAGTGAAATGTATCTGCCATTGACACACAGTCTGAGAGCGATGAACTAATTCAGCTACGTTACAGTTTTACTCAGTCCTTCCTCCTCTGGACAAAGCAGCCAGTTTATTTGTACAGCGCCTTTCGACGATGAGACAATTCAAAGGGCTGTACGTAAGACAGCAAAGGCGTTACGGCAAGGTACAAAAGAAACATAGGACGATATAAAGAGATGCATATAAATAGGTTTTGAAAAGAGTGAACTAAAATAGAAGACAATAAAAATCATCTACAAACACAAAAAGACGGGTTAAACAGAGAGAGTGCAGTTTGTAGCGCCGTTATACAGTGCAGTGCAAGTTAGGAATAAATGGTCCTCAATCTAGCTTTTATTGAAAAGAAGCAGTGACAAACCGAGAGCTGGAGCAGACCTCAGGTCTTCTGGACATTTGCTCCAGCTATGTGGTGAATGAAAAGTGAATGCTGCAAGTTTAGTGTTTTACTTTTAACACCCACTCACGCGTTGCAATCTAGAACATATTCTTATTTTATAATTGTCATTCAAGACTGTTAAAACATTCAAAACAAACTAAACATTTCCTGAAAAATCCATATGAAAATGTGAACTCGGGCCATATACAGTAGGGACATATATATATTAAATAATGGACTATATACCCAATATCTGTTTTTTCCCCACTGTATTGTAAACATCTTTGTGTTTTCATACCTTCTTAGTATTATGAAAATATGGCTATAAAAGGCTACACATTACAGAGAGAGTGTAGGTGTGTACAGTATGAATTACAACTACAGTATGTAGCCCACCGGGATATCGAAGTGTCAAATGGAATTTTGAAGTTTGTTTTGCAAAATAATTGAAACTATAATGAAACCACCACCGATCTACCTGTGTTTTCTATTACACTGAGGTAGATTTGGGAACCTGAGAGGTTTCAATCAAAAGTACTTATTTCATTATGTCAGCTAATTGATTTAATCAAAATTGAGATGCCAGTCTAATGCAGTTTTAAACACACGCACACACGAGAAACTTCCATACTTTTGGGATGTTTGTCCAACCCGAGGTGTGTTGGTGCAGACACACACTGTTTCCTCCCACCTGTAAAAACGTACCAAACGAGCATTTTTGCTCTCATTTGAAATACGTATGGACATGTGCGTGTGTGTAGGTACATATACTGTATATGTTGTGAAATTTGGCGAGAGACATGCATTGACATACAGGCCTACTGTATTGTAGCAACTAGCAACTAAAACATTGCCACCAAATACAGTAAAATAAATGAACTGTAAAACTCTTAAATGAACACTTCATGCCTACGCAGCTAGTGCTCCAGCTGAGCTGCCAGTGTGGAAACGAGGACGCGGTCGGGTTTTACAGGGATTTAGTGACACTTTGTGTGCAAACGGGGAACTGCAGCGTTTGACCTTTGAGGGAGGGGAGGGGAGGGGAGGGGAGGGGCGCGGACGCGGACGCGGACAGACGCGCAGCGCTCGCCTCGCAGGTCCCGTAGAAGCTGCGACCCAGAAATGGCAGCGCCGGAGGAGTTCTTCGCGGGTAAATGCCATTGTTTAAGTGCTCAAAAGTCCTGTTTACGGTGTCTGCGCTGTGTTGTGGATACCAAGTGTCCGCAGCGCAACGAGCCGTGAACAACGGAGGCCGTGCGTGCTGGAGTTCTGCAAAAGCGCAAGCCACATTACCTAGACTTTCCGCATGCACACCGGAACTGCTTCAGCCTGCGGGGTGACGGCGCGGACGTTTCGCACCACTCGAAACAGTCGTCCAACAACCCTGAAATACATTCAGGAATCGTGTTTTTTCAGTGTGGTGTTGTCCGTTGCTTTTCTGTTTCTTGGGCGCTGCAGGGAGGTCTGTATTTCATTGAACGTTGCGTAACATTCGTGCTGCACGGGCATTCCCAAGATCCCATATCGCCCCAGTGCTGGGCCAGGAGACGTCGTGTGCTTCAAACACTACAATGCAGAGGAGGTAGGTGTGGCGCGCGCACACGCAAGGATACACACTGTACACCTTGTTAAAGTCATGTGTGTGTGAACACAGAGGTAGTGTTGTGGGCGGCTGGTCAGAGGTCAGTGTTCCTGTGTGCAGGTGCTGATGGGGAGGAAGATGGAGGACTGGCTGAGGTTGTCGGTCTGCTACTGGCACTCCTTCTGTGGAACTGGTACAGTAGCACCTGACCCCCACGCTCAGCTCACACCCTGTCACTCATCGGTCTGTGGAGGCTTGGCAGAGAATAATATGAGGTTCCCGGCGAATGTACAGCAGGCTCCTGATTGTTAGGCTGTACATCTTTTTAGAGTCTTTATTTTAGTAGGATCATTAGGTTAAAATTGAAGTCAGAAGATGTTGTGTCTTTTTAAAAAAAAAAAAAAAAGTTCATCATTGGGTTGTGTTTCTTAGGGGCCGATCCTTTTGGGTTTCCGACCCTTCACCGGGCCTGGAATGCAGGAACTCCTATGGAATCAGCCAGGAAGCGGCTCCGGGCTGCTTTTGAGTTTTTCACCAAGCTTGGTGTGAGGGCAAATCACGATGCAAGTCGCAGTTGCGCACAGTTGATTGGAACGGATACTGCCTTGTACTGTGTGTTTCCTCTGTGTCCTCTGCTTGTTTTCACAGGTGAAATACTACACGTTTCGCGACAGGTGATTGTCTTTGTTTGCTGTCGTCGTTGATAGGTTTAGATTATCTGTCTAGAGCCAGCAGGATACGCTCAGCGGTGTTGTGCCGGAATGAAAACATGTTCAAACCGTCCCCTTTGTCCGCCTCTCCTGTGCAATTAGCCGCCATGAATACAAGTAATGAAATCTAACGCGTACAAGGATGCGACGTTTCTCCGAACAAAGTCCGCCCTCCCGTTTCCTACAGGGATATGGCTCCTGAGGGCTCCACGCTGGAGGAGACCGACAGGAACCTGGATGAAATAACAGACCTGGCTCTCCAGCTACAGCGCCAGACTGGAATCAAGGTGCTGTGGGTCACCTGCAACCTCTTTGCCCACCAACGGTCAGTATTGTTCCTGTAACCTGGCTGTCGAATCCTGAGGTTCTTGCTCATCTAGGCTGTCAACTCCGTGTGGAAACAAATCAAGAACACAATCCAGCCAAATCCATTCTGTATTGTTAAGAAGAACGTCATGATGTATTCGGTGTATATGTACATTTTTATTCACGTGACAGGTGCATGAATGGTGCAGCCACAAAGCCTGACCGTCACGTTTTGGCCTTCGCTGGCGCTCAGCTTAAGAAGGGCCTGGATATCGCCAAGAACCTGGGTGCCGAGAATTTTGGTACGAGTGGCTCGATAGTGTCACTGTGTCCGAAATAGCCACTGTGCTCCTTCAGTGCCGCAATGTTGCTACGTGACCGTATCGTTGTACATCCGTCTCCTCAGTGTTCTGGGGGGGGGGGGGGCTTCCTTTCCCTCCGTAATACCGATGTTGCTGCGGAACTGAAGTCACACTTGTGTCACACTTTGACGTCTTTTGCATTCGTCACCAGAGTACAAAGAGAAGATTGGGTTGAAGTGTCAGTCGCTCATTGAACCCAAGCCTGAGGAGCCCCGCAAACACCGGTATGACTACGGTAAGCGCTTTCCCCTAATTTCAACAACACAAGTGTGCTGTTCAATCGTACAGTCTCAACGGTGCATTTCATATGTCACTGTTGTCTTCTGCAGATGCGATGAGTGTTATTGGATTCCTTAAGCATTACGGTCTGGAAGGGCCACATTAAGCTGAACATCGAGCCCAACCACACCACCCTGGCGGGACACTCGTACGAACACGATGTCGTCATGGCCTCTGCGCGAGACACCGTCGCTGTTTGAAGCAGACATTGAACTTAATATCTTTAGTGAACAAACTGTTGCCGCGTCCCAATGTTGGCAACGTCCGAGGCATCTCCAACAGCGTGTCGGTTTGACATTCTGTAGGTTTGGCATGCTGGGTTCGGTTGACTCGAACACGGGCTCTCCTGACCTGGGGTGGGACACGGACCAGTTCCCCATGGACATCAGGAACACCACCTTGGTCATGAAGGTGAGCTCGTTTCTTTGATTTGTAGCTGGAGTTTGTAGCCAAAACTGGCTATAATGTACTTGGCAAAATGGTTTGATTAAAACAGTATTGATTGATTGATTTTATTTTTTCGGCCACTTGGGGGCAGCGGAACAAGCCATAAACGCAACATTATGATCACTGTCTATTGCGCACCCTGACTTATAAATAATCAAAGAAAGGCTTCACTGCATCAGCTGTACCAAGTTAGCTGAGAACGTTGATCCAGGAACCTAGTTATTCTTTAGTGTCTAATCGCCTGCAGACCGTCGTTGAACAAGGTGGTCTGCGGCCAGGAGGCCTGAACTTTGAAGCTAAGGTGCGCAGAGAGTCCACTGACCTGGAGGACCTGTTCGTCGCTCACATCGGAGCCACGGACGCCTTTGCGAGAGGCCTCGGGAATGCCGTTCGCATTATTGAGGACGGACTCGTCGCCGGTATGGTGAGGGTACGTGTGCAGCAAACGGAGAAGGGTCACCTTTTAAATAGGCTGTGATTTTCCCGTACAGTATTATTAGGAAAAATGCTTCCGTTCCGTTTGGTCTCTGACTGCTTATGTGTCATTTAAACAGGAGCGATACTCAAGCTTCAGTGATGGCATTGGGCAGAAAGTGGAGGATGGTTCCGCCACCTTAGAGGATATGGAGGCAAGGCTATTAGAGACTCCATCTCCGTTGTCCTGTAACTTAACACTTTGGTTTGCTTCGCTTTATATATTTCTTCCTCTGTAGGTGACTTGAATGTAGAAATGCCCTTATTTTGTTTACAACGAAATGTCACTCGGAAGGATGAGAAAGGATTGTTGCCACTACGTCACATTTCCCGGGGTGCGTGGAAAACATACTAGAGCCCGTATTAGGATTTGCCACAATTTGCCATTTGTTTCACATCAAAAGCTACCCAGCAGTATTCGTGAACGCTGCCTTTTGGCCAGTCAGTGGGGTATTTGCGTCCGGAGGAGACGTCTGCAGTAAGCGAGGCTCTCAAATGCACACGTTTCTGTGTTTTGTTTTCTCAGGCCTTCATCAAGCACAACGGTGAGCCGAAAGTAACATCGGGGAAGCAAGGACAATACGAATCCATCTTTAATCACTACGTACGATAAAAGCGTGTGTTTGCGTATCATAACCTTTGACCTCTACGTAGAAGCTGTTGCGCTTTAGTAATGGTGCCGAGACACATCCGAGTGTCAGAACGGTAGAGCGCTAAGAGTCAATTAAGAATTGCACTTGTTTCACTAGCTAGAAAAGTACGTATGCGGATGCCGAAACACAGCAAGTAGAGAGCTGAAACGTTAAAGTACACTGAAGTTGATGAGTGATCATGTTTTTGGGGTTTTGTTATGGTCCTTTTTATTACAAAGAGAGCAAAACGTTTCTTATGAATTGCGTTGCATAGTTTCTGCAGTCTTGCCAGGTTTATATCTACTTTACGAAACAATAAAGAAAACAATATTGAAAAGAAGAACTGCCATATGCATAAAAAAGAAGAAAAGAATACAAAATATTTCAAGTATCACCTCAAAGGAGACCTATTTTAGTCCATCGCCTTTATTATGTAGGGATTCGTGATTTCTAATCCTGTATGGTACTCTTTCCATTTCCCGCAATCCGGTTACTGGTTCCTAATTACATGTTTCATGGCCGCAATGCTGAGGATCCGCTACTGTATAGTGTATGTGTCGGTCTGTGTTTCTAGAGTTAGTTCAGACGGCGTTAAATGCCTAAAACAATACATTTGGGTTTTGTTATTTTTTATTTTAAGGTTACAACGGTCTGATTTAATTGTATACCTTACGTTGTTACAATACATGCAGTATTTGAGGTTTGTATATCTAGAGACATTTTCACAGAGCCTATGGACTTTCTTTTAACCAGTAGGCTTTGGAAAGAGCTCTCACTCTGCACCCTTTTCTGGGTACCGTGAATGTCTCCAGTGTGCGATTCAGACGCATTAGCCAGACTCTAGACGTGGGTAGGTGTAGCCCGTCGGCCGTGGTTCAAACGCTGAAGATTTGTCACACTTACTGTCCCACGAACCGACCTAGAAAATGTGTTCTTGCGATGTGTTTAGTAGAAATAGTTGAAACGCGTTCAACGTGCCCAACTTCAGTTGCCATGGTAACCGCTTGCCGTCTCGCAAATGGAGCACGAGAGGAGCCGCGACGTTCGACAGGCGGACTTCCGGACGGCCCAGCTTTACACCGCAGAGTGATGCGTCCCGCTCAGCCAGACAGTCTTTGCAGCGGGTCCCCTCTCGTTCAGGCTCCGCTCGGTAAAAGAGGTGACACGCGCACCTTTCCACTGACCTCACATCATACTACCGTCCTGCCAGCCGGCTGTCCAATCAGCGGCCGAGGCGAGGCCCAGGGCCGGCGCGGCTGTGCAATCGGCGGATAGCGTGAGCTCTGCTCACCGTCAAGTCACTCCCGATTGGCGGGTTGGGCTGTGGAGGAGGCGGGACGCGAAACGACCGAATCGGAGCCAGTGCGTGTTTCTCATTATCATAATATGTCGAGCGGCATCCTGTCGTCATGACTTACAAAAGAAACATTTAGTTTCGGGCTGGCTGACTTTGATTTCGGAGCACCTCGAGAAACCATATCAACAGACGCACAATTATTAATTTTGTTGTTGTTGTTGGTCAGCCCTGAAGAAACCCAGTAGCGCTATCACCATCTAATTGAATACATTTGTATTTATTTATTTTTTAAATCCCAAAAGATGTGGACTTTCCTGGGAATCGCGAGCTTCACTTACCTTTACAAAAAGTCCAACGCCGTCTTGACTTTGGCTCACAAAGAGTTTGTGCTGGCCGCAGCCTTATTTCTCACAGTCGGGCTGCTGCTCTCCTATATCAGGTATTTCCACGGCCAGAAGCTCGGAGTCTCTCAGGTGTTCCATTTGCCGCTGAGCCTCTTGTCTTGTCTACCTGTTATCAAGCACTTAATCCCTGAACCCTCCACGCAGAGGAGCGAGAAAGCGGAGAACTTAAAAACGGTAAGACGATTCACGTGGATACGTGTCGGCTTAAGTGTGTGAACAAAGGGAGACACAGGCAGGATCATGAAACCACGCATCTTTCATTCCATTTAGCAGAAGAAACTTTATTATATTGTATTACTTACTGTATTTTTAAGCATTGTTGTGAGCTTTTAAAATCGTGGCTTCTTATTCTCAGGTTTTATTAAGGTGTCTCTGAACTAAAGACAGGTGCTTTAGATGTTGATGTATATTTGTATATCCCAGGAGTGCCACAGCCGCTTATTTGATGACTTGTTTAAAAAAAACAAAACAACAACAACAACACAGGGGCCAGTTTCCAGTGTTTGCCTTACAGTCTGGACTTTACACGGCGTGGAATGAGACGCTCCTCTCCATTGTTTCCAGAGCCGGAGAACAAGGACAAGAGTGCACATGGATTCCTCTGCCTCACAGAGCGCCTCAGCCAGTGGCTCCTCAGCGGGCCCGGAGCCAGATGTGGTGATAGTTGGGGCCGGGGTCCTGGGCTCAGCTATGGCGGCCGTCCTAGCCCGGGACGGGAGGAGGGTGACGGTGGTGGAGAGGGACCTGAAGGAGCCTGACAGGATAGTGGGGGAGCTGCTGCAGCCCGGAGGATACAGGGCACTCAAGGAGCTGGGACTGGAAGGTGAGTGACCTGCACATTTTCTCCACCAGCCTCTTACACGCGCTACGCGAACACGCCGTTTCCTGGCAAAGTTTGAAACAGCCGTGTGGAGTTCACACGAGACACTTGCGTAGTTTTTGTTTTCTTTCCACTTGTGCTCCTCCCACTGGTTTGACAGTCGGACAAGGCGATGTCACGCATTTCCGTTCGCTAATCAGAATGAGCAATATTTGACTCGCAATCTTGTGAACTTTAACTCTTTCTACATATTTAGGCCTGACTATGAAATGTCTTTGAGCAGTACTTACGATCTGAAGGTTTTCAGGGGCTGCTTCTCTTATGCTCACCTTTGGATCAGTATAGCTGTAAAAAGGACATTCAGGATGACGTGAGGGCTTTTATCATCATATCCGTGTCCCTAACATTTCATACAATCAGTCACGTTATTTTTCGATGAAGGGTGTCTTCAAAGCTCCCATCCACAACAAATCAACTCTTGGACTGAGAAAACCCGGCTGACCCCCCCCAAATAATAAAAGCTTGAGCACGTCAGTGTAAATTGCGTACGTCTAAGCGAGTAGACGATCTACGTCAGCGGGCCTACAACAGTGTTAGCACATCGGTTTAATATAGGAATTTCTTTTCGGGAACATTTAATCAGTTTCCCTTTTATTTAAATTTTTTTTGTGCAATGTATTTTGTAAGTAAGTTTTAAAAAAAAAAAAAAAAAAACCCATTCGAAATCATTCCTAGAAAATATTGGTTTTAACGAACCCTTTCTTTTAAACCTCACTGCGCGCCAGCCGTTGCTAGGAACCGCTAGTGGCTATCACAAAGTTTCTGAAAATAGCAAATGGAATATTTCCATTTGATGGAATGGCGCGGCCATGAACAAACTATTTGACTCAGTGATCACAGACGGCGTGCGGACAGATGATTGTCCCAGCCTTAAAGCAGCTTGAGGGGAACCCTTTGCGGGTAATGGGTCCAATCTTCCAGTTTTCCTGTGAAACCGTAACCTGTTTTTGCTCAGCTTCCGTGGAGGGTCTGGATGCCCATCTGGTGAACGGCTACGTGATCCACGACATCGGGAGCAGCGCGGAGGTGGAGATCCCCTACCCTCAGGCGGAGGGAGGCATCCAGTGCGGACGCGCTTTCCATCACGGTCGATTCATCACGGGCCTGAGGAAAGCCGCGCTGTCCGAGCCAAAGTGAGCACAGTGGTAAAACCAAACCAAAACCAAAACAAGAGTTCGCATCCCAACTGGCCGATTGGACGACATGGTTGTTGACAGCTCTTGAGAGTTCGAGGGAGGGCTGAACTACCAAAAAACAAATAAAAAAACAAAACAAAAACACCCTAAGTCAAGATCCACTTACTGGCTTTTTCCTGTGGCTTTCAACTGCACCTTTTTTAAATCATCAGCTTAGATCTACAAAAAGCTAGCAAGTAGACTGTGACTTGAGATGCTTTTAGTTTTTTTTTTTTTTTTCCCCTCTTTTGGCCAAACCGCTATTTTTAAGAGGTCAAGAATGAACCTTCACGTTCTACGCGACTGGCGTTGCTCTGCGTAAGATATTTCCGTACCTCCATACGTTTGATCGCAAAACATTGCCCAAACAGGGCTTAGTTTCTTTCTCGCGTGTGTTCAAACGGTTAACTTGGCAATTCAGTCAGCGGATCCAGCTGACCTTCACAACACTCCGAGGATGGAGACGGAGTCTTGTCACGTTTAGTAGTGCATTTACTCTCACGTAGAGGACCGTTTACATATAGCGACCAGCGGTTGGTTCCTATGTAATTCACGTCTATTTCAGGACAAGCAAATGACGGTTGACTGCAAAGGCCTGTCCTCAGAGGCTCTTTTGGTAATTTAGTTTTCTTTCCACGTTGCCGCAGTGTCACGTTCGTAGAAGGCACCGTGAGCAGTTTGCAGGAAGAGGACGGCTGCGTAACCGGACTCCAGTACAAGGATAAAGAAACTGGAGACGTCAAGGTGAGAGGAGGAAACTCTGCTGTGCACGTGGAACATTCCACTTTCCACTTTCCACACGACGCCTGACGCCTGACCCCGTGTCCCGTAGGAAATCCACGCCGCGCTGACTGTGGTGGCCGACGGCTGTTTCTCCAAATTCAGAAAGAGTCTGGTCTCGGGGAGAGCTCGCACCTCGTCTCACTTCGTTGGATGCCTCATGAAGGTACCGTTACTACCGTCACACGGCACCGAATACGCGGAGAGAATACCGACCGTTGTCTGGTTTCAGCTTCTCAAACGTGGATCTGTCCTAATAGGGCTGCACGGCATGAGGAAAAGCTGCGACGTGCGATAACATTGTTTAATATTGCGATGACGACGTGACTTGGGATCGGAATAGGTTCTTTGCGAACCTAGAACCCAAACTTTGAATAGCCTATTCCCACTGAATAAAGAAATCAAATAGATCACTTTGGTAACAGGCTTTTATTGAAGAAATTAACGTTCAATTTCCCCTGCTCCTTTTTTTTTTTTTTTTTTTAATATTTTACGTCACGGATTGCGCGGTTAATACACCACTGAAGACTCACTTCTACTAATTTATTAAGTCTAAAGCGTGAAAATCGGAAGCAAAGAATGGGCCGCAGCATCCTTGCGTTTCTGCTAGGTTCTGCGTTTGTAGCGTGACGTCAGCGAGTCCTCGGGCGATCGTGGTCCTTGCGTTCCGGTCTATTAATAACGCACGGCACCCAGTCTGTATACAGGTCGGACCTTTGACCTAGAATCCAGTCATAATAAATATAGCCCCGTTTTAGCCAAGAAACGTAGCGTCGACATGAGAGCGTACCTATGACGCTCCAACATATTTGACCTAGCGGACAAGACATAAGAAGAACAAACGCGAATGTAGTCAAGATTCTTTCCCTTGAAACCCCAAACGCCTTCTTTCCTCAGCCAGTGTTTTGCACTCTTCTCCTCGGTGCGTTTTCCCCGGTCCGACCGATTAGTACGGCCTAAAACACGACAACAATTGACCGTTTTCGGCAGAAAACTTTAGCGAGTTCCGTTGGTTTCGTTCGGTATCGCCAATATGGCCGACGACGCGTCGCGAAAACCCCCTAGAAACACGCCGTTTCCATAGAAAAAAACCACACGGGATTCTAACCGCAAAGGCAATGCAATCGGTTTTAAAAGTCAATATTTGGTGTCAAATTATTGATTTGGAAGGTAGCCACGTAACGAGTTCTGTGGCTTTCACAGTGTTTGCCCTTGCTGTCGGGGGTGACGCAAACCACTATCTTGATGTACAAAAGGATTCACCAGTGAAGCGAGCAAATAATCAGCAGATTAATCGACAACGAAACCAATCAGTCGGTCACTTTGGACCGTAAATAGATAGTCGGTAGCGTTTGAAGGACACGTTCCATTTAAAAACGCAAACGTGCGCTGGGCTTTTTTACGCTCCTCTTTCTCCCCAGGACTGTCCCCAGTTCAAAGCCAACCACGCAGAGCTGGTGCTGGCCAACCCGAGCCCGGTGCTCATCTACCGGATCTCCTCCGAGCACACCAGAGTGCTCGTGGACGTCCGGGGGGAGATGCCTCGCGACCTCGCCGAGTACATGGCTGACAAAGTGTACCCGCAGCTGCCAGGTAAAAAAAAAAAAAAAAAAAAAAGACACGCGAGGCGGACGACTTGGGTTTTATTTCCATATGTTCATTTCTAATGGGATTGGGGGGGGGGGGTAAATAAATAAATCAATCAATCAATCCCTGTGGAGCGAGAGAGGATCGAAACGTGTAATAAAAGGTTTTCACGAAGCAGGTATACGTCCAGACTGGCTTTGACAGTCGCGGTGCGCTCTGCTGTTGAGCTCAAATATCAAAGCGCCAGCTCCGGTAACCTTGACAGTGGTCCGGCTGAAACGGGGGACGGCTTTTTCTTGTGCGCGTATGCCCTTTGGGTTTTCATCCGCAGAGGCAGCTGAGTGACGGGCCCGCCTGCGCTCTCTCTCTCTCTCTCTCTCTCTCTCTCTCTCGCTTTCAGAGCATTTAAAGGAGCCTTTCATGGTGGCGCTGCAAAACGATCGACTCCGGGCCATGCCCGCCAGCTTCCTCCCTCCCTCCCCGGTCAACAAGCCAGGTACTCAAGTGTCACGGCCCGCTGCGGCGGTGGTGGTGTTGTTGAGGAAATCTCTCGAACGTCTTTGAAAGTAGCGCTCGGCCAATTCAATAGCTGTCCCGAGGTCCAATTTGGCAGCATTTCACGTTCGATGTTTGAAAATGTGGTAATACTTTGGTTTTACCCGATGGAACAATACTTCCATTTAACAGAACAGTCATTTTGGGAAATGCGCCTTTTTAACCTGGAGGGTCTGCGGCCAGCGATACACCCAAAGTCACCTTCCACGCGTCATCCCGTGTTTGCCACTAATTGGACAAAGCCCCCAACACAACACAACTCAACTCGGTAATGTATTTTGGATGCGGGACAAACAGCAGTCTGTGGTTTGCAGGTGCGCTTCTCCTGGGTGACGCGTACAACATGAGGCACCCTCTGACGGGGGGAGGGATGAGCGTCGCGCTCAACGACGTTCGCATCTGGAGGAGTCTGCTCAAGAGCATCCCGGACCTGTGCGACGACGCGGCCATGCTGCAGGTGAACGCAGGGCCCGTTTCAGAAAGGAGGTTAAGCGCGCAAACTCCGAGCGCGTCGAGCCCGAAATCGAGGGAACTCTGGGTTTTCCGTGTCACTTCGGTAAACCCAGAGGTTCTCCGGCCGCGAGTCGCCGTCGTTTCCCCCCCCCCCCCTTTACAGTCGGCTACATACGTCCCCCTCCTTACACTAGTAACGCCGAACATTGTAGTAAGGCCGCGCCGACGTAAGAATTGAGCCCTCTAAAGACTTCGGAGGACTCGTTAGCCTACTTTCTAAAGCCCATGGCAACCTGTGGCCCCTGACGCGAGCGCATCCCATTCCGGACGGGACCTCCGGCGCTGTTTCCACGGTGACTCGTCGTCGACAAGGTGCACGCGCCTAACTCCGAGTCAGCGCTCTTGAGAGGCGATTCAACCAAGTCGTTCCGGCCGCTCCGTAGCCGAAAACTGTGGGTTGCCCAATCTCGGGGCTCAAGTTGAAACCTCCTTATGGAAACGGGCCCCTGACCATTGTCATGCCAACAAATTAAGGCCTGGCTGTAGCAATGCGGTCGAGCGAGCCGCCGTCCGCATTTCCTTGGTCAAATCAGCCGCACCTCAATTTGGAGTGCTCCCTTTATTCGGATCTTTATGGTAAATGCATTGAAACACAGTTAGCGCGACCAAACGTTCGCAAGTGACTACTTCCGCTTTTCTAAATAACGCGTTAACGCCGACTATATACCAACTAGGCCAAAATAATGTCTGTGAAAATTCTTTTGAGAGAAATGTCTTCACAGGAAATACCTTAAAAACGTACCGTAACATCCAAGGACTCTTGCTTTTCTTTGACTTTAAATCTAAATGACAACTCACATTTGAGTACAGGATAACGCAAACAGACGAAAAGTGATGAACTTGTACCGTATTTACTCGTTTGGACTTAGTACGTGTCAGACTACTTGCAAAGAGATGATGAAGTACTTTTATTGCAATGGCAGTACAACAAACATCATTTTAAGTGAATACTCACTTCTGTTAAATATAACGGGTATATTAAGCCTTTGAACACTTTTTGATTCCAACATTTATTATATTAATTGAGTTTAGCGCGTCGTCGTTACACGGTACGATGCTAAATTGGCTTTATGCAATTAGGCTAGCGCCGAATGCTCAAATGCGACGTTTCTTGAACTATGATGGAGAGGCAGTACCTATCCGGTCTTTCCAGTCATTGTTATGTAATGAAAGGCTACTGACAAGTAATAAAAGTCAGCGAAGTAAATGCTCAGTAAATCCTCTGCGCGCACATGCTGGGATGGTTACTGCTAAGTATTATGGGTGATTTCTTTTGGAGGTGTAAAACTACTCCACCCAGACGTTTGTAGCTATATAAAGGTCAAAAGGACTTACGTGTGGGGCCCAAATCTTTCAGTTTGTTTTTTACAACACTGCCTTTAAATATTATTTTGAATTAAATCCCTGAAATACCGTCAAAAGCATGTATATAAAAATTAATCACACATAATAGACAATAAGTTAGATGAGAAGACAGAATAAAATTGACCAAAGCTACTGTAGACCTACAAAGAATAAATAGAATAAAAATCGATTGTTTAACTTAAAGGCAAGACATTGATATTAATGTGCAAATTGCATTTAAAATGTGCATTGCCGCTCAAAGAATAACTCTCCTTTCCAAGCACAGAGGGTCATTGTAGGAATGACCTCCTGTAACAGTCCTTAGTGCAGTGTAGCTGAAGGAGACTGACTGAAGATACTTTGTAGTCTGACCAGCAGGTTGCGTCGGGGGAGCGTAGCGTAGCGTAGCGTTGTCCATCATGTGCAGCTTGTGCAACATTCTTCTCTCCACAACCAAGTGCCATAATTTGACTTTGCCAACAGGCTTTGATTTGGCTAACCAAATGGGAAAGGAAAATGGTTTTCTCTGCATGTGCCTAGCTCTTTCCAGAGAAATGGGCTTCCTGTATTCAAACAAGAAAATATGTTTGCAAGTAGTCTGACACGTACTAAGTCCAAACGAGTAAATACGGTACAAGTTCATCACTTTTCGTCTGTTTGCGTTATCATTTAGATTCAAAGTCAAAGAAAAGCAAGAGTCCTTGGATTTTACGGTACGTTTTTAAGGTATTTCCTGTGAAGACATTTCTCTCAAAAGAATTTTCACAGACATTATTTTGGCCTAGTTGGTATATAGTCGGCGTTAACGCGTTATTTAGAAAAGCGGAAGTAGTCACTTGCGAACGTTTGGTCGCGCTAACTGTGTTTCAATGCATTTACCATAAAGATCCGAATAAAGGGAGCACTCCAAATTGAGGTGCGGCTGATTTGACCAAGGAAATGC
>CM022486.1:24532433-24543578 GCA_011952105.1 Coreoperca whiteheadi | reverse complement strand
CAAATGTTTGGCATTACCAGAAATGTACCTACCCGTATTTGACATGTTAAAACCCCTAAATCCATTAATCTGATCCTTTAATCTCAAACTAGGCAATGAACGCAAAATAAGTTTATTCCAGGCTTTTTGGGAATTTAGTATTTGTCTAAATCCACATGAAAGCAAAACCAGAGAAGGCTGTCAAATGTAAATAACACCTCTCTGAATGCTGTCTCAGGAGGCGTTTTGATGTTGGGTTTCCTCATCACTGTGTTTCCCCTTTGGGTACTAGGTGTGTTTGTGGCATTGTGGTGTTTGATAGGCTTTAGCTTATCGCCCAGCGGAGTGGCCCAGACCACCAGAGCCAGAGATCAAAGAGCTGCGTAAAGCCCCATAAAGCCCGTCTAGCTCCGCCAAACAACAGAGAGGCTGCCACTTCCCTTCGTCTTTGTATTCCAATTACTAGCACCAAGGCAGAGTGGAAGCGGAAAGGTTATCGGGAACCAACATGACAGAAGTGATTCTGAAGCAGCGAGAGAGGAGAGAAACTCACTTTGATAGTCTTCAGAAGAATGTGGATGTCGGGTTGCAGCTAAAAGACCACATGAGGCCACATTCATCACCTGCAATCTCCTCGACCTGTTTTTCACCAAGGTTTAAGTTATACGTTTTCTAAGTGTGTTTACCCTCTGCAGAGTTCTGCGTGCCGTCCTTTTGCGACTGCTCTACGTTCTCCCTTTCCTCCTTGCCTTGTTGCATAGTGTCTGTTTTGGAGACGTCTGTCCCCTCGTTGGCATCCCCCTGTGCACTGGCCGAGACAGAGGTGCTCTCTGTGGCACCAGGGGTGGCTGAGCTTTGGGAGCCTGGGCGGGAGGTGCTGCTGTTGGGACCCTGGGCCTGGCTAGTGCTGCTGCTGGTGGTAGTAGTAGTGGGTGTGCTTGGTGGCTTCTGTACACTGTGCTCCTTGGATCCCACAGGGGACTGGCTATCATTTTCTGTGGCAGTGTCTGGAGGACTGTCCTCTGCTTCGGCCGCTGTGGGCTCCTCCTGCTGGCTGACGGAGCCGCGGGCGCCGCCTGGGGCCCGGGAGCCGGCAACGGTGGCCTCCACCTGGGTGACAGTTTGCACAGACTCTGTGGAAGCGCCAGAGGACTTGTCCAGGCGGAGGTCCTCATTGGACGCTTGCTCTTCCTCCCGGATGGGGGACAGCTCTGGCTCGGTGAAGACGTCTTCGGAGATGGAGCCCTCGGTGCTGCGTGGGGCCGTGCTGTCGCTGGCCCCTGGCTCCTTCAGGCGCTGCTCTGGGTCCTTCTGCTGGGAGGGATGTCGCTCAACCGGAAGAGGCTCCAGGTCACTGGAAACATGAAAGAGAACCAGTAAGACACATGCAGCCCGATCAACAGTAAAGTATGTAGTATGTGTAGCACGTAGGTGTGCATTCTACTGTGTATTCCATACAGGGACTTAAAGCACTTCACCGATTTTATACAGGGAGATCAGTTTAGTTGTTATGAGCTGAGGTGAGTTTTCATTTCTCCATGCACTCTAAACACGAGGTACATATATCCGCGTGTTAGCAAGTTATGTAACATTACGGTCATGTGTTTCTTTTGGCTAGGAATGTATTTGAATCAGTGCTTCACCTGGAAGAAAACATGAACACGGGGTAGTGGTGCACTTCAGCCTCTTGTGGCTGAAAATAGCATTACAACAACAAACGCTTACAAAAATCAACCTGACAAAAGAAATCTTTTTCACCAGCCAAAACTCCCCCGCACCCACCTGTTTCACATATGAAAAATTAAATTTGAGGAGGTTAGAAAGATCATCCGGGCACAACCTACCCCCCACCTGTCATTAAGTCATAAACACAAGCGAGAAAACTATTTAGATCATACTTAGAAAATGGATCACCAGAATTTCGTTTTCCTCTCACTTGCCTCTCAGGGCTTCCATACGTTAGTGTTGCATGCAAACAAAAACTTTACATGAATCGTTCTTGAAAACCGCTAATTAGGTCGCGTGCAAATGGACGAAACCCTTGTCTATAACCAGCAGACTCCACAGAATCACATCCTGCAGGCACTTGTTGCTCAGCTGGGTTCAGACAGAGGGAGAGAGAGGGACAGAGGGGAGACAGACAATGGACCACAGCTGTGAAAACAGATGGGCCAGGCACAAAAAAACAGTCATTGGCCAGCACAATATCTGCTCCACGGGCAACACTCAACCAGATAAATACAGCACTGCTCAGATCCTGCTACCCCTAGAAGAAACAGGAAAAAAAGGACTCCGTAGGGTTCGTAACACTACACCATATTTGCCCTTGCATATATTTGTCTTCAACAACACTAAAACATCCGAGTGAAGCAAAAAAAAACTCAGACAAATCTGTGGGAGGAAACAAGTGAATCCTCTGTAGTGGCTGCTTCCCACCGCATAAAGAGTGGAGCAAACGGATCGTAGGAGGGTGAAGGCATACTTCATTAACGCTGGTGTAAATCCCGGGGTTATATACTTTAAATAATAACATGTGTCGTCATCATAGACGTCTTTTCCATACATACTTCAATCAGATTTTGTCTACAACAAAGTATATGTCAATGTTTTTTTCTTACTCTGGCACAGCCTCTCTGATGTTGGGGTCTGTGATCTCCTTGTAGATGGCGGCAGACTGTACTTCCTCCAGAGGACACATGATGCCGTACTCCTCGCACCCATGGGCCTGAACCAGGGGGTCCATCCGGTGAGGGTCGAACATGATGTTGTTGGGTGTCACCAGCAACACCCCGCTCACCGCACCCTGAATCGCCACAGGAAAAGGGAGGGATGGGTGAAGAACAATGGGACCCATCAGAACTTTTAATACATAAAAAGGGACAGCTTAGCATGTTTATCCACCACCAAGAGATAATCAAAGGCACCTCTGCCACATATACAACCGGAAACCAGATCCATTTGAGACCACAAGCGTCCTAAATCAAGTAGAAGTTAGTGACTGCAAGCGCTGACCACTTCAGTGCTTTCATGCGGTACCTGGGAGTGAATCAGCAGCCGTTCAATACCATGGATCTGTGTGTGTGTGTCTGAGAGCAGGGCAGCTGCCTGGACAGAGCACTGTGTTGGCACGCACACGCACACACACACACACACACACACACACACACACACACACACACACTTTCAGACAGGCAGTGATGGACCAACTGGGTGGACTCTGCGTGTATTTCAGTGTAGGACTTCCTGCCTGCTCTGAATCAAACCTGAACAAACCACAACCAATCTGACCAGTGGTCACATGTATCAAAAGTAACATTGAAGGGCGTGCACTGTATATTTTCTCATCTTTGGACTCGTTACTCGTTATTTTTACTCACTATTGATGGTACGATTTTATTATCCCACCAAACTGCGCATTTTATTTTAAAATCAAATCTCGGCTTTACAAGAAAAGTACTGAACGGAGGGATAAAGAAGACTTAAACACAACATTTAACCGTACTGAAGACCTTCTAAGATTCCCAATTTAGATAACTCCGTTTACAACACTTAACCAGGGAGCAGCACACTCCCTGGTTGTAGGCCATCTGAACAACATTAACTCAGCCGAATTAAACTACAGTTGGCAGAAGCGTCTACAGGGCTATTCACATCTGCCCACACGTGCCCACAGTATTAACTGTACTCCCATTTGATACTCCTTCCTGGCTTCTTAAATAAAAAAAGTGAAATGCATTTGCTTTAGAAGATATAAGCTGTGAAAGATTTCAATGCATTTTGGTGTAATGACTTCAAACTGCCTCGTTTACGTCTTCTTCAGTTAGTTATTTCACATATTGCTGAAGAATACCATAGAAGGGCATAGGGGTGAGCAAAATGGCCAAAATCTTCTTTCACGGTATATGTAATTCTATATCACAGTAATGGTATGCATCACGATACAGTAATTGTTCTGTTAAGAAATGGTTTAAATTACCATACATTACCAAATTACCGTCACATTTGATTATTTTCCTTCTTTTATTTAGAACCTCCACACAAACAAAAACAACTCCTCCTGCTCTGTATTTACAGTTTCCCTCTCCTCTGCCATGTATTTCTTGTCACTCTCGACGTCCGCGGCGGTTGGCGAAGCAGCTTAGAGGGTGCGTTACCGCCACCACCTGTTGCTCTCGCATCACGTGGCAACAAGGTAAGCAGTCCCGCTGGCACGTTACCTGGCGAGGCAGCTGGACTGGCGAGATCACGCAAGAATTCAGCCCTGATTTGCTACATAGCAGAGGCACTACGGGAAAGCTCCCGCGGTGGAAACGGTATTGCCAAATTTCTACTGGTGGAGACATTTCTACCGTCGCACAGTATATACCGTCATATCGCCCAGCCCTAGAAGGGCACAGAAAGAGCAGCGGAACCAGCAGAAGAATATTATGGTTTCACAGTAAAAAAAAACAACAAACAACTGAAAGTGGTCATCACAGACCGCATTGTGGAGCACTTGGATTCTGGTCTGCTAAAGTGGAGTACTTGGTATTTTTGCTGATTTGCTCTTTGTTGTGCAAATTAATGGATCTCAAAAGACTCACTTTATATCTTTGATTGCACCTACAAAAAGACAAACTGTGCAAAAATTGAAGAGCTTTACTGTGGAGTTTCATTTTACGTGCAATACTTTTCTTTAAATGTCTCTAATAATTCTGCATTTACAGCCAATCCTTTTGAAACGTGAAGTGCGTTGAGTACCTGCAGCTGGCGGCTCTTGCTGTATGTTTGTATAATTAGTTTGATTAGCAAGACAACCACTTCTTCTCTCTTTCCATCCATCACATTTAGGGGTAGGTTTTTTTTGCCGCTGACAATTTATGATTTGGATTACAACAGATTGCAGTTTGTCTGTCTGTCACACGGTGATCTTACTCATAAATGGATGTATCTTTTAGTCTGTATCCTACCTTGCCATCAGTGATGTACTTGCAGTTGATCTTGAGGAACTTCTCTGTGAGGGCCTCTTCCTCCTCGGAGGTGGATGACACCACCCTGGACTGGCGCAGGGCAGAGAACACTGGCGGGTGAACGCCTTCTGGTCTCGGGGGGCCATCAGAGTCCTGGAAGTAGGATGGGTGGGGGTGTGGACATTGGTGTAATTAGGGGAGGGTAGGAAATACATGGTACATACTTTCACAATACTTGATTATCATCTGTTCTTGAGGCTGGACTAGTTTGTCCTGCGTCACAACAAACAAAAAAGGTACATTTTATAGTCAGGCGTTAAGTGAAATTACATGAAGAATCCAAAACTGACAAAGACAAAACTGTGAAAGCGGCGTTTCACTTCGTCCTGGTGCATACGCACAAATAACTATACGAATGCATCGCGTCTACATCTCCAAACAGCATTCAACCAAACAGACTCAATAATAAGCACAGTCGAACAGGCATCGCTTGGTTCCCTTGGTAATACACGGTGTAACTAATTTGTGTCTCATTTCATCAAACGAATGCGTTTTAGTCTCTAAATGTATTTTCTATGTATAAACAGCTATTTTCTGCACAGTGGGACAATTAGTGCATCTCCTGTGTGCCTGAGCGTCACACGGGCACTTAGGTGAAACAACGTTCATATGAGATCGAAGCTTTAATTATTGGGCTTTTTGCACGACTTGGTGTCTAGTTAGTGTTATTTTGACTCAACTGTATTTTCGACTCAAGACTCTTTGTTGCTGTTTTGCCTCTCCTTGCAGTTGTTTTTAGTCTCTTTGTGGTCGTTTGATTTACTTTCCGACAAGAAATGTTAACAGTCCCTTCATACAGAGGTTCAGCCTAGGGGCCCTGGGCCTGGGTGTTCGCCAATCAGATTCCAGGGGGCCGTGCCACCGTGTCAAACCTTTTGGCCATACCATTAACTCTTGTCTGTCCACAATCTGCCAGGTGCTCCACAGCCAAGAAGGAATGTAAATGATATCTCGGTGTTGTTCCATTTTATGGTGACACATACACTATGAAAGCAATTTTGTTACTGCTTCTTCCTCTGCACCATGGTAACTCTGCAATCTGCTACAGATGGTGTCTCTGCTGGGCTGAAAACACGAGGTGTGGTGGGGTTTGGCGTTTCTACCAGTGGCCTGTTGCCATGCAATGTCTGAACCACGGGGAGAGACTGACAGAAGTCTCTCTGAATGACTGTCCACAGGGACAACTGTCTGACAGGGAGACATTTTGAGGGACGGCGCTGACCGTTGACTGAAAAACGCTCTGCAGGATGGACTGTCTGTGACACTGAATGACTGCTGAAGGAGTCCGCTTGGATGTGAAGATGGGAAGAAGTGAGGGATAGGAGAAATAGGGATGAGAAAGACAGAAAGGGAGGCGAAACTGCAGCAGAAGCAACTAAAAAAAGGAAAGCAGTGCAAAGCTGCTGTGGAGGAAAAAAAAGAAAAGAAGATAAATAGAGCTAAAGGCAATGAAAGAGAGAATGATTGGAGTGAGGACAAAGAACAAAAGGGAAAAGGAGGGCAGAGAGGAATGTGTGGGAGTTATCATCGAGGAGGATTTTGACCGGGAGGGGAGGGGCGTCAAAAGCCGGTGGAGAAGTGAAGTTAAGAGCAGTGGAGAGCTTAGAGAAGAGAGCCCGAGCCCATAACAACTGTCTGCTGTCCTCCTGACACCCACCCCCACACCTCCGCCTCTCCGTCTCCCGGCACAGTCGACAAACAGCCTGCAGCTTCTGACCTACACCGACACAAGCAGCCCAGACACTGGCAGCCGGGGAAGGCTGAGGGGGCCGGGCCAATCTGTTACAGCCAAAACAAGCCTCTCTGAGCAAGGACAGGAAAAAGGAACCGAAAAATGTAAAATAAAAGGTAAGGAGGGGAGCGATCGGAGCTGAAAGTTTCACAAACATCCTTGATACGAGAAAGGATGCCTGATCTATGAGAGCCTCTCCTGTTGATGAATTTCAGATCTGAGGCACAGGTGTTGAGGATGAGGAGTGTGTGTAGGAACCTGTCTGCTCAAACCAGCTCTTCACCCACTTAAACTGAACCTGCACTGCATCGCTCCACTTCCCGGCGAGTCACTTCCCACGGACTCATCCAAGCTGGCCCTCCTGCTCCGAGGTTAAAATATGGAAAGAGGAGCCGCCTTATCCACCCACAAAGTAAATGCTAACACTGGCCCAGAACACACCTGGGACCAGACACAGACATGCTGTCCACATGCGCAGCACACACCTGGGTTGAAATGAGCAGCTACAGATGTCGAAACATGTCCTCCCTCAGAAACGCAGAACAAACACTGTCTCCCCATTCCCTCTCATTAAGTCTGGCACATCTGAGAAATGGGTGTTATGTGTTGGTGACAAAATACCACCCGCCCCACGTCCCACTTCAAAGAGGACTGTGAGGACACACTTGCTGTCCGTCAGCTGTGAGCTGTTGCTCATAAGGCAACACAAGGTGACAGGAACGGATTTCTTTTGGTATAATGCCAAATGTTGACTGGAAAGAAAAAAAAAAAGGTAAAGTTGCATTTATATTTGTACAATATGTTGCTGTGTGGGATGAAATCAGAGTAAATACAGCAAAAAGAGTAAACTACAGTGGGATTAAGTTGGTCTGTGTGACTGGCTGCCAATGGTGGCATATTGTCAAAAGCTGACAATCTGTGCTTTTGCTCATCTTTCAATGTGAATTTCTAACTGGGGGGAAAACAAAAAAACAAACCGTGACTCACTGTCTCAATAGTTTCTGTTCACCAGGTCATATGGGACCTGTTGGAGACGGCGTGCTGATCCTTGCTATGTAAATTCTTCATTTCCATCCTAGGAATGATTTATTCTCTTAAACAGAACCTGCACAGTCACGCTACATCGGCGATATCACCTGATCCAAACCTCCAATCGGATCTCACAGATCATGCTGCCGATTCCTCGCTCTCTTCCCCGTGGTCCCTCCCGGACTACCTGTGCTGCTCGCTCACTCCTGCTACGTACTGCTGTTGGCTGCTTTCTCTCTCCATCCCCTCCGGCTGTCTGGTTCCTCATAAACAATACTTTAATTGCCAATAACATACTGCATGTCGGCTGTGGTCTGTCGACATACCCCATGCCTGTTCATTGCACTGCAGCTTGAGTTTCCCTGTAACCTTTTATACAACAATCGTTTTACCTTCATGAAACAAGTGTTCTGAGATCAATTTCCTTTGCCTTTAAAAAGTTTTAAGCACGGCAGCAGCACGGCTCTAGGGATGGAAATGTCAGTCTGTCGGTAGGTTTGAAGTGAAACATCCGGACAACTATTGGATGGGTTGCCATGAAATTTGGTATAGGCATACATGCCGCCCTCAGGATGAACTGTAATCACTTTGGGGATCTTTTGACTTTATCTCTCCAGCGTCATCATCGGCTCAGATTTATCGTTTGTTTAGTACTTTGGTTTATGACCAAATACCTGCAAAACTAATGACATTCCCATCAGCCTCAGCTGTACTTTGTGTTTAGCGGTAATTAACAAATGTTAGCATGCCAACATGCTAAACTAAAAATGATGAACTTGGTCAACGTTGTACCTGCTTAGCATCAGTATGTTAGCAATGTCATTGAGAGCATGTTAGCACGCTGGCATTAGCATTTAGCTCAAAGCAATGCTGTGCCTCACAGAGCTGCCAGCTTGGCTGTGGACTCTTAGTCTTGTTTACAACACAGAGCAGGGTTTGAACTCGGACCGCAACCTTTTAGCCAAACCCAGTTTCAAATCCTGCACACTGCATCTCCAAACACACAGGAAGACAAACCCAAGTGAGGCATTCGTTACTCATTTCAGTTATTATATGTAGCCTACACTAACTGACCTAAAAGAACTGCAGAAGCACGAGATCCCTTTTCTTGATGAATGCTGTAGCACATTTTGTCTTTATTGCACTCTGAATTATCTAGCCATTTACCATGCGGATGCCTGAGGAATGTAGCTCTCTCTTTTTTTTTTTTTTTTTTAAAGTGACACTTATTGTACTGTAGGCCACTCTGAATATCTGCTAAATGCCTAACGAAACGTTAAATTCTAATCCTCCCCCCCTTCATTTTTCAGTTAACTGGCTTGCTGACAAAGATAGGTATGTAAAATAGCTTCCACTGACCGGAAGAACTTAAGATCCCGATGGTACTGTTAAAGTGCTTCTATAGTCAAAAAATCTAAAACAGTCGTCCCAAAACTTCGAAGCCTGAGCACTGAGTTCTCAGAGAGGTCTTAATCAGACAATTTGACTCTATTTGGTCCAGTGGTATACATACAGCTGACAGACCAATACAGGTTTAGGCTAGGGAAGTTAAAGCAGCATGATCCCGCCACAGCCACCTCACATATTTCAAGTGAATATTGCTTTTCCGGGCGGCGGCTTTCTTTGCACTACTAAACTCCTCTAATATATGACCAATGTTTGTCCTGCACTGGCCTCCAAGGCATCCAATATTCTCTCAGCCGGTGCTGTAGTGTGGTACTATGAGGGGTGATGGACTTGCCTGTCCCTTTATTATGCCCCATATTAACCACCAACTTCATACAGAACTTTCATTTAAACTGCTAAACCGCGCAGGTAAGGTAAAGTAAAGGTAGCAGACAGCAGACGGAGCAAAGAAAAAGGGTGAAGGGCTAACACACCCTCACCTAAAAATTCTATAATGAAGACCAACAGACTTTATTGACCTCATTTGAGGTGAACTATGAGTTGTCTGTGCCCTGAAGTGACCAGATACTTAGTCAGTCTTGGAAACAGGATTTCTGTGTGTGTGACATCAAAGGGAGGGAAAGGGCATAGTGCAGCATGGTGGACTGGCTGCTGCACTGAAATCCAAAGATGAAAGAGCTGCTAAAGGATGGAAGAAGAGTATTGAAATGGATGTACAGGAAGAGAAAAGCTGAGGTGAGAAAAGGAGAGGAGGGGTGCTGGGGAAAATAAAGCCAGACAGGACCACCAGCAGCTTGTCTCAGAGAGTTTTGCGGAGGTGGATGGATCATGGCATCACAGTAATCTACTCTACAGGAAGCTGTAAGGGGGGGGGGGGTGATACTGATTGGTGGGGACAGGATATGCGTGTAACAGTGTTCGATGACAGCTGTGGTGGGGCTAAAGAAATCAATATCCTTTGAATTTCCAAACAATATTTCAATAGCAATAAAAGCAGTTCTGTGGGAGTCCATATAATTAAAAAGGTAACATGCCCTATTTGTCATTTCTGTTACAAATCTGGCAAAATTCCCTTTAAATGTTATGTATATTAGTTGCATTGGTCTCTGTGTAGTAATAAAGATCTCAAAGAGGAGGTCTGCAGGTGCCGCCCAGCTTTGACCTTGACAGTGACACATGGTGCAATCAAAAATCAATCCACAGCTCCACCTTGTGGGAATGGTCGTGTTCTGCAAGAGGGAGTACACAATGGCTGGGATTCATCAAACGTCAGTGGCCAGAAATCCCCAAGTGCAGTCTGTACTGTTGCTCATATCACCCAAAATTACAGGGCGATGCCGAGCACACTCCCCGATGAGCCGACATCCTGAATCTGTCACGCTAAAACAAACAATTTAAGACCAGTTTAAAAAAAGACATCGTTTCTATAGGTTCACCACAAGATTCTCACAGTAGGTGCTGGATTTTAGGAGATGAAACCTTTTCACTTGAGTGACATCATCACAAACGCACCTATGTGGCACCAGATATATAGGTAATGCAAACTGGTTCTACTTCCTCCACTACTAATTTTAGATCACGCCCCAGTGGAAGAGAGGAAGGAAGGAAGGGGGGGAGGCAAAGCAGGTGCCAAAAGAGGAAGAGACAGAGAAGGTCACAGTAGTAGCTGTGCCACCACGGTGAGTAAACGTGTGTGTGTGTGTGTGTGTGTGTGTCTGTATCAATATGAGCAGGAGGGCCTGGATAGGACAAAGAGGACGTGCCTGCCCACACAGATGACCAGAGCGAGAGAATGCCAGCGAGCCTGTGGCTGCCAAATAATCCAACGACAGCAAGACCGCCAGCCGGAAAGTCAGCCAGCTACCCATGCATGCATGCGCGCGCGCGCGCGCGCGCGCGCGCACACACACACACACACACACACACACACACACACACACACACACACACACACACACACACACACACACACACACACACACACACAGT
>CM022486.1:24497345-24532408 GCA_011952105.1 Coreoperca whiteheadi | reverse complement strand
CACACACACACACACACACACACACACACACACACACACACACACACACACACACACACACACACACACACACACACACACACACACACACACACACACAGTCATACAGACACAGCCAACAATCCATGCCTGCAAGATGTGTTATTTTTTGCTGCCAATACCAGCAGGCAGACCGAGAGCATGAAGACACTTCAGAGTTGCCTTCCTTGGCCTTTAGCTCTATCAGAGAAACACTGAACAACATGGCTGGATGGCAAAAAAAATACTTTTAGCTTGCTAACTGAAGCATGGGCAGTGTTGTATATAAAGTGCATCAAAGCATATGATTGATTCATATTTCACAGTAGATACTCTATAGACTTTTGATTTGACACCTCAGTCAAATAACCCCTCTTTTCCCTTCTACTTTCTAACCATGGAAACTGCAGGATATTCATTTAGTAGGACACTTACTGTATATATTAAAGTTTCCTCACTGGTGTTCAGCAAATACAACTGACCTAAAACTCACCTTTCGGACTTCTCTTCAATTAAAAAATTATGTCGAACAGCACTTCCTCTATTTTGTCAGAACCTGACAAATTAAATGTTAAACTCCAAAAACTTAAACTCGCCCGCCATGCAGGCACGTGAGGCAAGCGTGGGACCTGTGTGAAGCAATATTTCAAGACACCTAGGCCTAGACAGTTTATACACAAATGCTCAACAAATGCCAGGCAGTGCTTAATCCAATTCAAGGCATTACACAGGTTAAACCATTTCAAAAGTGACCTCCACAGCATCTGCACAATGTGAGAAGACGTGATTCTGCCAAAGGCACTTTAAAGTAAGACTATGGAACTTTGGAAGGAGAAACTAACAAAGTTGAATTCATAAGAAATAAAACACACCCATACTCAATTTAATACACTCAGGGGTTTTGCTGCTACAGCCTTAATTGGTCTGGTACGACCGGTAGAGACTAACGGCAATGCTTTTTACAGAGCACGTAAACAATGGTTCAAATCAAAACAACAGTGCTCGCATGAATAGCCTTACACTGGGTAATTTTCTGACCATGTGGTCTTTGCTCTATCGTCTTTGTAAGTAAAGAATTTGGAATATATTGTTCTTTCTTTAGTTTTCTTTTTCTCTTTTTGTAATTTTATAGTATTTCTGTTTTTCCTGTTCCTTTCCCGTATTATCATTTTAGCATTCTTATTATTATTGTTTTATAACCCTGTTTTAAAAAAAGCCTCCCGTGGACAGGTGTTGAAAATTTGCATGTGCGCTAAAACACTTAAGCAAATGCATATGGTTCGTCCAATGTAATTGTTATGTCCAGCTAAAAAACAGAGCGTAACGTGGCTAATGTTAGCAATATTAATTTAGGTATTGTTGTAACTGACATCATGGGGTTGGTTTACTGACTCTGTGGCTCCTCTACACATATGCTACTTTTTTAACATTTACCATAATACTGTGAGTGCCACTTGTGGCCAAAGTTGTCCCTGTTCAGCGGAAGTTACATCGAGTCGCTTTAAAGCTGGTTCACTACTGGGAAGAAAGGTGGTACCAGAACCAGATCCAAACATGATCCTTTTTTCACAAAAACTGTTCAGTGTTAAAGGTCTTATAACAGCAATTTTGTCTGAGGGGGGGCCCACAGCGACCAAACTTTAAAAAAAACCCTAGTCTGTGCCTATGTAATTAATATAATTTTCAGTTTATTTTGTCAGCTCCTCACTATGGGACTTTTAGTGGCTTCATCATACGCTGACAAATGTGTTCTGTAGCGCTGGCTTTATTTTACGAAAATGTGAAGCATGCAACTGTGTGAACCACATCAAAGCGTCAATGAAAATACGTTTGATAAGAATACATATGATTTCAGTTTTTATGTAAATGAATAGCCAGGCAAATTATATGCCGGTAATATTCTGCAGTGAAAAACCTCTGTTGCGTTTAATGGTTTTGATTATTTGTCAGGATATGTGAACATTTAATGGGCTTTTGAAACATCTGGTGCTAGAGCTGACTCTTTACATGTCCAAAAGTAAAAGAGAAGCATCTGAAAGTAGTTTCTCTTCAGAGCACTCGTCCCCATCGGGGTTATACTAGCTATTTGCTGCTTGCACTGCTAAGACTATACACCTCCCAGAACCATTTATTTGGATAATATCCTCACTGAGACGTGCGTGCCGAGCCCCAAAATAGGCTTGTAATTAAAAGATGTCAGGGATTCTGGAGAAAAAAATTAAGTGAAGCCGAGTGAGTTATTAAGGTCCTTCCTGTGGTTTAGAAATCAAACGGCACCTGGATGCTGCCTCCCTCCATATAACTACCAAATAACACACACACACAGGGAGAGAGAGAGAGAGAGAGGAGTGCGCAGGCAGACACACACAATCATGGAGGAGATGACAGATACAGACACACAGACAGTTAAACACACACACAAACAACGCCTCCACAAACACATACAGAGTGGCACATCGGGTGAGGTAATGTTCCCTCCCTTCTGCCTTCCAAGCACACTTCCTCTGCCTGGAATAATTGCTGCCTGGCTGCTTCTCTGGGAAAGCGAGCTGCTCCGTTCATTAGTTGCTCTAAACATCAGACACGGCATCACTTTTAAAAGGCTTAATTTCTCTGCAGTCACAGTCCCACTCTCTGATGCTCGCCAGTCGCGAGCTGCCGAGTGCGCTCCTGTTCTCGCAGGCATGACCTAAATAGATAAGTAGCAAATGAACGGGGGCCCTTTCTTTTGGCAGCCGTGGAGAAATTGACGGACAGAGAGGAGAGCAGACGAAAAGGGGAACCCGTTTGCGGTGGGAGGGCGTCTAAACTCAAGTGGAGCAGCCGAGACAGCGATGCCGATGAGGACCGCAGTATCCATTTTTTGTCCGCCCAAAAGCGGCAAAACAAGATGTCCGTCTCCATGGTGACCAGCAAACAGTCATATTTCTTAAGGGACCACCGGGCTTACTGGGGTGCTTAGTGATTGGCTCATTCAGATACTGCAGACGCAGCACCTGAGGGAGATGGCTCAGACTGCTCGTCTTAGAGCTGTGAGGACAGGATGTCCACGGCTGACCCGACCGGACCTGAAGTCACTTCAGACGCAAAACAACGAGCCTCTAAACTCTCCAGCTTGTCTCTGTTTCTGTTGTGAAAATGGTAAAGCTGAGAGGGTCAGGTGGGAAAGATGCGAAGTCATGTCATGTAAATATGGCCGTAAACCAGAGCAGGAATAAGCCCCACCACAAAGCAACAAGGTGACACTGGAGTTAACGGGATATTGCGAAGAGGTTTGCTTTAGTTCCCCGACTTATCACCATACAACGTTTACATTGCACCAAAACGCGCATGAATATGTGGTCACTTAAACCAAGCACATGGTGCTGGTCAGAAATACATCTGGCCACATTAACAGCAATGTGTAAATGCCCCGTATTTCCACTCATTTCTTGTAAAGAAACTGCAATAACGAATCAAACCAAGATCTGCCTGTCAGAGCTGTGAATACTAATTAAGAGCCAAGCATTAGCAGAGTTTTTCTAACGGCCCGTTTCAACACATGCACTCCGTTCTGTAAATGTTTGAAAAGGACCACAAGCTGTTTGTCCATAAAATTTGCTCTGGCAATCTGCTTCTCCCTCCATGGGTCAACGTGAATATAAAGCAGCCACATTAATGGCTACAGTACACACAAGGTCATGGTCTTTTTGGACATTAAAACATATGAAAGTACATATATAAATGTATGTTTTGTTCAAATTAGTTAAATAAATAACTATTACAGAAATAGTGTAAATGAACCAAATTCAGGCTGTCGAAAGGAAGTGAGCATCTTTTTAAAAATGTGTTTCACTGTGTGACAAGACAGAGAATTTTTCAGTAATGCAAAACAAAACCACATGAAGAGTAAGGTGGGATTTTTTAAATACTGTGTTTAAAGCAGCTTACTTAGGCTACTTTTAGAAGCCAGGTTTAAACAGTATTGTCCTAGATGGTCTGATTTTTTTATTACTGTCCCCTCCCCTCTTTTAGTTACGTAGGATGTTTGTTAGAGACATCTCTGAGTGGAGAGCGTATGGCATTGAAGACCGTGGGAAAAGTGAACAACAGAACTAGGTTTTTGGCTAGAAAAGCTAATAAACATGATATAAGAAGTCCTTGTTTTGAGCTGCTTTGACTACCCAATCTGGGAAAAACGCATACAGTAAAGACAAACTACAGATCTCTCAGGACAAGTTAGTCAGGGTCGAGTTGGGTGGGAAACCAAGAGCACATGTTGGCAATATACCTTTACACATTTAAAAAAAACACAATTTCAAAAAGAACGTCAAATTATGACTTATGGAAAGCTCGGATAAGTGCAAGCTTATCATCCTAGTTATAATTCTTATGATACAATTTATTCTTTGCTGTTTGACTTCGACTACCATTTGTAGTTGTGTGCGATTTCATTTCCTCTTCATAATGTCACTAAACTAAAGCACTCGAAGAACTCATTTCACAGTCTTAAAAGAAGTGCCCCCATCACACAGTGAACACAGAAGAAAAACAGCCATTATTGTTTGCAATATGTGCTTGCTTTTGACTATATTTGAAACACGGTACACACACATACACACACAC
This sequence comes from Coreoperca whiteheadi, assembly GCA_011952105.1. Lineage (NCBI taxonomy): Eukaryota > Metazoa > Chordata > Actinopteri > Centrarchiformes > Sinipercidae > Coreoperca > Coreoperca whiteheadi. The sequence goes on along the minus strand of CM022486.1, from coordinate 24,527,785 downwards.
ACACACACACACACATTCCTGTCCTTGGAAAATGCAAGGCAGGTTCTATTATGCTTGTAAATCATAAGCCCCTCTAACAGTTCCTCTTGTAGGGCCTACAATGAAGATGCAGGGTAAATTGATCTTTGGTCTTCAATGGCGGGTAACTCCCTGAGATTATAACATTTGAATGCGTTGGTTGTATGCAGCCTCTGGAATTTGTCTGTTCGTAAATTTCCCTATTGATCTCGGGGAACGATCTTTGGCCAAATTAAAGAAAACAATAGCTCCGCATCGAACAATTCAAATGTTCAGTTTCCCCTCTTCTTTGCCTATTACCCGGAACAAAAAAAAAAAAAGGATTCTGAAGACCAATGACATCATGACATCTGTTGAGTGTATGAGTGAGCCTGTTTTATTGGTGAATATTTCACACAGGTCTTGAATCTATCCAAAGACAGCACCACAATAAACATGTCAACATACTTGGACATCTTCTGAGTGTGTGAGATTGTGCATCAGAGCTGTGGTCCACATACCGTCACCTTCTCTAAATCAGCCTCGGAGGAGGTGGGAGACAGCGGGCTGATGGGACTGAGGGAAGGGGAGCTTCCGACACTGGAGACGTACTCGGGATCAGGAACGTACAGAACCTGCAAATACAATCCATGGCTGTATTTACAGAGGCACTGCCTTCGTGCAAACACGCATTGCACACCACGCACACACACACACACAGAAATAAAAGGGCATCGCTCTCACAGAGACACGCATACCCAGGCAGCCCAACGACAAGTTTGATAAGGCAAATAATATGAAATCATGTGAATATCCTCATGCTATTGAGAAAGTGAAAGTGACGGCCATGACGGTGCATCAACGTGTCAGGGTTAGCAGTGATGGTAACGTGATGTCTGATGATTTCCATGTAGTAAGAACAAATACAGTGAATGTAGGCAACGCATTACTTTTCCATGCTTACATTAAGTTTAAGTTGGAGTTCCATCTGTTGTGTAATGTAGTGACAAAGAAGGGGAAAGGCTAGCTGTTAAAAGAACAGTTTGACCTTTTTGGGAAATCAACTTATTTGCTTCCTCGCTGCGAGTGAGATTGATACCAGAAAAACATGGAAGGCTTTCCAAATTCAGCCTCGCTTTAAAAACATGAAATACGGGGAAAGCATCCCTGACTGCTTTGATATGAGAAGCGGTACCTCTACAATCACTACATCTGTAGGGACATTCATGACTGCCACATTTGGACCAATACAATATCTATTGTCAGGAAAAAAAAAAAAAAAGGTTAGGAGGTATTAAAGCCTTAAAATTTAGTGCTGCATTTTTGGTTTGTGCAAGAAGTTAGGAGATGAAATATCAATCTTGCTACAGCTTCAGGGTTAAAGAAATGAGCTGTTTTTGTTGTGGTATAACTTCTGCTGCGGAAGCACAGGAGGAATGATGGTTCAGTGAGTGCTCTCCACACCTCACTGTTTGGACGCAGCTCAACTCGGGATTGTTTGCCGAGAGCTGAGATGGGAGATGCCAACGGGCGTGCGGTATGTGTCTCGTCTCCATTCGTGCGGGTTTCATTTTGACGCCAAGAAACACAGACAAAATATCATTGTGGTTGTTTGTCACTTTCCCCCCCATTAAAAAACTAATTTAGATTTGGGCGTATTGCTGAAAAAGGAAAAGACAAACATGAGAGCCAGGGAAGCTGGCAGTGTGTCGAGCAAGCTAAAGATGGGAGGCTTGTGTCATGCTGTCGGAACTAAAGCATCTTTGGGAGAATTTAAGCATCACACATATTATTGTACCATTTTAGGGGGGGGGGGGGGGGGAGGGGGTCTTTTGAAATGAATTGCATCCTAATGGGACGAGTGACACTCTAATTAGCAGGCAATTAAGTGGGGATACAGATAGCAGGGTTGTGAACAGTGAGTCAGCAAGTTGCTCGGAGGAAATAGGAGGATAAACACATGCAGCATGTGATGCTCCCAAAAAAACCTTCCATTTCTAATTTTTCCACCTAAATTCCCAGATGTACTGTGGAACATGTTTAGTGATTGTCAGATCAAGGCGAAATCATTGAGAACGTTTGCATGAACTGTCCAAAACAGTGAGTTGCTGTGTAGATAGGAGGCTGCTGTAGGACAGTGATGAAGCGATGCAGCTGAATACATCAGTGAAGGCGTGCACGGCGGTTCGCACCTGGCCAGGCACCACGGCTCTGGAGAACAGCTTGTTCAGCTGCACCAGCTCGTTGGGTGTGGTGTCAAACTTGAGCGCAATGCTGTTCAACGTGTCCCGCGATTCCACCTGGACCACAAAACAAGAGAGAGGAACACAAAAAAATCACACTCGGGCTTCTGCTCAGGGGATTTCCTTAAAGCTGCACAGGCAAGACTTGAAGACGTGACACAGATGATGAGCGACAGAGAGAGAACAACAGAGCTGTGCAATTATTTCTTTAAAAAAAAAAAATTAAATAAATAAAGGTTTTAATTCTGGATTTTTACATGTTAGATTTGGGGAAATTAGGCAAATTAAAGCTGTCAGCTGTTGACCAGGAATAGATTCCCACGGGAAGCAATGTTGCTGGCAGAAATATGAACTGACGTGAATGTCAACCGCAGTCTTGTGTTATCTTGTGAACCACTCGTGTAGCAACATCTACCTTCATACAACTTAAAACGAGGAAGACTCTTTAACGTGCAAGTCTAGGGCTACAACTATCAAAACTGTTTATTTTCTTTGTGGTGTTTTTCATTTACTCGATTAATCATTTAGTCTATTAAGCTAAGCAGCTAAACAATGTTTGAATGAAGTACCAGTCTTACTAAGATATACTAGTAATAGCTCTACACTGCAATACAAGAACAACACGGTGTCTTTATTTCCAAGTCCTCTGCGTGGATCATCAGATGAGGATGCAGACTTTATTCCCGGGACCTGTTAGCTTTAGCCTCAGCCTTTTTGAATGATATCGTGCATGTAGCCATCAGTAGCATACGTGAGGCCCCCTTTACAGGATTCCTGTTTTAAAACAAGTCAGTTGGAAACATTAAAAAGGTCAGCCAAGCATTTGACATTTTTGCTTAATCAATAACTTAAACAACTGATCAGTTTTTGTTCTATTCAGCACTAACTGAGTCATTTAATTCAAATTGATAGAGCCTATCATCCAAAACCATATAGTGTACAAACAAGCAGAAGAAGAAGTGGCAGTACTCCACGTTAGTCGAGGTTTAACGCATCATACAGGGTGCTGTCGTGGCTACGCCCTGTGCTCAGCTGCTGCACCCCGCAGTGTGACCCAGGTGCATTTGCTTGTCACCACCAGTTAAGATCCATACAACAGAGATGTGCTCCACGTGTCTGAACTAGTTAAGCATCTGACATGCACAGTGGGAGTTTCTACCTTCCAAATAAGGATGACAACCGTGTCAGAAAGTGCCTGCATGTGTGAGAAATGTGATGTAAGGGGGGAGAAAAGTGAGCTCAGGGGAGAGAACCCCCGAAAAACCATACAGGCAGGGCCGACTCTGAGCTGTGTATAATTAGGACAGGATAATGGCACTGTGTGTGCTTCAGCAGTCATGGGACTGCATCGGTGGTTCTTAGCGTGTGTGTGTGTGTGTGTGTGTGCAAAAAAACACGAAGGAAAGACAGCTTCTCTAAATTCTTGACATGACAGATTGTTTCCAGAAGGATATTCTTAAACAGGCAGACAGAGAGACACACACAGCACAGTCACAGACAGGTAGTTCAGTGAAGGGAACCAAGACCGACAAGCTGGAACATTAGTAGCACAGAATCATTGTGTGTGAGGCAGTCACACATGACATGATCATGGTCATGTCGACACATAACAACATCGAGGGGATGAAGCAGAAAATACAGAAGCCGTTGGCAAACAAAGTTCTCACAGTAAATAATTACAGTGACGGGAGCTAACTCGAGCTCCAAAACAGACCGTTTGGTCTCCAGGAAGGCACTGCGAGTCATCGGGAAAAATAAGAAGCTATTGCATCTCTTACTGTATTAAACGGGTAAAGCATTTCATGAGACAAAATCCTTGGTAAACTCAGGAACAGAGGGATGAAATGTGCAAGGGCTAACATTTGGTTTGAAACGGGGCTCTAAGGAATTCATATTTCAAATATTTGAAATATACACAGTGTACTTGACTTAGCAGGAACAACAGAGCCATGTGGGATCATCTCCAGAGTCTGAATATTTGCGCTGATGAGTGCTTGATTTGCTAGCCTCTCATACCCCTTTTCCAACAGAGTGAACCGGGTGCTAGTTCAGAGCCAGTGCTAGTGCCAGTTCAGAGTTGGTTCGACTGACGAGCCTTCTAAGAACCGGTTTGTCTTTCCACTGGCTACAGAGCCAGCACAGAGCCTGGTCTCACGTGACTGAATACGTCGCAACGATTTGGTGCTACTTAAGATCCACTTTTCCGGGCTCGGAACTGGTGCTTTGGGTGTGGAAAGTAGAAGAACCGATTTGAAACTAGGCTCCGAACCAGCACCGGCTCTGCCTCGGTGGAAAAGGGGTATCAGAGCCACCAAGTGTGTTGTTTAGCTTGTTAGCTTGGGCGTCTTCCGAGGATAGAGCAGGGCGGTGCATTCCCAGCAGGAAGCAGGAACACTAGACCTTGAAACTTGTGAGACATGCCTTGTGCCTGTGTATTGTACTTGGATCCGGCACAAATCCATTCTACATCAACTTCAGCAGAATGTTTGTCCACGCCTCTGATAAAGAATACAGGAGTCATTTTAAATGATTAATGATCATGGGTTTTTATATTGGTTAAAAATCTAATTAATGGATCCAGGAAAACACCGATTCATAATGAGGCTATGGCTGACGCAACGCCCCTACAGGCGACCAGGGGAATAACAACAACAACGCCGATACAATGTCTCCTGGAAAACCCTCTTAGTGTAACGGACAATGAAGTCATGTGATGAAAAGCTAGCTAATGATGGCAGAAAGCCAGCAGAAACAGCTAGTAAAAGACTAATGTGCACCATGAAAGCACAGTGACAGGAAGACTGCTGTGTCTCTTGTTTAGGCTTGAGAGCACAGCTCTTTAGCTTTTGCGGCTGAAATGTCTTGTGATGCTAGTCACTTGCTTGTAGCACCATCCCCCTCCACAGCTGAGCAAGTAAAAAGTGGGGGAAGGAATATCTTGAAATATAAATGTAGTTTATATTTCAATCGGAAAACTTGAAAGTGAGTTTTGAAATCCAGAAATCTCGGGTTATTTCTTATACATTTCCTCCAGTCCTTTTAATCTGGGCTGCACTATGAAGGCTGAACTAGCTAGGGCCGGACAAATCTGGGCTGAGACTGTGCAAAACAAAAAGGTCCAGATTGCAGGCTACACTGGGTTTGGATGCCAACCTAATCAGATCTGAGGTCAGTCACGCTGCTGGGATACAGTGTCGCTGACACAGCAATGAGTGCAACTTTGTTTGGACAACAATGAACAAGGCAAAGCAGGGATGCATGTGCAGGCCTCGCTGAGAGAGTAGTTTCACGGTGAGCAGAACTACACTGCAGATGATGGTGGCATGGGTGGAGATTGACTTTTCTAGGCCAGTAACCGGTTGCAGATGGATGTCACCGGATTAAAGCGAACGTTACCTTTAGACTTGCTTTACCCCTCAAACACCGCCACTGTCAATCACACCAGGCAGATTAAAAACAAAATTACTTTTATTATTCATCAATATCAGTGTAGCAGGTGAAAAGTGAAAAATGAATGATTCACACATAGGCCGCCTGTTAATCCAGACGTCTATTTTTGCCCTGTTCACAGACCGATCTCCTTGAAGGGTCAAAGTGGAGATACACTACGACAGCAGTTTGTTGAGATGATTCAATTGTCCAGCTAGATTAAACCGTAATTTGATCATTTTCTAGAAACAAATCAAATTAGAAAGCATTCTTTATATATTTCAAAATGCTACTTTATACCTTTAGATTTTCAGTGCTTGTTCATCAGGCCACAATTAATTTAATAATTCCATCAAAGTTGAGATTAAGTTAAATGTGAAGTGAAGACATGGACAAAGCTCATGGACTCGTGGCTGTCAGGTTTAGTAATGTAACGTCATTCGTCACAAGCCCTACAGACCATTCTAGTCTATGTGTGATTATAGATAGCAACATGTCTAAGACGTAGCACACGAAGCAAAGTGCTTAGCTGCCAAATTCAGTCATTTTTGATATGTGATTACCATCAGGATGTATCTTCAATGAGACGACCACAGATAGGAAAGTGCATTTTCAGCTACTTTCTTTTAAATATTTCAAATGATACCCAGCACTAGTGCTATGACCACTGTTTAACTACAAGGCACTAGAACACAATGCTATCGGACTCATCATGTTGTTGGCCAGATGGACATCATGAATGCTGACAACTTCCCCCTTTCGTCCCTCGCCTTCAAACTGGAATCCAGACAGTACTTCCTCTAAAGGCTTTTTAGGCAACTGCTTTCATACCATGTTAACACACCCAGGTTGCCCTCAACAACTTCATTCCTACGGTTCTGTTCATATAACTACATTTACTGTATTTACATGCATGCAAGTATCCCAGTTATGTGTTGCGTTGTGTTTACAAAAGCTGGATCAGTTCTTATCCCTCTGTTGTGAAACTCAAATATACCTCCGACAGAAACTGGGAAACTGCATGTTTCATTACATTTTCCAGGTTTCAGATCACCGTCTGCCATGTGCACAGGTTAACATTAGCATAGTTACACGGTAGTCAGTCATTTGGATACAAACAATGTAATGATGGTCTACAAGCGGTACTACATGTCATAGTCCGGTATTGGTAATGCGAAGCATTAAATGCATTGTTGTTCTCGTCTCCCGTTACTGTCGAAACATATTGAGAAGCCAAATCTAGCAAACCAAACTGCGGATAGGAATGACAGAGTAACTGAGATGTTGAGGATTCAAAGACATGCCTGTACTGATGCAGATGATCAAAAACCTGCATAATGTTAGAATAAAAGTATACAAGGAGCTGAATAACCGGGTTGCATGCAAACGTCATAATCCCAACAACATACCCATAAACAGCAGGACAGTAATGTCAAAGTATAGCCTCACCATTAAAAATGATTACGGTGGTGTGTCATAAGCGATGATCAATCATCCCATCCTAAAAGTATTTACAATCCCCTGGTCAGCATTCGTGTTTGTGTGACGCCCTTGGTACTTCAAGGCTTGTTTTAAAGGACAGCAGTAGTTTCCCTTTATATATTTTTTCAAAGTTAGGAACATGAGTTAATAATCAACAGGGCTCCTACAGAGTCAGAGCCTTTCATCCAGGTGGCTTCAGCACAGAGCGTCGATTCTCCCTAGGTGCTATTTTGCTACAGTCTCATCCATTAACTATTTATTTTTAGCTTTATAGCTCCCCTGTTGCTCAGCACAAAAGGCAGCCTATAAGACATTTAGGACTACAGGACAGCTGCAAAAGAACCCTTTTTTAAAATGGTTTTCTTAGCCTTCTGCAATATAAGGTCACATATTTGGCTTCTATTTAAGAAGCCTCTGCTTTTTGCTCTACAATATTTTAAAGCTTGGCCTGACCTATGGCAGCTGCTTGCTCTTCTATCAAATAGCTGCACTGTTAGTTCTTGTATCAGGAGTTCAGCCCATCAATATGGGTAAAAATATCTGGTGTTCAATGAAGTAAACATTGGCAAGGCCAGGTGGTGGGCTGATCTTGGCACCAAATTTGGTGTAATAATAGTATGCCTTTAAAGCTTAATTAATCACTTATCCACACAGCCAAGATATTGGCAACACAACTAGCATCGTACGTCACAGAACCACCAAGGCGAGACCACAATGACACATGTACATGCGACTTCCCCATACCTCAGAGATGCAGCCATTGATTGTACTGTAAGAGGAGCTATCTCTATCTCAATTATGTGACAGAGGACATGCAAATGTGACCGACAGATCTATTATTGACACATTGACAGCGGAACCAGGGAGGGAAGGGAGGAGAGAGAGCAATAACAATCAGGATCATAGCCACTAATGGCAGGTGCACCCTATATGCTATTCCTCCGGATCAATAATACCCATTATTCATCTCAAACTGGGGATGAATAATTAAGCGTCTTCCTGTTACGGTGACATCCGTCCTTTCAAGCAGAAGGCCGTGGCAGCCATCTTGAGAGTGACTGACATCGAGCTAATGGTCACCTTGTTGAACAAGAGAGGACGCACAGATTCAACAAGGGCCGTCGGCTCGACAGCCAAAGACTAATAGGTCCATTAAAACAGTCCACTGGCATCATGGTAAGTATGAAACGTGAGAGTAAATCTATGAGTGCTACTGCAAAGGGTCGAGAGCCAAACTCAGAGCTACAGCTTCTTGGTCAGATTGTTAGGCAAAAATGTGTTTTTAAAAAAAAGGTAAGCATTCACAGGTGTTGGCCGATCCACTGTTTTAACAGGCTCTACTCATCAGATTCTCAATGAAAAATGAGAAGAATGAGAAAACTGGACAAGAGTAAAAGAGATGCATAATCAACACAATGAATCAACTATGTCATCATTAAACTGGAAATAAAACAAGTGTACGGTTTAATCACCCATAATGTCATATCAAAACAGCTATCGCTCCTCACTTCAGAATGAAGGATGAAGCCCAGCTTTAGCATGACAGTTGCCATGGAGATTTTCTCGTTACTACCCTAATGGCATGTGGATTGTGTGCAACGACGCCCTTGCTGATCGTTTGCAGAGCTAAATTTAGACCCTCTATAAGTGACAGGGGAGAAAGTCACATTATTCTGTCCTTTTAAAGGGCACACAAGTTTGCTGTCTCACTTTCAAGCTCCGACGGATCCCTCCTTGTGCCGGGCTCAGACCTCCTGCTTCAGGCTTTGATAGCCCTTCCACTGACTTACCAACACGTGTACAGGAACCTAATGACAAGCAAGAACCAGCAAAGCAAAAAGAGATTCACTGTGACTTAGAAATGCCAAAGGCAGTATTTCAGCCAGGACTTTCAAGGAGGGGATGAGCCCATTAGTACTTTTCTATTGCTTCATCCAAGGGGGACAGTGGAACAAAACAGATTAACATTAAAATGATGAATTGATATTAAAAATCTTATATCAGACATGAAACATTTTATTTTTGATTTCATATAGAAACAAGAATTATTGGGATACCTAAAATAACTTTCTCACTACTATAATCATTCAAATTCAAAATATGAATTACATTCAGTGATGGCCGTTCTGTAGTTTTCTACTTATATGGTAATAAGGGCAAACTACAGGTAAGTCACGTCTGACAATGAATCCGAAGATATCTAAATTGCTGAGCTAATTGTTCTAGTTTGATAATGTGATATATCTGAGGGATTCTGACTATCAGCCAGTTCTCCACTGATATCAAGCTACCATGCACACGGCTGGAAAATGACACGAACAGGCAGCTTACGCAAAGATTGTTAAGTGAGCGACACACTCGTCACTCTGTTGGACACCAAAAACATGCAATCCTCGCTAATCTTTTAAATATCAAAACAATACAGAGTGGCATTTTCCCTAAAAGACATCTCTGGCAGAGCATAAGGACTGACTTTGGCTCTGTGATGCACGTTTACCAGAAAACAGCCAAGTCATGTGGTAGTTTGTATCAGTTAAAAAAAAAAATCAAAAAATGAGAAGCCTGCTAACAGGGACATATTATGTTTTTAAAGGGTTATTGTCACAATGGCACGCTTTGGCTCAAACCCTGGCTAAGGGCCGAATTGACTGGACATGTCACCTCGCAAAATGTGTTAAAAACATGCATTCCGAAAAATGAAAACCAGAGAACTGAAACAATGTTTTACCTCTCTAGCTTTCCCCTTTGGTTAACTTTAAACCAGAAACACAAGCTCCAACATGAAGGTTGATCATGTGCAACAGTTTAACTAATTATGCGTTGACTAAAAGGTAACAGAGTGAGATGGTGACACCTGGGCCAGGCATTAGTCTGCTCTTCTACCCATCCAGATATCAGTCCTCATCTTCTCCACATGCATTCCCCTCTATCCTCTCCTCAATGCCTTTTAACATCGCCATCCACACACTCCTGCAATACCATCATTTCTCCATCATCCACTGACTTGATCCCCTACTCTCAGACAGAGAGCTGTGAAAGAGCTGGAACTGTGGGATCTCCTCTCCTACCCAGCGGTGAATAATGCAATCAGAGTGAGTGATTGTTAGTAGTTAAGATTGCCACCAATGTGTCTCTCGCCGTGCGCTCACACACACACACACACACACACACACACACACACACACACACACACACACACACACACACACACACACACACACAGACACACACACACACACACCTGGCACTCAGTGTGTGACTCATCTAATGTCCAAAAGTCCTCTAATGCCCTCAGTGCTTCCTCTCAGTCCAGCAGAAATCCATTCAACCTGCAGACTGGTGATACAGAGAGACCATGGCTCTGTCATTACCAGCCTTCACATCTGATGGAATATCGCGACCAATCTGGATCATACTATAGATCATATACAGTCGAGTAGCATTTATAAAAACATGTAAAACTGAGGGCTAACTCTGTGCAGACATGTTGTTAGCTTGGTATAAAATTTGTTTTTGGTATTGACCGAAACATGCGTGGAGCACTAAGTATCGGGAACTGTCAAGCACAAAAAGCTGGCATTGAATGTTTGCTCAAATTCGCAGTCTTGTTTACCTATTCTTCAAATCAGATATTTGCTGAAATCATACTTTTTAGATAGTTCCTGTATGGCAGCTTGTGTCAGTCAGTCAGTCATTTTCTACCGCTTGTTCCCGTTGGGGGTCGCGGGTGTCTGGAGCCTATCCCAGTGGCTTCGGGCATTAGGCGGGGTACACCCTGGACAGTGGCCAACTCGTCGCAGGGCTGACACAGAGACAGACAACCATTCACGCACACATTCATCCACTAGGGACAATTTTAGATTCACCAATAAACCTAATGCATGTCTTTGGACGGTGGGAGGAAACCGGAGAACCTGGAGAAAACCCACGGTAACACGGGGAGGACATGCAGACTCCACCCAGGGAGGCCGTGGTCTGGTCTGGGATTCGAACCCACGATCTCCTTATTGGGAGGCAGGGGCGCTAACCGCTCTGCCACCGTGCACCTCGGCAGCTTGTGTTTCAACAATAATTAACATTTGAGAGCTTCTGTCTTCTTTTGCTAAACAAATTAAGGAGTTTTGCAGAAAAACATGCTCCTCAAGGTATTGAATCAAGACTACAGAGTCTACAGCTCTGGGAGGCTTGGGCACAGCAGTGTTTGGGAGCCAAATGCTAATGCTAGCATGCGCAAAAGGACAATGCTAACACTGTGACGTTTAAGGTGCGTTTAACATGTTCATCAACATTTTGCAGGTATTTGGTCAAAGTGCAAAGTATTGGAAAAAATCAAACATTTTGACCTGATGGTGGCGCTGCATGAGAAGTCCGGGGATCACAAACGTTATTACAATTCATCCTCAGGGCGGCATGGATGTGTGAACCAAATATCGTGGGAATCCAACCAATATTTGTTGACATTTCATGTATAACCACAAATTAAATCATTAGGGTACATCCCCTGGGAACCATGAACGTCTGTACAAAATTGTGTGCCGATCCATCTGATAGTTGTGGAAATGCTTCAGTCCGGACGAAAGTGGTGGACCGACTAAGCACGGCTAAATATTTCAAATGATAATCAACACTACATGTTGTAAAAGTGAATACACATTTTAGGGATAATGACTGAGTGCTTATGACCACTGTTTTACTACAACCCACTAGAACACACGCAGTTTATAATGTGATCCGGCTGATCATGTTGCTGGCCAGAATGACAACATCACGAATGCTGACAACTTCCTTCTTTCTTTCCCGGCTTACAAACTGGAATCCAGACAGTACTTCCCCTAAAAACCGCTCTCTAGTGTCACTATACAAAATGTAATGAGAGCGTTGCTGTGCCAGTTCTGCTTGATAGCACTGCAATAGACTGAAACGGAGTGTGGGATGGGAGGTTCAGGCCAAATCATTAAACATGACTCAACATTAAGAGAATAACTCCTGTTCATCACAACGTAGATGTTGTCTTCATAGTTTTGGCCATGGTTGCTATTGCTTATGGTGACGCTGAAGATCTCGCAATGTGGCAATAACACTAAAGTGTGAAGGGGTAAGAAAAACGATCCCACTGTTTTGGGTTGGCATATATGCCTTCATTTGACAGCAAGCAGTAGAGAGGTGACGGGAAAATAACTGGGGATGCTGTCATTACATGGTCAGCATCAGAGAAATCCGTGGCCTAGGGATTTGATGCGCTGATTGGATAGGTCCTAAACAAACCCCTGAGGTTATCCTAATATATATTTGGAATAGAAAATGAATGTGATCTGAAGGTGAAACTGTCTGTTGTGAACATCCATTACAGTTTAGACCAAATACCTGGTTCAGCCTAGTGTAATTACCATAATTGAGTACAGAGTTTGCCCATGTATTGAGGGATTATTATTTGGGTGCGCTTTCAGTTTCACCACAAAATAATCTTCCTGAACTGCAACTTGCTTACTACCTGTGTGATCATCTGACTGCTCTCGTTTTCTTGCCACATCTGACTTCCTGTTAGCGATGCCACCATGTCCCAAGATCAATTACTTACCTTGGAGAGTGCATTTCAGAGTCATCACAACCGATAGAAATGATGGCCAAAGTAACGAAGCTGGAAACTGAATGTGTGGCTTTCCACAGTTGTAATAAATCTGAATTGTCCTTTGACTCTATCTGCAGCTATTTGTTAGTCAAGACACCCTGTGGATCCCGGAGTTCAGACATCATCCAAATTAGCATCCCAACTAGAGCATCTATGTCCGTGGTGTGTTAAAGTTAGTGTGAGATAATGTGTGGCCTGCTCTCTCAGTTCTTCATTTTGTTTGACTTTGACTGGCCATCCTCTCAGCCAGTCAGTGGGAACGGAAAGCCCCCCCCCCTCCACCCCCGGTTCACCTCTGTGCTGCTCTTTGCCTCTCTCTGTCTGCATCTTTCTGTCTCCTCATCTATCTCTGTTGTTCCCACAGACTTCAAACACTTTTTTAATTGGATGCAGGTCAGCCAATAGTTGGACTTGGCTGAATGGACTGGCGTTATCAGTGTCTAGGCAGATGGGTTGCAGCTGCTCAGGTTATTTCTCAATGCGAAAAAAAAAAAAAAAAGGAACAGAGAAAGAAGCCTGTGTGTGAGGTAGAGGGGTGAGGGAGAGGGAGGGAGATCGTATTGATAAAGTGGCATAAGAGGAAACCCTCCTTTTTCCTGTGGGCGCCAGGCAATAGATAAAAAAACGTATCTGCTGGAGAGCGAAATAAAGAAACATCGCCGGCCGCACCCTCCGTGTGTGAGATGAGTTTAAGATAAAGCCGCTTCTCAATCAGTGTAGGGAAGGCTTGGTTATTCCGCCTTAAACACTCGGCGACCCCGAGCCTCGTCGCTACGTGCCACTGCAGCGTGTCAGGCTACAGGACACAATCATTGGCAGTGCCTGATCCATCCATCACAATAGCAATCTAGTGGGAGGGAGGAAGGAGCAAGAGCGAGTGATGGCTGACAAGAACAGGATTGGTATGCTGTGTGATTGAGATATGAATCCCCCCCTCAAACTAAACACAAAATTTCCCCCTATTTTTCTTTACCACCAGCATTTCTGTCCATGTTGCTGACTCGTTTTGGCCCTTCTGCTCATATTGGGGCCATGACATTGGCTCTGACAAATATCCTGTAGTGGTTTATGTTGTTCAAGCCCCGGCGAAATAAACAAGGGCCTCGTCATTCAGCAAGTCTTGGATGACTGGCAGGTTTCGGGGGGGGGGGGTTATGTGGAGGTGGTGTCTGTACTGCTGGGGTGTTGGAGATGGGGAAAGGGAGCCGATCACAGTGAAACCTACAGCAGCAACAGCCGGAGAAACCCGATGGTAGAACAACTGCCAAAAAGAATCATCAAAAAGAGAGGAGTTTGGGAGAAGAGACTGGGTTGTCAGCGAGAGACCAAAAACCCTGTTCTCCCTCCCTTTTCCTCCTCACTTCCTTTCCCTTCGGCAGACAGCCGGAGCTGATGCGCAGCAATCCCACTCGTTGTCACGGAGAGAGGCGAGGAAAAGCTGTCTCGACTGCAGCTGGATTTGAGGGTCATTTGAAGAACACAAGCAGGCAAAGCAGAGACGGGCTCCATTTTCAGCTCACGCCACGGAACCAGGGGCGCTCTCCCTCCCTCCCTCTCCCTCTATTGCCTCACCCCCACTCCCCATCTCCCACACAACAGCTCAATCAATAGAAATGACAACGCAGTTGGAAGGTCATTCGCGAGCACAGCGAGCTCTGTGGTGGAATGCTCTCCGATATGTGGCACAGAGAACGAACGGAAAATCAAATGCACATCCTGCCAGCGCTCCTGCCCGTCTGCCCTGCTCTGATTCAGCTGGAGGAAACGTACGGAACTGCTACAGTTCCTCTCTCCTTCCTATACATCAACATGCAAAATGGAGCTGAATGTTGTGCTGCTGCACAGGGAGTCTTTAACAGGGGATACCAGTGTTTCCATAAGCTTTCTATCAGCTTCCCAACATGTCTGTGTACACAGACACACACACACAGACCGTGTCCTCTTTATGTAAACACTTTGAGCATGAGGTACACGTGTTACACTGGCAAAATCCACAAAATGCTTCTCACCCTCACTAATGAGCTACCAAGCATGGTCAGACACGGTGCCTTCACAACACACAAACACAACTGCTACAGCTAGAATATTACTAGACTATTACTGGTCAGGGCTACAGAAACCACCAGCAGCAGACACACACAGAAGCAGCAGCACGGGAGCAGAAAAGCGTCAATAACACGTACACAGAAATAGCAGAGTTGCACGTGTGCTACTCACAGAATATTCTATGGTCCCTTTGGGTCTCTGGAACGACATGCGCCTTCCATCCTTCTTCTCTGGAGTCTTCTTCTGGCCGGTATCTGAAAGCAAGCGAGGCAAGGTACGCATTACATTCATGTTCCTCTCTCCCCAGCTTGTTACAAGCTGCCGTTTCCCAGCCCCGTGGGTAGACAGCTCATTCGTCAACAGTGAGCGAGCCAGCCAGCCAGCCAGCGATGTGAGCTGTGAGCGCTGGACCGCTTTCTCTCTCTCTCTCTCTCCCTCTCTCCTTCTCGCTCTGCTTCTACCCTCCTGCCCTTGCTCTCCCTCTATCACAGCGTCCTCCTCTCTCTCTCTCTCTCTCTCTCTCTCTCTCTCTCCCCCTTCTTCCTCCTCGTCTACCGTACAGTGCAATGACAGCCAATGAAACCCGTTTCACCTTGCCTTCTTCCCCATGCTGCCTCTCACGGCGGACAGAAACCAGGCTGACATCCATCAGGGCACCGCCGCTCTGGATGCTAGCCCGAGAGGAGGAGAGGAAGATGGATTTGGTTGGGAAGCGGGGGGTGCAAAAGCTGGAGATGGAATAGCAGGAAAGTGGGGGCTGAACCAGAAGGTGGATGGAGGAGAAGGGAGGGTTCAGTGCTATGGGTTGGTTGGGTAATGGGGGGGTGGGGGTGTAGCACGGGGAAGTAGAAGCTGAAGACGTCTTTTTGTGAAAGTACCGGGAAGGGTTGGAAGGCACTAGAAGATACAGGAAGGGGCAAGAAGGCAGAGGTGAAGATCCAGGACGGATGGTCGGGAGAATTAAGGCAGAAGATAGAGAATAAGAAGAGGACACAGCTGGCCACTGGGGGTTTTAATCTGACAATTAAATAACATGATATGGAAGCGGATGGCTGGTTTGAGGGATGCAGAGGACAAATGAAAAAAAGAGAGTGGATGGTGACTGAAGACAATGGAAGAAAGCCCATGAAGGCAAGCGGGTGGATGGAATATTGAAGCAAGTAGATGAAAGACCAAAACAAAAGATAGGATGGGAGATGAAAGAAACTGGAAGGGGACTCTTGGGAATGGAGGAGATCTAGAAAAGGGGCTGACTCTGGTCTTTGACTTAGGCCTGAGAACGAGCCCGGGCTAATGGGCTTGGGGAATAATGTACAAGGCTTATGTTGGTTGGATGTGTAGGGTGTGAGGGCCAAGAAAGGAGTTGATTGGAGGACATTTGGGTGAAGGGTTTAATGTATGTTGGACATATATATGATGGCCCAGTGCCCTCAGAGGCCTCTCTTAAACGGCTTTCTTTTGTAGGTGTCGCACATGAATAATGAGTCCCTTTATTTGTGTTTTTCTCATCAGGCGTCTTAGATATTTCAAAACATGAGTCATACACCAGCGTTGCTATTTCTAGGGCTCATGACTGCCTGGCAGAAAGTAAGAGGGTAGGGGAAATCAGGGCTGCCTCAGGTGTAAATATCAGTCTAGTGAAGATGACACTGTCAGTGCCGGTCATGTAAAGCAGGCTTAGGCTGGCAAATATATGGACTTAATACTGATGTTGTCAAACGAGACTAGATACCGTCTATGATTTTGTACATAATATTATCAGAAATTCTTTTCTTGGTCATAAAGGCTGCCCATTTTAGGCAAATATTAGAGCAATGGTTGACAATCTTTTAGGCTTGTGACTCTATAGAAGAATGGCTTCTTCTTTAGAGAAGACCCTTTGTCACAGGTTGCATATGTGTAGGTGTTTTGAGGTGGAGGTCTTCATGGGTCCACTTGGAGAAACTATCATGTAGGACATCATAATCACTGCAGGAGGAATTATTTCAGGAAATCAGTACAGATATTTAATTTGTTAGATTTTGGAATTATTATCTTCTGTCTAAATATCGCCAAGTTGGCTACAGAATGTGTTATTGTGAATTTTCAATTAATTCTATGAATTAGAAACATATAAAAAACATTTGTTTTGGAATGAGTTTCTATGACTTCTCGTTCTTTTGTCCAAACATTATTATTATTATTATTATTATTATTATTATAATATTGCTGCTCTTTTTGACTTTGGGCTTAACGAAAGAGTGACTTTGCTTTGCTTCTCAGATTGTTCTTTCATTGATGATTTAGAGGCCCGAAAAGGTGAAATTATCCAGTATTTCACAAGAAAATAAAAAAGCAAAGGAAGCAAAGATTAGAGAAATGTCTAAAATAGTACAAATAATTCTGTCTAGGAGAATTGAGCTTTTTCTTATCTCCATTCCCTGTGATCATCGTGTAGACCCCGAGGTTGGGAACCACTGTATAGTATAAACGCAACAATGAATCTCCCTATACGCTTGGCCGTCATATTTACATTACTACTGATCATTTCTCAACATTCTCGTGTGTGTATGGTCTTCAACATAGGGCCAATAGTCATCTCCACATTATTTGTACTTCATTCAACGCGAGGCACCCGCTTGAATTATGATATTTGATTTTGTTAACACTGCTTAGCTAGGGCAGCGTATAAAATAACTTGTAGCACTATGAAAACCTTGGATAAGGAGGTTGTGTTGAGAAAGAACACAATGGCTGCACAAACTGTGGGCATGTGCCAAATCAATTATTCAGTATCCAAATGAAAACCTTGGAAGGATGATTACTTTCAGTGGGAGAACACAAACTGGAGCTGTGGATGATTGCGTTTTAGTTGCTATTTAGAGGCAACACGTCATAAGTGTGATTCCATGCCTTCCTGTTATGAAATATAATCCACTCTGTTTAATTGCTGCTCATGCCAGTGCGGCAGACTGCATGTAACCTGACTCGGTTAGGAAACAGCGGAGGTGTTGATCTAATTTGTAAGCTGCAGAATTGCAGAAACGAGAAAGGTTCGTGCAGTGCTGAGCCCGATCAGGGTTAAGACAAGATCAGACTCCAAAATAATACAGAATGAGAGGAGTAGGAGAGAGTGACAGTGAGCTACGAAGAGCGAGACAGGCAGAGAGAGAGAGAGAGAGAGAGAGAAAAACAGATATGCATTAGCAGCTGCAGGGGTGTTTGCACATGGTGAGCCAGTGATTGGTCTAAAATTAAACCTCACCATGGATGGTGGCACAAGAAATGGGCATTTTATTTGCACTCCAGACACACAGCACCGGGGAATCTTCTGTAACAAAGGCTCTGGGTTCATCCCACTCCACAGGAAAGCAGAAGCATCTGTTGTCTCTGCTTCTATAGAAGGAAGCTACTTCTTAAGTCCACAAATCACAGCCTGTTTGTTTCATGTGATCCATCCGCATCCAGCGATGTATTGGAATTTCGATTTTCAGTCAAGAATGTTCTTGCTGTCAATATACAAACAGATAGCATTTCAACTTTGATCTTTCCTGTTCTGATACACAGACCTTTGCTTTTTTAAACACGTTGCATGTCATGCATTGAGACAGCATGATAACATGCTTAAAATGGCAGAATCTGGAGATGCAGAGGAGAAAGCCGTGAAGAAAGGGGCCTGTGGCCAATGCCAAGCTAGATAAAAGTAAACGCCGTTATCTTTGCTGAACAGCACGGTGGGAAAATTTCTAACCAAGGTGAGCCGAGGTCGCTAGTTATCTAGTTTGTTGCTCAACCAAGTCAAACAACAGTTGCCACAGCGTAAACTATTTTACTGTTGTTGTTGCCCATAAAGAACATTTTACTTGGCTGATTAATGGGCTGAATTACAATTACACTGGGTCAACTGTGACAGAAACTGTGTGACTCGCTCGGACACTGAAAGGAGCTGCTGTGTGTCAGGAAAAACAAAGGCTGCCTCTCACCAATCTGGGATGTAAACAGTCACAAGAGGCCATGCCTATCTGAGCAACTTCATAAAAAAAATGCATGAGAATGGCTGCCTCCAAGTCATGGCCCACCCCAGTGCTTCATGGCAAACGCAACACTGCAGACAGGAGCACAGCGGGTAACAGTGTGGGCTTTTGTCCTGCAATGCACTACCAACTTACCACAATTAGAGAATATGTAGGTAACTTTTGTAGTCCTGTGGTTGGTTCGACTCACCTCTCTGCAGCCCCATGGTTTAATATGTCTACGTGGTGTCTGTGGCATGAAAGCTGTGACAAACCCCCTGCTGAGCAACATATTTCTGAAATTAAGCTTCTTGAGGACAGGAGAAAATATTGAAATATGTTGTGACAAACTCTAAACTATTTACATGCATCCATCCCTTTTCTCTCTCTGTCCTTACTCCAGTTCAATAAAAAACACTAATGAAACACTCCTCAAAACAATGCCTTAATCAACAAGTATTAGGCAGCTGTACGCTGTAGATTTCTTGAAAACAACACTGTGAAAAGCTTGTGAAGAACAAAACTACAATAGGTTCCACATCTATCTCATAGCTACCACTGACAGATTGTCTTCTGTGATTGAATTGTACCTACTGTACATAGAAAAAAGAAACAATAAAACATGCCTCCATTAAAAACACACACTTTGGGAATTTGTACACTTAACAAATCCAACAGCTGCAAAGGAATGCAAGGAATTGAATGATTCCCGACGAGGGCCAAATGCAAATGCTACTGTATTTGACTCAAAAAATGTGCCGTGTTCAGTACCCGTGCAGTCTGTTGAGTATGAATCACAGCCGCTAAATATAAAGTTCCCCTCACTTTGTACACAGCCATTACAAACTGACGCAGACAGGGAATAGGAGAGTCAACAACTATCGGACTAACGTTCCCTCATGGTTCCCAATACACAAGCAGCCAATTTCCCTCTGCTCTCTTGTTTTCCCTGCCTGCTGGCTATGCAGCCCTCCCCAGATGTTCTTTTTAGAAAACCCCTAAACGGTAGGGGATGCAAGAGCTCTGCAGCACAGACACACTGAACAGCGTACTGTGCAGAACTAGTTCAAGAGCTCGAGACTTTCCTCAAAAGTTTGTGAGGGAGGGAGGACCGAGTCAGTGGCACAGCAGGCTGCTATATACTGGGGGGCTTGGACACAATAGCAGGAATACCTGGGAATTATAATGCAGTCCAACATACACCACCCTTTTGCTTTGTGAAGTTTAAAAAAAGTAAATGTTCGTTAAGACTGTGTTGTTGATTCAGCGCTGTGGTCATTTGTGTGGACCCCACCATTTCTGAATGAATTCTCCAAAGTTTTATTATATCGTGATTTATACAGATCTTGGGATATACTCTAAGATCACATATACCCTGACAGATGTTCTTCTCACCGATCTCAAACATGCACACACTACAAAATAATGGCGCATTACACACTACAGGATATGATTAAGATTATGGACCCCGAGGGAGCGACGCCCCGCCTCGCGTGATATCACGGGATCTCGTGGGGAAGCAGAGGCTGACGTGGTGCGGCAACTTGCTGTAGTAATTCTTTGCAGTGTGAAAAGACTAAACCCGCTCGGAAAGTACTGACGTAATCATCCAGATTATAAATCCTAAATATCAAACATGTTTGATATTGTGGGGGCGGCCCCGATGAGTGTGCGAGTAGTTGGGTAGGGTTAAGACTGGATCTTTAAACCCCTCACATTACCAGATAATCTGGGCCGAACATCGGTACCGACCAAGATCCCAGACCAGATGTCGCCTCTGATTGTCGGGAGGGGTAAATCGGGGATAAATCGACCCAAAACTCCTGTAGTGTGAGCCCGGCTTAAGAGGGATAGATGGAGTCTTTACTTCTGACTTGAAGTCAAGAGTCTGTGAAGAGGGACTTATCAGGCAGTATACGCAGTGTAATGCTTACTCAAATGAAAGAGGGGTAAAAACTGCTGACTATCACACAGTGACAAACTCTGGCTTTAAACTCTAAGCTGGTGGTGCTGTTATCTGAACACCAAGTCGTAAGGTGGACATGACAACTTTATTACAGCGAAGAGAAGCTGCAAGCTTCATGGGCCTCTTTCTGATGTGCAAAATGAAGTCATCTATTATGCATCCAAGCTATTGTACACTATTATATACCATAAGCAAAATACGAATGTAGTTTGATGCAGAGAGCTCCGAGGCCAAGTTCACTGATGGCGTGTCTTGCTGGTGCAAGAGAGCATGCTGTTTGAGAGCGTAATCTGTCACTTCATGTTTGGCTGCAGACAAAAACTATGCCAGAAACACACAGTCCTCATTTAATGACCATCTGGATAAGGCAGACACAAGTTCCAGTACCAGTCTTTTGACCAGATCACAAACAATAAAGCTAGGCTGTTAGTCTAAAGACTTTTAAAATACTTTGAATGTCTCCAACCTGCAGGAAAGTAATTACACTCATGGAGCCTCTGCCTTTAACCTCCTTACAGTGCGAGAATTAAGTAATGTATCATACCAACAACAGCAAATGTCAACTTTCTTAAATCCACAGTCCCATTGTCACAGCGGAGGTACGAATACCACTGATTATTGCTGTGTAACTATACTACAGTGCTAGCATAAGCTGTAGTCTTAGAATTGGAATGAATATACAGTACGTGGTTCGAGTGGCGTTGTCAACTTAAACAGAGAGAACACAGTGTGACAGGCAACATCCCTTTACCAACACTCTCAGTACGACTCAGCTCTATATTACACTGCCGGTCTCCACGGACCAGCCTGTACACCACTCAGCTTTTTATGGGAAACTTTGCTGAACTGCATTTGTGTGTGTGTGTGTGTGTGTGTGTGTGTGTGTGTGTGTGAGTGCGAGCATGTCCATGCAAGAACAGGAGGCTCTGGGTCTGCCCTGTCCTCTCATTAACACTCTCCCCATGTCGGCTAATCACACTCCTGTTGTGTCGCTAGTAATGTGGCTTCAATTCTTTACACTGCGAGATGATTCTCTTTCCACACTCTGAGGTGTGTTAATGCTCTCGCACACACACACACACACACACTCATTTTAATTAATATTCTGACAGCGTGTACATGACTGTTTCCATAGTGACGAACCTGTTTCAGACTAAATTGGAAAAGCTAACTGGATGCAAAAAAAAAAAAAACAAGAGTGGCCTGTCTGCACTATACAGTAGTAGCTGTGGGAAATCACATTGTTCTGAAGCACTTAAGATGCCTCACTGTAGCCAATGATATATATATATATATATAAAATGATATACAGTATATATTAATGATATATGAAGCTGGAGTGCAAGTAGGGATGAAACGGTATGAAAATTTAATATCACAATTATAGTGACCCAAATTATCACGATTATCATTATCACTTTTTTTTTAATGAGATGAAAATGTTCTAAAAGAACTGATACACACTGAAAACATTTCAACAAGTTTTATATTTGAAAATCAACAAAAAACAAATCCAATTAGCAGCTATTTGCACTTTTTAAAGCATAGACATGAAATTAACATTAATATGGAGCCCTGAGAGCGAGGGGAAAACAGCTGCAGTGAGGTCTTGTGCTTTTTCTGATGTGGGTGCAGAAGCAGTCTGCCTTTTTAATGCTTGTTCAAGTGTCACAACTGTAGATGAGGAGGGAGTCGAGGGACCAGAAGCATCACTGGGTTTTCCTGCTGCACGCCCACTCTGTAAACAAAGGAATAACTAATGTATCATTATCATTAATAATGATAATAATATTCACTCACTTGTGCACGCGTGTATGTCCAAATATTATCCTTATTATCATCAATAATATTAATAATAATTCACTTTCTCACACACACACACACACACACACACACAGAGGGTCAGGGTGACTAAACTACTGGAATACTTGATTCTGTACTGTCCTGTGGCATTGCCTTATAATGACTGTCGTCAATAGCAACGCATTAAAAGACAGCGCGCACACACGTCTCGGATCACCGCGGAGGCGATCTCTGGTTTCATTCAAATGTGTACGTCTTGCGTCTCGGTTTTTGAATGTATTGAAAATGAAATCAGAGTAATTTAGTATTAATATCACTATAATATTGTTCCAGTGATCATATTGTCTGGACGATTGTTTTGTACACTGTACATAATGGATTTATAAACCGGTTAGATTTAAAAACATTAATCACAATTCAATATTTCATGTCCCTGAAATTATTCCGTTGCAATAAGTTTACTATGAATTAATACGATACATTATCACTTAAATGTCACCGTAAATAGTTTGAACATGTTCGTTTGTCTTGGCTCAGAGCCACTTTCTTCGCCGAAGCTTTGCGTTTTTCCCGGACTATAAGTCTCGCTTTTTTTTCACAGTCTGGCCGGTCCTGCGACTTATAGTCAGGTGCGACTTCTATATCAAAATGAATTCATACTGACTGACAAGAGAAAACATTTACGCCGAAATAACCGGAACTGATGCCGAGTCTGACGACAGCCCCGCAGAAGAGGAAACGGCGCTTCGTCTTCCTCCGGAATTGGTGGAGTTGTTCAGAAGAGACACCGAGGATGAAGAATTCAGTGGAATCAGTGATGCGGAATGAGATCGGGAGCTTGCTGAACTTGCTTGTTGGACTCGCTGGCTGGCTTGTTATGTCAATTTAGCCTATTCAGCCTGTATCTTCTCTATGCTATTATGTGGCTGAATAACTCTCAATGTGTTACGTTAACATACCGGACACCTATTCAGCCTGTTGTTCTGTGTGCTGCTGTGTAGCTGAATAACTTGCCTTTCCAGATTAAATCTCTTTTCTTTGTCTTTGATTTTGTGAAATAAATGTCTAAATAAATTTTTTTCCTCTTCATGACGCACTTTTTGACTGATGTGACTTATACTCCGGAAAATACGGTCATTACAAGTGAGATAATGGAATATTTCATCTCTAATCATGTTAGTTTTGGTATTGAGGTAATAGTGAACTTACTTTGCATTCGCTATATAACAGTGGGTGGTTGTCACGGAGATGACTTAGCAGATTTGACCTGTTTCCTCCTTTTGCAGCGACTTTCTTTTTGCAAGATCTCCAGACTGGGTGCCCATCCTCGATTAAATTGCACTCAGGACTCTTGTAATAGCCAAAATGTGACCACAGCTTGGATTCTGTCCTCTTGGATGGCTGAAAAATCTCCCAACCTGTCACTGCCTTCCGCCATGTCTTCTTGTGCGAAAAAAACAACGTTGCATGCGCACGCCTGCGTCAGACGGATTCTGACTGGACAGGATTTACCGCGAGTTTTCAAAATCACGATAACCAAACACGGTTTTAATGATAATTAAATGTTAAACGATAACACTAACCATCAGGACATTTTATCGTGGTTTGTCGCGAAACCGGTAATCGTTTCATCCCTAAGTCTCTCTTATGTGTTGTTATGGTTACTGTGTTCACACGTATAGAGCAGAAACAATTATCTGATTAACTGCTTAGTCCATTGACAGAGAATAATCCTGCTAGAATATTAACTAATTAATTATTTAATTGATTTATCAAGCAACAATGCCAAACATTCCCGTTTGCAGCTTCACAAATGTAAAGAGTTGCTGTTTTTCTTTGTTTTATACACACACACAGAAAAACGAATAGTTGAACATACATCAGCGTGATAAGAATGACAGAAACCATATTTGAGGTGTACTTTTGAGTTTTGGCTAACATGGAGGGGGTGGGGTTCATGACCTATACTGGCAGCCAGCCACGAGATAGAGATATTTTGGCTTCACTTTTGGGGAGCTGTTATGTCATCCATCTTTATATACAGTCTATAATTGGGGGCAATTTCAGGTCAGTGTCTTGCTTAAGGAACCTGTGGTCAGTGTGACAACCCGCTCTACATTCTGAGCCCCCACCGCCGACACTGAAAAACCCTGTATCCACACACAGATACCGTCACCACTATGATGAAACAATGTCCTGCATACCATGAACCACGATAAAACTGGAACTGCAACACTGGAAGCACAGCTGATGCAGCTGAAAACAGGGTGGTCCAGCTTAAGCTCCTCCTCCTCCTGTCACAAGCCAGGCTGACTAATTACACTGTGATTCCTCCAACCTTTGGCGGCAACGTTATTGATTATTGCACTTAGAGCAATATTTCTTATTTTATTGTGTGTGTGTGTGTGTGTTTGGGGAGGGATAAAGGGGGGCATGATTAATGGCACGGCTGAAGTCTAACTTTGCATAGGCTGGATCGATGGCCATGATACATAGACATAATGTACACTCGCTGTAGCTTCCACAACAACTCTGTGATTCATCTTTACTGTGATAGTAATGCAACGCTGTAACTCAACGGATGTGTGATGATGTGCATAAGGGCATTAATGACCGGTGTCAATTCATTATTATTATTATATAATTACCCTTAATTTATGAAATTAACTTTGGATTGCCTCAAGAGAAACCTCATGGCAGAACGGCAGATGGTAGGGATACCCCAGGGTTGGCATGAGCACACTTGTGTTGTCCAGCTTTGATACAAAAGTGCCCTGGCACTCTGCATCTCGTCAGAGACACTGACCTCTCAGGTTACAGCTCCAATCAATAGCAGGAGAAGTGATGAGCTCAGCTATGAGAAACACAAACTCTGCATTATCAGATCTCCTTATTGAGCCAAAAGCAGAGACCTGTTCAGCAGTCAAGATTTCAATAGGTACTGCACAGTGCAGGCCAGGGAGATACAGGGAGCAATACACTGGGGAGCAGACAGTCTGTAAATTATAACAGGCGCATTCAATTAGTTGTTGGAGTGTAACTAAGTGCATTACCTGTTTCTGAACAGCGGCTACTGTGGCCAGACACGGCAATTAGGGGACAATGATAAATGCTGATATGGGCTAGAAAAGAAACACAAAGTGTCGTAAAGAAGTCGTAAAGCCAGCAAACTCGCTGGGCATGTTACCAAAGCCACACCTACCTACTTTTTGCTAACATTAGCCCCCACCTGCTAGTGGTCATAACAGAGCAGGTAGGGCTTTAGCAGCAAAACCCCTGACTGTATGGAATTGAGCATAGATGCGTTTCATTGCCCATGAATTTAGCATTTGATTTGTGAGATGATGAATGTGTCATTTCTTCTTTCAAAAGCCACATAGTCATGCTTTAAGTACATATTTAAAGTACTTGTATTTAAAATTGAGTATTTCCATTTTATGCTGCTTATAAAAGGGGCTACACAACACCATGTCAGAGGGAAAGGACATACGTTTTAGTTACTTTATTAAAGCAAGACTAAGTACCTAAAGAAGAAATAACTCATTCTTCCTCATATAAATAAAAAAGCTGGAATAATGCTTGTTCAGTTCAATACACTGTACACAATACAAGCTAACATTAGCTTATGGTGGTTGATGTTCGTAAACCTTAGATATAATATGGCTGTATTGCTTCGGTATTTGTGCGAATTAAACAAAAGATATAACTTGTTAATTTGTGAGCTAACTGGCTGCAGGCTGGGGGTTTATATTTACCGCCCAGACGTGACAGTGGTGTAGATATTCTCTACTAATTCTAAAGAAAGCATACAAGCGTATTTCCAAACAGTTAATAATAAATTACATAATAACACGTGGAAAGGGTTCATTTTGCATGACAACATGTACATTTGATACTTAAGTTCATTTTACTGATAAATACTGGAGTACATTTTTGAATGCAGGGTTTTTAATTGTAATCGAATACTTGTATTGTAGTATAGTTACTTAAACTTAATTGAAAAATCTGAAAACATCTCCCACTACTGCATTAAATAAAGGCTTTTAGCAAAGTGAATAATATAAAACGCTCCTCAAAGTGCACCTCCTGTCTAACCACAGTCTGTAATGGCCAACCAGAAACAGAGGCTGGATCACAATACAGACAGCTTGCTTTCCATTTTACCAAGACGGGTCAGTTGTGATCAAGAGGAACAAATCTATCTGCATCTACCATCACACACAGGGGTGGTGAGCCTTGACAACTTCATGAACGGTTTCTCTCCTTAGCAATAAAACTAAACTCGTCTTACAAAACAGTTTTAGAGCAAAATGTTTATCCTTTACAATACAGCTAGCTTAGAGGGAGAGCCGGTAACACAGAATAATAACTCAGTTGGAGGGAAAAGTTGAAACTTTCCTTATAAGTTCCATTTCCCTTAGAGTGTGGGTGCTCAGGAGTTGAATCAAACATTTAGAACCACAGGTAAAAACACACCAGATAGGGGTGCTTCGTCAAACATTCACAGTTAAAGAGGAAGGATGATCGGCGACCTTTCTGAAGGCCTCTGAGCCGTCTGTCATTTGGCACTTATTCTTTGCAGACATTGACCAAGTACATAGCGCTTCCACTGCAGCCCACCACTGACCAGATTGTGGTCAGAGATGAGTTCACTTCGGAAGTCATAGCAGTCCCTGAAACTGTAAAATACAGTACTTCCTTTGGACGGTTTTGTAAAAGTTGGCAAAATACTTCAACATTACAAATCTATATACTAGAAATTGGTTACACCAAGTTGGGAGATCATTTCTATCTAATAATGTTGCTTCACCTTGACAGGATCATAATTACAGAAGAGAACCTTGAACGGCATAGTGCACTCCACTGCTTACTTCCTGTGTATATGAGTATTACAACTATACATTACTATTCCAGTAAGGGAAACACAGTCTTTTTCAGTGGTCACATAAACCTGTACAGCACGATTTCCCGCTCAGAGAAATGATCATCATCATATAATTTTCAAGTGTATTTAGGACCTCTTCAAACAAGAGTTTACTAATGATCACACGGTTCTACTGAGGCTGAAGCCTTCTACTCTTGTGCCCAGAGGGTATACAGAAAATATTGGCTTTTGAAGCAAACCAGGTAATCTTTTATTGCTTAGTTTCTTAATGTGAGCAGGTTCATCTTTTAAAGAAAGAATCTGTGACCAGTGGCAGCCAACATGATTAGACTAAATGTACTTGGTTGTCGAAGTAGAACCTAGATCTCTGGTGTGTTAAATCTATGCTTTATTAACCAGTCTCTTTAGTTGCATTTGCCTCACAGCAGTTGCGCTGCTCACAAGTTTGATTTCTGACATTTGGAAGGTTCATTTTTAACCACGAGAAATGACATCACCAGGTGTTCCCTGACCACACCACAATCGTCTAGAAACTTGATCAAATGGGTCTTCACATTTGCTTCCCCACTGATTGGCTTATAAGATAGTGAAAACAGTCCCAATCTGAGTCGATGAACGAAAGAGCTGCTTTCCCTGTCATGATTAACAGAGCCACCCTAAGAAAAGTCTGTCAGCTTGAAAAGGCCGAAGAAAAACTATGATCAGGAAGTTTGCAAGCGGTATACCCAAATCCCAGCTTCAAAACATCCCTTTAGAAAACTCCAGCTAACGTCATACCCATGCTCTTCCTAAGTCTTATTCTCTGTGGTTTTAGGGAAATTACTACCACAGGTGTGGAACATGATTGTTGCTTGTTTCCAGAGGCTGGGTTCCCTTTTCAGCTGAAGTGATGAAGACGCAAAAGATGCAGTTGAGTCGCTCAAAACAGGTCTTAATTACCTTCCCTTAAACGTCAACTGTACTCAGCATTTGTGCTCATCATCTGGCCTCTCGGAAACATCTGCTGCTGAAATATCTCAGCGCTGGCAATCACAACACACAGTATATACTGTGGCGCTGTTCAGCTAATTGGCTACATGCACAGTGTGGCTAATTTAAAGCCATTCAGGCCTTTCAGATGTCCCCTCTCATCACAGAAACCTCAAGTTATTGCTACTAAGCTTAGACTCCGTGTCTCTACTTTCATCTGGATTTGTTTTTATTTCTAAGCTGACCTTCTTTCTAGTTTTCCTCACAGGAGATGTATCATCCCATTAGTGGGACAGACTGTGATCATTTTGGTGACAAAGTACTTGGAGGAAGATACAGGTTCAGTACGGTCACTGATACCGTTCACTCTCGAAACACAGAGCAGTTTGTGGGACAAAGCATTCTTTAAAAGTCGGGGAGCGGTCATCAGTTTTAACCTTGAACACAGATCTTTTAATGTGCCAAGCAGCTGCATAGTGCTGTGTTCTGGTGATCCCACTGGGACCCCTGCCACTTAAGTTCCCTTGACAGAGTCATAACAGATCCCAGGGGTGTCTCATAATGGCATGCGGGGCGAAGTGACACGCTGAGACAAACTTCTCAAGGACTTTTTGGAAATTAAGGTGATTAAAATCACCTATTACAGTGCTGAGAGCATCAGCAGATTGCACTTTCTGAATCACCCTGATATCGGCAGCAGAGTTGGTGTCAGCTTTAGGGTGAACGTGAAAGTGAACACCCTGGGGGACAGAGAGAACTTGGAGATGCAGAGAGGAGTTCAATGTCGGAAGGACAAATCTGCTCTTGCACCGTGGCACTGGTGAATCATCTGCTATTAATATATGGGCACACAATCTGTTTATGTGATACGACTGCCACTTCACAGTAACAGCCTCTCCAGAGTTAAGCTCACGCTGTATCAGTAGTGCTTTTAAATATGACAACGTGTGCATTCCAGTACCTAACAAAGCAATCCACAAAAGCTGTAAACTGCATAATGAAGAAATAAAATGACATGAAATGAAATATATTTTCAGGAAATGTTTCTTCTAGTCTAGTTCAATGGCGTCTATTGGCTCCACATGTTCTACAGTGAGGGCCTCCTAGAGCCTCCAGGTTGCAAATCTGGGGGTCAGGAACCCCCTTAGTGGTTGTGAGGTAAATCTGAAGGCTGAAGAAAAGCAGAAAAAAAATCATTATTTTCTATACCAAATCTGTTTTTCCCCCAGAACCTTCTCTAATCTTTGCTTTTTTTCTTGTTAGTTACTGGATTTTTACATGGAGTTTTGTTTGCCTCTTTAGGTCAATAAAAAAACCCCAACCCAAATAATCACTTTTTTGGTTGATTTGGTCATCACACACACACACACACACACACACACACACACACACACACACACACACACACTGCTTTACTTCAGGAGGTCACCAGCCAAAAAAGTTGGGAAATACTGTCCTAGAGCATCTGAGAAATCTGATCTATATTATATTGCTCAATACCTTGAAGCTGCACAGAGCTGTGACTTTGCACATTTTTAGTTTAGATTTGGGTTTTTTAAAAAAAGAGGAGGAGAAATTGATATTAAAGTGTACTCTAAGAAAACAGATTTCTTTGTTTGCCAGCAGGTCTTCCCTCTCCATTGCATTTATCAAGACATCTTAAAACTTCAGAGCATTGCTTTGACTCTGCTGTAGAAAGCAGTCTGGAGCAGTATGGGATCCCTGTGTGTTATGGAGGCATTTCCAGTTTCAAGGCTTCCAATCACATATCCTATTCAGTCATAATCATCACCATCATGCATGTGTCTTTCCCCGATGGAACTACCTCTGAGAATATCTTGTCTTTCTAGTTTCTTCAGACTTCTATAATCAAAATCCGATGAGAAAATGCACATTACAAGCACGTACGCTACTGTCCAAACAGTGTAATCTCTCAGGACTCGAGCCGACCAATATGGGATTTTTAAGACTCACAGATTTTAGAGGGGAAACATTCACC
>CM022486.1:24370404-24497182 GCA_011952105.1 Coreoperca whiteheadi | reverse complement strand
CATGTAAATTAAAAGAATAAATAAAAATAGCTAAATAAACATCACTACTGTATGTTCAGTATCAGTCAACTGTCAATACCATGGAAAAACTTAAGTACAAGTACCTCTAACCTGTACAGTACTAAATGTACTTAGTTACATTCCACCACTGCTCTCTGCTAAACCAAGTATTCTCTAAATTCCTCTATCAAGCCGTGAGATTCATGCTGCAGCTTTGTTCCGATTCTGAACCATTATTTCAATGAAATGAACTCTAATTCGAAATGCTTTTTTCTTGCTTATCAAAACACGTCATCTGTTGCAATATTTCACTGTTAATGAAACGGCTACTAACATTCGCTCATGGTTCGCTGCTGCAGTCAAGAGATAAACAGCGCCTCTGCTATAAACGTTCAATGTATCCGGTGAAAAAAACAGGCTCCTGGGCTTCCTATATGGGGACGTTATTCATTTTCCAGCATTGCATCCCACCAACTAGGTAACAACATAGCGTGAAGTCAACACTCAACAGACTCAAACCGCCACCGCACTGCTGAGCTGCAGAATGATGAAGAGCTGCTCTGACGCTGTCCTTTCAATCTGCTGAAAGAGTTATACTGAAACGGCGGAACTGTTCACTGTTCACTGTTTATTAACTTTCCAGCAATGTATTTCACAAACTAGTTAGCAGCTTAGACAAAAACATGTTGTGAATTTTAGAAATGATTAAATTGATGACAGGCCACTACTAACGTTAGCTTAAGGGTTAGGGTTAGGGTTAGGGTCATTGCTGTGTGGTATTTGTTCCGTTTGGGAAATCCCTCGATCTCTAGAAAGTAGGCATGTGCCGGTGTCAATTTTTCATGCTGCGATTCAGTGGTTGAGCTTTTATCACGATATTTTAATTGCACAAGAGAAACGGGTTAAAAAGATAAACTTCAGTGTTGTCCACTTAGTAACGTAAATAACTTTTTTTAAATAACAGAAAAGCACCTCAAACATTGAAATAAATGTTATAGTTACAAATTACTTCTCCCAAAAAGTAATTGAGTTAGTAACTCAGTTACCACATTGTAAAAGTAATTAGTTACTCAGCAAAGTAACTGGGACGTTATTTTTTATGTTCTATGACGTTATTACGTTTTTCTAACATCTTTAACGTCAAAGATGTTTCTATTAACTGATTGAAGAATAAAAACAATATATATTCCATGTTATTCGGATTGATCCAATGTGCTGTCACACCCATGTAACTTTTACTGTGGGCAGTCCAGATGTCTGCTGTAGTTGAAATGTGCTCGAATTCCTCAAATGACTTTTTGAACTCAATATTAAAATTTTTCGTATTCATTGTCTATGAATTTAGCAAAAGTGTTTTGGCCTGGGGCAACCCCCCCTTCCTCCTCCTCGTATTGGCAAGAATAGCTCTGAAGGAGCTATGAGACAGCGTGAGCAGGGTATCCGCCCACCCAGCCAATCATCATCGCATTTGCAACGGTGTCATCATCCCCGCCCCTGCTCTCTCCAGGCAGCCGGTGAGTAGCCATACTAACCAAAGCCTGACACCTCGCGCTTCATTCAACCAAATTGTAGTAACGCGCCACCTCACATTCTCAGTAACAATAACGGCGTTGCAACGATGTGAAAAGTAATGAATGACATTACTGCGTTACTGAAAAAACTAACGCCGTTACACTTAAACGCCGTTACTCGCAGCACTGGAGGTGAGTGAGGATTGTTTACATCAGAGTGCGCATGCGTGCTTTGCGCAGCATATACGCCGTGTTTTTTAAGCGGATGATGGAAATTAAGCTAATGCGCGTTCTAAAAATTTTAATTCAGATCTATTATTACTCACTGTGTTTTGAAGTGCCCGCGATAATAATATCGTGCATATTCATTACCGCGATTTATCGCATTACCGAAAACCGGCACACGTCTACTAGAAAGCATTAACAGTAGCTCAAGTTGGCCGGCTGACTCAACAGGGACTAGCAATCCTCTCTGTTGCTATGTCGTTACTAAGGGTCAGCCTACTTGCTGGAATAGCAAACTGGGTTTCATTACATAGGATTCTACTGACGTTACTGATTGTTTTCCAGTTATTAAATCAAACCCCATGTGTTTCCAGGGAAACGGGGACAACACTAGCACAAAAAAAAAAAGTATTTTGAGAGCAAATTCCCTCACAATATGAATACATTTTTATTATATCTTTTATTGTGTTGGTAACTGTTATAAACTGTGTATAATCGCAATATTACACTGGTGAGCTTTAGCGTCATTATTGGCACTTCAGTGATGCATTCAGGACAGAGGCGCTTAAGGCTTCACACTTTACTGGGCACATAAATGCCCCTGCCCCAGGTAATGTGGACTCACAAAGGGCTGTCCCATTCCTCATACAGCTTTTGGGGGCCTGACATTTACTCTCATGTGTACTGATCACACAGGTGACGTCAAGCCTAGCTCCTGTAGGGGGTTCATATGGACAGCGCGACTGGGCCTATCAGTGCTCAGCTCGTCAAACAGTGCAGTGCCCGCACCCATGGTTCACTCACTACCTCCGCGCCCACCCCCACCTCTAACACCATCTTCTCACTTCCACTGCCTGACTCCACGTCTAGTTAGTCTCGTTCTTTTCCCCAGAGTGTGGCAGTAGGGTGCAGACACAAGCCGCCCTCCGGTTCCCTCTGCCGCTGGACGAGAGAGGCACAGGGACTGCTAATGAACCCGGCTGCCATCCGTGGTGTTTCAAGAGCAGCAGAGCATGCATCTGACCGATCCTTGTCCTAATTAGATCGAACAATTAACCTGGCTGCCGCCGAGCCCTGGAGCCTGATGCCTCTGGTTTAATGTACAAGGGGGCTTTGCAGCTCACAGGGGGAGGGTGTGCCCTCACACTGCAACTTTGTGTTTTCAGAACAACCAATTAACGCGAATAGTGCAAAGCCTTCGGCGTGATATGTCGACGGACCGTGCAGGCCGAGAGCTCAGATCCTCTTTTCTGCTTTTCATTTCAGTAGCGCTACAGTTCTCCGCTTTTAAATCAGAGTCAGAGGAGGCAATGATGGTTCTCATAATAAATTATGTGCGAGAGGCAAAGCAGAAAGGGGTGGGGTGGGGGGGTGCGCGTGTGTGTGTGTGTGTGTGTGAGGGGGGGGTCCAATCTTCATCAACATGGAGATACTCCGCGATGTGAAAAGCCTTGAGGACATGCTTGTTCACTCACTGGCTGGACGGTTTAAGCACACTGCCTGCTGATCTGAAATATTTGGAAGTTGTTACAGGCAGCGCATGTCCTCACAACACAACCGGACAAGCAAAGTGCAACCACTGAGGACAGGAAGTTAGCGGATTTGTTAGGAGTCAACATCATTTCAGAAATTAAGAAGTCAGGCAGGGAAGCAAGCATAGTCAGTCCTATGAACACACTGAGCAGGAAGTCTTCCTTGACATGTGTGCAACTGAATGTGTTGCGTAATGTTCTGGCGTCCCCGTGTTCATACTCAGAAAGGGACACATGAATCTTGACGGTTTTTGTAATGTATAAGTACTGTGGAAAAAAAGAGGGCAAACAGCGGTCCCATTTAGCCTAATTCCTCTCAGCTTTCAGCTTTGGTTCAGCAGAAAATGGATATCTTTTGCTGTTATTGATTTACTCGCAGTATGGCTATTTCACGCCACAGACCCTGTAAAGAGGAGTTCCCACGTTATTCAAGACGCTGAAAAAGAAATCACGTTATCAAACGTCACTCCTTCAGCTTACAGCGCTGCTTGCTGACACCAACGGCAGGATGTGTTATTGTTAGATGTGTTGTTATTAGTTGCAAACTTGGTTCAAAGTCTAGTCGTCATATACTACTTCGTATGGTGTAATATTATCTTTGTCGAAACGTTCGGGTGAATTTAGCATGATTTAGAAACACAGCTGTAATTTAAGAAACTCAACTTTCGTATGTCACGCTGTTCAAAGGGACGCAACACAGATGGCTGCGGTACTAACTAAACTAAAAGTTACAATTACATTGGAATACGCTAAATTTGATGAAAAGAACATGGCCGAAGTTTAGAGTGGCAAGTATTGTGTATTTATAGATCTTAACCCATGTTCTAGCAGGTACAACAATTATGCACGGAACAAGGACACTTTAAACTGAACGACTTCTAAAGGGAATTTGGCTCAACGCTCTACGGAGGCACGTATGCGTTGGAGGTTTAGTTTCTCTCGAAAGCTGACGACATCGCCTGTATTCTCCGAACTAACGGAACTGAATGTTGGACTAACCTGTTCTGAAGTGGCCGGTGTTGCTGTCGCGCGTTGTCCCAGCATGGCGCTGTTGAATTCGGACAGTCTCCTGTCCGGATCCGGGCCACAGTCTCTGAGAGATTGCGTCCCTGACAACTCTTGCGCCGCTGCCCGTAACAGAAAAGATGAAGTCCATAACGCCACTGCTGCAAACCCTAGCTAGGTTGGCTAAAAACAAAGCTTTCAAAGTGTCCTAAAGCCCGCGGTCATTGCACAAAACGCAGTGCTGGCAAAAAGTGACTGTCTCAAACTCGTGGTGTGAAGCCTCCAGTAACGTTAACAGTTACATTTCAAAACAGGAACTCTATGAAATACGCCAAAGTGCAAACTTTTTTGCCCCTAGTGGAGTCAAGCAGTGCAACGGAGATTGGTGATTGACAGGCTCCATTTCCAGCAGCCTACTGCCCTATTGGCCTATATTTATAGTGCGGACAAACGGGTGGAAATTTCAAATACTGTCCCCGTATGTGATTCGATCCTCAAGAACCAAAACTAATATTTTGGTTTAGCAAGGACTGAATTAGTGAAACTACCTCTAATGCTTATTTCATTCTAAAATATAGGCCTACACAATTCCATCTGCAGATAGGGTTTGTATTTGGAATCAACTTTTTCACTAGGTACTAGGTTTTACTTTAAAAAAACAACAACAACATTTTGGGTTTATTTATTGACTCGTTCCTTAGGGCCAATTACAAATACATTCTCTTATACAGATATTTCTATAGGCCTACATTTAATATGAAACGAATGAGTTGCAGATTCAGTGCTGATTGGAGGCAGACTTCTAAAAAGGTTCATATAATTCGGATCATGGGTAAGACAAATCAACTTTGAAAAATCTTTACAAATAAATGAATTAATATATGCATAAAAATGCAACCCAGCTCAGCCCACACCAATTTCCAGACTGTTGCTAGGATATTTCATAGCCATCAAGTGTGGGGCTTTATGGCACCCAAGAGAACGACATCCATCTGACTCCCACCATAATAACATTCTAATAAATTGAGACTCACACATTCGGAGCCAAAGTACACTTCTGTGCCTATATGCGACTCAAGGGGGCACAGTGACATCTCAAAGACCTGTGACGTATAAGGGTCTGCTCGTCTACTGGGGGATAGCAGGAGATGGCATTTGTGGGAATTAATGTGGAAAAGTGAAAAACCAACAGACCAGCGCAGGGTGTAGCAGCAGACTCGGGTAGGGAACTTGAAAGAATGTGATGCCTTATTCATTTAAGGGCAGAAATCCTATAATGCTGAATTAATTAGAGAAGTGATCAAAATGGGGGACCTGGTTTACATTTGTTCACTCATTCACATCAGAAAAGGTAAAGAGGGAAGCATTTCTTCTCTTCAAGCTGTAATTCGACAGTGGAAGAACCTCTGTTTATGTCCTGACATCTGTAGTAGGAGGGCTGAGGTGGAAACAGCTGTTACAATTGAGCACATTAAACCAATGTGATTTGAGTCTGGGCCATATTCAATACTGATTGTGCTCCATCTGCTGGTTTCATTGGGTAGTGTGTACTTTTCTGTCCCTCACTGACAAGAGTCAAAGTTACCTGAACAGCAGCAACCCTAATAAAATATACAGATCATGTCACAGTCAAATCCTTTATAAGAAAACTCATAAAATATGTTTATCAAACTAATTTTAAAAATCTTTATATTTTATTTTTTATTTTTTGCAGAGTCAGGATGGCCGTTCCTCCTCAACTTGCTATTCACAAGGATCTGTCTTCATGGTGGACCCTGAATGCAACGTTTCTTGTTCTGTGCAAATTTTCATTATTCATCAGTTGGTAATTTTATTGATTAATCGAGAAATAGTACCAAAAAAAAGTAGTCTACAAAATGTCAGAAAAAAAGTGACCAATAGTTAAAACCCAAAGATATTTAATATACAGTGATATAAAAACAGAGAAAAAGCAGCAAATCCTTGGATCTGAGAAGCTGGAATAAGTGAATGTTTGGAGTTTTCCTTAATCAATGACTTAAATGATCAATTACAAAAATGATTGGCGATACCTTTTCTATCAGTCACCTTATCATTCAGCACTTCAGCCGTGTTGGGATTCTGTAGGAAAACCCGCCAATTAAAATCATCTTGGCGTTCAACATTTGGAACGTTCACGATGGGTTTCGTGACAAGTTAACCGTAAAACTTTAGTTTGAAACTATTCATACTAAACTATTCGCACGTAACGTGCAGCATGTAAACCGGTCAAACTAGTCCAGTCAGTTCACTGACGGGAAGCAGTTTCGATCACGGAGGTAGGGGTATGAGGCGGCTGGTTTTGGCCAATCAAGAATACAAGACGGCGGGCATCGCGGGTCTGAGAGAAGAGCTACAAAGGAGCTGATAATGCCTGAATACCCGGAGTTGAAGGCGACAACATGGCGCTATCTAACGTTACTTATCAGGACAACCTTTATTGTCCATACTAACATAACTGATGTGGGCCTAACCTGTTCTGAAGTGGCCGGTGTTGCTGTCGTGCGTTGTCCCAGCATGGTGCTGTTGAATTCGGACAGTCTCCTGTCAGGATCCGGGCCATTGTGCCGCTGCAAGGGCACTACTGCGCTTCTGGTTTGCACTGTTTTTCTAGCCTGTTAGCTTACTATAATATACTTATTATAATTTCCCATAGTAAGCTAACATTGACCCGCAGTTTACGGCATACAGCCTGTGCTATAGGGTGGCCATTTTCATAACACCAAAAAGGAGGAAAGAATAACTGCACAGGACTCTGCAACTAGCTCTGCAATGTACTCATACTACAATTTTGTCCATCATATCGATGGTATCATGGTACAATGATTCTGAAATAGCCTACTCTAGATGCCATACAATTTGATGTAGACCTATGTGTAACAGAAGAGGCAGTGTTTGTTCCCAGTATTTGTATTCATTCAAGACATTGTGATGTCTGTTTCACAAAAGTCTTGCAAAGTGCACAGTGTCAGAAAACACAACGCTTCTGGACTTCTGGAAATAACAGAAATACAGAAATAAATAAATAATGAATGCGAAAGATAAATAAATAAACACACATTTCAGTTCTTAACAAAGAAGTAGCGTCTCTATTGCTTTTTGCTATTAACCCGTGCTCTCTTGTCCATTCCGGATGAAACGAGGTCTGAGGTTTCGGCGCGTTAACGTGATGATATGACGTAGCCTGTAGCCAGCACGAGGAGGCTTGTTTACGTTTTTAACCAATGATGTATCAGATATTTAAATGACACCGCTGTCAGCCAATCATTTGTTTGACCGGAGATCTTGCGGCATTAGACGCTACGCTGCCGCGTCCCAGTAGAGATTCTAGAGCGGGTTTCTTTTAGACCGATTCAGCGCGACTCCAAATGGGAGGACAAATTAGCGTCCGGCTTGAGGCTGCGCCGGGCGCCGGACAGGGGGCTTGAAATCCAGACTGTCCGGCCAAAATTCGGATGTATGGCCACCCTAATGTGGTAGCTCATTCGCCGCCAGCGTCTAGCTTTCCAAAAAATGCTGTTCCAGTAAACCTAGGACGTGTGATTTCTAAAATGAGGAGTGGTTAAATTTACTACATTCTGTTATGTACAAAAGTTGTCTACATCTACTTTAATATGTTGATTAATAACGTTTCTGTAGCCTACTATGATCATTTGAACATAGGTTACATTGCTTCTTTGTGTGGAACCCATGGATGTATTATGTATTATAAGAACTTATGCTTTCTCCTCCTGTGAGAAAGATGATTACAACCTCCACCTCCTCCTGTGACAAAGATGAATTAGCCAAATTAGAAAGTGGCTCTGGCAGTACTGGTGAAATTTGGTTTTGATTGATGGAGGATTGTAAGCCACTGATTGGCCAAATAAAAAAACGATTGACAGATACCCCGCCCACGCAGACATACCCAACACCAAATGCATGGTTTTCGATTTGACTTGCAAGCTAGTGTACGTGTTGTGGACTTTGGCGTGGGTTGTACCGACGCTATGACGCTCACCAAAGCACCTGCCTGTCATCGCAGCTTTGGACCGCAGCGGCAGCAGCCAATTTTTAAAAAACGCTTTGCTTTTTGGGGGAATGCTCTTGCAGGTAGGCGGCTGTCAGGGCTGTTGCCGCGCGGGGATGTGAAATGGGCTTCAAAATGTAAAAATACAATCTTCAGATTTGTATGCTTGATTTTAACTGCCATTTCAAAGACTTTTGTCAACAACTCTGACACTAATGTACGAGCCCCTCGAAGGACCGGCAATCAAGGGATTTTATTTGGCCCTCTGTTCCTCTCTGACCTTGCAAAGAGCCCTGCTGGTACACTTGGCACTTGGACAGTGTATTTAGACAGGTCTCAGACTGGCCCAGTGCCACCCCAC
Organism: Coreoperca whiteheadi; assembly: GCA_011952105.1. NCBI lineage: Eukaryota > Metazoa > Chordata > Actinopteri > Centrarchiformes > Sinipercidae > Coreoperca > Coreoperca whiteheadi. Next base: position 24,488,521 of record CM022486.1, on the reverse strand, counting down.
AGGGCCTTGTAGCTGCGTGATATACTGTGTTGTTGTACAGCTGCCCAGAGCGGCCATCAAATCATCCATAACATCCTCAGTGAGAGGCTGACTATCTTCCTCCTCTCTGCGTTTCAACGCCATAGACATCCTTAATAGCAGTGCAGACAAAACAATAAAGAGGAATCTAGTTATAAAGGCCTCTTTTCTCTGAGAACTCCTCCACTTTCTAATTAGGTTTTCGTGTGACCAAAGAGGGAAAATGAAAGAATTCCCTATGTGCTCATCCAACAACATGAGCCTCATTGCACGGAAATTATGCAAGTTACTTAGGTCCACTTAAGCTAGTATGTCTGATGTATTGTCTGTTTTCTGTATTTTATGGGTGATTATAGAGACTTTCAAGCCAATTAGTTAACTGACATCCATTATGGTGTTGTTATGTTAAGTTTGTTTGTGGGTGATTGGTCATTATACATACTTCCAGTATCCTTTAATTTGTGCATTTGTATACAGTGCATGCACAATTTATAATGCTACTTTTTTTATCATTCATTTTCTAACACGATCAGATCAGCACTTGAGGGAATCATTCTGTTTAATGACTTTAAAGTGGTGAAGTCTTGTTATAGAAGAACCCATATAAACTCCGCCTGGTGTCAGCAGCTGTCAGCAAAAGTCCTGAGAGGGTCTTGTGCGTGAGCCTTTGTCATCGTCTGAGAGCGGGCCAGTGGGGAGCGAGTGTTAATCTCAGCAGTTTCCCCACTGAGAGCCAGGTAGGATGCAGCCTAATCCTGAGAAGAGGAACACATTCATTACGGAACAACAAACCTGAAGGCCACTGGGGAGCTCCGCTTTTCCACTGTCAATGGATGGACGCAATACACTTGCACAGTTACGTGAGCAGAGCTGCAGCACGTGTGCACAGAAATGGCTGTATTAGCATGTGGGCATGCACTGTACACACACACGTACACAATCACAATCTGCTCTTTTCTCCCACACTTTTCAGAAATCACCACAATGTAAATGCAGCGGAGAGCTTACTCATGCGACACAAATGCACCTGCTGGCAAAACACCGACAAGTCATTCAGTGTGCGGTTATTGGGAAGGCTCACTGAGGTATGTAAGGTAAAAGAGAGGGCTTGAGGTAGTTTTCTCACAAGTGACGGATCTCACATGGCATTTCTTGGAGCATCTCTGGAGCTGGAGTGTAACTACAAAACATACAGCATACATTTGTCCTGTGTTTCACGCACGTTCGGCTCTATTATCCTGTACAAGCGGCGTAAACAAGATGACGACCAATAAAGATGGGTAGCTGCTGGAGGAATCGGGCCGAGGCATCCAGACAATGGTGGAAAATCACAGGTGTTTAACAGCCCATGTCAGAGCCCTCTCGGAGGGATTTTCATTGGGGGGAGCGAAGCTTTGCCTCTCAAAAGCTGTCAACACTACAACAGATGAACATGTTTTTCACTCTGGCAGCAGGACCCAAATATTCATGAGGGAAACATGAATCAAATGTTGTGTGGCGCCTGTTAAGACCGTGACAATGCCAAGCTGAATAACCAGATCATCTGGAGGAATAGGGCCGTTTAATTACTGTGGTTACATAAGTCTAACTGCTGTCACTCAACCGTTGTTTATCATTTTAGATGAACACTGTACATTTCCGAGCCTTCAACGTCTCCTATCGTGCAGCTTTTGTGAGCTACAGTTAAAGGACTATACCAAACAATTATGGAGTGTGACCCATTGGTCACTATGTGATGCAGAATGAATATTGAAATCATCTGTGAGTAGCAGCTCTATCAATGAGCATGCAAACAGAGGTGAATAACAGTCTCTACAAATTGATGACAATAACTTAGCAGCTCTAGTGCTGGTAATGGCTGGTTAAAAGGAACAGTCCAACGTTTAGGGCTCATTTGCTTTCCCTAGAATTCGTAAAACACAATCTCCTGAGAGTGAGCTAAGAAGAAGGATACCCCTCTCATGTCCGTGCGTCAAGTATGGAGCTAAAGCCAGAAGGTGATTGCAGGGGGAGACCGCTAGCTTGGCTTTTAGGGCGAGCTATGTGCTGCAACTACTTCTAAAACCACAAATTGACATTTCCACATTTCTGTTTGTGTAAGTGTAACAAACTGTAGAGGTTGTGATTCCACTTGGCATATGTCCAGTACTGTGGGTATATCGGCGGGTGCTCTCTCTCACTAGGTAAATGCTGCTGGTTGCTAACTATGCCAGCTCATGAGAGACACACCCAATGTCGGTAAGCGCAAATGTAGCAAATGTATATCAATATGTTCTCTGTGTAAACATGGTACTGTTGTGTTTTCTTGTAATGCTGTCAAGATGTGTAACGCAGTGATGTAATGCATTTTACAGCTCTCAATTTGTCACTGTGCAAACGAGCTAGCTCGCTGTTGTGCTAAGATAACTTGTTCTTGTCATCCAACTCTTGGAATAAGAGTGAATGAACATAATTCCTAAAATCTTGAACTATTACTTTAATTTTAATGACATGAATCTCATACTGCCAGGCCATAGGGAGGGAAATTCAGTGAATACACAAAAACGACTTTTGAACTACTTTCAGTGGCAGAGATCTGTCTTCCTACAAGATCTTTCTTTCTACAAAGACTTATAGTGTTACTTCCATCCATTTATCTATCACGGGGAGGCTGGCACCTACCCAGCATGCAGTGGGCAAAAGGTAAGGAAACAAACACCAGTAACAAAAGAGAGCTACCTGATCTTTGGACTGTAAGAGGAGATGTGATCAGATGGGGGAAACCAATGCAAACATGGGAACAACAGGGGCGTTCTCTCTGGTTAAGAGACATAGTGTGCCTTAGTAACTGGTTTCATTCCGACCAGGGACCTTGGTTCCATGGCATACCCCTCTCTCTGTCTGTATCTTCTGTCTCCAGCTATCCAATACGTCAAAAGGTCATGAGATTTGGTTGAAAGCTTCGGACGCAACAAGTCATTTTAACCTTGTGTTGAATTGGGGTTTTTTGTCAAGCTGCTGGATGTTAGGTCAAGAATGAACCTTCAGGCTCACTTCAGCAAAGTGTTTTGAGTAATGTGAAAAATTGGCCTTTAAGTAGACCGTCGTAGCGACACAGAGACCACCCCTGGGTCTCGACCTATACAAAACGAAATTGGGAGCAAAGGTAACCAATCAGGTACAAGGCAGTCTCCCATCCCATCACGAACTGCTATCAAACTGGTGCTTCATTTGCTACAGGGTCAGAGATATTGTGTCAGACCCATGGTTGGAACTAGCCTTTAGCTTCCAAAAGGAAGTAGCTCTTTTGGAAGAGCTCCCACATCTACCGCAACATTATTCTGCTATGAGAAAAAAATAGGACCTAAGCAAAAATAACATAAATCACATCAGAGACACTGTGCTAATCTTCAAAGATAAGCCGCTCGTCACAGTCAATTGTGCTCTTTTTCGCATTTCCCTCTAACTAATTCAGAAAACCCCAGTTGAGAGTTTTCCCTCACTTTAAATCAGATTTGTGGCCAAATTAATCATCCAAAAAGTGGATCTTTTGTTGCTATGAGAGTTTTATGTAAAGTGAATATAGAATAAAAACCACATGGGCTTTGCTGGATGGAGAAGTCTCCACAGTCCACAGTTAATACATGATGTCAGAGAGTAGAAATAAGCCTCCGTATTCTAGCTTAATGCCTTTGTGTTAAGATTCTGCAAGAGACAGAATACAAGGAGGCGATGGCGGAGGTGTTGTTGTGCCATCCAGTCTCTGGACTCTGACCCGCCGCTGCAACAATTCAACCCCCTGTTATTGCCTGGGCTTCGCTCTCAGGACAGCTCTACACGGTGGCTAGTTGTGATCGATGGCCGGTGGCGTCAGAGCGAGCTATCTTTCACCGCCACTTGCACTGCCCCCGCTTACGGTCGTCCATCCTCTGTGGATGTCTGCGCTGTCTGAGGCCGCCCCGAGAGGCTGGGTGGCCCCGACGACTGATGACCACTAGCTTAGCAGGAAGCCCTGTCCTTTCTCTTCTTCCTTTGCGAACGCATCTTATTCCCTAGCAAGTGTGCTGCTAATTTCAGGTACAGAAGAAGGTAGAAAGAGGGAAGGTGGGAGGAAAAACATGACAGTGGTGGGTGAGAAAGAAAGAGAGGGTGAGGGAGGAAGGGAAGGGACATGCATCAGACACGCACCAGTGCTCTCCTCATACAGGGCAATTTATTAAAATAATAAAGCCCAGCCTTGCGCTGAAGGTTGAGCCCACAATAAACCTGACAGGGCAACAGAAAGAGAGGCTATCAGCGTGAGGCATTGTCAGGCAAATAAACAAAACAAATGCTCTGTTATGTCAGTGTCCACTTTATTATCTGTGCTGAACTCGTCGAAAGGAGTTAATTGATTCCTTTTAAATTCAGACAGACAGTCATATATTTCATCATTACATTAAAAAACCTCTCATGAATCACTCAGCTACAACAGAAGCACGAAGATTGCGCTACAAAAGCCTCTTTGCCTCGACGGGCATTCGAATCAGACTGCGAACAGATACAGCAATGCACTATGGGATGGGAGGAAACTAGAGCCAAATGGACATCTTAAATCCGACAAAGATGGTAAGAGGTTCAGCATGCTCTCGATGTGCTGTAAAACTGTCCTAACCCCGGACAATCGTCATTTATCACCCGATATCGTCCGTTCCACAAGTATGCTAAATTGGATAATGAATCTCTCCCCCCAGGAGACGCAGTGGATGAATAATTTGTTGGTTAAATTACGAGCCGGGGACATATTGCATCATTCGAGGTGTGAGACATTAGAGTAGTTAAATGGATGGAACCTTTTGGAGTCCATAGGAGTAACATGAATGAATTAAGACCTAATGAAGACGTAATTAACTGTGCAAGGAGGGACTCGTTAACAAGTGTCACACTGACTCTGTTAACGTAACACACTTCAGTCAAAGTAAATTATTTTGTGTGTTTTTTCCCCCCCATCACACAGTATATATACTGCTTTTCTGTTTCAGTCTTTTCTAACAAATATCCTATAGGACCAAAACATGAATCAATACAATTATGTGGTGCTGAGAAGGAGCACAATGTCTGATTTTCTTCCAATCTCACAGAATAAGCATTATTACAGTCTTTTATTACACAAGGGATGGCTGGGCTGATGCTGAGCAAGAGCTGAGTGTGGGGTTTTCTTCACGGACTTTCATACAATTGTACCTTTCCAGTTTCCAGTTTTTTTCTTTGTAAGAACCCCCCCCCATATCGAGTCAATAATGTCCTTTAAGGACAGACAGAGAGACTGGAAGCGAGGAAACAAACACTGGTATAAGCAAAAAAGAAAGAAAGTAGGAAAGCAGTTGGTGGAGTTGTGATGGTGAAGGAAAAGTTGAACATTTTGGGGAACAAGCTTACTCGCTTTCTTTCTAAGTGTGAAATGAAAAGACTGATAGCACTCTCTTGTGTCTATGTTAAGTATGGAGCTAGAGTAGGGATGTGGCTAGCCTAGTGTACAGACTGCTGTAGAGGCAGGGATGAACAGCTGGCCTGGCATCTACAAAGTTCAAACACACGACTAACAGCACCCCTAAAGCTACGTCCCACACTGTAACCCTGGTAAACCACAAACTGTTGAGACAACATGATAATTACTGAGCATTAGTGTTGGTAGGGGTATTTTTCATTTTGGACAAAGCCAGCTGTCTAGCTTTTCCCAATGATGAGACATTTTTAAAGCCTGTTCTCATAACAAGTTTAAGGCTCTAAGGCCTGCGCACACTCCACACAGCTATTCCTCCAGTAATACTTTGTGCAGCCAGAGTAAAGGAAAGGAGGAGGCATTCAAAGCTGATCTATTTGGCTTCTGCTACTAAGCTTCTTTGTCACAGTTTTCCAGATCCCTGCCATCCAGTGAATGTCCAGAGCAATGACCCGTATGGGGAAGACAGCGTAGTGCACTGGCTGGCTAAATCCTGCCCTCCAGCTATTCTTCCTCTTGGATAAACTGGTGCATAGCAAACGTGGCCCCGGAGCATGTACACTGCAAAGTCCTCCACATTCTAATTAGAGCTAGAGGATGATGAGGAGGGGGGAAGCAGGGGTCAAGGTGGATGTGGATGATTCATAGTCATTGCCTGTTTGAAGCTTGGCTCCAGTCATTTTGGCTTGGATCCGACTTTCCCATCTTTTGTCATCAGACTCACTGATAAAACCTACAAGGACAAATATTAAACTCAAAAAGCACTTAAAGCATGTCTTTTTCACTACAGTGATTGCTCGCTCACTAATGCCATGTATGTAAAAATATGTAAATGGGGAAACTTGGAATAAGAGCCTTTTTGCTGGAATATTCAATTGAGTTTCCACAAAAATGTTCCACTTTGCCTTTGGACCGCTTTGACATAGATTATCTCATCCTTCTTGTTCCGTGACACTTTGCAATATTTAAAACTGAACAACGGTGAAACAAATGACCAAGATAACCGCTGTCTCGTTCGCAGTCGGTGCTAACAGCGATGAGATTGTTTCACAATAAAAGCCATCCCATGCTTCGCCAGTTGAATGCTTTTAACAGAGCTCTGATACGGTGGAGAGAGAGTTAACAGTAAACAGTGAGGCTGATATCAATGAGATGAAATTCAGAACAGTAACACTCGATTAGATGTTGCATGATTTTTATGCGGAGGTAGCCAACTAGAATTCTGTGCAGGAATGGCAGACTAACAATGAAAACTACTATAAGAAGAGATAATTACTGAATGTAAAGCCACTGAATGGCTACTGAAGGGGAAAATAAATACATTTAAAAAAAAAAATCTGATCTTCAGAACGACGCCATCTCCTGAGGAAGACCACGAGATTTGGTTGAAAGTCGTGGGAAAGGTTAGGCAAGTGGACCTTGAGTTAAGATAGTTTACATTTTTATCTATGTTTATTAAAACATGTTTGTCAAACTGTTTCCAAGTACAGGAATGAACTTCCACACTCAATCTGAATAATACATCAGCGATGCAGGAGTCTTTCAAGACATTACAAAGTCCGCAGCAGTTTCACAACTGACAGTATTTGTTGGGTGTCATCACTGACACTGAACTTATTTTCAAGTGTCCAAACACTATTAGCAGTGTCACACTGACTACAGATGGGTGCAACAGTTTTGTTTCGATAAAGATTATTAAGGATCCACATTTACAGAACTTGTGACACTTTGGCAGAGGCCTGCATTTCAAATCTACACTACTGCAACTAATCAGTTTCCACTGACACTCCATGCCTCTGCAAATTCAATTAACAGTTATGTAAATATCATCCATAACTGTGTAATGGCTTATCTGCTCCTTAGAGGCATTGACTAATTTACTCACTTCTGAGAAGAAATACTGCTTTGCACTGGCTGACATTACAGCGGGGTTTCTTCTCTTTTTAGCTCAGCCTGCCTCAGTACCAGCACATGTACATTCGATACAGGCAAAATAGAGCTGTTTTAAATAATAGGAGCCCCTAAATCCATGAGGAAAAGGGAAACAAATATGAACAGTTTTGTGAAGTGCCGGATCTTATTTTCTCTCTGCTGCAAAATGAATCAATAGCAGGGGTGGTGTTCGACAGTACAAAACTGCTTACTCTTCATTTGAGCTATATGTAATCAATCCCAGCCAGAGGATGGCTAGAGCCCTTTCCAAACTAAGTGGGGAAACAGTGGGATTACTAGCTCTGTGGCATTTATAAATTGAGCCCAATGAGAAAAGGGCCACCAAGAGACTCCCGGTCGACGTAATTACACTGGCAGGCCAATAAATCCGACCCATAGATCTTTTACAGTAGCACTGCAGTACATTCAGCAGTGAGCCTCTTCCCTTCCATTGCTTTCTTGCAATACATAAGAAACCGTTAATATTTTTGCAGCTGTCTAAAGTACAAAAAAAAAGAAAAAGAACAAAAACAAACAGAACAGTGGCCTTGGTAACTACAAATCTCTGTGCCCTTCGCTTCTGGCCAAGCTGTGAGTCAGTGTAGAGATTTAGATCTACACAGTGTTGACTCTCACATACTGTATGACAGCACAGTGTGCTGTGGATAGAAATCTGCTCAAGTACCCTTGAAACAGGTGAATGCAAAGCGCTCTTGAAGTCCATCTAATAATATTCCCTTTTGAAAACATAAAGGACACAGGAGCAACTGAAAAGCACAGGATTGATTTAAAGGACCACATGCGTCGTCTCTGGGGACATTTAGAAATGACAAATGTCAGACAAATAACAAGAGGACATTTTGTGGCAGAGCTAACATCATACTGATCTTCATGACATTGAGACAGCCTGAGGACAAATTATTCTGTTATCCCAGGTGTGTATGTGTGTGTGTCTTACAACATGCACAGCACAACACAAATCTTGACCTCTGCGGTAATTTCCTAGAGGCTACCTTGCTATATTTCTCTCAAGACTGTAAATAGCAGGAGCTGCAAATCCTGTTATTTAGACGTAGAGTTACAATATAAACCTCCATTTCGGAAAATTTGGCCTGAAAGATGTTCGCCCTAATTCAGTCAAGAATCTTCCTCTGGATACAACCTGGTTAGTGTGAGACTGACGGAAGCAGAGAGTACCATGTGCTTTTTCATTCTCTCTGGGGGGGCAAATAGAAACAAGGCCAGCATAAATCAATCAGAAAGCCTCTCGCAGGCTTCATAATACAGCGAACCATCTCTGGTCAAAACAACTGCTTTAGAATCATGCTGTTTTATTTGTAGTGCCTTTTATCTCCTATTATTTGCTATTGTGATTTAAAAAAAAAAAGGAAAGTTCTGGACAGCACCACAAAGCGGTAATTCATTCAGCGAAGCAGCTAGTCTGGTCTGGATAAAAAACGTGGAAGGAGCTCGGAGAATAATAAGCGCGACGTAAAAAGTCAAAACCTGGAAAAACAGAGGTGACATTCTCTGCCTGTAACCAAGTTAGCGTCAAAGCTGCTCCATTGCTATCTGGGGATGACTAAAGCATATTATTAACCTTTGTGGAAATGCTTTCTGAGCCCTCCCGGGTTGCTGTGGAGTGTGTGTGTGTGTGTGTGTATGTGTGTGTGTGTGTGTGTGTGTGTGTAAATGCATGCCCGTCCACCTCTCTCTTCTTTCAGCGCGGATGTTAAAGTGAGCTGAGTTTGGGGACACATCTAAACACAGACAACTAGGACACTCCTGCCGCTCTCTCTGTGTGATGCACGCCGGGCTGCAACTCCATCAGACCTGCAGTTTTGCAAACATTGCATGCACTACACGAGAGGCACCTGAACAAAACAAATCCTCTGCTTTTTGTTTACCAACACCAGACGATCAGATATCCCAATTAAAGGTTTGCAAGAACAGTGTGATTCGGCTGCCTCTGGTGCTGTTTAGTGTGAACGCAGCCCCGGAGGCACGTTGTCGGCAGGCTTTTCTTATCAACGTGCAGTGTAGACTATGATACCCTGTGGGCAGCACCACTTTCACAGGATTAACTGTGGAGATTCTTGTACAATATTACCCACTCTGCCTTAACCCCCGGTGTGTGCAGAGAATACTGAGTGTGTGGGGGCCCAAGCCCATGTGGCTGTATTACTGTGAATACTTGGAGTTTGCAAACCATGGTTTACGTGCATGGAACTCCCATTTCAAGTCAGTGTCAAGCAATCATTTGGATGATAAACATGCTGGTCGGATGGTCTGCGCCCCTATTTAAAATTGGTGTAAATAAAATGTCTTGCACATCGACTACAACATTTTGACAAAAATAGAGTTCCACAGTAATATGTTTCTGTTCAAGACTGATGCCAAACATTGCAGGTTGGTTTGTGTTGACATTAAAAGGCCCCGTGAATGGTTGTGTACTGTAAAGCTGGGTTTCATTCTTTCATTATGTGATGTGTTCGCATATGAATGAACATTCGGTCTTGGGCTCAGTGTTGTCCGGAACCTGATTTGAATATTCAAGAGAGTTCCTACGCAAACTGACACCTTTTCAGGAACCACACCTGAATCGTTTAATCATTTATCCTATGAAATGTCAAACAATAGTGAAAACGTTCCCATCACATTTTCCAAGGTGAGGTCTTTAAATGTCTTGTTTTGTCCAACCAAAAAAGTCCAAAACCTAAAGATATTCAATTTTACAGTGATTTATGACAAAGGATCCTCACATTTGAGATGCTACAACCAGGAAATGTTTGGCATCTTTGCTTGAAATGATTAGTCAATTAATCAATAAGTTGATTGACAGAACTTTGATAAATCAATTATTGTTATTGTTTCAGCTCCACATGCTACACACGGCTGACTGTTGTTTTCGTGTTCTACCCAAACCTCTCCAAACATCTCCTGAAATTGCACTGTCCAGCAAGCTCCAACCAGTCGCCGCCGCCTGCATGTTGCTGTACACTCAGTGGTTGCTAGGAAGGATAAATACTGATCTCTCGGGTGAATATGCAGTGTCAAACGGAGACACAAGGGATCGGAAAAGCCAGAGACCTTGAGAAAGACAGAGTGAGGACGAGACAGAGAAAGACTGTGTGCGGGGAAGCGAAAGTAAGAGGGGGAGAGAGAAAGACCCTCCATTGGCTTTGTGGTGGGGGCTAAGCTGCCTTCGGGTGCTACGTGACCAGCCTATACCGCCAAGGCAAGAGGGCTCGGGCTTATCTCAGCGCACACAAGCAGCTCTGCTGGCAAAGGCACCGTGGCATGGCTGTGGGTGCTGCTGTCAGAGCGTGACGGGTAGCTCTTACGCTCGCTCTCTCCCTCCCGTCTCTCACTCGGTTATTCTCTCTCACCCGTTCACTCCGTCTCCCCCTCCTTCTCACTCATTCACAGTCTGCATCCCACATGTTTGTAGCAACAGCATGTGAGTAAGTTAATACGATATTGCCACTTGTCTGGTTTAAATGTTAGGCTTATGTCCAAAAGGATCAAGGCAGTGGTAAATTTGGGCTAAAACAATGTGTGCCAGACCTTTTTTTTCCCCCCGAGACCACAAATACCCCTTCTAAAGTTCTAAAGAGAAGTGTTTGAATGATTCACTTTGAACGCCTACCTAAAATCAACTCTTCCAGCTACAAATTCTAACAGAAGCGATAAATAGTATCTTTAAAATCATTCAAACAAATCATCACTAAGCTGACATCACAACCTTTAACGGCAGGCATACAGGCAGGCAGAAAATAAGGCCGGGGTATATTCAATCAGAAGTACTTACGACGTGCAGTAATCAAGAGTGTTTACAGTTGATCCACAGTACCACAAAGGAAAGGGGAGTGAAAAGCCAGCCGTCGTAGAGAGGGGTGATATCGTTTAAATGCGAGGGAGAAAAGCGCATAGTTTCGGACAGTCTCTACTGGGAGGCATTCATAGTGTTTGTCATGGTTTTCCACATGAAAAGTGATGAAAAACGTCAAGACTGAAGAAAAGAGAGCCAGAGAGAGAAGTTTAACCTGCCTCCTTTCTCACCATAGCTGACCAATTACGGCGCGAAGTGGATGTGAATGTTGGACTGTCAGCTTCGGGAAAGTTGCATAAAAAGGTCAGACACATGATACTGTAGGGGGTTTATTCACCAGCACCCGGTTGCACCAGCTGGGTGTAAGTTCAAAGCTAGCCTAGTTATAATGTAAATTATTACTAAGTTGTTATTTATGCATTACTAAACTAACCGCGGCTGCACCACAGAGATATGTTAAAACATAACTCTACGTAACAACTAAATAGTTACACAGGCCCTTAGGATAGGTGTAAAACATAAAATGTTACAGAACTATACTTATTATTTCATTAATTGCATGCCGTTTTGCAACACAGTAACCCAGTAGAGACCTAATTGATTGGTATATTTTAATACCGATCTTACTACGATGTGCTGCCATGCCAAGTGGCTCATGCCAGCCAGAAAGCTTATGCGCATGGTAGCCATGATGATGGAACTCTCTTTGATCAGCCACTTGCCTTATTTATGACTTTACATCCAAACTACTTAGGTTATGCCCCAAATAATCGTGGTTCAGCCAATGTTAGTAGCTGACTTAGTTACAAACTAACTAGTAGTTACTACGCCTGTAGTGTCGACTTCACATCCTAACCTACACATAGCTGGTGCAGCCCAGTTCAGGTCCTTGGATCCAGATGTTGGCAAATCACAGCTGAGGTTGTGTGGAAATATATGCCATTTGGAGGCATGTAAACAACTGAGCAGGGGCTGTATAGGGGTCACATATGTCTAATTCCCTTATCTTACAAATGCATCTTTCTGGCCCCTCTGAGCTAAGGTGAGACAGGTGGTCTTCCAGCCTTGATCAGACTGGAATCATCTGACATTTTTGGCCATCAAACTAAAGGTTGACTAGCAAGTTGAAATTGAAATTGAGTTGAAATGATCCAAAGAATAGTGTACCACCAAGGCCAAACAAACTGTTGTTGTTTTTATTATCTCCTTTGAAAATGGAAAAGCACAGATATGCAAGTTGTCCCGTTTTTATAGAAAGAAACAGAAAGATGTCTCACTGTGGCTTGTGTGTAATTGCCACCCCTGGCAATGATCTGGTTGTGTAAACACAAGAGACATGCCACCTGAGACAATTACATCAAACACAAAAAGAGAGCAACGCCGGTGTACCGCCTGCAGCACTGGCTATAACTGTCAACTGCCATAGTGATTAGCTCCTCATGCGATATCATGCGGCGACTATACAGCTGCTGCTGAATACTGGAAATATACTGGTTTCAAGGACAGGTGCTCCAGCTGTGGGTCCACACGCATACAAAAACACAAGTAACAGAAGTAAAGAAGCAACAGGATGATGACATCGGACCCTACACTTCCTAACCTGACAATTCTATTGAATAGCTGCTAAATTATTTCCGGCCACTGGGTCCCTTTCATGAAACTGCATAGCAAGCAAGGCTTCGTGGGAGCCAACAGCAAGTTAGTGTATTGCTTCCCCAGCAGTGGTTCATCCCCTCTTCGACCTTGCAGTGAAAGACCAATGAATAACTAACAGGGGAATAATCAGTCACACGGCAGCAGCGGCAGGGTCTGCCGCTCTTGGGGCGTTAGGGTACACCAACACGTGTGGTTCTGTCTTGTTTATTAGCATTTCCTCTGTCAGGTGGTGTAGATACAATGCTGCGTTAGCTTTGAGTCAGACCTCCTTTTCTGCTTGCAGACCACGCACACACTTTGATGTAGCAATGCACAGCAGAGCTTGAATAATTTCACACACACACACACACACAAAATATGCCGTGTTAAAAAGGACATTATTTAGGATGGTTTCTGATGAGACTTCAGATTAGGTGCCGTCCGACTGGTTTGCCAGTATACAAGTCCACTGTACAGACACTGCTTTCAATAAACATTTGATAGGCAGTCAATGCTTTACTAGTTTAGAATTTAGCATCCTGAAAATGATCATAAAAGACTACAGCTAAAAATATCTTGATAGAATATCATGTAAAATATTAGTTTTAGGGATTGTAAATCAAAACATTCTAGGTATTTGCCTTCAAAACTCATACAGGCAAAACCTTTTATAAAGATGTCCTGTGTTGTTTTCAAATTAAATATTTATTATGACAGCAAAGCTTCAAATGAACAGTCTGGTCATCCTTGTGTTGATTATGTATGCATAAGTAGAACTTTTGCTGTCTCTAGAGTTTGGAAATAAGTCAGACAAGAGCATAATGTGATAAAATGCCTCCTCAAGACTGCAGCCAAAGTTGGTGCCACAGTTTGTAGCAATCTGTTGGTGCTGTCCGTCTGTCCTTGGGACAGATTACCCTTCTGCCTGTGCCCCCCAGTCAGATACACAGGAAACACATTAGAGGATAACAAGGTAGGAGTGTGAAGATGGAGAGAGTGAGAGACAAGGTGGGAAGAGGAACAAAAAGAAGAAGGAAACGTGTGAGGGAGACGTGGAGGGATTAGAGTACAAAATGGCAGAAAGGGCAGAAAATAAACAGGATGGAGGAAGAAGCTGTGGAGGGATGCAGGGAGGGGAGAAGTGCAGTGGCTCTCCTCTTACAAGCCATTATCTGCAGAGACATGCTGTGAAGGCTCTCCCTTTGCACCCATACAAAGACATCTGCAGGACGGACAGTGGCATATCTCCCGCCCGCAAGTGCTTACCTAACGTAGTCATAAACTGTTTCCACAGTTAACTTTAGTCTGTGAACAAGCACATACAGAACCAGACCCACATGTACTGTATTAGGCACAGAGAGCACGAGTCAGCCTTGGGAAACCAAGAGAAAGGAGAGTACTTTTACAGCAAGTATCCAATGAGAACATTATGTAAGGAAACAGTTTTCTCATGAGCTCGTACGTAGGAACACTAGAAGTCATTCTTAATGAGTCTAGAGCTATGGAGACATTTGGTTTATTTCCTGTTTGGCCTTCTATTACAGGAGTAGAGCTCATCGAGCTCCAGAGTGGAGGCTACAGGCTGCCTACAATGATGTAAAGGTCAGACGTGGCGGTCAGACGTGGACTGCTGGGAGTCTGAGGAGAGCTGGTGTTAAGTTTCACACCCTCGCAGGAAGCAACACTGGAGGCATCTGGGAGAGCACAGGCAATCTGGCCTCTCCTTTCCTTTTCTCTCCTGTCCACTACTTTCTTGTCCTTTCCCCTTCCATTCCTTTCCTCTTCTTTCTGCACATGGGAGAAGTTGGCGTTCAAGGCTTTCTGCCAGAAAGTCTTCCTGCCAGTCTGCCAGAAAGGCTTTAGGAAGTCAGGTGACATAGTATGAAGAGCGACAAAGTCCGCATAAGGAGCAGATCGGGGTGGATGGATGGGTCAAACACAGGACTTTCAACCAGGAGACCGCTGTTTGTGTCCCGTGTGAAACCAAAAGTCCAAGTTGACTTACTATTTTTACCCAAACCATGATCTTTTCGTAGTAGGCCTACTTGTGGTGGTTAGGTTTAGGCACCAAAACTCCAAGTAGTTAGACTTACTGGAAGAAAGCCTTCAAGGCAAACCTCTCCCATGTGCCTTCTTTCTTTCCCTTCCCTGTCTTGGATTTTTCTTTCCTTTCCCCTCCTTTGCTTTCCTTTCTTCTTCTTTCCTTTACTATTATTTCCTTCCCTCTCCTCTCACTTCCATTCCTTTTAACTCCTTTCCTTCACTATTCTTTCCTTTCCTCTCCCTTCCTTTCCACACAAACAAAAAATGCATGTTTTGTGTTTGTCCCATCTCATGCAAATGCATTTGTTCCAGAGTATAATATTCTCTATGAATGAATGACTTTACTCTGACCTGACACCTTAAACATTGCCCATCTCTCCTCTCTTTTTTGCTTCCCCCCATCTTTGCTTTGCTGACATCCTTCTGAGTGTTGACTGACGTTTATCAGTGCATGTTCAGATGCTGCTCCTGTTCATTTGGAGTTTAAGGACGCTGCAATGTAAGAACCCCATCAAGGTATCATATCCCTGCATCTCCTCAGAGGTTAGAACTGCGGCTGGCGTCGTCCAGGTAGGCGGCTCATTGGACGGGTTATTAAAATGTCGTTGGTGAATGTGCTGTGTGCCTGTAATGACAGGTCTGTCTGAAGCCTGGCAGCACAGCAAACTGCCTGCCACATTATTACTATCCCATCAGAATAAATTAGCATGATAAGGAGCAGCCTGGCCTGGGTTTGAGTATATAAAAACGCCACAGGGCCCCGCTTACTGGATCACATATAGATAGGAACTCGAGAGACGGGACAGTCACTAATCGAGGTCGAATTATGTGATACCACACTGTAAAAGACTGACAGATGCAGTATTTCTGTCTTATGGTGAAAACTCCGGCCTTGATCTGAATGTGGTTTATGTAGGCCAACGCCAGCTAGAGCAAATGATTAACTGCTATGACTCATGCTTTAGAGGCTTGTACAATTTGTTACTTTGTAGTTAAAAGCTGTAAAAGCACAATAAGTCACGTTTCATGTAATGGCTGAATGACTGTGACTTCCGACCCCGCGCTTTTAAAAAAGCCAGCTAACGGACAATGGATGATAAGAGCACCCTGAAATATCAACAGTCACTCCACCTGTCCTGCCAAGCTTTTATCCCACAATTTCCTTTATTGATTATCGTCGACTGAACGGATCAATCCGTTCTCCTGTCAATGGCCTGGCCTGAGGAGCAGAGCCGATACATGATGACTCTGTAGAAAGCTGATCAGAGTGTGACACCAGCAGACACACAAGTGGAGTGACACACCTTCACCCACTCTCGACTCTCCTCTTCCTCCACTATGCAAATGGCGGCCTATGACCCCATGCGACATGATCCTCCTGCAACCAAGACACTGCCCTCCACAGCAGAACAGCCGCTGCTGAGAAGCTATAAGCTGCTGCACTGATTTACATGACTAATCGCAGAATGTAAGGCTCAAGAGCTATAAAGAGAGCTACAAGAGGTAAAAATGGAAAATAAGCTGAGTGATCAGCATAAAGTCACCTGAGATGCTGCTTTAGGTAACAATCGAACTCTGGTGTGGAGCACAAAACCAAGATAGAGAACACCCAAAAAATGACATCGATATCTATCTATACATTCTCTTTCTACTGTTTCCAACTTATTGCTGAAAGGATATCATGCCGGTAGTGAAACCTTCAGGCCCAAGGTCCCATATTTAATTGCTGTAACATTGCATGAAATTTCAAATTCTAAAATTCCTTGTGCATAATTATATAAACCTTTCCCTGAAATTCAACATGACATATTTGGTATCTTTGGACACTAGGTTCATATCGATTTGTTTCAATTTTGCTACTAGCTAATGCTGGCTGACAACACCGATTCAACCTTTAAAAAAGCTCATAAAAAGTATTTGTATTTTCAGCCATAAAATCAAAGAGTCTAGTTCACAAAAAGTCCTGCAGTAACAACAGCAGTGTGTTTGGAATAAATATAGTTGTGGTTATATCAAGGAAATACAGTAGGGGAAAAAGAACTACATAGAGAAGTCACACTACAGCAACGAGCACCAAAGATGTCGCCACAAATACAAAAGGAATCAGTGAAAGAAAACAGATCTTGCAGATTACTTTCAGTGGTTCAGTTAAAAGGCCTGTGCTTGCATACTTTTTCCTACACACTCCCTCTCTCTAACCTTGACCCGAGCAGCTTGCTAACTTAATCACATCAATGAAGCAAACAGAGATGCATTGCATTTATGAGTTTGGAATTAGTTTAGCTCAAACTCGTTTCATCATCTGTGAGAAGTCAGCTCCCTGAAGTGCACTTACCCTTACAGTAGCAACCTACCCGCTGACACTGAAATAGTCAGTCATCAAATATAGGATTCATGACAGGACTAAATCTCATCCGAGTCACGTAATTATAATTTGTAGGCAGGAAACGAATTAGAAGATGAGAAACGGGGAAAGCCAGCTGCAGATGTTAAGTTCGCAGTAGGACGTTCATGTCAACAGTTTAGAGAGTGCATGAACTTCAAATGCCCCCCCCCCCCGCCACACAAACACGTCCAGAAAAATAACAAGCCCTTCCCCAGCAGCTCAGTGCATTTCATAACATAATAATTGGTGGATAATATTATAATTGGACATCAAAATCTAATCAAATGTTCCAGTAAATACACTGAGAATGTATGCGATAAAAAGGTTCAATTAAAGTAGTAATGTATTGTAGGCACAAAGATGATTATTACGCTTAGAGGAGAACTGCAACTGTAACAGAAGGTTGTTGGTTTGAATCCTTTGACAAGCTAGGAAACCGATGTTGGGGATGAATGTATGCATAAATAAAGATTTTAAAAATAGACAAGTGCTTTCCGGCTATTATATGATATGGTGGATTTGAACAGACCGATCAGAACCCCAGCCCCTTGTGTCGTTTACCTATGGTGTAGCCTCTCTTCAGCTCTCCACACCGGGGGCTGCGGTGCTGGGAGTTGGTGGTGTTGTTTTCCTGCACAGCGAGGACGGTGGTTGTCTTGGCAACAGGTGGTGCAGCCTTGTTGAGGGGCGAGGCTGGCACCAGAGTCGGGGAAAAACCTTGACTGGGAATATCCACCGACTGAGACTTCTTCTTCAGTCTGCAGGGGACAAGCAAACCACAGCAGAACACATGACTGTTATGTTTAGAAGATTGAAAACTATTGCACGTGCCAATGCCATTGTGAGTACACTGTGGAGTGGGAAATAATGTGTGACCTTCACTGTTCAAGGGCACGCAAGTCAAAGCAGATTCGCATCGGAGGCTGTTGATGTCAATGTGCTGGGTCACAGAAATGTAATCGTGCAAGAAAATGTTTGCAGTGGCAAGGAAGTGGAAAGAGAGAATCAATAGGCTAATCACACCCTTGTTAAGGGTGAATTTATTAGCGTCGCTCTACACGCCCAGTGCACAGCCTTCTCTACCGTGAAAAGGGATAAAACAATATCCAATATCCCCCATTGGAGGAGGATAGCAGGAGCCCAGAGTCAAGACCTTGCAGGAGACAAAATCTCAGTGAGTAACAACCTGACAAAGCAAATGTACAGTAATCTGTGGTGGTGGAAATGTTGCAGATGCTCTCATGAAAAATGCTGTGACACAGATCTTGATTTCTTTACACTGGCTCCCTGTCAAATTCAGAATCCAATTCAAGATTGTTGTGATCAGCATTTGGAAAACAGCATTTGTAAAAACAGAATGACAGATATTCCTTACATTGTCTTTTGCAGGAAAAGGCTTTAGAAGTAGACTGCTTACGTAAAACGTACCAAAAGGTATTGGCTGGCTGGCTAGGTCAAATCAAATCTGCCTACGACAACTCCTCAAAGCCCATTTAAAAGGATGACGAGATCCTGGGTTTAGGTTTGCACAGTTTATAAATGAGTTCACTGGGCTAATCTGAACAGGTAATCCCACAACACTCAGCAGCAGGTCTATCCACTTACATATGTTCTCACACATGTATACAGGCACAATGCACAGATACACTAACACACTGACAAACACATCATAACAGAAAGTTAAAAAAAAAGACAAAAAGAAAATACTTGGGTGCTCCAGTAAAAACGTAAGGGAATAAAGTGAAAAATGGCTCCTGAAACACTATCTATCTATAGCCTGAAAAAGTCCTGAAGCAGCAATACAAGATTCCCAGCACTCCACTCCCTCACACACACTCTCAATCATTCCAGCAAAACTGCTGAAGTGAACAGAATCTTTCTGCCCATTTCACCCAAATGCCCATCCTCGGATGGACCAGAGCAGCACATATGACATAGCGTCTAACTGGCTAATGAAAATGCATGATCTCCATGGAAATGTCCATCATTGTGTGTGTGTGTGTGTCTGTTCTTTCTAAATTGAACAAACCCAAAGGGTCTGGAGGATGCAGCAAACTGAGCAGGCTGAAGTGTTTACAGAAGTGTTCCCTAAAGTGTATTTAGTTTGCACACACACACAGTCCACAGAAAGAGAGGGAGAGTCCATTTATCTACAAATATAGTCACTAAAACTAAAAAAAATTATTGATTTTTCTACCTTGTGGTTTTTTTCCCCTTGCGGAACTGCATGTAGTGGAAGTTTTCAAAGGCAGACAAAGTTAGCTGGTTATGCCAGATTGTGCTAATGACTATTTTGAGGAAGCTGCTTGTTTGCTTGGATGGCACATAATGAGGTTGGAGAATGAGTGAAAAGTAGAGACCTGCTGCTGCTGTTAAAGGCTGTGGAGGACGAGAGAGAGATGAACAGAGAAAGAGACAGAGCGAGAGAGAGAGAGAGAGCAGTGTGAAGTCCATCTCCACTCCCTTAGGAGTTGGTACTAATTACTGTCTCATCAGTAGAGCAGAAGCTCCTCTTCAAGCTAGAAGGCCAAAGAGTAGCAAAACAGAGAGAGAGATAGTGTGTGTGTGTCTCAGAGATCAAGTAAGAAGGAAGAGACAGGATCAATGTGTTAAAGTGTGTGTCTCACAAAGAAAGATGGAAACCGAGATGGATAAACAGAATGTGTATGTAGTATATCCATGTTCGTGTGTGCTTGTGTACAGTATGTGCATGGTTCAGTGGAAGATGCACTAAAAACAGTCAGCCCCAAAGCTAAACGAGACAATGCGGCACACAACTACATAAACAACAAGGGAAAAAAACAGCATTCTGGGAAAGACAAACAAACATGTCTTGTCACCTGTCATTTCTTGCCAAAACCAATGGAGCTTTCAGTAGTTTAGTATCATTTCAGCAGGCCAACAAGGCCAAACTCACTAAAGTAATTGTAGTGCATGTCAGTGAAGACTCAAAACAGTGTTGCTTTGGGGAACACTAATCCACAAAAAACTTAATTATGGATGCATAACTTGTATCACCGAAGTCATATGCAGGGCTGTATATATCACAGTCATGACAGAGTCAAAACAGACTCCAGGCCAAGTCAAGATAGAGACCAAAACAACAAAACAGTGCCCATTCAATATTCATCATTATGCAGCCTTATTATTGTTTAAAGTCAGAGTAAACTGTGATATAACTTCACTCACTCAATACAGTCCTTTGGATTTAAAAAGTTTGAAATGTGATAAGGAAACTGCCTTGACGTTGCATTACTTGAAAAATAATGATTATAACAGTATAAGAATGTAAATAACAGAAACTAAATGTTCTTGCACAGTACTAAAAAGATAAAATATGAAGTCCAAATTGAGGACGCTTGGCTGTAACTTGGTCAAGACCAAGTGCATAGTAACTGCCAGCAGAGCAGCAAAGCCAAAAAAGCAGCCAACTGGACTTTGTCAAGACCCAAGACTGTAATAGGCCCATGCCACTGACCCACTCTCAGACAAGTCTGAGTCTGGTGGCGGCTGTGGCTTGGTGGCAGAGTGGTCGTCCACCAATCAGGTCGGCGGTTCGATCCCGGCTTCCCCCAGCCACGTGCCTAAGTATCCTTGAGCAAGATACTGAACCCCAAATTGCTCCCGAAGCTGTGCCTTCGGTATGTGAGTGTCGCTTTGGATAAAAGCGTCTGCTAAATGACTAAAATGTAAATGTAAAAATGGGGCACTCCAGTCACACAATGCCCCAGCCTACACAGTGTCATGTACCCCTGTGTACGCTGTCCATACTGTCCTTTAACTATTGTTTGGAAACCAAAGTGCATTCAGTAAGTGCCATTGCAGACACGCATCACCATTTCTAATTAATGATATGGTGAAAACAAGACTAATATCCAAACACCGAAATAGCAGCTAAAAGAGGGAGAGAGAGTGCTCGGACTCGTGAACAGGGGATGTTTTGATGTTTGTGGAGAATTTGGTTACACAGAGAAATGCACATGCTCCAGTTGTCAACCTTAAGGGTATGTGTTTCACGCCAACTTCTTTGTATACAAATGATTTGTCCATATATTATGTAAATATAAATAATATAATTTTTTTTACAAAGCCTATATTTGAATTTTATTAGTCCTACTGAGTCTAGAGTCGGAGTATTTTATTAGAACTGTGGAGATAGTTTCAGGCATTTTAGGAGCTATTAAAGTGTAGCTGCCTGTGCTTCATCTTGTGCCACACTGAAATGTTTGATTCTTCACTTTGATCTAAAAGTTGGAAAAAAACAGGTTTTTGGTTGGTTTTCTGGAAGGACACCAAATTTCCCACTGCGACAAGCCTAATGCTAATGGCATGTCATATGATAACCATAATACCATAATATAATGTAATGGTTTTACACAAGGGGGCCGGCCTATGTTATTTTATTGTAACTGCTGGGTTTATAACAGCGTTTACAGCAGACACCATTTTAAAATTGACTGTCTTATCAGGCCAATGCAAACAGTTACAGTGATCATCATCTGGCACTGACATGTGACAAAGAGCCCAGGCTCACTACTGTAACCTAATGTCAGGTCTAACAGCAGAGCATTCCACTTCCAGCTCTCCATTGTTGAGTTTTTGTCCAGTAATGCTTGTTTCATTTTTTCTTGCTGCAGTATATGTAGTGTAGGGTCAGCATTTTCTTCTGCTTACAGGCTGCATGGTCCCAACATTTCCCGCTGCCTCAGGCTCTGTACTCTGGTAACAATGTCTCACGGATCACCCGTGTGGGCCCCTCAAGGGACAGCGGTCGCATTCACGCGAGAGTATGTCAACTGCATGACAAGAATGTGAGAAATGCTGTACAGGATGCCATTTTTGTCCCTTTCATTTGAATTTCACAGATTTTTTTGTCCACCTTTTGTGCCATGAGGCCCCATTAGGAAGTTGTAACCCTGACTTGTGGTCAGCAAAGTCCTTTCTGATGTACATCCATGCTGTGAACACAGCATTGGTGGCTTTACAGTCTCAGGACTCAGGTGATGTAACCCTTAGAGCTGTTATGCTGTGCGCCTACTTCAACTACAGTCTTTAGCAGCTTCTGTTTCTCACTGCTGTTAATGGAGCAACAAATGAGTATTATCCCTTATCTAACGTAAGAACATGACTTCCACAGCAGGTTTCCATTAACTTTTTAGTCTACTGTGATGATGACCAAGCCAAAAGAGGCCCACTTTGCACAAAAAGATTCAAACCTATTACACAGGCTACGCAATTTCAAACAAATAGCATCATTATAGTGTGATTGGAAACTTCAAGTGTCAAACTGTGCAAGCCAAATTACACAGTTGCACAGTCAATCTGAGTAATGAATAAAGTGTCATTAGTATGCGTGACTCAAAAATACAACACAAGGAATTTATAGCATCAGCGGTAATGTTTAGTGTGTGCAGTCGACCCGCTATTGCCCTGCTCTGCATCAAGCTAAAAGTGTGGGGTGTTTCACAACCTAACTGATAACCCATGTGATCGCCACACCACAAGCACACCCTTCTTCACTGTGAAACCCAGAATAAAGGGCTTGGTGGCCGCAAGATCAAGAGGCTTTTCCTCTCACACCAGTGCGGAACTGGCTGCTCGGGGCGACATTGGCTTAAAGCCGGGGTGTTTTTCCCCCCCTGGGTAGATAGACTTCATCCTGAGCTGTCATTGCACCAATCTCCATCTCCCCTACAAGCAAAGAGCTCATCAGCACCAGAAAGGAAGGAGAGGCGCGCGTCAACAAAGCCACCGGCTGTGACAGATTCCTATCTATGAGTAAATGCTTATGCAAAGATGAATAGAGGGAGGGAAAAATGAAGGCAAACAGACGCAGATTCATTTTGTTTTCTATCCCCGCTGTTGTGAGCTGACCTGGGCCAGGAGGCAGTGGTATATATTTGCAGCCCTGCCAAACTGGCATCACTAAGATTATCCAACTCTACAGGGATCCACATGGTTTGGCAAAGGATGCATAAACAACAGGAAATTTGGGGCTAAGTCAAAACACGCTTATCGCTCCCCTACTAAGAGGGATTAGACCTAGAAAAAAAGGGGAGTGCCTTTGCATTGCCTTCTATTTCTCCTCTTTGCTTCGCTTCCCATTGCTCGCCTTGAAGCAACGACGCAACACGTTTTTTCAGGGAATGGTCGTTTACATATATCAGCAGACAGGGTGCTATGCTATATAAAGCCCATAGGGTACGGCTGGGTTGTCGTCATACTCTGTTGTGCTGGCAGCACAATGACCCATCTGACAGTAATGATGCCTTAGTCCCAATACTCTGAATGCTGCTTATGTAACTTTGGAAGAAAACGGAGGGAAAAACCTTATCGCAATGATTTATTCCAAAGCTGCCCAATTCAGTGAAAACACAAGGGGGTAACCAAAATGTGCCACAGAGGTACTAAAGAAACATAAGAGATTGGTGACTAACGCAAACAATGTTGCAAGGCATTAAGGGCGGGCAGAAGATGTTATCTTGTTGCACCTTCTTGTTGCACTAGAAGTAGTGTTACTCATCCAAACGTGCAGGAACAAATGTTTTTGTGTCTTAAAGCTACAATAACCAATCTTTGTATCTGCAAAATGACATGATAAGACTGTAATGTGAAAGATGACGCTCGTAGTGACAAACCCACAGACAAATATCACCCGACTCTGCGTTTACCCTCAGCTTCACAGAGCGTTTAAGCGTCTTTCAGCACAACTTTAATGTTTTGGTTCAGTCTCACTGCTCAACCTCATTCCAGCTGCATTCAGAAAACAAAAAACCAACTATATACTACCTGCTCAGCACTAAACAGCAGACAGACAAGGTTAGTCACTAGCTAGTGAACATTTTGCAGCTAAAGAGCGAAATATTTCCCTTAGGAGTTAGCAGAGACCAAAAAAAGAGCCAAAAGTAGAGTGAAACTATCACTAAGGTGTTATGTCAAATGTAGTGCCCCGAAGTGGCCAAAAAAAACCCAACTATTAATGCAGGTACTTTAAGGTACTTTTGTATGTCCATACTCATTTTATTCAGGGTAGGTGGATAAAGCTGTTCTTGGAAATGGGCCTTTTTGCTTACAACTGCAGGAACAGGGACTGTTTCGTACCTTAAAGATACAACAAATAACAGACATTTCACAGTCTTCCTTATGTTGGTTTGGATGCCAACATGACACTTTCTTTGACTACCTTATTTTGAAAAATATATAAAAGACATGTTAAATGTGGTCTAAACACAAGCAGCCATGCCGCTCTAAAAATAGAGAAACTCTGATTTAAATTGTGTACCTTATGGAAGAAAGTAAAGACTACGAATCGGCACAAGCTTGAGAGTTTTCAACAGTCGATGCTACAGAAAAATTTCAGTCAGTGCCAAAAAAAAATTTGGATACCCAGCCCTAGCCACCAGTCATTTTGTTTCACAAATTTGGTTAATCAATTATGAATTACAAAAACTAATAAGGCATTCTGTTATCCTCATCACATGAAACATAGATGAGAACTCATTAGGTTTACATACAAAAACATGAGGAGATTTCTTCTAATCCTGAGGGACAAATCTCCAGAGTATCTGGTAATCATCTCTTGTCAACATCCTCTCGTCTTCACACCATCCAGCCGTCAGACTTGTATCAAATTACTATTTGAAATGGATTGCAGGGGATTTCAATTCCTGCGGTCTCCGAGGCAGGCAATCATAACAAAACAATTGGACAACTGTGGACTAGCTTAAGCTTAATAAGAATGAGTCAGTCACCGCCGAGGCTGTCGGACTGAAGCTGTGCTCCTGATACTGACACACAGAGCAAGAGAGGGCAGCCACAACCTGTGGCCATGCATGTTAATGAGGCCCTCTGTTGCATCCGGAAGCCTAATGAAATACGGCGGGACCTCGCCGGTCTCTGCTCTGCTGTCGGACACCTCGGCATAATGATGTATGGAGCTCTACACTGCATTACGCTCATCTGCCCTTGCTAAATGCCAGAGCAGCAATTCTGAGTCAAAGGGCTATGTGGCAGTTTTGACCAATGAGGCTTTAAACTTAGGCTGCCTCTGGATCGGAGTGGTGGGGGCAGCAGCTAAAGGCCAGCCACTAAGCAGATAAAAACTCAAATGAACGGAAAAGTGATAACCTCCAGTGCGTTATTAATTCCTGTGTGTGTGTGTGAGTATTTTACTGGGAAAATAATCAGACATTTGTCTGTCGGAGTTTGAATCCACCTGTTTGAAAGCATCTTTTAAATGCCAGTCCTTGAGCTGGAGTTGAACAATGCAATTAAACAGTGAAACCCACGTCCCATCTCCTCTATTGGAAATGTAACACATTAAAGAGCCTTCGTATTCCTGAGAAGTGAGACGCACTGCTTCCTCGCTGAGTGGGTGTCCATTTTGCATTCCCCCCTCAACTGCAAATCTAGTTTGATGCGATTTTCCATTCCTGGTGCATTGCCTGTTCAGCAAATGCTTGCCCCCCCCTCCTTGTTTTTTAATTCTTTGAGACCCCCAACATTCTCTTTGACTTTGTTTTATGTCTCGGTTTTTTGTTTCCCACTGGTGAAGGCAGACAGAGGCCAACTTGCGCAGCCTGGGTGGATGGGAGGATAAAAAGATGAGAAGCTCTGTGTGTGTGTGTGTGTGTGTGTGTGTATGTCAGAGAGAGTGAGTTTCAGTGTCCGCTGGTACACTGTAATAATGAAGCGGGATCTGCTACTGAGACAAGATGGAACTGCAGCATACAACTAGTGAAACTGTGGATGACCTTGTGGCTGATTGTGGTGAAGCAGTGCTGTCTTCCTTTTTGTTTTGGTGTCACTTTTATTCATCATACATGATATGCCATAATTTATTGGCTATTCATTTGCAATAAAGGGTTAAACACCCAAAAATGTAGGTGCAGAAGTAGATGTTAAGTTCATTTTATATTGAAGTCAATTTTGAATGCAGGACTTTAATTTTGATACTTTAAGTATGATTAGCTGATTATACTTCTGTACTTGAACTTAAGTAGAATTATGAATGCAGGACATATACTTGTAATGAAGGAGGTGAATGCCACCACTGCGTAGGACCCATAACAATAGTACAAGAATACCTCAACCTGTGCTTCAGGTTAAAATCTAGCCTGGCTGAGGGTTTAAATAAAATCCCCCAGAAACCAGCTTGCACACTTAAAATCAAGCCTTAACCAATCACACCCAGCATACACACTCAAACAATACCAGACAAAGACACCAGCCCACAAAATGTCTCACCAGCCAACCAGACCGCGAGCTACATCTAATGATTTCCCTATCACTTAGCACCATCTGCCAACAGATGTCGAACAGCTCCATTTTGATCCAAAACTGGTCCATAAATCAACAGTTTGGCTCATAAGCACACAGCTGGGGGAAAGGCTGCTATACATTTTCTAAAAACGTATCAATATCACACAGAAACACCCCTCAGCCACGGCCTTTCACTTGACTAACAAAGGAATTATCTTAGCAGGCACATGGCAGGGAGGGAAGAGAGGAAAAGACTTCATCAGTCTGGCTCTGACTCCGGGGCGTTTTCTCCCTCACTTTCTGGCTCTCTGTGCATCACTCAAGCAGCAAATACAGACACGTACAAAAAAAAAAAAGAAGAAAGCCATGCACACTTGCTCTCTTTGTCCCCATCTTGGCGACCAACACAAACACACCCCGTCAGACTCAGCCGCTCGATCATACACAGCCTTCAGCGTTTGTTTCACTGAGTATCCACAGGGCCTTGGGACTGTTGCTGCTGTTACTGCAGTCTTCCACTGTCCTCCTCCTCCTCCTCCTCCTCCTCGTCGTTGCTAGCCTCAGTCCTGCTCTCGCGCTTTCATTTGCCGAGCTCTGGCGACAGGCAGCGACACGATTGGTCAGCAGAAGTAGTGGATACGACGTCATGCCACTGTGGGCTTGTGGTGGTGCAGAAATCAAGAGGTGTGTGCTGGCAGTTTTCAGTAGCGTGTGGAGTATCATGTTAGAACATTACATTAGCAGGAGGGGCAGGCCCGACAGAAGAGATGAAAAGGAAAGTTTTAATTATCACAGTTTTTGGCTTCCAACATTGCATCTAATTTGTTAAAACGAATTACACGCTGAGATATCTCTGAGCAACCAAAGTGCTTTCCTGGAAAATGTAATGCAGTATCCCACAACCACCAACTGCTACAATTAAAGTAAAACCTGAGAACACTAGTTGGTATGTTATGCAGAGATAACGCATTGAATTGTGGTGAAGGATCCTGTACTCACAACTCACGGTAGCTGAATTAAAAGACAAAGGTAAATTTGCATTAAAGAACAGTTCAACATTTTGGCAAAAATTCAGACTGTAACTGTAAAGACTGAAAAGTCTTAAACTACAGCTGCAGTTTACACTTTATCAAGACAACACTGAGGGTGACAAAGTTAATGGTATTTTGGAGGGTACTCTACTAATTTGGAATGAAGTTTTCAAAAAATATAATTTGGTGGGTGATACTACAATTTTGATCTGGCCCTCCTTAGTGCTTAACTCTCTAGCCTTCTCAGGGTGGACTGAAAGAGGATTGACAGCCATGTGTTTGTTTGTGGAGAGAAATACCTTGAAGTCATTTGAAAAATTGAACACAGAATTCAACTTAGAAAACAGAGATTTTTTTCAGATATCTGCAAGTACGCCACTTTTTCAATACTAAGGTCAGGAGCTGTATCTCTTGTACTGACTTTATCAAGGTATTTACGGATGCCTACAAGCAACGGCCTGGCAACACTGTGTCTAAACTTTACAAAGGGTTACAAAAGGTTAATGGTAACAACACATTTTATGTTAAATCTAAATGGGAAAAGGAGCTGAATATTGTATTGTCAGAGAGACGGTGTGGACACTCAAATGCCAATCACTCTCACATTTTCTGGACATGTATAAAATTAAAATCATTCTGGGACTGCGTATTTAAAATAACAGAGGATATAATGGCATATGTTATCCCTAAGGGTCCCAAGATTTTCTTGCTTGGACTGACACCAGGAGATGCAATTGAGAAGCCGGACAAATACCTCTTTAAGAGTTGGGCAGTCGCATCCAAAAAGGCCATAACAAGGAACTGGCTTAAGTGCCACTCTCCTCGAAAGGACCAGTGGATCGAGATAATAGAAGAAATGTACTCTATGGAAAGATTGACATATTCCCTTTGACTCAAAAATTGTACCTTTTCCAAAAGATGGATCAAATGGCTGGTCTATAAACAAAGAAAAGACTGAAAAGAAAATGACTTTGCCATTACAGGAAGTAACAGTTTAATACAGCAATTGTACAGTGCCCCAAGTTTTCTGTTTTGTGTGTCTGTTCCGTTGTAAACGTAAATGAAACTTTAATAAATAAAGAGTAATAAAAAAAAAAAAAGCTCAGTTAAGGCAGACAGATATTTCATCTAACTAATAAAAAGACTGGGATGGAAGAATTTAGGGTTGCAGGACTTTCTTTTCTTCTTGCGATTAATTTGCGTGGTATATTTGTTGCTGCTAATTAGTCTATTTGGCTGCAATTAGAGAAGCTTTGAGACCAGCGTGGGCAGAGGGTTCAGTGATTCATGGTGATCTTGTGTGATGGATGCTCCATTTTGGAAAACACAAAATCAATAAAAAATCAATAAATAAATAAAGTTAACAAAAACAAACAAACATTCTCTTCTCCCTATCGCCTATGCGCATGCCTGACAAACAGAACAGATTAAACGAGACTGCCAGTGATATGAACATCCCATCTGACCCAGGGCAGAGGTGGGTGTGAAACCATGCTCATTTGCTGAAGCACAAACCTCTGATTGGCTGCCCACAAAAAGCCCCCGTGCCAGACCCCGGCCATCTCATTTGCACCATGTCCTTGAATCAGCCCCAGAGCAGTGTCACCGTCTCAGTGCGGACAGACTCAGGCTCCATGCATGAAAGACACTACATGCCAACAATGGCAAAATGGCCTTGGACTGCCGAAGTATTTGTTTTGCTAAGGAGAGCACAAGGATGCTGGCATCACATGCTGCTCAAAATGATCTGAACGTTTATCCAGTCTTCAGCTGAACGGAAGTTCTTGGAATCAGTTTTCAGCCTTATGCGACCTGAGTCTACAGCACGTACAGTACAGACTTTAAAGAGAGAAATGTTCCTTCAATTCAAAAGATGTTTCTTACAATCCACAACAAAGGGAATTAATTCACCCAAAAAATGCACGACACACCGCTTTGTTTGAGTACAAAAAGTTAAAATATGTAAGTGCGGTTCACCATTTTGTCAGCCAGTGCTCTCACTTGCACATCTGTTCATTGCAGGATAGAAAGCAGTGAGTGGCTGGAGGCGCCAACATCTGTCACCACTGGTGTCACTGGCACCTGCTGATCAGGTCACACAAATCCTGGATGCTATAAAGGTGACATATCTGTAATAGGTCAACTATAAATCAGGACGTGTGTTCATGGGATGGAGTTGTTGTTTGGTGTAAGGCTTCTCGCTGCTGCACTTAGGCCCGTTTTACACAGAGCTGTGGCTGCAGAAAGATGATGTGCAAATAAATGTGTGGCTGCAGTTACCTGGAGTGACCCACTCATATCTCCACCTCCACCTTCCTCTCTGTCTCACTTCCTTGAATTAACTCCTGTCTCCTCGTCTCCCACTTTCTTCTCATCGGTCTTTATCCTCCCACAACACACCTCTCTCTCTCTCTGTCTCTCTGTCTCTCTCTCTCTCTCTCTCCCCGTATTGTCAGCTGGCAGGCCGGGTTGGCTCAAGCTGGTCAACCTGATGCCCTTCTGCAGCAGGCACCGTTGGCAGCACTTGGCACATTCTGCGGCTCACTGAGATGTACTGAGCATAGGCATTAGCTTACTCAAGTGTGATGCAATTAAACTGATGTTAAAGCTGAAATGCAGAGGAAATGGGAGTTGTCTTGTTTAATAAATCTAACATGGTAATCTGCAAGCTGTTGTGTGTTCTCACAATCAAACACCAACCACCAAAGTAGTTATGTCAAACATCAGTGGCTTTGGCAGGTAGTCAAAAAGTGGGATGTGCGGTTCTGGCAATACCATGACAAATACCATGATATATATAGCTAACATCACAACAACAGCAGCATATCTTGGCAAACTAGAAAGCAAGCTGAATGTCCGTGGGCAAGTCATTTAACGTTACCTGACACACAAAATCATGGCTGGAATAGTGTTATGTGGCTCGGTCCGAGCTACCTTGTTTGTTTCCCCATTTACAGAGCCAGCGGCTGCGCACAAACACCGGATCTATTTATTTTATTTTTTTTTACGCTGAACGGACAGCAAGCGGGCCGTGAGGAGACGTTCGCTGAATTGGACAAAAAACACGTGCATTGGGATTAGAATCTCATACCCCAAGTTTTAACCTCTAAATACGAAAAGATGCCGGGATGACATAAGGAGTGTCCGGGGCCAGATGTACGTCTCCCAGAACAAGAACAAGACAAGGGTGTTAGCCAGACTGGTAGGAGAAAGAATAGCTCCTAAATTGAAAGTGACAGTTGAGATGGACATGGCAAATGAAGACAGAGCCTCCAGGAGCTGTCAATCACATCAAAGTGAGTCACACCAAATCAGTACAGAAAAGCAGTAGCCCACTCCTCTGACTTAGGATCTAAGTGCATGTGATGCTTTCCAATCTAATTAAACGGGTTGTTTTTAATGAAAAACCTGCAGTCTTTACATGTGTATCAAAGGATCAATCTCCTTCAAGCTCTGCAGACTTCTTCTAATTTCCCTGCCTTTATTCAAACAAGCAGAGACGAAGTTAAACTGCTGTCCTATGTGAATTCGTTTTACTGTATTATAATTGCTATTTGAAAATCCATGCTCACAATGGAATTGCATCTTGTTTTATCCAACATAAAGCTGCACTAGGCAACTTTGTATGCCTGAAGTAAAAGGTGAGAGATAAATGTTTCAAATATTTAAGGCTTGAAAGACCTTATAACTCATATGGTTGTAGTAGTACTGAACTAAATTTGAAAATGGTGAGGAAAGCCTTATTGCAGCTGCATTGCAAGTGTTTGTGTGTTGCGGTTTTCAAGCAAGCTTTACATTGCACATTCGATTTGACAGGAAATACTGCCAGTGACCACACCAGACACCACTCATTTATTCGTTTTGAGCTCCAAGATGACTACAACCATCAGGCAAAAAGACACCTAACAACTGGCCTGGGAACAAACGACAGGAAGTGTGGTTTAAATGTGGGCGGAATCAATGAAACAGTAAATTGGATTAGAAATTTCTCAAAGTCAATTCAATGCATCCATACTATAACTTTGATGGATGGTGCGGCTGTACGCCCTCTTGTTCTAATCTACAAGACAACAAGCCTCGTCACAATGGACGTATTAATTAACTGGCTATAACATGGCTGAAAAGACATCATTAATGACTCCATTAAAACCCAAAGATGTAAACGGAAATTGGAGGGAATTTTTTACAGCGGCTATATCCCAAGAGTGGTGTAAAGGGCTTTTTAATGTGTCACATTTACACAAGCGCACGCACACTGATGCATTGATAGCGGCGGAGCACGATTGCCCCCTCACTGACCAAAGACTAAACTTGAAACTCGTCACTGGGTTGGACAGACAGTGATGGCAGCGGGCTTCTGACAGCTGTGTGTGGCTCTCTTCTGCACGACTGTGATAACACAGCCAGAGCAAATGTTAGATACCAGAGGCTCAAAATCCGCATCTACAGGTATTTTGAACCGTTACCTTAATAAAGGTCGTCTCATTGCCGGGCTAGCAAGGTGAGCTTCGCCAGTGTTTTCAGTTCTATGCTAGATGTTAAACGTGCACTCAGGGCGGACACTTTTACTAGGAATTCAAACTGTTAAAATGAAGCCTGTCAGCTTTTCTAAAAGTCAAGTTTGAACAAACATGTAATTTGTTCGATTTAATTCAATTAAATTGATTTATATAGTGCAAATTCATAACAGAAGTTATGTCATTGCACTTTTCCTATAGAGCAGGTCTTGACCGTAGTCTTTATAATAGTATTTACAGAGACCCAACAAATCCCACCAGCAACACCTATAGCATAAACAAGGTTGTAAACAAGGTTGTACAGTTGACGTTGCTCCACTTGGGTCAGTGCCTCTGCTGCCTAACTTGGGTGGCAAGCTAGTAGGCGAGTACTCAGGGTTCATGTTGTTATCGATGTAAGGCATCTGCTTTTGACAAAGTCGGCAAACAGCAGAATACTACATTTTGTCACAGTCCCAACGCAAGCGGAACAGATAATCGTGACACCAAACTGTCTGATAAGTTTTAGCATTTTGGATTCTACACGATAGAAAAACTAACTAACAACAAGTTAGCCTGTCATAACATGCATAAGTTCTACAGCATAGATCAGGGGCTTTTTAGATCACGACGTTACGATGGTAGAGGGCTCAGTGGTCGACAGCTGCCCGGGTAGGCTGAAAGAGAGCTGACCGATCAGTCCCACCGGGCAGCACCTATAGTGAACGGCCTGTCTTGCTGCTACAGCAGCCAACTAGCGCCACGCAGGCAGCAAAAATTGATATTCCCAGCACAGCTCAGTACAAATGGGACATCTGTTAGCTTCCTGCAGCTCGGCCACCATAAACCCTCCTCGCTCACAATAAGGTATCGTCAGAGGAATATGGATGCACGTCCCAGCTGCTTCAATTTTAATTAGCAATACAAAGTGATGGAATTCAGTTTAAGATAATATTTGGGTGCACTCTTTAACTGCTGCGTGTGCTGTGAAAAAGGGGCCTGTAGGTGGTTTTTATAAACAGGCCACCCTCTTTGTTAATGTTATACTTACTTAGGAAAACGCATAGGTATGCAGATACAGAGGGATTAGGGGACAGCAAGTGCTGGAGCTGGAAATCGATCCAACACCTATGTGGTGTGATTCTTTGAATTGGGAGTCTGGTGCCCAAAGACTACAAGAGACCGTACATCTGGTGCTTCAGGAGGTCTAGAGTAGATGCTGCTGACAGTTTTATCCAGTTCAACACCCTCTAATCTACTCCTCTGCTTCTGAGAAATCTTCAAATTGCTCCTTCTATGCCAGTTGCCACGCTGTTTCTCCTCACACTGCTGAGGCTCAGGCTCAATGAAAGGTTTTCAATTGAACGATGAACTCCAGCTGAAGATGTCAGTCCATCAAAAGAACAATTGTCACTGTGGTGGACAGGGTTCTTGAGATGCGAGATAAACCATTCACATGCGAACATTATCATTTTCAAAGACGTTTGATTGCTCAAAATGACAACGTTTGAGCAAATGGCAGAAAGAAAAGGGCCTAGCTCTCACGACCGCACTCTTTTAACCTCTCTTTTCTCCGGTAACTACTTTCCACATCACTTACCTGCAATCACAAACCAGGCTGAAAATGAACATATTCGCAGTCCTCCACACATCTCCCTTTAACATTATAGATCTATAAAATACAGTACATAGACAAGTACTTCCCATTAAAAAACAAAGCAATTTCAGCAAAAATGTAACCAAACATCCTTGACAGAAGTCATTACTAATACACAACCGTTATCAGATGATTGCAGAAACAAATAAAAAATAAAAAAAGAGAAAAATGCTCAGAACTGTTCATGCTTCAAAGAAAAAGCAAGAACTGCTTTGTAAAAACACATCTAAAAACGTATGTTTATCACACTTCGTTGACTTGCAACTAAATTCTTCTCTCCAGGTGCATTAACTACGGTACAAGCCCATTCATGCTGCGCTGTACACAGAGGCTAAGCGGTTTTTAGCTCCCGAGCCAACAGTAAACACTGAAACCATGTGGGCGACCTGCTAGGCAGATTAGTGCGCACACACACTCCGACACAGGCCTTCATTTTTTTGAATGTACAGGTATATGCTACATATCCATAGGATTGAGACTGTATGGCTGACAAACAGTTATTATTCTCATTGATCCCCATCCATCAACAAACTTGACATAGCTGCTGTGTACTTTTAGCCCCTGATGTGTCATTTTTTAAACAGATGCTGTAGGACACTGGGGACAACAGGCCAGCTGTGGAGCATGGATGTGTATGGATGGGTACAGTGACTGCATGTGATCTTGTTTTGCTGCTTTTTGAGACCAGTGTGTGTTGCAGATCACACGAATAAAAGGCCATTTTCCATCTAGTGAAGTAATGTGGTGCATACTTGAGTTTTTAAGAATATCCTGTCTTCAAACAAGGTCTGAACCCTAAAGACACCCATATCACAGGGCCTTCATCAGCATGTGAAATTTGCTCAGTCGTCATGAAACTGTAGACGCGCCATTATTCTGAACATTTTTCGGACTTCTTGTCCATGTTGGCTTAAAAGCTAAAAAAAGAAAACATTTTGCTGTTTGGGAAACATGCTTAGTTACAGAGCGCTGTAAGCCAGAGCGACCAGACATCAGAACAGTTCCTTCCCACAGGCCTGTCACTCTGATGAACAGTTAACACCAGCCACGCGGAGTCAGGGGCCATCCCTGTGCAATAACCCTGTGACATTAACATCCACTGTACCTGTACATTTATCGCATGGTTTATGTAAATATTAACACTTTTAAACCTATACATACTGTATATAACGTCATATCCAACTACCTCATGTACATAAATCTACCTGTTACATTAACCATATTTATTTCAGCACCATTTGCACTCTGTACCATCACACTAGTTGTCATACTGTTTGTAAATGTTACTGTTGTGTTGCTGTAGTTTGTTTTAGCCATACTTTTATTTTTATTATACTATTATGTACATAGAGTGCAACGGAAAAACCGGAGCCAAATTCCTTGTATGTGTACACATACCTGGCAAATAAAGCCGATTCTGATTATTTGCTTTCTTGCCGAGAGTTAAGACTGATACCACTCTCACGTCTGTACGCTAAATTTGAAGCTACAGCCAGGAAAAAGGAAAACTTTGCTTTAACATGAAGACTGGAAACACAACGCTTTTTTGTAAAGATTAAAAAACAAACAACATATAACATGCTAATTAGTGAGCTTTACACCGTGCCTACACAGGAGCAGCAGCAGCAGCAGCAGCAGCTTTAGTCCTCCGTCTGGATCTACATAGGATGCGCTCAGGCACAGGATTGTCTGTGGGCCATCCGCATTTTGACAGCGCTCATAGTCCAACACACAATCACTGCAGTTGCAAGCATAAAACGAAGGAAAATAGACTAGAACCATAAAAGAAAAACCTCCCTTCAGCCTCTCTGTTCCATCGGATCTGTGTAACACTGTAAGCTTCAATTTAACCATACAGATGTTACAGTGGCAGTGGTAACGATCTGCTCGCTTAACTCTCAACAGGAAAGTGAATAAGAGTATATCCCAAAATGCTGAACTAGTCCTTTAATTTGGCAGTTTGTTCTTGACCTCGGAAACAGCATATCCCCACATACTACAGTATAGTCTCCAAAAACAATCATAGAAGTGAATCAGTGCCTCTATGACAACCCAACTTTTAAATCATTCGCTTCTCAAAGTAGTGGTTGTTCTACAGGTGTTTTCTATTATTTTGTCCAGCCGCTGCAGGATTTGCATTTAGGCTTAGGATTAGAGTAAGGATTAGGTTTATTTTGGAGTAAGGGTCAAGGTTAAGCATGTGGTGGTGAGGGTTAGGGTTACAGGTTATGGATTAAATCATCATGTGGGATGTTCTCATCAGAACCAAAGCATTAGGATATTTACATCCAAGTGTGTTTGTGTGCGTCTCTGTGCACAACAGTGACCCTCTGGCTGTTCAGCAACACTTTCCAGGCTGCAGGAGTCGTCAAAAGGCACGGTGACGCATGAATTAAACAGTGAGTCTAGTCTTTCTCCTTCACTGGCCGCTGCTGATGGCCGCTGGTTGCAGCAGCAATGTGTTGATGTGGAAGGCTGCAGCCTGCTTTTTTCCTCCCAACGTAAAAAAAAAAAAAACATAACACAAAACACATCAAGCCCATGGCCTGTCTTTGCTTTGTCCTTGTCGTGTTGGCTCTCCCTTCCCTCCCGTCCCTGTGTTTCGTCCTCCCCCACCCCACGCCACCACCGCCGAGCGAGCGCCAGTCTGCCCCAGCTGGGTTTTTAGATGCGGGGAGTCGAGCACGGCGGGATGGAGCGGCAACTTCTCTCCGGTCTCGCTCTCTCTCTTCCCCCAGAGCATCTTCTGCACCACTGCTCTGCCACCATTAATTCATCAGTGCAAATCTCCAGCAAACTTGCTAAACAAACAAGTGTGCTGACTTCTGCTCCTCAACACACACACACACACACACACACACACACACAGGTCACCCAACTATAGACCTCCTCAGAAACACACTCGCTGAGTCGCTGTCCAACACACCGAACGATGCCGTATTGATATCTGCTCCATGATCTAGATGGAAAGCGACAGACACAGCCTCTCTTTGTGTGTGACCTAATAGCTGCTGACATAAATACGGGGTTTTCTAATTCAGTGCCCTCCAAAAACGGAAGTGCAGATGTAAACCTGTTTAACGATAAGTTGCTAATGAGTTTGCCCGCTCCGTGATTCACATCGGTTTTGTTTACCTCCCTCCGCGGTGAAGCCCCTCAGGGAACGTGCACCAATCTCCGACTAAAAAGAACTGGCTAAACAAATCTCACGCGCTTGTGTCCTGTGTTAATTTACAGTGGTAGATAACAATTTGGGAAGCGCTCACTGTTTGCTTTGCGTGGAAAAAACAACAACAACAACAACAACAAAAAAAGAAAGCTCCTACAAAAGCAGACCAGAATACAAATTTAGAAAGAGAAACAACAATTCTCCTTACTCTACACTGTAAAAAAAAAGAAAAAAGGGAAGACTGAAGAAACTGATATAATGAGATGAAGTTGGATTTAAAACTATTTATCATTTGTCTCCAGCATGACTAAGATTAACTGGGTTAAACAATTTATTAGTAGACTTCAAACAAAGAGGCTGACCAATATTTTAGAGTTTAAAAAAAATCTGATAACAATACATGTGCCAGTACTCTTTTTCCTTTGTTTTTACTTAAACATATGACAAACACGCAATTTTGATAAGGGTCCCTTAAATTTGATTATTCAAGAGTCGTGACGCAAGACATTGACTGCTGTAAGATGCAGGACATTTTCCAGTTGAAAAATAAAAACGTGTCAGTGCTCTCTGGTAGACATATTATATAATGGTGACGGGGTTTCTAAAATTATCTCAAACATATCTTTGGCATTGCTCTACCGCAAACTATGTCGGCTGATATATCGGACTTTCCAAGTGAAATCAAGTGGCCTCCAAGCCACTGAGAGGGCGAGCCAGTGTAAGTGTCTGATTCCTTGCGACATACACTTTGACAGCTGAGTTTGCAGTAACACCAAGTAACAACGTAAAAAAACCTTTACAGGTAACTGTAGCTTACAAGCTAAGGAAACACAGCTTTTTATAAAATCCGGACCATTTGACATCTAAACAGTTTAGTTTCAATGGCTTTAAGCAAATAAGTCAGAAATCAAATGATTTGATTGGATAGATGCAAACAACCTGTCTGTCTGTGTAGACCGGGGAACAAATGCATTCTCGCACAGACAGGTGGTGCTGTCATGAAATGAAAAAACATAAAAGATCTCAAATAAACACAAAGGATGAAAATCTCCCTTTTTGGCATTGAAGTAATTTACGACGCATGTGTGTATGTTATGTAGCAGAATGAAAGACAATACGCGTCATTTAATTTTGGTTGGACTTTAAATAGTGCTGGAAAAAAAGCACGACTGTCCATACACACGGCACACTTGCAAACATGGAGGATGTTTAGGAGTAAAGTTTAACATTTAATGCTTCAACTTCACTTTTTAAGCTTACATAACCTTAGCAGCTGGATATCTGTCAGAGTTTAATGTCTTTAGACACGTCTAAAGAGCTGACTACACACACGCGCAGCATGTTGCTGCTCCAGGGTTCAATGTTAATCACAGCAGACAGAGAACAATGCAACTGCCACATGCATGAATTTCAAGGTGTGACCCTCTCGTACACACATGCACACTGATATCCGAGAGCAACAAACAGCGACGTTTGACTTCTTATTAATTCTGGTTTATTAAATCAACATACAGGAAAACACAGTTGCTGCATTATTCAGCATTTTGAACTCCCTTTCTGTGCAACAAATCCATCCCTCAACCATGCACGTATCCCTGTACACAAATACTGTACTGGCTACCATGTACAGGAAGGACATGTGCCCAAAGATACCAGCAGTATCTCCAGTCCTTTCAGGTGAAGCCCCTTTCCTATCAACTACTCTTCTCATTGGGAACAGACGGTGGCGCTCGGAGAGACGAGGAGGAGAAGTGAGGAGTGGAAACGCCACAGCCAATGCTGGCTCTGCAAGTGTGTGTGTGCCTGCACAGACGCACGTCATGTTAAAAAGGACAACGCGCATCTGAACATGTATACTGTGTTGACTGCAGGCATCGTTGTGTATTTATGATCCGTGTGGACTTTACACAGGCCCGCGTTGACCTAACATACGTCATTAAGGATGCTGGAGTGGCCAGTGGCCATGCAAGTGAGGCAACTAAACTGTCAGATCATGTGGTTTTCATGTTGCCTTCCAAGGGAATGTGTCACATCTCTGGTGCTATCTCACTAGAAAATATGTATAGTATATATAGTATACACACACACACACACACACACACAATAATTGCTCAGGCAAAAAAATGCAGGGACAAAACACAGTGCAATTTTACTTAGCATTAGCAGATTACAGCAGTTCAAGATATACATATTTCATATTCCCTCTTCCTCTATTTTCTGATCAAAGTGGATTAGGAACAGTGGTGAAAATTAGAAACATGTCCTGGAGTGCTTATTTCACTTGCTCTGCCAAGGTCTATGTCAACTGAGGAATCTGTGGGGTACGTGTGGACATAGGTCTACTTAACACACCCCCGGGGCACCAGGTGCTGACCAAAACTTCACGACCCAGATCTAATAAGGTGGCAATAATAAGGATTGAATGAAGATGGACACTTTGGCCCGGGTAAGTTGTGGATTTACATTTAGCATTATTACTGAATTTTTTTGTTTCCTTCAATACACCCCACCTACAATTACGAGAAATATATTATTCAAGGGCTCTACTCCGTTACAGTACAGTGCAGCGCACCTGCAAAGTAACTAGCCCACACTGAACTCCTATCAACAGCCTACACGAGTCCAATGTTTTACTTGTAAATTTAGGGGCAAGGCCACTTGGTGTGCAGCAGGGCAATTTGTTTGAGAGCACAAAGTCCTCATGCCAGGAAATCAAGGCCATAAGTTAAAAAAAAAAACAACTTGATTTTGATTCACTTAAATAGACAAATCCATTCCTGAAAGCATTCATGACCTTTTAAATGAACAGTGTAGCACTTCTAGAGAAACAAAAACAAAAGAATAATTTATTTGTAATTTTGTCATAAATCAGATTTATGTATGGATTGTTCCCTATGAAGAAATAGCCAATAACATTCATTAATATCATTAATAACATTTAATCAATAACATTCTGAAATAAACACATGCCTTTCCCCGGAGCTGATGATGGAAGTAGCTAATGAGTGCGCCACCTCACTTCCTTCTCATCTCAGACTCTGTTGAGTGTTGCACAGTACTGATCAGGCAGGAAGTACAGCTTCCAAACGTGAGCTCTTTCACGCTGGCATTATTTATTTTTATTTATTACAAATAAAAAACAGGCAGAGAGCGGGGCACCAAGGCCACAGGGGCCAATGGGCAGACGGATTTCAGGAGGGCTTCAAAGCCAGAGAGGCAATGTCGTGGCCGCCAGCGAAATTCTTTCGTTCATCATCTGTGATCAGATTTCCACACAGAAATAAAACAAAGTGCTCGTTTTGGCCATAGTTCAGTTATAAAAGCGCACCACGGAGGGTCTCTGCTGACAGCGCGGTCAGCCAAAGTGCTGATCACGCTACATGGCAATAGAGGAGGATGTACCAGCATCTGGTTTAAAAGTAGTTTAGCTGACATTCAGTACCAGAGCTGACCGCATCGAAGCAATGAACAAAGAGTTGCGCCACTCTGGGTCGCATTGTCCTCGGTTTCGATCAGCCTCCTGTATAGACAAGACTCTGTTTACAGCTTGCCATGTTGTTATCCTCCATTGTTCTGTGTACAAAAAAAAAGGAGGTTCATTGACTCGACTGTCAAAATGAGATTCCACAAGTCGCTGATGTTTAAGGGGACGCCCCTTACACTCCTTTACAAGAAAAGTGATGAAAGTAGTTAATTACACGAGTGCTTGAGAGAGAAGTTTAAACCCTCCCTTACTGTGGCTTCACACCTCGTCAAGTGGGTGGGATTCCGAAAGTTACTAAAATTATTGGATGCAGCCCCATCCGTCGATTCTGCAGTCAGGAAGAGTGTTTCACGCACTGTTAAGATGTTCCAAACTCGCATCCTTAAGCACTGATGCATTCCTAAGATTGTGGGGCACCAACAATAATGTTTTCCAATCACTACCCTTGTTTCTTAAATTTGTAATTATGTAAGGATCACACATATTTTCCATTTTGCTTAAAATTCAACTAATTATGAAAAACGAAAGCCTTTCTGACCTTGTGGGAGACAGGTGTGCAAGTTGAATCACAAGGGGTTTGTTTTTAAACCATGTAGCCATGATAATAAAGGCCGTTTGTCGTGTACCTTGTTTTCTTCAGGGTAATATTTTCCCTTTCTTGTGGTTAACCTTCTGAGCTCTATTATGATGAAATCTGGTCCTCACTACAACAGGCATGCACACCCTTTCAACTGCAGTGAAGTCACGGCTTACTCAGTTTTCTTCTTGTTGTTGTTGGATCATATACTTTCTTCCTGAATACTGCGTAAAGTTAATGAGCAGACATGACACTACCGGTATAAAGCAAGGTTTAATAATGCTTCTCAAACGATCATCTGTTTCTTAATTTTTTTAACCACTATGGTCTTAAAAAGATCTTTATTACAATATGTCCATTACTGCTGTCTGTTGCTGGTGAGGCCGCACTGAAGCTTCATTCAGTTTCAGCCCGACGGTCCTGATTTTGTGTGATCATGCGATAGCAGAGAGATGACAAATGGGTGTCTGCGGAAAGCTGGTGTGTAAAGTGACGCACAGCTTGCTCCACTTCAGAAGGCTTGTCGTTGCAGCCTAACGATGACTGTACCATCTGGTGTCAAAAATTAGAAGGGTATTTTCAAGTGGCCTATTAAGACGCTGTAGCCACTGCTGAAAAATAACCTTGATGAATGCTGACAAACCAATTGTTTCCTCCGCAA
The DNA here is from genome assembly GCA_011952105.1 of Coreoperca whiteheadi. Classification (NCBI taxonomy): domain Eukaryota; kingdom Metazoa; phylum Chordata; class Actinopteri; order Centrarchiformes; family Sinipercidae; genus Coreoperca; species Coreoperca whiteheadi. The sequence goes on along the minus strand of CM022486.1, from coordinate 24,446,878 downwards.
TCCCTCTAAGCCTTTCAAATCTCTCCATTCTGCTCTCCTGGGAGGAAATGCCAGTGTTGTCGACTATGTCTTTTCATATAATAAAACCCTTTTTTCCCCTTCACAGAATCGATCGGAAGTGGTTCCCAAACCACTATCAGAAAGCGGTTTGAGCCTTGCTTGAAGACAGAAAATTCTTGGAAAGCAAAGTATTCACCATAGCACTTAAGGAATCTGCTACTCAACTGTTCAAAGCTCAAGCTTTGGGAGAAGCTCTTAGAAGAAAAAGCCTTGCCATTAGTTCTCTTTTGATTTACTTGCTAAAGAGCCCCAATACAACAAATAGGCCTGTCCATTATTTCCCTTCAACAGTGGTCTTCATTTGCACAGCAAAATTGGTGATTATGCCTGTAGCTTTCTCTCATTATGCCTTCTCTTCCTTCAAAACAAACCTCAATTTAAAATAAAGCTACTTTTTAGACACCATTAGGAAAAGAAATTGCTTTTGGGTAAAAGAGAGAATCCAGTGAAAAGAGTTGGTACATACCCAGCAGGTTTCAGAAAGTGTTCCATTGACTCTTTTGCAGAGGAGATAATGGAATCGATCTCTCAAACTGCTTAACTTAAGCATAGGCAGAGGCCCGTCATGTGACCATGTCCTCATTAGGAGAATGGGGCACTGTGCTAATTTATTTACCCAATATAACCCAGGGATGCAAAGACAGAACGAGGAGGGGGGGGGGGGCTCGAGCTGGCCAAGCCGATTTCAGCAAGTTACTGATGTCTGAGCCAAGACCTGAGGGGTGGGGGGAGGAGGAGGAGGAGGAAGTGTGTGTGTATGTGGGGAGGTACAGTAGGATGACGGAGGAAGAGATTGAGATGGACAGGACAAGGGAAAAGGATGAAGAAGCTGTCAAAGCCAGCAAGACCAACACAGCAGGCTGGAAACGCAGAAGTAGCAAAGAAAGGTAGAGGAAAAAGATCCAGGCTTTATGGGGATGAAATGCGGCTGTGTTATGTGCCGTGTTTTGCCTGGTCCTCGCTGTGTATAGCCCGGGTGGCTGGGCTCCAAGGCCGGGTCACTTGGGTCGGTTCCAGGTGGTGAAAGCATAAGGGCTCCTGGTGGCGGAGATGTGCCACACACCGCCATCTGGTGATGAGTCACTCTGTCTCTGCTCTTGTTTCGCTCGGACTGGGCACGAGATTGCAGGCCATCAACGTGTGCGTGTGTGTGCGTGTGTTTGTGTGTGTGTGTCCCTTCATTGCATTTGCACCCTATTTATTGTGATGGCCACTCAGCAAAGTTGTCATCAGTAAAAGCTGAAAGTGTCTGGATCTGCGATGTGGCGATGATAAAGGCCTTGACAACTCATTTAATTTAGTGAGTTTGTGACCCTCAAAATTAAAAGTCCTGTGTATCAAAGAGCAACGGGGGCGTATTACCAGACGGGGTCATGAGTGTAGCGTTACATAGCCCATTCAAGCATTAGTAACAGAGACAGAAAATAGATGCTAATTTGGTAAAAACCGTAAATGTACGTATCACACACAGCATTCTAGGTAAAAACGTGGCTTGAAATGCATCTTTGTGCTGCAAATAACATGCAAAAATTATGGTGAGAAGGGCTGGAGGCGAAGCACAGTAATATCCCCAGTATTGTGGACGGCTGATGGCGGCGTGCGTGCTGCCTCCTAGATATATGCAGCCAACTAACGGCCCTGTTCCTGGGTGACAGCTCCCCTCCTCCAGCCCAGAGCTGACCCAAATCTCTGTTTTCTTTCTCCTCCACTTTACCCACAATTCCACATCCTAGGCTGGGACAGTGGGCATTCCACTCTCTCAAATCCCAGTATCATGGCTTATACAAGTATGATGCTGGGGACACTGGTTTAGCAGCCGTACTTCTACTGCCCCCTATCCTCCAATATGTAGCCTTACTTCACTGTACAGATAAGTACAGTACATACAGCAGATACAGTGCTTTAAAAACCGAAGCAGGATTTGCCTTCAGAATGTGTATTTCCCTACTACTACTAATAATACTTAAGTTTGATCGTAGACTGGAAATGTTCACTCAATTCCCACTGAATGATCTTTTACAATTACAATGTTTGAAAAAACCCCAAAAAAAACAAACAGTTTGAAATATTCTCAAAGCACTGGCTGATTTTTGAAGCCATTCTAGAAATTCTAGCTATTTATGTCTCAATGTTCTATTTATTTATATACATTCATACATTTATTTCTATCCAAACATATCTTCATTATTAGCATTCTTGGTGGACAAAAGGGCTCAAACCCTACCTTAACACTCCCTAGGTTTGCTTTTTGAAGTTTTACTGTAGGAACTAAAGCTTTTTGTCGCACTATGAAATACAGTAAAATATTGAAGAATGCGATGTGACCTGACTGGTGATCCTAGATCAGTGCTCCTATTGTGACAGTATTTATATGGGTGCTAAACGGAGGCTGGCCTTGAGAGTGCTGCCCTATTACATTATAACTGTAAACAGAAGCAACACATGCTACACGTTCTTGTGCAGGGATTCGAAAGCCAAAGCTTTAGAAAAACAAGGATTCAACACACAGGTCATGGAAATGTCAAAGTAGTGTTCTGTCCTGAAACAGCAGCAATAAAAGCTGCAGAGTTAACATTTCCGTTTAGCTCCACATCCATCCATCATTGTCATGGAAACTCAATAGCACCTCTGACAAGAGAGAGAGTGTTGCTGGCTAAGGACAGTGAATCATAAATGGACTGACATCTTTCACATTTAGCTAATCAAGCATAGTGTCTCTATGTTTTCCAATCTCATAGACCTGTAGCCAAAGTATGCCACCTGTACAACTGCACAATATGATGTACTGCCACGCTGCAGAGCCTACACGATATGTCCAAGGGAAAAAAAAGCTTGATATTTTGAGGGAAAAAAGACACTTATTCGCTCGCTTGCCGAGGGTTAGATGAGAAGATCGATACCACTCTCATAATGGTGTTAAATATGAAGATGGACCCACAAAGTGCTGGAAACAGCCAGGAAAAAAAAAGAAAAAAAACCTAGCCTGGCTTTGTCCAAAAGGTACAAAAAAATAAATAAATCAGCCTATCAGTACCTCTAACGCTAAGGTACGCTGCGGCTTTACAGGGGGCTTTTTTAAGGCCGATTTGTTATCTTTTGGCTGTTTTCCACACCAGTATGACCAGTAGCTTATGGTGGTTAATGTTGGTTAACTTCTATCACTGGCTGACTGACATTACTGAGACAGTTCACTGACTTGATGGCTCTTTACTTGTGCTACCGTTACACCCCACTTTAGCATTTGCCATTAAGCTGGAGTTGTCATTTGCGGCAACAACGGCCGCTGATTAGCAAAAGCTACCTAGTGTCGATTTAAAAAGTTAAAAGATTGCGTAAAGCCTGGAGAAAAAAAACTAAATGCCCTCAGAGTGAGTATTTGGTCTCAGACATCGCTTCAAGCTTGCTGCTAAAAGCTATTTTTTAGATCAGCATAATAATAATCATCTGGTCAGGAAAAACTCAACACTTACATGATTACGTATAGTTCAAATCTGAATTCATTGGCGCTCACATGCTTCCTGTAGTAATGTTTGTAAAAGTCACTAACACTTTTCATACTGTCGAGGGCAAACACCTGGTCATTTAAAGTCAGTCAGCGAAGTATGGATGGGAAAAGCATACTTAATAAATCACCCCTTCTGTCTTTAAACTGGCAGTCAGTCTGGTAAAGAGAGTTTACCAGTTTTTATGGCTGACTAAACCACAAGGCTCTCCGTCACTGTGAAAACCCTGCCAGAGAGCTGCAGAGAGCAGAATGAAGAGGCCGGGACAATCACAGGTCTCCATCTTCCTGAGAAAAGCGACAGTCTCACCCTGAAATATTTTGGGTAATGAAACTCCACCGGGACCATCTGTATTCTGGAGAGATTTGAGTCGGGCAATGCATAACAAGGTTTCTGAGCAGAGGGTAAAGATAAATGGCTGAGCACTGTAACGCGTTCCAGACAGACAAGCGCTGCAGAATACTGATCTACCCGCCTGGATGTAAATAACTTACAGTAGTGGAGAGAGTTGTAAAAAAGACACTCCGACTCTAGGAGAAGAAAAAAACAGATTAGATTTGAACAAATGCACTGTTGTGAAACAATGAGAAACATTTACTTTTGCCAAGTATTAGTTTGCCTGAGTCTAAGTATGATGAAACTGTTTGTAATTGGTCAGTGGTGGAGGACAAAATAAAAAAATAGCCCTACTTCACCCTTTTTTCTGTGTGGGCTTAGGGATAAATACCAAAAGGCTCCCCCTCTGACGTCCCATGTCCAGAAAAAGGTGTAGATTTTTCAGTCCAACACTCAATCTATATCTCATGCCAGCACTCTCTCTACATTATATACCATCAAAAAGTGATGCAGTCCTTTTGTCCTCAGAGGAACAGATGGCTGTATTGTGCCATGCTTGTTCTTTGGGTTCTCTGTGCCTCATTTTACAGACAGCATCTTGTCACACAGTGTTGTATAGTTGTGAAAGAGACACCATATGTCAAGTTATATAGAATAAAGGATATAATGGTTGATGCACGGAATCAGCACAGCATCTGTACACCAAAGAGCAGTTTGAAGCTTTGATCTGACTTGAGCGTAACCTATGTGAAATAAAGAAAACACAATACGTCCACTAAACCCGACAGTTTAAGCATAACATGCGTAAACTGTCGAAAAGAGAAAGGCACCTCACCTCTACAGTTTACACTTCTGAGAATTAGTTTTCGATTTCCAAAGATACTTGCAGGTAACAGGGCACTTTGCCTTACAAAATCTCAAAGCTAGCAATTCTCAAATTCTCTCAACAGGAGGCTGTAAAAACCACCCAGTGTTGAAACGGAACAGTATATGTCCCCCTGGAAGAAGAAAAACAGTCTTGTCCAGTGCGCAGTATCAGTGACAGATTTCTCCATTCTATTGAGAACCAAGACAAAAAACGAAACATGGTAAATGGTAACTAGACCTTCTTGATTTTATTGTTGTATTTGTGTTTTGATTTGAATATTTCCCATTTCTTTCCTATTAATTTAACTTTAACTGCACTCCCCTCGTAAATGATGTGCATTGGTATTAGTGATACATTGATTAGACAGAGGTTTGCATTATTGTTTTAGTCTTTTTAGTTATCCGATTAAAATAATAACATGGGCAGCATTCATTAACTTAGGAGAACATCCAGTGTAAACGTTCAAATAAATCCTCTGTTGGCCAATAGCACTGCAAAGAGCTTTATCTCCATCTCTGTCTGTCTCTCTCGGTGATGTATTGAGTAAAGCCTGTGACAAGGGAGCAGTGGAGAGTGGGCTTTTAATCAGAAAGGCCTGTAGAGGAGAAGGGGTGGGCTGGGGGGCATTACATAAATAGTTTTATGCTGCATCAAAATTCATTATCAGACCAGACATTAATCTTGTCAGACATATATTTAGAAAGGGCTTACATCATGATGGTAAACCGGGTTAATACTTTACAGCATACAAGTACAAAAACAATTGTGTTATGTAAGCAACAACAGGCAAAACGTCAACATTCACAAGTAAACGGTTTATCCTCTTCTTACTGGCACCTATGGGTGACCAAAGGAAGTGCAAGAACTTTAAAACAGGTGTGCCACAGCTTATGGCTAAATTACAGTGACATCTCCAAGACAAGTAAGGGTTCTTATTTTAGTATCCAAAAAGAAAACATGCAGACAATATTTTTCAAATTGTCATACTACTTCTGTTTTTGGCCTGAGATCTTGAGATCTACCCTTTTAACCCTTTTCCAAACCTCTTCCAGAAGAACATACTGTGGTCATTTTATGTTGTGACACCGTAAAAAAAACCCCCAAAAAACAAACAAAAATTACACACAATCGCACTACTTGCATCCTTAACCTGTTGCTACGTTTGACTGGCGTGGCGGAGGATGCAGTCATCCGAATGACTCATGAGAGATGGCACCTTTCAACCAAGAATCATAAAAGAGAGAAAGACACACACACACACACACACACACACACACACACACACACACACATCACAAGTGATGCAAAGTCTCCACGTGCTGCAGCTGTCTGACAGCTTGGAATGAAGACGCTCAGTGACAACGGCGTTCTGTACATCATAAAGAGCACACGAAGGAGGCAATAATGCACGTGTCCCTGGGCTAAGCGGGGAAAAACTGAATTGTTTTGACATTTATAGCAGACAGCCGATAGCACGCAGACATAAAGATCTCAGGAGGTGAAGAATCTCGTCTTTTCTAGAGATTGTTTTCCTCATTTATGGACTAAAGCCTGTTTTTGTGTGCATTTAACCTCATTCTCTCAGCCTGGATTCCCTCTCACTCACACCTCAGAGCAGAGTTGATTACCCTGTGTTCACACACTTCCTGTACACACACACACACACACACACACACCTCTCTGCGGGTGACTACTCACAGATACACCAAGAGATGAATCTTCATTAGCGGCAGAAATCACTGAATAATTTATAGCTAATCAATTTGAGACACACACACAGACACACACACACACACACACACACACACACACACACACACACACACACACACACACACAATAAATTAGCATTTGCAATGTTTCCTGCTGAGCTTCAGAGCCTCCATACAATTTCAACAGACTATTGACTTTAAACACTGGACAAAGCATTACATTCTCCCATTTCTTTGAGGAATAATTTCATTTATTCTGTTCTTACAAGTTGCTCCAGAAAAGAGAGACCGATTATATCGTTTCCAACTCCCAACACACAAGAATGGGTTCAGCTACACTTAATGGGATTATTTAACAGTCAAACCTATGTTTTCCTCCAGTAGGAGTCATCAAACAAGAACTACAGGCAGTGTTCAATGGCATAAGTACAGACACCATGGGGTGAAAGCCTAGGGCTAAAAAGCCTTGCATACTGTGAGAGGCAGTTTACTGGTATGGCTTCATCCATTCGATTCTGATGATTCGGACATAAACGCTAGACGTTTGCCCTGAGCACGGCAGCAGATCTCTCCTCTATCACTTAACCAGAAGCTCATTTAATTTATTTCAATAAAAATCCAAAGCAGGTTGAAATCAGTATGTCTGACCGGCAACAGAATCTAGGAAAAAATATATTCTACCCCTGAGCTCGTGCTCCCGCATTATGTATGCAACGGAGTGGATGCACCGTATTCTGCTACACTAAATGACCTTTCATGATAACTGTGGCCATGTGTCCTTGGGCTTTCAGCCCGGGAGTGGATATTATGCAACTGGGATGACTACACTGGACTATATGTTAGTTTCAAATGTCAAACATGTCACGGACAACAAGGCTGGATGAAGAGTGTCCTTTTTTGTTGCATCTTTTATGGACGCAGCGACAGTATGCTGAGATACCTCTGGCCTGCTAAATGAATTTCCACCATGACTCAGAGAAGGCAGCCTGGGAGTCTGCTATCTAATGAAAAGATGTTGACTGCAATTATACACAAGACTCCCTATACTTTTATGCATTCTGATCGGTCTTTTTTTTTGTTTCACTTTTACATCTTACTGCCTTTGCTTCTTTATTATTGTTTTTTTAATCTGTTCTTATCAATCTACCGCTCTATAAACATCCGCCTATCTGTATCTACCCATGATACCCACCCACCTACCTACCTAACCTTTACAAAAAACTGGAACGTTTTCCAAATGCCGGCAGTTTGACAGCTGGTAACGGTCTAAAATCTGACATGCATTATTTTAAAAATGAACATCAATAAAATGATTTTATTTGTCAGCAAAGGCTACTTCAGGCCTCTTAAAAGAAACAAAACGGAATATTCCAGAGCCTCTGTAAGATAGTGGGATCATATTAGAATAAGTTAGAACAAATCAGAAATGAACCTAAAAGCATAATACAGCCAGTTGTCGAAAAAGACACACTTTCAGCAGCGAGTAGTGAAATTCAAAAGCCAAATCTATGCAAGTTTCTACTTATATAACCTAAAAACACCACTTTTGAGAATATACTGCTATGGCATTTACATTTCCCGTCAGCAAACCTTTTGATGTTATCTCGATCCTTTGATAAAAAGAGCTGATGCAAGCCTAATACCACGGCTTTGACAGTATCTCCTCTTGACAGGTATGGGTCATGACTGGTTTGGTCTTGAGTGTTCCCGCTACCTCTGTGTGACACTGAACTCGGGACGACCCTGAGACGGATGGCGAGGAGCACACCACTATCATGCGCAAGCTGTCTCCAAGGACGACAGCGCTGTCTGTCCTGGCAGCATTGGCTACGTGATCTTCATAGGATGCACCGAGCATGTTCTACCAGCAGACACTTCATTTCATTATCCCTCTGCGGCGCGGCATATCAGGGTTACCCTGCTCGAACAGATGTGAAACCTTGGTTAAGCTCTAGCACATACTGTACCTCCTGGAGCTGTTCGACAGTAAAATCAAAGTCATGTCTCTTCACTCGTCTACTTGAATCATTTTACGTAAAGCAGTTTGCTAAATGTTTGCTACGACCGTTGCTCCAGCAGCTTTGTGCCTGTGATGCACTAAAAAAACACGGTTGAGATAGGCAGAAGTGTTATCTCTCATTAACAAGGGAACTCCCCTCTGAGCTAATCAGAAATAAATGCAGTATTTCGCCTTGTTTTGAGCTGTAATTGACACCCCCACGTCCTTTTCCTGCAGACCAATTAGGCATAATTTTCACAAAACACAGCAGTTTTATGCATCACTTCCTCCAAGTTGTGTTAAATCTCAGTTACAATAGCCTTAAATGAATGCGCTTTGACCACAAATCCACATCCAGATCAACTCCAGACCAGGCCAGTTGAGCACTGTAGTAACATCAAGTGGGAGGAGGAGGTGCGGACAGAGATTATTGGCCGAAAATGAGTGCCCTTCCTCACAGGCGGGTTCTCGAAAGCAAATTAGGTCTTCCTGTCACATCAGGCAGGGCCAGCTGTGCCTGCAGTCGTCACGTCACCTTCCATACAGCCATATGGCAACACAAGTCGACCTCTGGATGGGCTGGCAGCAGCTGCATCATGCTGGGAGCAGCATAAAGTATTAATTGTTGAAAACATGCTATTAGACACCGATACTCTGCAGAACACTACACCTCTGATTGTAATGAATTTTGACTTTCTGTCTTGTAGAAAAGAAATATTGGACTTCTGATTTTGCCAACAGCTTCTCTTTCTAGTTTGACACATGAATTATTTTTACATCACGTCATCGAGCATCAAAAACACAAGCAGGGCTGTGTCATCTGAGTGGCATCACTCTGAGGACAACTGTCAAGGTCGTTTACAGCCGTCACATAATGCATCAGCTTTACTTTAAAAGTAAAATGTGCCTTTAACAGCAGCAGTCATAAAAGCGTTGTTGGTTTCACTGCACTGCCTTCAGCGTCTGCTTCCTGCACCCGTCTCTAGGGTCAGAGAAGGCATCATTTATCAGGCCTTGTTAGAGCCACTGTCAGCCACACACTGACTGTGCGTGAGGTGAGGATGTGGTGGCCATGGATCTGGAATGATCACACCTATGAAGACACCATGGAAACCGAGCTACTGTAGGTACAGCAGCTTTTTAATCCTTTAAGTGTCACTGGTGACATCTACATTTCATACCAGCATTCCATCCCAGTTATATGAGATGCTCTTAGTAGATGCGCGCTCATTGTATTAGCCATAGGTATGTAGACACCACTGTCCTCATACATTTGTGTACTTTTGTTCTACAACAGTGTGCTTCCAACTTTGAGGCAACAGTTTGGGAAAGGCCCTTTTTCCCCCATTTCAACACGACAATGCCTCGAGTGCACTTGAGTGGCCTGCAGAGAGCCCTGACCTCTAACCTGCTAATCAGACTGACGTTTAAACTTCACGTCATTCTTACAGCCTGACATTGTCTTCATGTTAGCCAATTTATCGTGAGGAACATCAGCAGCGAGCCAGGCCCAATCGCTCATCATCATTGGGCGATCTCGCTAATGCTCTTGCGGCTGAATGGGAACAAATCCCTGCAGCCAGGTGCCAAAGTCTTGCGGAAAGCCTGAAACAAGAGGAATGGAGGCAATTACAGCAGCATCTTATGGCCCCGCGGTTTTGGAGTGACGTGTTTATTGATCAAATGCAGGTTGGAATCACAAATGGGCGTCGACATGTTTTTGGTCATGCACAGTCGTCTGTTTTATGGCATCATTTCACAATCTTATTTCATTTTTCTCATTACATACTGAACAGAACTGTTCCTGAGAACAACAATGATAAAAAGGGTCCAAACAAGGAACACGCATAATTAAAACCCTGAAGAAGCTGCTAAGAATTTATATTTATTTATTTTTTTTAATGAAGCCCAGTGCTCTGGTAGAAAAGAAAATGACGCAAGAAGAGACTGAATACTATAGGTCCTTTTCTGTTCCTTGAGATAGGCTCTGTTTTGGGCAGCTGATTTGTGAGATCAGCAGACACCCTGGGCTGACCTCTCATTTTTCCTGCATCATTAAAGTTCAGGCCAGGATGGATACAATCTGTTAGTGTACATCAATTCCTTGAGCAAGAACAAAGCTCATTACAGCTGAGGCTCTGTGGGTATTCAAAAGGAAAAGGATGCAGTATCGCGGTCCCTATAATTGAACATCCAGGCCCACACAGCACTGAATCTCACTCGCTGTTAACATGTCCGGTGTCAACATTAGCAAGTGATGCTCCATTTATGCAGACAATGACTGTACGTGCCTCTCTCTGCAGGCTACCGGGCAGAAGGAGTTGTAAAGCTACTCTGCCACGTAGACAATTTAATTACTGACTTAACTTCTGCTAGCCACCCAGTCATTGCTTTACAAGTTCTTTAAATGGAATCCATGGATTTGGCAGTACCACCCTGTCACACCCACAGAGAATGGTTGTCAGGGCCCACATAGAGGGCGTGTCAGAAACAGGTGATTCGTATGGCAGGGCACCAGGGATGGGTGTCTGGGAGAGAGGATGTTCTCAGAAAAACACGGGCAGGACATCAAATATGGATGGCTCAATTTCACAAGCCAAGTAGACTGAAAACTGAATATATGATGCTGGCATGTCTCACCCGTAACCCCGCTCATCAGAAAGACTTTTAGCCTTTCTGATTCGGTTGGCGAATATTTGCCTCCAGGGGAGCTGTTGAGCAAAGTATAGACGTTTCTGTCTCCCCGCCAAGATGTTCTGTACAGTAAATACAGTAAATAAAAAAGGATCAACCTCAGCATTGTTGCTAATCATTGACTCGTTGTAAAAGCACTATCCAGCATGTCTACAATTGGCCGTTCGCTAAGTCCGCACATCTCAGTATTGTTGCTATGCCTGTTAAGCTTTCCGTTTCTCGCACACCACATTATGCAGTTACCAGTGATAATGGTGACAGATTTACCACTTGAAATTTTTTTTTTATTTTAGAAAGAGGCTGAAATGATTATTGTCACTAGCAGATTTTATCAGCTCTAGCTAGCTAGCTTATTAAGCCAACATTAGCCTCATTTAGTTGAAAATGCTGTCTGCGGCTGAATATTTAATTTTTCAAGCTGACTTGTTTTTAAATGTAAAACCCTGTAAAAGGGTCTTAAATATGCACTAGGTGGCTACATACATATTAAAATGCTTAAAGATTGAGGAGATTGGTCAGACCAGCACTGTACCCCCCTGCAGTGTGCCGTCCAGGAGAACACCGGAGTGGACGAAGCCATCATTTACCAGCTTATTCCCACCTGGACAAGGCTGGGAGCACAGTGACGATCATGTTTTTTGATTTCTCCAGTGCCTTTAAGACCATACAGCCTCTGCTGTCGGGAGACAGCTAAGGAACTGAATGTCAGGAACTGTAATGAGCAACACAGGGGCCCCCCCAGGGGACTGTCCTCTTGACATTCCTGTTTACTCTGTACATATCGGACTTCAGACTCGGAGTCACGCCACCTGCAGAAGTTCTCTGATGACTCTGCCATTGTGGGGTGTATCAGTGGACAACAGCAGGAGGAAAACAAAGGCCGGGTGGATGACTTTGTTTGGTGGTGCAGACTGAACCACCTACAGCTGAACATTAGCAAGATGACGGAGCTGATTGTGGACCTCTGCACGACTAAGCCTCCTCTGACCCCTGTATCCATCCAGGGCGAGGACGTCGAGGTGGTTCGCTCCTATAAATACCTTGGAGTGCTCCTGGATGTCAGGCTAGAGTGGGCTTGAAACACAGAGGCACTCCACAAGAAGTGCCACTGCTTCCTGCGGCGGCTCAGGGGCTTCAACATCCATTTATCCATCCATCCGATGATCCATGTAGAAAACATGGAAATAAGGAAACACCACCGGTCTTGTATTGCAGTGTAAAGCTAGTAAGCTTCCACACGGTGGGGAAATACTAGACATTGTATGTGCTATCGTGAAACCCTCCAAACCCTTTATATGTCAAGCATCTCTCTTACGAAAGCTCCTTGCACATAAGCTAAGCTATTATTGGACCATCGCTGTTTGAGAGGGGGGTTTAGTGAACAGTCAATTGTTAGATATCACATATTATGCTGTACGATTGCTATTTAGAATTAATGCGGAAATCCTGGGCATTTCCTCGATTTCAGCTATTTCAAAGTAGTAGTGCTGATTTAGCGCAATCCTAACAGGTGAGCAAACCATGGCTGCTGACTCTGTGGCACATCTTCTCTTAGTACTTCAAAGTGCTAAAGCTGGTGACAGAACCTATCTCCCCTCCCCATTTTAATTTAGCTCTGGCTGGTGGAGAACAACCTTCCCAGCACTTAATCAGCACCGTTAGACTGTAAACACATCACAAGCCGCAAGCAGAGAGCTCATAGCTCACAATTCAGGACAGTGAATTACATTTGATTATAATTAGATTTAAGAGTTAGCAGTAGCTGGCATGTGGCTCAGATACACATATACAACCGTATAATACACATGACTGTAAGACCCAGATACAGACAGAGCAGCAGTATGAAGCCAAAAGACGGTGCCATTACAAAGCCAGAATTTGTGAAATGGGAGAGTAAAGCTACGGGTCTCATTGGAGCAGATTTATTCCATTCCTTGAGAAGAATGCACAGTGGAACAATGTGCAATTCACAAAGTACACATACAGTAGAGTCGGGAATTCGTTTATAACCAGCTCATGTTTGATGAAAGTCAAATGTTCTTCGCTCTGATACTCTTCTGCCAGATATAGAGCTTGGAAACAGCTTCTATTTTATAGCAATACAGCTCGCCGATTTGAAGATTTGCTTTGACAAGTGGGAAATGCAGGGGCGGGCACCTGTCCTGTAACATGATTTATTAAAATGTATGTTATGCTTATTTACAGTGCACTGCAGTATCGTATGCACTGTATAACATCAAAACCCAATGAAGAGCATCCCGATTGCAGTAAATTACCCAAATTAAAATCAATCAAACTAATGGTGCATTTGGAGGAGATACAAGACAGTCGTGCATTTCTAATGTCAAGGACACAAATATTCATTTATCTTTTGATTCATTATTCCTTGTGTTGATATATAACCAGGTGGATTCAGCCATGTTCGAGGTTTTCTAATCTATTCTATGTTGCCTTCTAAAATGCAAGTAGCTGTTTTTATTTCATACTTGGTTATATTTGACTTTATTTTAATTAAGACTGAATATATTCATAATTTATTACATTATTAATAAATTACAGTTATAATTTATCAACCTGACACATGGGTTATTGACCTTTATATTATATGCTATTTTGGAAACCATCTGAATGTTCATAGTAGAAAATAAAAAAGTGTCCTTCTAAATATATAAGCTATGGAAAACAATAAAAAACCTTCCCTCAGACAGCGGTCTATGTTTTAGCTTGATATGTATTCCATACCATCCCTTACATCATTTATTCCTAATCCCCCTGTGCACAGTGCCACATTAGTATGATTCTGCTGTACATCAGGCTCACCTCATGCGCACTCTCATAATGTCCACAGAGCATTCAGTTATTGAACTTGACCTTATTTCTTTGCTCTAATATGTGTTTCTTTCTGTGTATGCTGTGTGTGTAGTGGTCAGGGCTGATGAGTGATGAGTCACAGGCCCAACCTTAGGCAACAGAGCTCAGCAAAGGGGGATAGATGTGATTTGAATTCAGCAGCAGTCAGGAGGAGATGGAGGGAAAAGGGCAGTTTATTTTAAGATGCCGCCGTACCACTGGGTAGGTTTGTCAGAAATCATTTAGAGACGCTCCAGTTGGAAAATGTGAGTGAGTGTGTGCACGTTTTAGGGGCAAAAAATGATTTCATAACCATGCAGTTTTTCTAAAGTGCATAAATCAAAAAGCACCAAGGGAATAAAAATATCAGGCTACATTTTGTATTGGGGCTTTTTTTTTTTATGCTGGTCTCTGATTAGGTAATTTGGCCTCTGCTGGCTGTTTTGTTTGTCACATAATGTACAGTATACGCATCCTACATAAGCTGTGTTTGATAATATTAAACTTTAATGGAATTATTCAACATTTGTTTGCGAGAGTTAGATACGAAGATTGATACCACTCCCATGGCTATAGGGTGAAGCAACCGCCAGCAGCTAGTTAGCGGAGCTTGGTGCAAAAACGGTGAACAGGGGTAAACCGCTTGCCTGGTTCAGTCCAAAAGGTAACAAAATCCAACTACCAGCTCACTTATTAACACATATTTTGTTTGGGGAGGACTATTTCTGGATACCTGGCGGAGCCGACAAGACTCCAGGCTGGCTGTTTGCCCCCCGTTTCCAGTCTTTGTGCTAGGCTAAGCTAACCGGCTGCTGGCTGGCTATGGCTTCATATTTAGTGTACAGACATGAGAGTGGTATCAATCTAACTCGGCAACAAAGTAAATAACCATTTTCGCAAATTTACAATATTACTTTGTAACAACTTTTCTCCAAACGTACTGTAGCATATTTCTTTTTTCAAAGTTGTACAGCAGGTGTGGTCTAAAATGTTTCATGGGCCTCAAATCATGTGTACAGTATGTTTAACATTTTTTAACAGTACTTTTCCTTAACAAAAACCTGTCCAGCTACTGCTAGTAGAATCTCTCTCACGTCCTGTCTCTGGATAACAAAAGAAACGAGAGCACATGGTACAATCTCTACAGCCTTCCAGGCCACTTTAGTTGCACTACTGCAGGGCTGAAGGAGGGAAAGAAAAAGCCGGTGCACAGTGGAGTAAGTGGAGCGAGTAGCCAGGTCTGTGTAGGAGGCTGATGTGCACTGGCGTGTCGTTGACGCTGTTACCTTAGCCTTCCTGTGAACCCTGTGTAAAATGAGTAGAACTCTGCCGTAATACCTTCGCACGCCATGAAAAACGTCTCAATGCTCCGATTTCTCTACAGCTCTTCCGCTGCATGTCAAACCTTTATACCTGCAATTTGGCGAGGGTGTTGGGTGGTAGGCGGGTGAAGGGCTTTTTAAGTCAAGAGCAATGCACCTGGGGTGTGTTCTTTTGGATATTCATAACAGTCTTGTATTTGATATTACATTCCCTGACAATCAGCTCAAAAGCCACTGTGGGGCTGTCATGACCGCAATGTGTCAGCATCATGATAAGGTTTCCTTTACTCAATTTTCAACTTTTCTAGATTTGTTTTGTGCATATGCGGGATCAAGAGTCATGCTCCTAAGACCAGTTCCTACATAAGAAGGATTTTTTGTATTTTAAGATATTAGCTTGATAGTTTACTATGCCATCTGTTGTAAAGCCAGAAATCAGAGTCAATGTCACATTGGGCTACCTCTCAATGAAGAAAAGCTTTTGGCTTTTAGTTTTTAATAGCACTCTGGGACCACTAGATCTCCTCCTCA
This sequence comes from Coreoperca whiteheadi, assembly GCA_011952105.1. Taxonomy (NCBI): domain Eukaryota; kingdom Metazoa; phylum Chordata; class Actinopteri; order Centrarchiformes; family Sinipercidae; genus Coreoperca; species Coreoperca whiteheadi. The sequence goes on along the minus strand of CM022486.1, from coordinate 24,431,003 downwards.
TACATTACAGAGGCCGGAAAAGTGAAGCCCATACAAAAGGTCCGCTGGAAACAACACAGGCGGTACATCCAATCAGATCAAATTGGTTTAACCCACAAACTATGTGTTTGATCATATGACAACAGTGACATTATAGGCCTACGAATCATTGTTAAAATACTGGTTGCCTCAAATGCTGTGGAATCAAGATTATAATAGGATGTTGGTTCACCATTCTGACTGCATCCTAAATTACAGTCACTACTAATAAAATACATAGCACTGTTTTTCTGCTTCCAGGATTAGACTTCACTGTAAAACGTGAATGACTGAAAAAATAAAAAAATCATACAGTAATGTATGGCTTCCCAGTTAAATGTTTGTCATTTACTGAAAAGAAATAAAGACATCGGAGGCTACAATTTACTTAAAGTACTCCGTTACACTGAATAATTGTTTAATTTTCATAGTTTATTTACCACGCAAATACAGAGACGTGTGTTCAAACTGTTTTTCCTCAATTCTCATCCATCCTTTTTTGGGACTCTTTTAGCCTTGTAAAAACACCATTATTAATTGGCTCAAACATCACGTCTGTCAAACTATTTTCAAATGAACCTTTTGGTTAAATGTTGGAAATTACATTTGAACATACGGTAGCTACAAAGCCCCACATCAAACACAACAGTGAAACTCCAAAGTCACCTTTAAACAATCCTCAATGCTAGAACTAATGCTGTATGTACACACTACATATGTTAAATATGAAAAAGAGAATTCACTTAAAAGCTGTGGGTATTTACAACTCACAAATACTGTGCATTAAAAGTGCAGTATATTACAAATGTATCCAATAGGTTTAATATATATAAAACACATAACCTTGTATGGCTATTATATAGTATATGCAACATATGTGTGTTACATCTATTTTACTTATATTAATTTTATGGTAAGAACGTAAAAGGGGCATGTATGACATGTACTGTATACCATGTGTACCATTTAAGGTATGTTGTCGCAGTTCAGTGAAAACCATGTACCTCCAAATTTTATGTAATTTTTTTGATGAACTGAAGGATTAAGTGTGTTTTCATAGGTTGATGGACCCACTGGTTAAAAGAAAAAAAAGAAAAAACCCCATTGGATTATGTGAAAAATACATTGCCACAAAGATGAAAACAGACTTGTTTTTCTTAGCTCATGAAAAGTTGACTTTTTGGAGATCCATGGTTTTCACAAGACAGCATGTTGAGTACATTTGATGGACCGTATATCAAAATGTTCTCATTTTGAACAGTGACAGAGTCATTCTCATGTGCGAAATGTGTAACTCCCACACATGTGACCTACATGACAGACACTACAAGTCATTTCCATGTTTGTAAAGATGAATGCTCTGTCCTACTGCCACTGAAGTCCTTCATATGCATCCCTTTGATTTTGGTCACCTTAACCCATGTTGCTGTCCTTCGATGCCATTGTCGGCCTGTCACTTTCGGAAAAGGCAGAAAACCAAATGGTATGATTCGTGCTTTAATGCTTCCTGACAGATAAAGATGAGCTCAGAGCGCATTCATCAAAAAAGCAGAAGTCCTGCAACAATAAATTCAGCCACTGCACTTTTCCATGATCACAAAAATGTCACAGCAGTCAGCAAATTGAGTTAGATGCAATGGCAGTGGGAGATAGCAGCATATCTGACTCCTAATTACTGGCGGTTTGAAGCCCTTTTATCTGGACATTTTTATTGATTTTTTTCTTAATCTCTCCTTCTATAAAAGATATGGAATCATTTGAGCCACGAGGATAAAAGCCCAGACTGCACAGTTACAGAGGCAGACTATCTTTGAAATGGTGGCGGTTGTCTTTTCCTCTGGCACTCTCCCCACAGTACATTACCATGCTTAAACACATCCAACCACCCGGAGGTGCGCTCTCTGCTGCTCTCTGGCTACCGCTGGCCCAATCTGTTTGCATGACATAATACCATACCCTCGGAGATAAATGGAGGAAGAGACAACAACAGAAAAAGAGAGATGCTGTTGGCATTACAAAAAAAAAAAAACAAACCCGTCACAATCTAAAATACATAGAAAAATTTAAATAAAAAACACCAGCTCTGCTTCCAGTACTGGAGATGGAAATTTGTATGGTCTTCCTGTGTTGTCATGGCGCTGTTGATGTTTTTGTTGTTTCCCCCTGGTTGAGCAGCGTTTACCCTCTAGATGACATTGAGAACTGCTGGTGTTTTGATGTGAGTAATGAAATGAAACGCTAATTTGACTCTTCTTCTGTGTTCACCCCCGGTCAGCGATCTCCTGGGGCACCAGCTGCTGCACCTAGCTGAGCTGCAAACCATCCATCCAGCAAGAGGACGGGGAGAAAGAGGGAATGGTAAAGGTTGGAATGAGAGAGGAAGGAGGCCAAATAGGAAGGCTGGCTGTACTTGAATGCAACATGGATATTTGTCATATGCCACAAACTGCAGTATGAGTGCATGCATTGCACACTTAAGGTTTATGATGTAATCTGCTTTCTACCCTACCCGCTAAGGTAGCACGATTCCAGTCAAAATGACAATGACAAAAATTATTCTGCAACTATTTTGATGACTGTTTAACTGATTATCAAAATAATCGATTTTTCAAGTGACAAACTTTACCTGTTGCCAGCTCCCAGCTGTGCGAATTAGTTGTTTCACTTTGTCTAGTGAAAGTAAACTGAATATATAATAAACTATAGACTTGTTTTATAATAGCAGCAAATCACACTTTGGGTCGAGTTTACAGAGCACATGCAGGCTGAGTAGACAGCTGTATTTATTAAAAGGCAGAAGCATCCTTGAGCAAGAACCTGAACCCCAAAAAAAGAAACACTACACAGCTCACTTTTCGCCAGAAGTAGCCTGTGCCCCAAAAACAGAAATCTTTTGTTATGCAAGCCTGCTTTAGTCCTGTGCGATCAGTCTGATACAGATCAGGAAGATACAGGATCAGATCTACAAGAGTCAAAGTAATTACTGATTCCAGAGTTTGGATTCTGGTTCCACACAGCTGACCGCACAACTGTTTTTACGGTACACATTCAGCATTTGTGTCAGAAGTGGGGGTGGATACATTTATTTGTTCTTCCTCACCAATCGCTGGGTTTCCATGACTCCACACATTTTTGTTGTTCCTTAAGAAGGAAACTGCAGTGAAAGAAAAAGCTAGGATGTCAATGCATATGAGCAGCAGACATATTAACATTATCAAAACATACACAGCCCATCAAGTGTTTATTCTGGGGTAAAGCTGCCACCCCTCCAGAACCATTTAAAATAGAGAGTGCTGGCAGTTCTATAAACCCACCCGCAGTCATTCTATCTCTCATCTGGCCACAAGTGATGAAAGCACTAATCTAATCTAATCGAGAGAGCCACACACAAACCCGCTGCATATCTCCCTTCATGGATTAACAGAGCAAAGTGGGAAAATGATGAAAAATAAAGTGAGTCAGATTAGAACTGATCACTTGAAAGCCTTCTGAATGATGGAAGACGGGGGGGGGAGATAAACCCCAAACCAAACAAAATTGTGAGGAACCTTCCTATTCGGAATGGTGCAGCTAGGCCTGCAAAAACTGAGTGCGACAACGTCATACGAGCGCAAGCCTTAATAGGTGGCTGTTGATTTTCAAGTTGATGCATCAAAGTTTTATTTTAAAATCACATAAACTGGCAATGAATAAAGCAAACTAAAGGTAGAGCACAATTACAAAATGGTCTCTTGCCTGTTAAGCAATAAACCCTGCAAATTTAGCACTCTAAATGCTTTCCCCACATTTAAAGGTCTCTGTCTTTTGAAACATCACAGCTGTCTACCGAGGTTCAAGAGCAGTTGTGGGCATGCAAAAGTGCCACTACCACTTTCATACCCCCCCCCCCGACACACACACACAACCCCAACCCACACATAAGACGAACACAGGAATCGCACTGATGGGGTGTACTTGCATGGAGGTCACTCTTTTCCCTAAATTACAGATTGAAAAAAGGCCAGGGCTGATTTTGGCGACCATTTTTCAACAGAACATCAAGAGCACCAATCTGAACTTTACTCTTGATTAAAGCAGGAGGATACAATCTGTCGTCTAAGTTGCTGGAGTGCACTCAAAGCGCACCAAGGCCACGTGTTTTAGACAGCTCCAACATACATCTGCTGTTGTCATGGTAGTGGTGTTTATCCTAGGGGCGATTCGAGGAGAGAGCACGAGGCCAGGGTTTTAAAGCTACCATCAACGACCTGCTGTAAACTTGCCTCATCCTGAACAAATAAGACAAAAGGGCGTCACACTGTCCACAAAACTGACCGTCGGTGATGCTCTTCAGTCGAGTGGCTGTGACGCTCATTGATCTGCATGTCGGAGCACAGCAGGAGCTATGATTTTATCTCTGGCCACTGATTATCGACCAACGCTCTGTTCAGCTCCCGAGCAAAAATCACAAACTCTCTTTAAATAGCATGCAAAATCAATAGAGTGGATGAGTCAGTCAATTCAACTGCCTTCAGTCAATAAGAATTTGGACTGACCAATGCCTTCATTATACACAGGTACACAGAACTGCAGTTACAGCAGACAAGGTGATGTGGTAGATAAATCCAATAACACATTTAATATCAACATTCAACAAAAAGATAATGGCTTTAAACTTCAGAAATATAAATCAGCCACTTTCTGACATTCAGCATATCTGAGAACATGTATATGTTATGTATGCATTATGTATGCATGTATATGTATATGCTGTGGTGCACAAATACAAAGCCTTTTCCTGATTATTCATTCAGGGTTACTCTGCTTAGAACCATGAAGAAACAGTGGAATGAATGTATCCCTTGACCTTTGATACCTCCCTCTTGCCTGTGTCAGCAGAAAGCCCCCTCCACATGACTTTCCTGCAGAGTTTAGCAGTCCTCAGGCTCTATTACTGATGCTGTCACTTCCTATGTCCAAGACCTGCTGCATCGACGGCTGCCTGATCAAAACGCTGCTGCCGTCAGCACTGTTAAACTAAGCAGTGGAGGTACAGACTAACGTCGCTAGCCGTGAGAGTGATTATATCCACATTGTTCTTGCAGGCTTGCGTCGTTGCCTCTCGTACACTCGGGGTCTGGACGTTTTCTCAGCAGTGCTGCTCGTTAGCACACACAGCCCATCCAAGGCCTACATGTATGAGGTCATTTGTGATAGTGTTTTTAGTGTGACCAGAGTCTAAGCCCATTTACTTGTACTTCACAGCATGATTTCCCACATCCCTTAGAAATTTGGTCCCACAGAAGGGTTCTTAGGTGAAGAGAGTACTACTGAGAAAGAGTTCTTGTTAAATTCTTTCACTTAAGATTCACCGTCACTCTTTGAAAAGACAACACACCTTGTAGCTGCATTGCATCCTGATCTACTGAGCCTCATGTATGTCTTATCTGCGCCTCTTCCGTGATGGATTACTGCTTGTTTGATTGTTGAAAATCCGAGCTAAATGGGGAGTCTAGAGGGAAGCACTGGCTTTTTCATCAATTTGGGGCCGAAACTTGAAGACTACCTTTGACTTTTTGATGTTAACCTCCAGCATAGCAATGAGAGAACCGTGAGTGACGTCACATCTACTGAGTGCTAGGCTGGGATCATGTACTTTGAGTCTGGCTTGGTATACATCTAATCTAAATTAGATCTAGATATTAGATGTAATCGAATCTAATATAATAACACAAATGCATAGAATACTGTAGAATGCGGGGCACCCTAGTGGTCTAGGGCGCTGACCATCGACCCCCATCATCCCCGGTTTGCATCCAGTCAGAAACCTGTGTTGCATGTTGTTTCCCCAGCTCTCAGCCAAACGTTGAAGTCTTTTATGTAAATAAAATATTGTCTTTTACTCCCTCAAATCCCTTATAATTTTTTTTCCCCTTTGGTCTCATATTCTTTGATGTCTTACAGTTTGTATTACACTTTTGCAGCTCAACATACTGTACCTTGTGCGCACTGCTTTACAACGATGGTTAAAATGCTGACTGCGGCTATTGAGGTGTCCTGTTATAATGGACACCTGCCAGCCTCTCAGAAACTAGTATTTTCTGTGGCCAAGTTACAGTATAATTAAATGCAAATACTCACTTAGTATTCAACTAATTCAATGATGTAGAGCCCAACCTAATGTATATTACATTACAAAGTCTTTAAAGTGCAAGATAGATAATGTCTTTGAACGTGTGGTTTTCATGCACTGACTCACAGCCACATTGTTGCGACACCCTTCACGGTCGCACCAAGGAGAGTCCGTGTGCAACGTCAGGATGGCAACCTGTTCATCATGATTGGATCAGCAGGCCTTTGCAGGGGGGTTAACACATCCCAGCATGCACTCTACTCCCCAGACGCCATTCTCTTACCTTCGCATACATAAGTAATCAAGCACAAGGCCCCTTGATGTCGATCAACAGCTCAAAGCTACAGACAGTCTGATATTCAATTACTCCGTATGAAGGTCAGGAATGTGGGGGGGGGTCAATGACAGATTTGATATTTGTTTAGGACAGTAATTATTAACGTGTCATTATAAGCTCAACTACCATGACGAGGATGTGACATATTGATTGCTGTATAGTTGATGGCAAATGTGCAGGTACCTGCATGCCACGTCATCACGGTACAAGATAATGCCAAGGACATACTGCACATATCGTGGACAAAGCGTGTGGCATGACAGATAATGGTGTTTACTTTCTTTATTGTTTGGATTGTTTGTGATGAGTCATCCAGTGAGGCTGAGCAGAAACTATCATCTACCGAAAGGATGGCACCTTTCCACAATGTATCACTATAATGGGGCATCACAATGCATGTGTAGCACACATCCCGGTCAAACCACAAGCCTCCACAGCCCGGGAAGATTTTGCTGAGTGACTTCAACTGGAAACTGGAGGTCAAACTAAGCAGTGTTGTGTTTTTGAGATGGAGTTACATGAGGCCTGCACCATTTCAGGTATGAACTGAACAAGCATTGTGACAAAAAGGATATAGAAACAGAACTCTATGCATGTATGGGAATACTACACCTTATCAATACTTAATACCAGTTTGTTCTGAGAGCTAAAACACAATTGTAGTATTACCTCTAGAGGGTATATCCATGCAGATAGCATGTAGATGAGAATAGTCACAAGGAGAAGATAGGTTGGAATAAATAGTCACAGTCAAATGGCTGACAACATGGTAACAACATTCCTCTAGGTCCTGAACTGAATCCATGCCCACCCACACTGGTTCACAAAAAAGGAGCCAGGAGCCATGTATGAAAATGGGAACAAGTGTGAATGACATTGACACAGCTGGACTGGTTGCAATCATATTATTTTCGGGGAAAAACAACGAGTTTGTTAGTTGCTACTGATTGGTTAAGGCAAAACAAAGAAATCTAACCCCCTAGCATGAAGAAATAACTAAAAATGACGACAATGAAAGTGAAACGGAATGGCAATCAGCCAGATTGTCAGGTTAGGCCTTAAGGTTGTGGTTATGAATGCTGTTTCTGGACATCTCTGGCCATAAAAAACAATAGTAATCAATATTCCAAGAGCATCACACCTCTTCTCCCTATGGGGTTGATTTACGCAATCAGGAAAACAGCTATAGAACGTAAGGGTTTAAATGTGTAACCCAAATAAAAACTATGGTGCATCACTTTATAAATGTTCTCATCCAGAATAAAAGACTCAGATTAACCACTCCAGTTACATTTTAATGAGCACATGAAGACACAAACAAACAATCAGGCTGTGGATATGTGCGCTCTCCGTTTATCCATAATAGCGAAACAGCTCATATCAGAGGAGAGAGCACTAAACAAAGTCCCAAGCACAGAGTGCTAATGCTTTGGATTTATTATCCGTGCCTCTGTTCCACTCTTCATTCCATTCAAATCAAAAGGTAAACTGCCATGTTAAGACGTTTGATTAAATTTTAAGACTTTTAATTACACTCTTGCATTGTATGCAAGCGTTGTCGGTGATGACTCGAGGGAACCCAAGAGGAAAACCAATATTAAAAACCCACAGATAAAGCCACAACAGCACATGGCAATCTCTGACAGATGCACAGATTTCCTCATCCACTTTGTGTTTCGTTCAGCAGTTTAGCGCGAGAAAAATGCTTTGTTTCCTATTCAGCAAAAAAATGTGAATGAGCTTTTGGAGACTTTGAATTTCAAGATGGCAGCCTATTACAGTCATTCTGAGCGTATCCGTGTCACCGACTGTGCTGACACAGCTCCCTGAAGATGGAGAGCTGGCTCGGTTTAATCATCTTCTCACCCACAGTATGATGATCACACACTGCGAGGAGACAGGTGGATGGATGCCGCATTGTGCAAACCTGTCACATTACCGTACCTTAACCTCCTCCTACAGCTCACTTTCTCACAACACAAACTTGTGTGGACATCTCATCCTGACAGACAACAAAAAAAAAACAAGCAAAAGAAAAACACCTTATGTGGCTTATAGGTGACGCTATGACTGTCAACTAGTAGCCAAGGGAGCAATCAATATCTTACCAATGCAGAGGCGAGTCCTCTCTGTCAATGTAAATCAGAACTTGAGAGGTGAATGTCAGCTTAATCTCACCATATGGTTCGTACACTGTGGATTCTGCTGCCATCAATACGAAGGCCTTTCACATAGCTATGGGCTTAGCTACAGATAACGACTCCGTGTGCACGTCTGTGTAGTATACAGGTGAGTATTGGAATATAGAAGGTCAAGTGTAAACATCAGATATCGTAAGGCTCATTTGCAGAACTGTAAAAAAAAAACAAAACCAAAAAATCTAGGGGGTACAGTAGAACAGGTGTGTAAAAATGAAAATCATTTTTATACACAAGCCTTGGTTTGGGATGCAAACAGGAAGCATTTCTCTTTAGTTATCTCTCTAACTCTCCCACAGAAAATACCTCGAATTCAATTAAAGTCCTCAGAGTACAGTAGGTTTAGGTACAGAAATGAGGCAAAGCATAAAGTTCCGTCCACATTAGTCAAGTCTGCTACGCCCATCAAGCTCCCCGTTCTCATGGCACATACGCAGTTCACAATGATACCAGGGGCAGATCATTGCCACTCCAGTTTCTTTTGTAATTTTGAAACAATGTGTTCAATGGAATTCAGCTTGGCATAAAGCTAACCTGTCCCAGGCAAAACATCAGCATCCACACCAGTTGATGAACCACGTAAATAACCCGTAACAATGTAGTTTGAAATGCTTCTTGGCCTAGGAAATAACGCTAGGTTACCACTGTAGCTCGTCAGATAGTTAGCCAGACAAACACACGGTTTAATCAATTTCTTACACTTTTGCTTTTGTCTTTTTGGTTTTGGAAAGACTACAGAAAAAGACACCACCCCCACAAACTCATGTACAGATAGCAGTGCTCTTAATCCAGCTCCATACACAATGTGTCATCATGCAGAGAAACCAAATGCTTCACATGCTGTGCCTGGTTATGGTTGCTACGCTGTTCAAATACGCTCCAAATAGAGTCTGTATGATAAAAATGTATTTTGCACTTGCAGATACTGTATTTTGTCAGTTTGTAGGGAGAAAAGTTATTTCCTTTGTCAAAACTATATTTCCAGTGTCATCTACATGTGCACAAATTGTCCAGAAAATACATTGTCAAAAAATTCTCTCTGAATAAGTTTAAGTTTAAAAAGGTTTTTTTTTTTTTTCCCCCCTTGATATGATATTTGACTATCGATTTAACATTTCCTCCCCAGGACCTCCCTAGGTTATATAGCTGAAGGCTGTGAAAACTGAAATTAGGTTTTAAGGTACGCCTGCACATTATAACCTTATTGATTCAAAATGCACTGTTCTAGTAGCATTCATGGGATTAAGTATTCAAGAGAAACTAATTTTTCTTTTCTATGGGAGAATGAATGGGCTGCTCTCAGTAATATATAAAGTACTAAAGACACTCAAATAAAAGCCAAACCCAAGCTGTGAACTGTTCCATCTAACACAACAACAAAAAGAAACAAAAGCATTTTGTTTTGATCCACCTAACACATACTGGCTAAACAATGTGACCACGTCTACATTGCAGTCAACATCCAGAAAAGCCAAAGTCATAAATGATTTATGCAGACTGTCCACTACCACAAGCCACATTAAAAATACAGAACATACACACAGCCGTGGATGACTATAAACTGTGTGTCCTAAACTTCCTACAAAGGCTGAGAGAGTATTTACACTTTGGTTTAAAGGGTTCCCTGGGGTCGACCTAGTCAATTGTATATGTGTAAATATAGTGTGTCTCAAATTATATAATTAATGGACTTTACCCTACACATATAATGAAGAGGAATGTTTTTTGTGTTGTGACCTGAAATCAACCATCACCTTTGTTCACATCAATGTCTTGTCACATCCAAAGTCATCTGTGGAATGTAGCTGACCAGAAATGTCAGCCATTATCAGCATTTAAAAACTCCCTGAGATTTCTGCCATTTCCTTTTTTGTGTGTGTTATTTTTTTTTTTTTTTTTTTAATGGATAAGAATATAGCAGAAGTGACATTGTACTGACCTTTTGGTGCTGAACATCTTGGCAGCGTCTTCTTTCTCCTGCTCAGAGGCTTTGGGAGGTCGAGGTTTGATGTTGACTTTTCAAACCTGCAGAAAGCACACACACACACACACACACACACACACACACACACACACACACACACACACACACACACACACACACACACACACACACACACACACACACACACACACACACACACACACACCAAAAAGACAGGGGGAGGGGACAGAAGGAGAGAACAGTGAGATTTTCAGCATAAGAGTTAGGTCGCCCTCAAGTTGTCTGGATGCCTTGGCAGCGCTGACCTCAACAACCTCCATTAGCTGGCGTCCAACTGAGCGATTCAAATTGACTGGGCACGGCAGGAGGCAATGAGCAGAGCATAACTCAGCCAACATGACAAAAGACAATGCATGGAGTCAGATGTTTTATTAATTGCTTGCTTTACAGTACCTCACCATAACAGCACCCATTTAAAAACAGAGTGGAATTAATAAGCATTGAAGCTCAATGAGCAATGAGGAACAACTAAAATGCAATTAAAAAGGAGAACTATCTGCTTGCATAGGGCTAACATGTTACATGCAGGCTATTAAGCAGCACAGTCTCTGAATGCTATAGCTACCACACACTGTATAATGGCTGGGAGTTAACCTTTTACATAAAAGAGCAGAGGCTATCAGAGAGTGTGGAGAAGGAGAAGCTGGAGTAAAAGAAGATAGGGTTCAATAATTAATGCAGAGGTCTATGCAGGCCTCACTTCTCACCCTCTCCTGTCTGTAATGAGATGAGTGGAGGGCCAGAGGGAAGGAGGGAGGGAAAGGGAAGGAGATTGGGGTGATTAAAGGGCTCGGCCCTATCTACCCCCCCCCCCTCCATCAGTTAGACACACGAGCATGCACCATCTCATTTATAACACCTGGAGTGTGTTTCCGCTCTCCTACACACTGGCAGGGAGCAGAGGAGAGCTGAATAAGCAGGCGTAAAGGTTAACAAAGTAGTGTGACACTGGAAACATCTGATAATTCATTCAGGAGACATGAAAACCACGGATGTACTCACTCCTGTAAGTAATCTACGGCAGTGCAGCAGCCAATTTTGTGGCTTCCATGTTTCACAGACGATAACACCACAGACAAACAGCCAGAGTGCCAAATGTTTCAATATTATTTCTTCATATCATGTTTGCCAGACAAGAAATTTTTTTTTTTTTTTTTTTTTAAATGCAGCCTGCAGTTAAGATTAATTGTTCTGACACTGTATTACTTTCAAGGTATGATGTGCGCTTGATAGTGCAATTAGCTGGATTAAGGATTAGAGTAGTCTCACTGTTAGGAGCCAAACAAAAACAGACACTTCTGCTTCAGGTAAAAGCTGTTGTCAACCAGTTTTATGCTCACTCGAGGGTGGCATCACCACTGTACACACAAAAAAACAAACACATTTTAACAAAGAGTCTCAAGCCACACTATTAGCTCTGTGAAGTCGTACTAGGGCTGCATTCACGCAATGTTGGCAGAATAGGAAAATCTCCTTTTATTCCGACTTAGAATATTATTCCAAGAAGGTTCCTCCTACTGTGTATAGTTACCTTTAAATTCACACAGTCACTTAAATTAGTGTTTGTATTTGATTGTATTTACTTGTAACTACCAGCGATGGTGGCTTTGCAGCCATTTATTAATCATTATTTATTTATTCATGACGATTGGTCGCCACGTCTGTAGTTCTTTTCAACAAGTGGGAGATATCGTTGCAATCATCCATTCCTGATATCGCCACCCTTTTTAAATAGTTTGGCCAGAGATTGCTTGATATACCCATTACTATTACGGCAACTCGGAAAAGAATACGCCATGGTCAAACGAAACAACGTTCGTGTTCTTGCTGTGAGAAACAGCCAAATCTCGAGGATCAAAAACAGCATACACTCGATTTCCTCCATTGTCCTGTGTGTGTGGGTAGCGGGTGTGTGTCGCGGCATCGCTATGACGACCAGGTACTATCTGCAATGGAAAACGGAGTGAAAAGCGAGCCGAAGCGAGCCGAAGCGAGTCGAGCTGAGCTGGTACTGGTGATGCAAAAGCACCATTAGACACACCGTGAAGGAAGCCGAGGCTGATGGGACAGCACTTTCTTTGCAGGTATTTGGTCATAAATTATACAAATAAATAATTCGACCTGAAAAGTACACTGCTAACATCAGTTTACAAGCTGGATAGCTAAGTATCTGCTCAGCTGCAGCACATTGAACAGCATGTTTAAGGTACCTGCAAATGTTACTTCGGCCCTTTTACTTGCCAGTGTGGTCCTTACTCTTGAAGACCAATGCTATAAAACACACTGTCTACCAAAGTTTGTTTACTTTTTCCTCTTGTTCCCCTGCTGGAGCTCAGCCTGCCAGCTGCTGTTAATCAAATACAGACACTGACTTGACACAGAGACAGAAAAAGAGCTTTTTTTTTTCTATTTTCTCTAAGACCTTTTTCCTTCCTTCTAATAACAAAAAAACCCCCCAAAAAAACTTAAGAATAAATGAAAAAACACTGACATTATGCAAAAAGGGATGACTAGTGTAATGAGTTGTGTTGGACTTTAAAACCACAAATGTCAACCTCCTGCTGGTGCTAGTGGAAATGCCAGGGAATCAAAGCCATTAGTATACATCCTCTGGGGACCGTGAAAGTCTGCACAAAATGTCATGCAAGCCATACAATAGTTGTTGAGACATATCAGCTTTCCAGCAGTACATCACATTTAAACATGCTCTGTTTTTATATATCTGAAACATTTCATACCATTATGGCAGCATGGGGACATTAATGAGATAAGGAATTCCTCGCCATAAAAGCTTGCAGGTACACGCACACCGGCAGCCAATTATTATAAAATATTTCATTTCATTAAAGCAAACTGTTTATCTAATCTGAGGGAATATTCAGAGCCCAGGGAGTACAGACAGATAATTTCAAAGAGTCGCATAATTTCCTTTTCCATTGCTGTTAAAATGTGACTCATCCTCCCATTCGTCACAGTGTTGCAGGGCTTTAAAATGATTACATAGAGTACTTTACCAAACCCAGCTTTCCCCTCAGAAAAAACAACAACAAGCCTTCAAGCTTTCAAGGGTCTATACTGAACCAAGGCAAAATACTGAAAATACATTCAGACATTATTTGGGATTATATGTAGACAGCTTCACCTGCCAGTGGGCTTAAAGTGAGGACAAACCAATGAGTTTCTTTTTTGAGCAATATACAGTAAAATGAAAAGCAACTGGAGACCAACAAAGAGGAGCAAGGAGAGGATACTACAGCAATAGAAGTACAAAATATGAAGTAAAATGAACCCAGTTGCTAGTATTTTTTGGGAGCAACACATAAAGTGAATTTGACTAATTTAATTCATGCGACATTGCATTTAGGTGTCCGTTTCTTATCTATTTTTCTGTAAACTGTGAAGGCAGACACCCAATTTACAAGCTTTCATGTTCTTTTTGCTGAAGATGAATATGTTAAAAGTTGGTATTTGGCTTTGAGTATGTCTTGTATCCCTACAAGGATACACCAAGCTCAGCATAGCAGAGATAAGAAAGAAGCCACTAGAAAGCAGAGAAAAAGAAGAAAAGAACCACAATAAAAAAATAGGAATGGGGGTTGAAATTACTCAGATGCTGACTCACACCGGACTAACCAAGATGACCTGGGTTGTCAAAATATGGTTCCAGGACAAAACTTGCTGTGAAATTCTAATGTTACAGAGGCTACTACTGACAGGGCAGATGCACGGGGCTATAGCCTAATATTAACAGTATTGCATATAGCTGCAAGTGTGTCACTAAATCATCAAGTCTCCAAAAGGTTACATTCAATGTCTTATTGGTATGGATTAACTGTCGTTCTGCGCTCTCACCAATGCATGACCTTACACCACAACAATGCACCAGTGGAGCCATTTGGTCCCTGGTCTATGTCTACTTATATCGCTATAGCAAAAGAACCTCGTTGGAGGATGCTTTTCCTGCCGAGCTTAATTAAGCCAGCCTTGTGTTTCAGCTTAATTGTCTCTGGTCGTGCAGAGCATCCTGACAAACACTATCAGCATCCAAGCATGTAATGGTTTGAGGCGAATCCCTCAGACAGACAGAGGGACAGCAGGTATCGCCGGTGCTCGGTTCCGCACTTGTGCCAAACGCAAAACAACAGTGACACAGGGGCGGCGTGTTCGGCCTAACACGCGCGGCTTCAAGCTCAGGGCTGACAGAGCCATTTCACACGAAACAAAGGTGAGCTAAGAGTGTATGCAGCGTACGGTTAACACAACCAGCTGCAAACACATCAGGCCAAATGCGTTCCCAGCCATAGGAAAAGGGAGTCAAGTCTATCCACTGTGTCAAACCTAAACGGTTTTAGACACAAATTTAAAATACCCCTGCCACTGGGTTTATGAATGACTGACAAGAGGAGAAGGTAAATAAAGATATCAGCTGTGCTGGTTCCTGGATGAAATCCAGAGTGTGAGCAGGAGAAGTGGAGTATTGATCAGAGGCAGGATTAGCTGGCCCAGCATGCAGCTAAATCAGTAACAGCCACGAAGTAGTAAAGGGAACACTGCAATACCAGCCACGTAGTAGTATAGTGGGTATAGCTGAAGTATTTGAAAGCCATGCATTGCCATTCACTTTTAGCCTCAGAAACAAATGAAAGATAAGATGTATCACTACCTTATAACAGCTGACATAGTGTAATTTGAAATTCTCAGTATTTGGTGAGTATTAAAAATTCCAATATAGGCCAGCCAAAATCTAAATTTAGCCAAAAGAACATTAAGTCCAGTAGCTGCAGTGGCATTTCAATCAGGGCCTAGTTCGCTGCAGTGATATGACTCATCTTCCCTTCTGTTCTCCACTCCTGTCCCTTGGTTATCCCATTGTCTGCACCTCAACATTGTTTACATTTCCCCCTCCTACGGTCCCTCATCTCTCCTTTCTCCCCAAATCATTTCCTTGGCTGTGTCTGGCGGCGCATGCAGAGCCTGATTGCGGTACGTTTACTGAACTAATAGGGGTCACATTAGCCTGGCAGGAAACAAAGCCATTATGGAAATGCTCAGTCAATTACTGGGCAACGAATAAACACCCTCTCTGTCATTTTGACTCCCACATTTGCGTTGGGCTGATGGTTGGGATGCATGGTTGTTATCTGCTCAGGGGCATCTTATCGCCGTCTCCCAGAGGAACTCGCCAATATGCTTGAGGCCAGTAATTGTTGGATTGTTTGGTTCCCCTGCAAAAGAAAAAAACCAGGGTAAATTTTACCAGCCACTTGTCAGTGGAACGAGATAATGGATTCCTCTTGTTTGAATTAAGTGTCCAAACATCACGCAGTCTTAATTGTATTCCTGTATTGACACCATCTTCAGGATATTTAATTTAGGCCTAAGAATGACAATAGATGTATATTTGACCATTTTTCTTTTTCAGTAACTGGACTGATTTAGACAGAAAAGCTGAAAATATGACAAAATATAAAAGTAATAACTTTGACACACTGATGGGTTCACCGCAACTAATGGATCAGTCTTCCAGTTTCCTTCCACCACCTAATAGAGCACCAGGAGGCTCATTGTAGCCTGAATCATAACAGCTATATCTTTTATAGACAGCGTGCTTTGGGTAATATTAGAGCCGCAATCTATGCTTATGGGAATGCCACTGTAATGAGGTTAAAATATGGAAGACTATAAATGTTTCTTGAATTACCATTTCCACTAAACACAATACGAGTTCACGCTTGCTGAGTTCATTTAGTATGTTTCATTAAACTTTTTGAAGCCAGTCCCATAATGAATTTAAACACAAGTTAAAAAAAAAAAAAAAAAAAAATGGCGAGAGAGAGCCCCATTTTAGTTGTACAAACCTTACAGAAATAATTTTAGGACGTTTCAAATTGGTGGGACATAATGAATCAAGGTCCACTTACTATCTTTTTCCAGAGCTTTCAGACAAATGACACTGGCTGAGGTGTCACCACACAATGTAAGTGTGGCACATGGGTCACATGATTAAAAAATGGTTGAATACAGGGGAGAGCGTAACCCTAATGACCATTAGTGTTAAGTTGGGATAATGATCTCTCCCCCATATACAACCACCTATGACTACACCTGAGGCAGTTCAGAAGCGCCAATCAGTTGTGACACAAATTATAAACACACACACACACATTTATATGAAAAAATCAGACCAAGAAGATTAATGCTATTAAGCTACAGTATAGAAGCTATTCCTTTAACCTTTACATTACATTAGAACATGTCATAGGCCTACTGTAGCTCTATTAAGGAGATATTTCTTTAGAAAAAGGTGGCACGGTCAATAAAAAAAAAAAAAAAAAAGAATATTGTATATAATATTGGAATGGGATATTAACATGAGGGCCTAGCAACAAAGTCATTCCTCACACCAGGGGAATGATTCTCTTCTCTTGCTTGTACGATAGAACACCATTCCAGTCAGGAACTACACAGCCCCATGAGATTACATTATGGCAAGAAAACTACTGAGAGGCTCTTCTTCAGAGTTCACCGTTTCCTCAAAATAAAACCTCTGCCGTCCTGGGTTGATCTATTTCTGTCTGTGTGTTCCTGATGTCTCTATGCGCATGGAGGCTGCACATGATGATACAATGGTGGGAAGAAAAAAACAAAACAAAAGCAGAGCAGCTCATGGCATGGTATGTACGGGAGCTAGAACACTGTCATTTTGACTTAAGGCTATGTACACAGTTGGGTTGGGGACTGCTGTCTGCTGAGTCACTTCACTGCACATGATATTAGGCTGACAGAGACAAATGCCCGTGGAGTGTCAGTCAAAAATGACCCCATCCCCTTGATTCAATTAGCTTTCAAGCAGTGTCCCAAAGTGGAACCAAAGGCAATGTTCGCTCAACTTAAGTGATGGGGCCAAATCCGATTTTAGTTTGCTGACAGCATCGCCTTCTGCCCATCAAATTATGTGGCACAGGTTTTGGGATGTATGTCATCTGACTGTCACATTATCACTCCATCCTTAAGGGGGGGGGGGGCACTCAGACCATGACAGCTATATGAATGATAGGTTTTGTCGTTAAAGTACAATTTGCAGATTTATCAGAAAACGTCTGCCTGAGCAGGAATGAAAAACGATATAACAGAGGAAATCAGCGCAGATTCATCCCACTCAACCCAATTCGAGGTAAAAACAGGTTTAATCACTTTATGAAACATCAACATCCAAAAGACTGCCGCTGCCATCATTTATCCTATCCATATAAAATCGCTGATTTGGGTCATATGGCCGTTCCCCGATGCATCACGAGCCAAGTAGACTGGGAGGAGAGAGCTGAAGAAGGTGGTTTGTTGCCATGCTCTTAGGGAGGAGGACATGAGGGGGGGGGGGGGGGCCCCTGGGGTGGGCCCCTGTGGCTTAGCATTGCAAATCCTCTGTAATCCTCCAACCAGTCCCATGGCGCGGTTTACTGTACGTAGGTAAATCTACTATGGACGCAAACCAAGCCTGCCCTGCTACCATGTAAGCTACATCCTACAACCGCTACAGTTTCTGTTTGACTATTGTTCACCTGCTCTCTCTTTTTTCCTCCCCCACCTCTCCAAGAGGACAGCTGAGGACGTTTATCCTCTGTAAGTCTCTTTTGAGATCATCGTCATTAGACGGGGGGGGGGGTAACTGTGAGGGGGCCAGACAAAAGATATGAAAATCACAGAGCAGGGTGAGAAAACAAAACATTCCTCAGGGTATTTATAACGACGAGGGAGGGCTGGAGGGGGCTGCTATATGGCCTGCAGTCTGGCTGGATAATCACTAGCTTTCTTAAAATGCAAAGTAAAATCATTATGGAGAGCCTGAACTTTCTCCACGACTCCACCGCAACACTATTACAGAAGGCATTTCGAGCAAACCGTGCTGCACATAAAGCATCCCAGAGGCATAAAAGCACCGTCCTTTTGTAAACAATGTCTCAAGCTCCTATGGATCCATAAAGCAACATAATGGAAGAATGTATTTCTTGGAAGCTTTAAAAGCTGAATTCCTGGAATCACATTAACACAGAAGGCAACAAATCACTGTCACTGCCCTCGTCATGATCCAATTGCTTTCTTGTTGAATCAAGGCGCTCCCTCCCTGTTTGTCTGTCTGTCGTCCTCCATCACTTCATGTTTTTCCAACAACACACTTGCGTTGTTATTCCAAAAATTCAGCGTCACCAAACAGTAGTCTGTGAAAAACTAATAATTGCAAAAGCTTAAAAAAAAAAAAAAAGCACTGAATAAATCCCTTCATCTAGCAGTTTTATTGCTGGCACCGGGACTGAATTGAAATGCACACGCAGCTGCTTGCCAATATCAGAGGATTGCATTCTAAATTAATACCAGTAGGTTTTAAACAACGGGAGATCATTTCAGGTGGCGCTGCAATGATTACTCAATTCATAGAAAAGCTACTTTGATAACCTGTTAATTGACTAAGTGATTGTTTTTTGTGCTGGTTTTGTCTCTTTTGTAGTCTTAAACTTGAATATCTTTAGGTTAGGGACCGTTAGCCGTGGAAAACAAGACATTTGATGACCTCACATCGAGTCTGGGAAATTGTAACGGGCGATTTCACTGGTTTTTTTTATGTTTTATAGACCAAGCGATTAATCACTTAATTGAGAAGAATAATCACCACCCTAACTTCAGGTCTATTGTACATCAGACAGTAAAAGCAATGCTTTGGAGATAATGAAAGATAACCTGTGGAGTTTTTTTTGTTTGTTTTTTTTACCCCTTGTAACGCTATGAAGCAGTTTTTCTTGAGTTTGTCACAAGTAAGTGAGAACTTGGGAGCATCATTCAGTCCAGTTTTTAAGCACTAGCATGCAAGCTAGTGAACAGGATTTGAAATACTTTCAAAAAACAAATCGGCTTCGCAAAGGTTTTATATGGAAGGAAAAGCATTCAACATGCTTGTAAGACCTCAGGGATACACACAATTCTAAACTTGTTTAAAAGACAACTCCACAGGACCGCTTAAAAACTGGACTGAATGATGCTCCCAAGTTCTCACTTACTTGTTCTGGTTTTTCTTTTATGTTAATCAGCTATTGCAGAATATTGAACAAACGTCTTAGGTGAACGGCACAGACGGTCTCTTTAAAAATAAGAAATGAAAAATATTCCACCCAGCCGCTGAGCCTGCCATGTACGAGTAGTTAAGTATGTCGAGCTCACTCGTTTCAACATATTTCATGAATCAAGCCAAGTTTTTACACTACATACTTTCTTTGGATTGTAAAATCGCACATTAGGAGACTGGGCAACTGAAAGGTTCTTGTGAATCCTGAACACCGTGCTTAACAGAGTCAAACCTCTGGCCCATAATCAGAGGGAAGGTGATTTGGGTTGCAGACAAACCCTCTTTTAGAGATTTTTAATTTAAGATTATAATTCTCAGGTGGAGGCGAATGTGTCTTTTTTCGTTTTCACTGCAACAACTTCCATGAGTTTAAGTAGGGTTGGAACATGGATTAGCACCAGCCAGTTACAAAGGCAGATTTAAGGCGCTAGCTCCACCAGTGATGGTGGCTCCCTCTGGTTTGTTTGATTTAAGAATTCTTAAAAAACCATAATGTATTACAAATACGTACGATAACAATTCCTCACTGGCTACATGGCACCAGAACAAATGAGAACCATTAATGACTCAGAGGGGTCGTTACTCCAGGATCAGTCATTTTTGCATATAACTGCAGTGCTTAGAAACCACAGAATCCCCATGGAAACTCTTACGCATGCAGCCATCAAAGTTATACAGAACCACCAATTTCCGGAAGGTCAAAGAGCATCGGCTCAATGCAAAAGCAGTTTGTGTCACAGGAAACACCTCACTGAAGAGTATAAAAACAGCAGCAGTGTGTTTTCAGGAAACACTGTGCCTGGCAACAAGTCAGAGCTGATGTCGGTAATTCAGTGTTGGGTCTGTATTCCTCAGGGTGGCGCAGAGGTTCTCGCCACTACCTGCGCGCACATGTTTGTGTGTGTGTGTGTGTGTGCATTAATGAGGTCGTAGAGGCAGATGAGATGGTTGCAGCCGTTAAAACACCACATGAATTTAGAGCCTTTCACAGATGAATCTGAGAGATACTGAATTTTGTCGTAGCCCTCTCGATAAACATCAAGCCTCATCCCTTACGGCTTTGGCTTATCAGCATGAAAAAGAAAAAAAAAAAGCATCAAAAGCATGAAAGCACAGTTTCATATACTTGAAATACATTTTTATTAGAAGTCTGCTAATCGAATTTGTTTCTTACAAAAAAAAATAAAAAATCACATGTATATAATTCTGCTAAGTGAATATAGTTCACTTTCATCAACATGAATCTCAATGCAGCAATCAATTGGTAACAGCGAGCACTCACTGATGATGGCAGGGCGAAGGATTAATCAGAGCCAGCAGGACCACGCATAATTTGATCATGAGAGTCATCATTCAAAGTGTGCGTGTGTGTGTGTCAAGGCCATCCTTTACAGATGCTTCTTGTTTTCTCTAACATGACAGGTTGTGAACAAGTGGATTTTTACTTCATAACATTCATCCAAATTCCCCTTTGATGACTACAGGATGGTTAGGGAAGTTATATAACCCCCCCCCCACACACACACACACACTACATTTTTTAAAACACTGGAGTTACAGCTGAAACAATTGGGCGATTAATTGATTAGGCGATCGACAGAAATTTCCAAAACATTTTTATTTTTTTTAAACAAACAAAGCAAGCAGGAATGCTATATTGCCTAGTTCCAGCTTCTTAATGACAAAGAGTTGCACGTTTTCTTTATCTTCCATAACAGCAGACTAATCAGCTTTGGGTTTTGGACTATTAGTTGGACAAAACAAGCAATTTCAATATGTTATCTTAGGCTACGGAAAACCACTTCGCATTTTTCCCCCCTCCCAACATTTTTCAGACAAGCCAGTTCAACCAGAAAACTCTTGGCAGGCTATTTGACGAGGAAAATGATTTTTAGTTGCAGGTGTAGTTGGAGTGGCTCCTTTTCATCTTTGCATGGATTTATGGCAACATTAACAGAGCCATTTGTTGGATGCAATCATGAAGAAAGTCAAGGGTTTCCTACTTAATGTGGCCCGAGCAAAACAACACAAGCATCGTCATCACAAAGTGAGTCATATAGTGACACATTTTCATCTGTATGACTTGCCACACTTGTCAACTCCTCCACCTTGCTTTGTTTTGGATCAACTTTGAACAGCTCACCGCCCTTGAACAAACAACAGAGTGCATCAGCAAAGCACGCAGTGGGTCTCTGGACAGTAATACAGTACCTGAACATGCTGACCCTGCTCTGGACTCTTATGTTTTATTAGGATTTATAATAGGAGATTAAAGAGCCTGGACAATATACAACCCCCTCCCCCCATCTTACCCTGGAGGCAGCTCATTGTGCACCTTAAGGGGCTATACCTTATTGCATTATGCGATGGTGTAATAGGCTTAGCTACATGCTACTCTGCAGGGGGGAGTTTTGGGCTGACTGATGACTCACTTCATTAAGTCTCTCTTCCTCAGAGCTTTCTAGTTGCTGAGGAGTGAACTTTCCACACCCCCGCATAGACATTGACCTCACATGCCATATGGGTCGAGGAAAGAAGGTAAACATCAAATTATCAACCCACTATAAACAAGAGTTAACTTTAAAAAAAACAAACACTTTTTTACCTAAGCATTTCTGACTTTATAATGGCCCTATTTCTATTTCTGGTACTTCTATTGTATTCTTATGCTTTCCTATTACTTCTATAACATTTTGTTTGTAAAGTCTGTAGTCTTTATTCTCCTCTCGTACCTCTCAATGGTCCTATAAATATTCCTGCCGGGAGTCCCAACCTACTTTTGCTGGGATATTTATTCACTGAGCTTCTAAAACGTATTCCAGCACAGAGAAATGGCTGACACACATGTCCCTAGTAATGGGAAAGGGGAAAAGAGGTACAAGACACGTAAGCTGCCTCAGGATAGTAGTAAAACTCAAATTAAACGGCATAAATAGCATGCAATGGCGAGTTCAGGCAGAACTACAGCGACCCTTCACCTGAATTTCACCTGCGCCGTCTGGCAGCATGACAAGAAGGAGCATTCTGAAATAAAACCTAAAAAACCATCCGGGCTCCGGAGCTGCACGGGCTGCGCGGAAACACAACACTTTACAAACATTAAACCTTTATAAGGAAACGACTGATCCGGCCACGCCAAAAGATAAGCCGGGTGAAATAACAAACACATCGTTGCACATCAGCACTTACTTTCAGCGGGACTCAGTGCGAGAAGCCGCTTCAGATGGCCGCAAGCCTGTTCGGAAACCCAGGATTGAGCACTAGAAGTGTTTCTTCATCAGGCGTGCACCATCGCGGGAATGTACACAGAGGCAGACATGCGGAGTCATTTGACCTTCTCCTAATAGAAACTACCATCGGCGAGACGTAGGATAGGGGAGGAGCGGACTATACCAAGCAGGCAGGAGTCCCAGCAAGGCGGGGGGGGGGACTGTCACCCTGATCCCGCGATGGGCATGCAGGGATGCGAATGAGGCAGGAGTCGCACCAAAGGATGGAGAGAAATGTGGTAACTAGTAGCCTTCCATGGAAATAGAGTGGAATAGGTTTCTAGAAATGATCCCATCCATACTGTGGTCAGAGGTTTCACCCTCCCTGTTGCCCCCCCACCCCATCACTTGTTAAGCATTAAAGGTAGGCTACTTTTAATTTCATGCTGAAACATAAAAACAAAACAAAATCTGTCATATTCAGGCCGACTCAAACTAGAGGTTTCAGAGAAGAACCATGAAACTGGACACGCTTATGTATTTGTATCTGTATTTTATCTGTTTTACAAGAGGGACGTGGCCAAAATGGCAGTGTAGAGGAGGCTAAACATATAGACAACACTGACATTGTACCTGACAGGCATAGAGCCCGACTATTTAAAACAGTTCCATTCTTCATGAAACTATTAAAAGGTGTTTAAATTCCTGTATGTATGAAGTTTCTTTTTAAAATTCTTCCAAGCCCGGGTTATGTAGTACAAAATGCAGCTTTGCAAAGTTCAGAACAGACTCTGCGGATATTATTCATCCTGATGATCTGGTCTGATAGCTCTTTGAAACAGGAGAAAGCATTTGAGAGAGGAAGACACGGAGATGAACTCATTTAAAAATGAAAAGGTGCATATGAATCTTCCTCCGTCATTTTCGTCAGATCCATGCAGTTCTTGCACATAAATTACGGCGATGAGGTTGAGTGTCAATATTCATATTCGACACATGCACAGACAGGAAGCCACCAGAACAGAACATTAAAGTGAAGTAAAGTGAACCAAAGCTGCAGATGCCAAATGTTAAGGGACCTTAATGGTTAGAATGAATCGATTTTTCATTATTTTTACAATCCATTTACAGTAAATTCCTTAATTCACTGTATTTATAAGTTTAATTTTATTTTTATCTGATTGCCTATTTGGGACATTTGTCTCCTCTTTGACTCTATAGTTAACATCAGTAAACATTAAATCCCATAATGTAAAAATGATTTTTCACATGTGACGGCATAACTGTAAGTCCCTTCAGGACTAAATTACATTCTACGGGGTAAAACGGAAAAAATTATAAAGCACTCTGTGGTCAGTTTACTGTTCATAGGCCTATCAAACACACATTATATGTACAGTATACTATATTGATATATTATAATGATAAAATAGGTCAAAGGGACCTATTAACTTACTCTAAACCACAGACCCAATGTAAGTCCCTATAATTTAAACTGACAGCATTGGATATAAAAATTAACTACTGTCACTCCCTTGTCCCACAGAGATGCCATACATCCTGACAGAATAGTACTTGAATGTAATACCAATAGGTGATACATTAAATAGCAAAATGGGTCTCTAAACCCTTATTAGTCATATGTGTATGAGTTACTCAGACACATACTGACTCATTGTCAGTGGCATGAGTTAGAACCTAAATTACAGAATATCCAGTTGGTCAAATGGCACGCTATCAGCTCATGGAAAAGCTTTGTATCTGGATATAAGGTAACATCTTTGTGAATGTTATTACCATCAGCAAATAGTTTTACTATGAAAAATCATGTCTTTATAGGCCTACAGAATGAAAGTCCTGGCAGTGATGAATTGAAAACACCTTGGGCTATTGCTTTATACAGTATTAAACACGTGGCCTTGTGAGAACACAGCCTCATATAAACCATCGCTTCCTTTCCAGGGGATTGCCCTCATGCACTTTAAAGTTGTCATTGTGGGTGTAAAGGAGAAAACACAATATAGATATCAAACTGGTGCAGTGTTAGGACCCCACAGTAGTTTGCAGAAACAGATCCGCTTGAAAAGCATGCATTTGGAATGTTGCTGTTCATGGCTGTGCTTGCATTCAACAGTTATATTCGATGTATGTGTTGTTGGTGTTGTTGTTGTTGTGTCATGATGGTGATGTACAGTCATGTATCAGTTGTTGATCGGATGAGGCTCGCGGCCAAATGCAGACCGGTGCCTCTCACATTGACAAAACCAGGACTTCCTGCCCACTGAGTTGGAAACTGCATTTCTGAAGTATAAATGAAGACTTGTTACAGTATTGATCGATGGTGCACTTCAGCAGCGAGGGCCTCAAATCGATGAGCGCTGCATGGAGTCAGAACTGATGCCTGTGATGTGTACCCTCCTGAACACCCCAGAGCTCACTCATAAATAAATGAAGGAGACATTGCATTTCCTGAGAAATAGCTTGCTTTGTCAAAGGAAGGGCCTCCGCGTACCTTTTCACACTGAATCATATACAGAAAATGTCCATTAAGATATTAGATATTCATCACTCCACAAAAATACACTATAGTCCCTTTCTTCATGGAACAGAGAATCCATTCATCAGAATTTAGTTAAAGAGGGACTTCATTGCAGCAATAACATATAGTGTGTGTGTGTGCGTGTGTGCTTTTTCTCACACCCATCATCAAACAGTAAACAGTCCTGCACAAAATAATTTGCCTTGAGACTTATTGAGAGCCAGTAAGAATGAAATTCTCCTCTGAGTGAGTCCGGGTGAAATCACTTGGAAGACATCGCCTGTAATGTTACATAAAGCTCAATGGAATAATTAAAATGAAAACTTAACATGACTTTAGGCCTCTTGGCGAGATACAATAGACCCACGTCTCGGGCTTTATTAAAGTGGAGAGTATCTCACCTCACTTTTGTGGTGGAAAAAAAAATCTGTCCCTTTATTTTTTGATAAACTGTTCCTATTGGGTTGCGCATTTGTAGTCAAGCTGTGTAGCAAAAAATTGACAGAGAATGATTTCGATCAGTGAGGGCATATTTGAAATAACTAGTTTTACTTGGTGATATTGGAACATTTAATATGACAGGCAGCTGTTCCATCCATTTTTAGCACATTCTCCCTCTTCGCTATATAGGGCAAGAGGATGGTTTTTGTAAATCTACTGAGGAAAAAAGGGGAAATGGAGACATTTCCTTTATTTAGCAGCTTAGTGTTACACTGGTAACATCAAGACTAGTCTATAGCCATGCTATAGCTATTAAGCGCAGAACTGGAGGCAGAAAATGACAAAGCCATCCCAGACGACATGAGCGCTGAATGGGTGAAGTTAGGACAATGATGGAACCTCATATATATGTTGCTTTAAACCCACAAGTAGTCTTCCTGGCCAATATTCCAACTTTGGAAGCCAGAAGATATCACAAGCGTCACACTTTCCTGGAACCCCACCACCACCACCACCACCACCACCACCCCCAACTGCTGGTTGATAATGGTCTGAAAGACATGAAATGAACGCGGCATCAGCAGGTATAATGTTGCATGCTCCTCCTCTTAATTAGCTTGTTAGCATGCTAACATTTGCTAATTTGCAACAAACACGAAGTACAGCTGATACTGATGGGAATGTCATTAGTTTTGCAAGGGTTTGGTCATAAACCAAGGACCAGTTAAAAAGTTGACCTGATGATGGAGCAAGATAAAAAGTCAGAGGTTCACCAAAGTTTGCCTATTACAATTCATCCTGAGGGGAACGTGAATATCTGTGCTACATTTTATGGCAATCCATCAATTGGCACCAGGTAACTTCAGTAAAAAACACAAATGCTAAGGTCATGGTTGGCACTAGAGGACAATTTAGGGGATCACCAAAGTTGTCGGGATTCATCCTCCAAGCACCACTGCCTGTGCACAGTTTCATGGCAACCCATCCAATAGTTATTGAAATATTTCAGTCCGGACTGACCAACCGACCAACACTGCCATCCCCCAGAGCCGTGCCGCTAGAGTGGCTAAAAACCACAGCTACAGTTTAATTATTAACACTTTGAGCTGGTGCATTTGAACGTCATACCACCATTAGTCAGGTGGATTTAGGCAAGCCAACGTGAGATTCGAATGCCCCAGCGGAATTTGGTGATGGCCTCTGGTGATACAGTGCGGGAATGTCACCCACTTAACTTGCGCTCTGCAAAAACAGATGAGACAAACAGGTAATGACTTTCCATCTGCCTGCCATGCTATCTCAGTTACAGTTTGATTTCGTGCACATGCAGTAAAGTCTCCTGCGTGTGTCGGTGCCTCGGTGTGATTGGATTTTTGTTGTTGTTGAAGAAATCATTATTTTAGGGCTTGAGATCAAGCGTAGAGCAAAAGTGAGTAGCATCGCTTGGGAAAGAGCTGAAACTGGCCAGAGAATATGGGAGCAGAGGCCTGTGAGAAATGTCAAAATAATAGGTTATTATTTGCACTCAGACTCTGCTCTGCTCTCCAATTTCTAGAGGATGTCCTATGCTATATATGTTGTTTGGGGAAGGTGCCCTGTAACTAGGGATGAAATGCATTGTGCGAGACTCTGCTGAATGTCAGGGCTGAGGGGGAAGAAGCAACACTTTAAAAATGGCTGCTGCCTCCGGACATGGCACAAATGGCAACGATGGTGTCAAAGTGACCTGGCACTGAAGGAATGGCTCTTCATCTCTGTGCACTGGGCATGTGAAGATGTTACATGTGGCTAAAGGGCAGATGCTGTTTATAAACTATATCTTATTAGTATAGCAGAGTGTACAAAGCAATGAACTGTGAGAACATTCTCTTCTTGTTCTTGTTCTTGTTCTTGAAGGGCACTGAGGGACACAGTAACTTCATGTTAATCCCAAACAAACAGAAACTACAACACTCAGTTTACTGCAGTTTACTTACAGTACGGACATCATCACAGAATTATAAGCATAAGGAATATCATAGCAGTATTCCAGGGATACCACTGGTACCAAAGATGATTGTAATTATACTACTGATTATATAAAGGTCACTGTAAATACAACAGGACAGCAAGTGAACTTTAAATACCTAAATGGATTCTGGAGGGTTACTACAGATTTATTTTCATCTGAATTTTTTACAAGAAAATAGAGGCAACGTGTGTTTCAAAAGAAAGCAATCATATAAAAGCACCGCAGGTCATATCTGTCAATCTCAGGGTTCAATCACTGCCGGATTCTGTGGGTTTGATTTAGAGCTTTGTCAACAATCAGAGATGTGTAGAGCCCTGAACCCTGCGACGCTAATCCATGGGGCAAACTACAAAAATTAACCTTTAGTCTGCTAGTCAAGGACATCGTGCATCATCAGAGTATTTTTTCTGTTTCTGTGGCGAATCTTGTTATTAAGTCTAAATCTTTGACTGAATGAGCTGTCTTTGATTTCCCAGAGGAGGCAGAGATCAATAGACCTATGTGTTTTGGTCACCGCTGGTGACAGGCATGTAGAAGTCAAGGGCAGAGCGACTGCTGTTCGAACGGCATTCACAAACTGTAGCGTCAAGCTACAGTTGTCTGATTAGACCATCCTTCTCTCAATGCTAATTATGTGGAGCTGGAACAGGAGCACAAGGCTGAGAAGGCCCTGCGTCATTAGCTTTAATCAAACCTGGATGCCCGGAAACAAAAACAACACACGCACACATGCATACGCACACAGCCAGCCTGACAGTGAGTCAATACCTGATGTTCATCATTTCAGTCCAGCCAGGCTTTTTATTAATTACTGCAATGAATTCCCTGCATGGCTCCAGTCACCAGTCACCTGCTATCTAAACAGGCTTTATTGTTGAGTTTTTGCTTTGTCTAGACACTATTTTCTTCTCTCTTTGGTGAATATGAAAGTATGAGGGCAATTAATTTTAACAGCTGCTGGACTCGGGATTCTGAATGAGAGCAAAAATAAGGTCTCACAGTCCCTTTCTGATGTCATGTTTCTGTTCTGATGGATTGCCTAAAACCTGAATATTTTCCTAAAACCATTAAGCTGTATTATCTGATGTCTCGCTGTTGTTTGAAATGCGCAAGATAAAGGCCCAGTTCACAGCAAGTGCTGTGTAGATGTCTATGTGAACGACACAGAATCCATCAGTATGGATGTCACATGCCCCCGAATGATGCAATCCAGCACTCTTTGGTGCACCACACATGTATGACTGTACAAAAAGAGCAATTTGCATATATACTTGTCTTAGAAGCAGCCGTCCTGCGCACCATAAATGCGTTATTATGCATGATGAGGGTTTGATTGGTTCTAAGAGGAGTAGGGGACATGCAATCACAGCCCCAATTTCTGATTATCTTCATTTATTTGGTTATATCAAGATGCAATCTAGGTTTTCTATATGTTTAGTCATTGATCTCTAGTTTGTAATAGGGTGCATTTCATTTGAGAGTGGGAGATGTTTAAACAAAGTCTTATTAAATGGTGATCATGAGCCTATTTAATGTTAATCCTACTGCCTTTGCTGGTGAGTGCAATGCATCATGATGCAGACTCCAGGATGGGTTTGTGAGATACAGCGACCCCTGCAGGCCAGCAGTTCTACTGCTATAATCCTGTACATAGGTAGGTATTAGAAGAAAACAAAACAAAAATACACTAATAAGGCAAATAAATAAATATCTTCTTCTTATGAATAAACATACAGCAGTCAACAACATACAAAAGCAATTTATTTAAATATTTAGTTTTGACAAGTACTTAAATAACGTCACTGGCAGACTAATTAAACGTAAGTGTGATACTGGAAATTATATCAAATCTTTTAGTGATACATAAATAATTGCAAAGAAAGGATTGCCAATTGGGACTGTAATCTATGGAAAACACACACAGAACAGAATGTGCTGCTGCTGGACACAACATAGTGCAACGCGCAACGAAGGTTTGTCTCTCTTCGGCTTCTGTACCTCCACCAGGAAGTTGTTACAATCTCATTCATACTGTGTTCTGCACAGTTTATGCATAAAGCATTACAACACTTGATTTCAAAATGCGTAGAAGAACCGAAGCTCAAGCATCAAACAAGGAACCCGTCAATGCTGATAGAAAGGTAATGCACGTAATGCAACGGTATCGATAGCTGGCTGCTGATCGCTAACGTTAGTGTACATGTGACAGCACACCTCGGTTTGCTCACGTTAGCCGACAAAGTCCAAAAACTAGCACTTAAACATTCTTCGTTCCTTCAAGTCAAACGCTGTCCTCAAAGTATGCCAGCTGCTCTTATACCGAGCTCTCGTTATGTGGAGCATGACGCAGTATCGGACAGTGTACCTCAGTCTTGTACAGAGCAAAGGAGCCAAATCCAGTTTAAAAAGCAGCAATTTAATAACTCCGGTTATTTACAGCTTCCTCACTTCTAACCCTGTTCATGATTTATTTTTTAACAAATCGTTAGCAACAGTTCTTTAATTCGACATGCATCCAGGTCAATAAAATAACAATATTTGCCAGCACTTTGCCTATTACCTTTGAGAGGGTCAAATCCTTTCCCAAAATACACTGTGGTTAAAACCCTGATGCCTTCAGTTAACCTTTGGGGTTTTGATGAAAATCAAATATTTTTGCAGGGCCTGGAATTACTACTGAAATTGCTAAAATGATCACAAATGTACAGTTTCTAAAAATAGTCTTTGGTGAATATATATGAATATACCGTATATATACAGTGTGCATGTAATATACTGTATGGTTTTTGCAACTCAAGGATGCTGAGGTCAGGTTGATGTGTGAGCTAACATTGCATTTCCTTCCCTACATAAACTAGGATCCGGATCAAAGGCCGCTCAGCCAAGCTGAAGCAGGGGACAGACGGTCTTCCAGCTCTGTGCTCATGAACATTGGAAAGTGTTTGCTTTTAATCATCATTATCCCTCCGTTCCTCAACTATGCATCGCTGCAGAGAGAGGGACAGATGCTCATGCCCAAAGGTTGCCATACCATAGGCTAACAAAGTCATTGTTCCTTTCAGTTTGATTTTATATTGGGAGATTGTCAGTCAGTTTGTCTCTTAGCCTAATCTTTCTTTCTTTATTTTTCCCTCTTGCATCCAGATGGCCAGATTGTTGATGTCGGTTTGGGTCAAAAGATGCATCTTTTGTGTAAAGGACAAGGACAACCAGTTGGTAATAAATCCTATGAAGATAGTCTATGATCTGCCACTAATGGTTTTATTTCTAGTTACGAAAAATGATTAGCCTTTTTCTGGTGCATGGTTCCGTGCCTGCGTGGCTTGTTTGTGTCTTTTTAACTGAGCACACCCTAACCACTTTGTTTTTCTCTAGTCATACTGGATGCACCAACGGGAATGTCCTCAGACGTTTGGTTGCATGTCCAAGAAAGTGTGGCCACACTAACAAAGGTGAGAAATTACACAATTACTGTGGATTGAATGACTTTATTTTGAAAAGATGTACCAAAAATATTGTAGATTTTCTATTATGATGTTCATCAGAACTGAAATATACATCTCCGATGAATCACACTCATAAGATTCACTACGGGTGAGTTAGCATTCTGACCTCAGGTTTGCCTTTGACCACGGAAATCCATTGTGTTGAACTTTCTCTGGTTCTCTGGTCAGTTACTACTAATGCGGCCATGTTTGCTGTCAGGGGCATGTGGGGACAGTCCTTGCAGTGGCTCTGCCACGTCCTCTCTGCTCAACAAGGACTCAGTACAGCAGAACGTCGGGGCTGACAGCTTGCCCCATGTTGTTTGTCTGAAATGTGACCTAAATGAGGTCACAGGCTTGTTGGGGAAGGGCCTAGATACATCTGAGCTAAATCACATAAGCAGTGACAAAAACAAACTTACAGCGCACTGTTTCACCCGTATCTGTATCTTATTTTTCAGTGTCACTCAGCCATCGTGCATTTTTAAAGTGCCTACACGGGACTGGGTGGGGCCGAGTCCTTAACGAGAGCATCTCGTCTGTATGTAGAGCATGGTGTTATTTAAAAATCCCTCTAAACCTGTGGTGTCCCTGTTTGTCACACTGCTCAGGTCTGTACCTATGACAGAATGGGACTGGGCTTCAGCAAGCGGCTGATGCAGAATGAAACCACAGGAACTGAGAACGTTTGGGGGATGTCAACGACTGGACGGTTTGTATTCTACTGTAGTTGGCAGTCATTTTGAGTAAAACGTGGGGTAACATTTTTCTTTTGCCGCCCATGCTGCTGTACACAAAGTCTACACTGTAAACATAATGTCACGCTTTCAAAATGTTCTTTCATTGCCATGACGTGGTGTCTGTATGAGTGAGTGGGCTGCATTACACCTGCAGGGCCATCTGTCTCATTTATCTGTTGTTGCTCACTCTGTAAAATTAATTTGATGAATTTTTGAATGAGATGTGGGCTAAATGTACATTAGTGTAGTGTGCGGCGCAGGCGAATCTGGGTCTGATTGTGGGAAGCCGGAATCAACTTGTAACGGCTGTGTCAGTTTCAGGACACTGTGGCTTAAGGCTACAGGAGGAATAATGATTTGGGACTGTGTCAGAAGTTTGTGCAGGAGGAGACACAGCAAGTCAAATTCCCTCTCACCGTCAACAGATGCTGCAGATTCAGGTCATATATTATCTAAGGCAGATTTTTAATGTGGATACTTACTTTAGCTTAACAACCCAAAGGGTGGCTCTAGAGCTGCATATAACGATTGTTATTTTATTACCGATTCAACACAGAGAAAAAGCAGTAAATCATCACATTTGAGAAGCTAGAACCGTTTTCTCAGCTTTTGCTTGGAAATTGACATAGACAACTGCTTGATTATCAAGATTGTTGCTGATACATTTTCTGCCGATCGACTAATTGTTTCAGCTCAATAAATGACCGAAAGGATTAATCAGTTTTAAAAATTGTTGATGGTTAATTTTCCGATCTAATTGATCATTTCAGCACTAGATCTATCAGACTGTGTATACTGGTAAATGTGACAATTACACTGTGTCAAGCTAAAAACCAAGCCTGCGTAACACATTATATTCAGTTTTGTATTATTTGCCACTGTACAGTAATAACCCATTGGGAATCAATATTTCCTTGATAAAGGTGCTGTTTAGGACTTCTCATTAATGTCCTGCCAGCCTAGACTGATGTGTGCATGGACACCTTGTGCCTGCCTCGGCTGAACGCACCACAGTTTTTGACGTCGGAACGGCTATGTCGAGCCTTAAATCTGCCTGAGGGGGGAGCAGGCGTGGTTTACCTTGGCGTCTGGCCCAGAAAGCGGGCGGCCGCCCATTTGAGATGCAAGCAATCAATTTCTCAGAATTCAATATCTCAAGGAGTTTGATGACTACGCAACCTTAACCCTTGAGGTCTTGTGAGCACTCTTCATTTCAGTGTGACACCTCAGGTTTGATTTATTAGCACAACAGACCCAGGACAGCAGATGGCTCTCAGAGAGGCGCTGCTGCATCTCATGTAACGATGATGCTTCCTCTGACGATGTAAGTTTGGTGCCAACAGTCCCCTACTTTATGGTGTCATTTGAGTTTCAGCAGCGCTCTTTGTTTTGGTGCCATGTCTTGGAAAGAATTAAATAGAAACTTAAAATACTGCTGACCTTAATTTTAGGATAGAATTTGTAAAACTTCTTTTTTCCCCCTCTTAGGTCATTTCTGCTTTTTAATAATGACTTTCCAGTGGGTTCTTAATAAACTTGTGAATGAGCAGACTGGAGATTAATGATGGCCTGTGGTGTTCATCTTTCATGCTGGGAGCTCTAGGCCCACCTAGCTTAATAAATAAACCTCCTGGCCCAGTGTGCAGCGTGTCCTGGTTTCGTGCAGAGACAGATGAGTGTTGTTGTCTTCCAGGATGGTGGATGATCTGCACCGACTCCTGCAGGCTGCTGGGATAGCCAAGCCCTTCATCCTGGTGGGCTCGGAGCTCGGCACACTCAATGGCAGGTTTTACAGCCACATTCATGATGTGTGAGTATTTTTTGATGGCAATACTGAGAGGATAGCTCCACCAATTGCACACATAAAGGTCAGTTTACTTGTCATTGGGAGTACCAATCAGCTTGTGAAAACAGTTGTATAATATCTGTGGCTCTGAAGGAGCTTTAAGTCTGAGAAGATAACCCTGATTGTGTCATGCTATCTCGGCCTGGGGTCGCCTTGAAGACTAAAAATGAAAGCAGAATGCCTGCATTGCAAACTGGGGGCTTGGAGTTTAAGAGATGTGATTTACCAGACAAGTAGGTGAGATGAAATTATGCTATTGGTTGCATTATGGGAAATGTAGGAGCCTGAGCTCAACACATATTCAGGTAATTTGTTTTTAAACATATACATGATTTGTGCTGTTTTAAAATCTAACAAGTCTCTGAATTTTAGAGCCTTCAATAAATAAAAAAGGGGTATAGTTGGTGCAGTATATTTGTTCACAGTTCTTATAGCTCTCTTTGGAAAACTAAAATTGGATTTGTATTTCTTTAATATGTGTTTCCCATACTTAAGCACAATAAATGATGTAAAGAAGTAGAAGTGAACAATATTATTAAAAATTATAATTTTTTAAAGTTAGATTTTTTGAAGTCCTTGATTTTATGCAAGGCTTTGACATTTTTGTGATGACTTGTATATTTATATGTGGTTTCCAGCATCATTTATTATCTCTAATCACTCCGGCAAAAGTTGCAAAAAGATTTCAGACAGAATTTCAACATCACTTATAAGACATTGAGACGTCAAATAAAAAAATTGGTCATCTTAAGATTGCTTTTTAACATATGGTATGCAGCGCCTCCCAAACTTGCACTTAACTAAATATATTCCAGTGTCTATTCCCATCGTTCCCCATAACTCAGCCATTTCAGAGACACCGTAGTGATTAACGTGACAAGTAGCCCATACCAGGGAAGAAAGATTTAGTATTTAATCAGGCACGATGTTGCTGCCGTTAAGGGAGGAAATTAACTAGTGGTGAGTGGATGACACCTTTCCAATTGGAAATATTGCTACTGGATCTGGTGTACGTGTGGTCATCTGTCTATGGGGACAGAGGACAGATGAATCAACAGAAGAGAAGGACGGATGACACTATCCATCTCACACTCATTACGGCCTGGCCCGGGAGGGTCAAGTGGACAAGGGTAGTGAATGAGTCTTACTTTATCCGAGTATATATATCCGTGTGTGTGTCCTCCCTTTGTCCTCAGGCAAGTGTCAGACCTGGTGTTGATTGATCCCATCCCAGAGGACGTTTTTGAGGAGGACCAGTGGAAAGAGTACTGGTGAGTTTCTAGCTGGTTTGAGGGGCGTAGGAAGGACAGAGGAAGGGAGGATGGAGAGATGCTGAATGCGCAGAAACTAGGGAGGGATGTGAAAAAGCAGAATGTAAAAGAAGATTGAGAGAAGGGGAGCTTGGAACGGAGCAAAGAGGACGATAAGGAGCTCTGAGGGGCAGATAAAAAGGCGGGGAAGAGGGGAAGGAAGAAAAAGGAAGTGTATCAAGAAAAAGAGGATTAGCATGAGGAGAGTGGAGGCGGAGACGATAGCGTGTTCCACGAGTCAAACTCCAAACTCTTCCCTCATTGACATTTATGGTGAGAATAGTTGATTCTCTTTGCTGGGTGGGGCTCATTAGCATGATTAATTGGAGGCCAAAGAATCTAATTAGCTGATCGCACCCTTTTAGCATGAAACAGATGAGGGTTGAGCGAGGGTTGTGGCGGTGGTTGGGACTGAGTGACAGAAAGTGTAATAACACTGCTTTAATACTCCAGGCGAGATTATATGTCAAGTGGTAGTCATTTTCATAGCATATATCTCATTATGCATGAATTATCACACGGGGGGGTTATTATTAATGATAACCAGTGTGGAGGAGGACTGTTGGTAGAAGCGTCAGTTATGCAACACAAACACTATCTCAGATTATTTCAAACAAAGCAGTAAGCAAAGTAAAGCATGTCATGTGTTGTTATTAAAAGGTATTTCCCTGCTGAAGAGAATATAATTATATAATTTAGCAAACCATGTTAAGCTTTTAGATGTGGCTGACAGCCTAGCAGCGAGGGCTACATAATGAACAAATCTTTGGAGAGTCTCTG
The DNA here is from genome assembly GCA_011952105.1 of Coreoperca whiteheadi. Classification (NCBI taxonomy): domain Eukaryota; kingdom Metazoa; phylum Chordata; class Actinopteri; order Centrarchiformes; family Sinipercidae; genus Coreoperca; species Coreoperca whiteheadi. The sequence continues at coordinate 24,394,857 of CM022486.1, read as the reverse complement.
TAGTGTGTTTTTTTTTCCCTCACTTACACAGCAGATCAAAACCCATTAGATACTTTCAGTTAGTCATTTGTTTTTGACCGTATGTATGATTTGTACTGTTTTAAAATTGACCAAGTCTCTGAGCCTTTACTTTAGTTAAGTGGATTAGTTCGTGCAATATTTCTGTTTACAGTTCTTATAGCACTCTTTGGAATATGAAATTGTATTTGTATTTGTTTTATATGTATTTCCCCATACTTGAGCACAGTAAATCTTGTAACGAAACATAAGTACGTTGCTTTGTAGGTTTGTTACATGATTACCAAAGTAGTCTTTCTTCAATTCACAGATAATTTGTTAAACTCTAACCAACTCTTTTAGAGGTTTTTAACCACAACAAAATAAATTAGTTCATCATTTTTTTCTGTCTTCTGCATTTGCATTATGTGCAAAATAAACAATAATGGTCCTGTGACTGAGCCTTGAGAAACCCCACAAATTACTGTCAATAATCTTGAATCCATATTATTTATCTAAAGATAGTGAAACTTCTTTTCTAGGTAGGTACTTAACCAGGAATGTGCAACCCCTCTATAGCCGCATCTTTCAATTTTTTAAGTAGTAAGCCATGGTTAATAGTATCAGCAGCTTTTTTGAGATCCTAGAAATACCCCCACTGTATATTCATTGTCTTCTGTTGCATTTGATATTTCCTTCTCAGTTTTCTATAAATGCCAGCAAAGTAGTTCTAAAAGTTTAAAAACCATGTCTGGGCACGTAATATTATGTGATCGATATTGTTTAGAAACACAAACGGGGAGGTAATGTGTACTTAGTTATCACAGAGAAACGTATGTTAAATCGAGTAATCACATTTTGGGCATGACTTCATGACTTGGTGCATCCGTAGTTCTGTCCACTAATACTAGCTCACATCTTATATAAGCATAAGTCAAGCCAGATAAAAAATGGATCCCTGAAAATGGCCTAATTTGTACACGACTCAAAGTGGAGCAGCACCATTTATCAGGGGTATGTGTCCAATTATCCTCTGATTAATAGGCATTCATTTCACCGAGTACGTGACAGTGCAGCCACAATCCAATTATTCTATGGGGAAGCAATGGAGAAATGAAATGATCCAAAGACTTACATTTACTTTGTGAAAAGTCCTTTTTAGTGCCGGATTTCCACTGGGGAGTAAAAATGGTATATACAGTATGAAGATATGAGTGATGCAGCACAACTCTACGCATCACAGTGCGTCGAGCTGTCAACTTGCTTGTCCTCCTTATTTTCCAATTTTTTTTTTTTATTCACCATAGTTGCATGTACAGGAGTGTATGTTTCTCTCCTAGATAGGGGTTTATTCGCTGTCGGAGGTCTTACAGTATTTGGTACACAAGATAAGTAATGCAGAAGGGAGCAGGGCTGCACCTGAGCAGGATTGAGGGGAGACCGTATCAGCTTTGCACTGGGACTGGAGGATTTACACATCAAAGAACTGCTCATTAACAGAGGCTCACTCCCAAAATTAGTTCTGTTACATCCTACAAAATGAATCGCCGCCGTCTCCTGAGAATGGTATTTCCATGTGGGCATTTGCTTTTGTGCACTTGTTGTAAGGGGTCAACTTTCTTATTTGGGATTTTCCTGTGCAGACGTCGCAGCATGCGTCTCATTTCTTCGCGGGCCTAGATAATGCTTCCTGATGAAAAATCAAGCAGTGGGTCTAGCGCCAGAGATTAGGAGAAGCCCCAGTGTACATCTGGACAAATTGCATTCTGGATGAGAGCCATTGGTTTGAGTCACTCAGTGCTGTCTGTCTTTGTTTCACCAGCTAGAGGAGTGGAAGCTTTGCACCCCTCCACTTGAATGTTCTCTACATTTCAACATAACTTCTCCTTGTGTATGTACAGCATCTGTTTTGTCTGCTTCCTTTGTCTCATTGCTAGGATAAAAAATGCAATACACTCATATGTGACTGAAGGACATCTCGTTCCAAAGCTATGGTCCAGGAATACACTGCTACAACAGCACACCTTCGGCCTTTGCGAGGTTGGCCATTGTTGTTGGGCGACATTCGGAGTTCATTCCCAAGGTGAGAGGTCAGGGTTCTTCCACGTCAAACTGGGAAATTCTTTTCTTCATGGTCCTGGCTTTGTGCAGAGAAGTTGAAAGCAAACCTTTGTCTAAAATACTATTGTATGCCTTGACATAAAGATTTCCCTTAATGGGAAGGAACGAAAGTCACGTTTCCACTTTACCGGCTTAGTTCACTTTAATCGCACCGAGCCACACCAAGCTGTGAGCGTTTCTACTGTGTCTCCACGGCAGGGTATAGCTGCACCGAGCCACGCTGTTATGGTCCTGCTTGGTACCGATGGCAGCCACCCCGCGACCATCTCCCCGCCCTCAAACAAGCTGTGTCTTGCAATCAATTGATTGGCCCAACACGTGGGGTCTGGAGACTAGAGAGGAAGCTCTGTTTTTAAACGTTTCTGTGGTCAGCTCTGAGCACTTTTGTAGATTCTAACTGAATCTCTGTGGTGTTGAGTTTGATTTTAATCCTATGTGGCTGTTCTTTAAGATATCAGCCTTATTACTGTTTGCTGAACATTCTTTGCTGATGCTTTACATTAAACGTTTTCCAACAGCGGGGGCATCCTGGTGCTGGTTGCCTAGGGTTTACGGCGTTCACTATTAACCCCGATGTCCCTGGTTCATGTCTGGCTGGGGACCTTTGTTGCCTGTCATTCCCCATCTCTCTCTCCCAGCATTTCTGTACAGTCTCTATTAAAGGCATAAAGCATTTTCTTTCATTGTGAAACATGAAGCAGCTATAGGTAACGTAATTTGTTGTAAGCCTTGCTATGAATTAAGATTGGTCTACACAGCAGGATATGGGCATATTCTGCATGGTTTGATCAGCAGGTCAGTTTTAAATATTGCAGGGAAGTTAGCAGAAACCGCTAACAGGCTTTGCTGTGGTCCAACACATTATCAAGGTGAACAACTTAATGACGTGTTAGAGGTGTGCTGCTTCGCTATCCTGTGGGAAACCACATATTGTACGTGAAGGTTTTGGACAATTTGTCTGACAAAACAAGACATTTCACCTTGGGCTTTGGGAAAATGCGAGGGCAATGCTCCACTATTTTCTGACATTTCACAGACCAAGTGATTCATTGATTAAGTGAGAAAAATAATTAACAGATAAATTGATATTGAAAACAATCATTAGTCGACACACTTCTGGCCATATAGTGTTCTGTTTATAATAATGATCAGACTCTCTGGACTTTCTTGGTGACCATCCCTGGTTAGACAAATGCCATCAAAGTTTAGAATAAATATCTCTAAAGGAACTACACTGAAAATTCTTTCATCTTTTAAAAGAAGGAGTTTAGAATGTGTGTGTCTCCTGTCTTTCTGCAGCCGAGTATGTGTTCGGAGTATAAAACTAATTTACCCCGTGGGGAATGTATTTGCTCAGAGAGCAGAAACAGTGGGGAATGCCCTCGTCTAATAGGATGGTCCTTACAATTTAATGAATGCTGATTGATTGGCAAACTCTCCGTTTTAATGTACCATTACTGTGTGTTTAGTGCAACTCAGTCCTCACAGGAGCACCACTTGAAAGTCTCCTCATCCCTTTCCTCTGCATCTTAGTTCTTTTAAGTGTTAGTCATCAGTGGTGATAATTTGAATTTGATGCTGAGAAGTCTTTAGTAAGGGCCTGTGTTCAGGTAAGAATTTCAAGCGAGATTGTATTAGCTTACATGTGTACGCATAAATATAAATCCTCTTTATGTCTGTGTTGATACATGATGCATGCTGGAGGAGTGTGTGAGGTGATGGCTCTCTCAGTGCGGGCCGTACAGCTGTGGCTGCAGACCTGGATGGAAGCCTGATTGAGATACGCGTCCTAAATGAAAACGACACTTTCTGTCCCATTCATCATGCTACCTGTCATTAATATGCTCAGCAAGGCCTGCACACAAAACACGTATTTAGTGCATGTATGCATATCTCACACACACACACTCCCAGCAGTTATCCCCACAGCTTGCTGCAGTGTGTAGCAGAGAGACAAGTTTTGCGGCTCACCTGGAGCCTGCTCTGTACGACAGGCAGCGTATGACTGTCACTTTGACTGACGACCGTTCGGAGCCTCACAACTGCTGCATCTGCTTTGATTTATCAGCCTGACAGGGTTTAATATGAGGACAAAAAGAGTGTTTGTTTCTATCCTTCCTCACAGCACTTTGTTAGCGTGTAGATGTACAGCCATAACAGCATGTTCTCATCTCTCCTCTCCTCTGTGCTTTACCTTCCATTGTTGAGATATTTTAACATTTGAATACTCCCATGCTACAGTAGTTAATTTAACCACCATAAGTGGCATTATGTAATCACTTAGCGTTCTCTTGCTCGCTCGCTGTCTGTCTCCTCTGCCTTCATTGGTAAACAGTAACAGTCAGTGATGACATATCCAGTCTCCCCCTTAGAGCCCATTCGCTCTTACCGTGAGCTGCGTTCAATCACCCACTGGAGCACAGCCCTGCTCTAAACCCCTCCAGGGATCCTCGGCTGAGATTGGCGGCAATCACCCGGCCGTGGGAGATAGAGGCATGAAGGGAGAGAGAGAAACAGAGAAGAAGCTGGGACAGCGGGAAATACAATGAAGCAGTAGGAGAAGATGCAGCCTGACAAAAGCATGACGCAGGGACTATAGATTAACTCATTTTAAACAGAGAATAAAATCTTCTTGCTGAGTGTGTGTGTTATGTGCAGTGATAGTTCAGCTTCATTGAAAGAAAAAAACATTAGAATTAGGCTATACAACACAAATTTCACGTATATACTGAATTTTCTGTATCTGACCCCGAAGGCTCCAGCAGTGTGTGGATGTGGTTCTGTAATGGCTCATCCCTCAGTCCCCCTCGTGGCTCAGCTGCCCCCCCAGATCCTCCCCATTCATCCAGAGACGCCCAGGCGAGCCAGGAATGCCAATTAATTGTAATTAGAACCAATGCAAGCGTAACTATTGCTGTTACATTCCACTAATGAAGCAGAGCGGCTGCGGCCCCTCTGAATTTACCCCAGCGCAACCTATAGAGCAGGAAGAGAGGCTGAGACGTCGGCTGTGGTGTAAGAATGACACCTTGTGTTCACACTGGGTATTACACCTTCAAGTTGGGGTTTTCAGCCTTTGCGTTTCAGTTGCCTTATATTTGGGCAGATTGTAAGTTCTGATTGTTCCTTGTTTAAAATATTTAAATTTTCTGCAACCCAAAGTTACAACGCTACATACAGTATGATCTGTCTGCATTTGGCAGCTCGAAGTGTAATCAAGTAGCCTGGTTCCTAACCTCTGAATTGAATTTCTCTCAGATTTGTTCAGCGACTCAAATAATGAATGAATAAAGTGAAACAAAATGGCAATTAAGTAATTATTAGGCTAGCAATGAAGCAGAGGTGGTACTAAAATGGAATGTGCAATAATTATGGTAGTTAGGATACATTTTTCAACTGTCCTTGAGTATTCACAAAAGCAGAATCAGCATAGTTTATAGCAGATCGCAATCAGATAATTAAACAAAATGCAACCAGAATGCATTTACTGTATCAAGGAACAGCAGTAGTTCATTCATTTGCGCCACCCCTTGTTGGCAGAGAATATTTAGCAAGTTTAATGATCCCCATGGGGACGCTGGGGCGTTACAACCACAAAACTACAAAAATAGGGTATAGAAGTCCGACATAAAACCAGAATAATAAATATAATATAATACAATTTGAACACAGGGTTTAAATCATGATGCATTGTATACACGTTGTATTTCCTTTTTAATTTGTGAGATGCTCTTATTTTCGTTCTTGAAATGTGCAAAATGTGATACCACAGTGTAGTGTCCCAAAAAGCATGTTACTATAAAACTGTAATTATAAAACAGTAAGGTCCTTCATACTGCACAGTACAGGTGCACGATGCTTCATACAGTAACTCTGGTATAATTTTATACCATGTTGACCGACTGGCTGTGTCTGTTTCATAACCGTCAGATGAAAATGTAAAGTTTGATCTGAGTTGCATCAGTCTGTTTTAGTGTCACAGATGAAGATGAAATACTGAAAAGTAGAGCAGTGTTCATATTAGTAACAGACTGTTGTTTTTTCAGTGTCACTGCAGGCTTTTTTGTTAATTTATCGATTCTTATGTTTAAAAGTCATCGCATGAAAATGTGAAAACGACTAAATCTATGTTAGTTCCACTTTGTTGTCGGGCCTAGTAATGCACCGCACTGCACTCAAGCACTCTTGGTCCCGATGTCACCATACCGTGTCGCCTTTTCAAGAACCTAGAACCTTGACCCTTACGTGGTCTTACAGGTTCAGGTTGTGGGAAGCACCAGGTTTTGGGTCGTGTAGTTCCTGGAGTTGAAAAGACCTATTAGAGAGCTGAAGTCATGACGTCATGTACTTTCTAAATATATGAAGCGAGCAAACACAACATGCTGTTGTCAAAGGCTGGATTTTTAGCTATTAGCGTAGCTACAAATGCCAATAGGATTTTGAATTTTCCCACTCCTGTTTCACTTGTAGTGTAGTCTCTGCAGTGACTATGTCATATCACAGGAGGACATCAAATCACATACAAATACAAAAATGTCAAGCATAATATACTAAAGTCCCAAGACTTATTTCCTTTGTAGCCCTTGATGGAAAATAGCAAAAATGCAGGTGACTAAACAACATTATACGAGCACCAAACCAACATAATCTATACCTATATCATCATCAATAAAATCACTCAAAATCTGGTACTCCAAGCATGGCACTCTTTAAGCTATACCCAACACTAGTGTTCATTGGTCGGTTGAGTCTGTTTCAGAAAGGTCACTGGTATGTTGTCATGTAGTATTTCACACATTTTAACAATGTCCTGTGTTGTCCTGATTTCACCATTGTGTTTTACTACTTTTAGGGTTTTACTACTGTGAGACCACATTTTGCTGTGTGAAACCGTTTGCGACGTGCGCACTACGAATGTAGATTTGGTTACCGGATTATGGCCTCGTGTTATGCTCCATGTCAAATTAGAGTCGAACTACAGTTGGACTTTTTGCTGTGATGAATCTTGATTCTAACAAGTCATTGAAGAATTCTTCAGAATATGGTGAAACTGTCCTGCCGGTGTGAGAATTAGCGGCCTCACCGTGTACCTGTCCATGCCCATATGCCCTCCTTTTTGTGATAGTCTCTGGAAGTCTTTGCCGTAACCAGTTTTTTGAAAAATGTTCCTTCGCCATAATAGTTAGTTGAGCCTCATGTAATAGTCCGTGTTTAAATGTTCTCTGCTCATTGTAATAGTTGGCAGAAGCTCGTGTAATAGTTCGTGTTTTGTGTGTGAGCAGGCTCTCAGGTAACTGAGGCCCTGCATATGAAATGAGATGGTAATGAGGAGGGGAAGGGGAGGGAGCCTTATCACTACAGGGCCAAATTCCGACAGTGAATTGCGCAGTTGTAACAAAAGTAACAGAGCGTCCATTCAGCCTGCACTAATCCAGATGGGAAAGTCAAACAGCAGAAAGTCCACGGCACAAACTCATTTCATCACTTTATTAATTTAGATATTGCCTCCTCGCTCCTGTGGGGAGGGAAAAAAAAGGCCCCTCTGAAATGACCAACATCGGTGAGGCGTTTTGCTCTACATGGTTCCCCCACTTCGTCTCCTCCCGTTATCTGTTTAATTCATCCCGCCAATCTTGGCTGTCTTTACCCACTAAATTTCCCTTTGACACGCATGCCTTGCTTCGCATAATCCTCACTCCGGGGCAGAATTAAAAATGGAAAAAAGAGGAGGGAATAGGACAGGTGGCTGGAGAATCCTTGAAATAATGTTCAATGCCAGAGCCAGGAATGATTTGACCAGATTCGAACTAGAGGGCTGATATGGAGGGATTTTTTTTTGGCCTTTATTTTTGGAATCAAGGGGTAAGAAAAGGGTGACAGGTGGAAAATGTGCAGAGACCGAGAAGCCCCTTAAGAGCCAGGTCGAAGAGTCAGTTCTAAATTGTGGTGCCAGAATGACTTCAGGGGAAAACTGTGGCAAAGGAGATGAAAATGTCAAAATGTCACTCTCCGGGAGGTCTGATTTAAAAAGTTTTTTCTGTCTACTGAAGACTGAGAATTAGAACAGTCGACTTGTTTCTTTCCCCCCTTCTGCCTGTATCTATTATTGACCTGTAGGAACTGTCTCTTTTGCCACGACTGTGGCAGATATGTATGCACAGCCATTGAACAACCATTCGCCGCTGTTCGCATCCGCTTTATCTGACCAGTCAGTGGTGACTTGCTTTGCCGGAGCAGAGCTTGATATTTCAAGCTACAGTTCTTTGGGTAGTGACATGCCATTTCAACAACAGGAGAAATGGGTTTATTTTGCACATGAAAAGGGCATGTTTATCATGTAGGTTTGATGTGATCAGTATAATGGCAGTGAGGCCGCGCTGAAGCACACCTGTTGTGGAATGCAGTATACCGTAACATGCTGGCTTGTGCTGTGCTGTGAGATGCTGTTACAACTCAAGTATTAGTAAGTCGCGGTGCTGAAATGACCAAATTAACTCAACAGCCAGTTCAAAGAAAGATAAATCGATGACAATTTTGATAATTGAACAACTGTTTTAGACAGCTATCAAGACATTTATCAAGAGACAAGAGTCTACATCCCCGCTAGAAGCTCTGTGAGGCTGTAACTTCAGCATGGCAAAATGCTCACAATGACAATGCTGACATGCTGACGTTTAGCAAGTAATGTTTACCATGTACACCGTGTTAGTTTAGCATATTGCCATGCTAACATTTGTTAATTAGCCCTGTCTGCATCTCTAGTGCTACTATCAAATACAAGCAAAATGCCAAAAAAGGAATTTTAGAAAAATCAACAAAGTTAACAACGTCAAAGTAAATAAAGATGACTGTCTGTATTTTATGGCAATCCATCCAATAGCCTGTTGAGACATTTTACTGAATAAAAACCCCCAAATGTCAGCCTCACGGTGGCATTAAAGGAAAGATCAGGGGATCACCAAAGTCACTAGGAGTCATCCTCTGGGCATCATGAAAGTCTGCATGAAATCCGTTCAGTAAAAGTTGAGATATTTCAGGCTGGACCAAAGTGGAGGCCCAATTTTGGACTGTTAATTGGACAAAACCAGTAATTTGAAGAGAACAACCTGAGTCTCTGGAAAATTCTTACATGCATTTTTCACTATTTTCTGTCATTTTATAGACTGGACTGGTAAAATAATCATCAAATTAATCAGCAGTGAAAATGAGCATTAGTTGTGTTACAGGTTTAAGAATGAGGGGAGGCTCACTCTCGGTGCAACACATTTATTTTTGCAGAAACTGCAAAAGTCATAGGAATACAGTTATTATCGGGAAGCACACTTTTTCATGTCCTGTGTTTACTCGTTCATCCCGGACTGACTACACTTCTTTTACTACAGATAAACCAGTTAATCCTAGCTTAGACCAGTACTAATGACAAATCAAATACAATAGTAATGGCAACACACATAAGAGTAACCAATCTCTCTCTGTAAGTGAATCACAAGACTGGTTCAGCATTGATACACTTTAGCAGATACTTACACTCTTAAACATAACCATACTTTTGTGCTCCTATAACCTTAACTTAATACAATTTCTAGTTGTTCTTTTTAATACTACTGCTTTAATCCCTTTATGAATTTATTGAACGAGACACGCCCACACCTTTTTCAACCTACGGCCCATAGAACAGGCTGTTGATGACGTCATCCCTCATTTCAATATTTCTGTTCTGAAGTCTGTTTAATTTTTGCCTCAGAACACTCGCTCACTAAATAATAAAGCCCCACTTATTCATGACATTATAACTGACAGGAAACTGGATTTTCTGTGTCTAACCGAGACCTGGCAGAACCAAATGGATTTCCTTGCACTTAACCAAGCTACCCCCCAAGGCTAGAGATACATTCAAAGGTCTCGTAGTTCTGGACGTGGCGGAGGGCTGGCTGTCATCCATAATGCAGATTTCAAAATAAAAGAATTTCCAGTACATGCCACTTCATTTGAATGCATTCACCTTGCTCTGTCTGGGGCTCTGCAGCTACAAGTGGTCCTTATTTATCGCCCGCCTAAGGCATCTGCTAGCTTCCTGCCTGAGCTTTCTGACCTTCTTGCTCTGATCTGGCCAACATCTTCAGCTACCATCCTACTTGGTGACTTTAACATTCATGTTGACTCCAGTAATGTTTACGCTACAGATTTCTTGTCATTATTGGACTGCTTTAATTTTACACAAAATGTCAGCGGCCCCACACATGCTAAAGGTCATACACTGGACCTGGTATGCTCTTTAGGTATTACCCCAACCCATCTACAAACTATTGACCTGGCCGTTTCTGATCACCTTGCAGTCATGTTCTCTGTTACTGTGCACAACACACACAGGAAGTGTGAGAAAAGAACCATTGTATATCGAAACATTAAACAAGTATCCATAGAAAGCTTGTCAAACACTCTTGAAGGCCATTTGATCAGCTATTCTCCAAACTGTACTGTCGATGACTTGGTTAATGACTATAACCTGGCCTTGTCGCGTAGTCTGGACTCTGTTGCCCCCCTCATTACTCGACCTGTCTCCTTCACCTGTCCTGCTCCCTGGTTTACTGCTGAACTCCGTCTCATGAAGGCCACAGGACGGAGGTTGGGGAGGTGTTACAAAAAAACTGGTCTTATTTTCCACCGGGAAGCCTATAACGACCATGTTAGGAGCTACAAAGATGCTCTGTCCAAGGCCAAAAATAACTACTACTCTACACTCATTGGCAACCAACAACATCAACCTAAACAGCTCTTTTCCACTATCAATCGTCTACTCCGCCCACTTGACAACCCTTTGCCATCTGACATTCCTGGATTATGTTCCAGTTTTTCAGGATTACTTCCAGGAAAAGGTGGAATCTATCCACCAGCAACTACAGCAGTCCAGCTCCTCTCATTCAACATCCCTCCCGCTGCTTGACACAAATTTCACAACTGTCTTCAAACCGGAGGACTCCTTTTCCTGTTTCTCCATGCTCAACACAGCACAAGTTCTGGAGCTAGTGTCAAAGGCAAAGGCTACGACCTGCAAACAGGATCCAATGCCAACTGTACTGGTTAAGGCTTGCCTTCCAACTCTGGCTCCCACCCTTGTCAACATCATCAACACCTCATTGTCTTATGGGGTGGTCCCCGTCAGCTTTAAAGTTGCTGCCGTGATCCCTACACTTAAAAAGCCTGGTTTGAACCACGAAGATACAAGTCACTACCGCCCTATCTCCAACTTACCATTCATCGCCAAGCTATTGGAAAGGGCTGTGGCTTCCCAACTCAGCCATCATATGCTACAGCACAACCTCTATGAGCCATTCCAATCTGGTTTCATGACACAGCACAGATCTGAAACTGTCCTAATCAAAATCACGAATGATCTTCTCATGGTAGCTGATTCTGGGCATGTCAGCATTTTAATACTTCTTGACCTCTCTGCTGCCTTTGATACGGTATCACAATCTATTCTTCTCACTCGCCTCTCAAATCTCATTGGCCTCACTGGCACTGTGTACTCCTGGTTTAAATCCTATCTTACCAACAGGCAACAATACATCACCCTTAAGGATATTTGCTCTGGATTGGCGCTGGTCTTACATGGTGTGCCACAAGGATCGGTACTTGGCCCTCTGTTGTTTAATATTTATTTGTTGCTTCTTGGGATGATCATCCGTAAACATGGTTTACATTTCCATTGCTATGCTGATGATACCCAGCTCTACATCAGTACTAAACCTTCCACTCCTCTTCCACCACTGACACTCATCAACTGCCTGAAGGACATAAAGCTCTGGCTGGACAGTAACCGTCTTAAACTCAATAAAGACAAAACAGAACTCTTAGTGTTTGCTCCACAGTCACTTCTTAAGAAAATTGATGACTTCAGACTTGATGTGGATGGCTGTTCAATATCAGCATCTCCTCAAGTACGCAACCTAGGCGTCATCATGGATTCTACTCTATCCTTCCAGCAACACATTAAACACACTACTAAAACGGCATTTTACCATCTCAAGAACATCTCTAGACTCCGGCAATGCCTCTCTGACTCTGTAGCCGAGACCCTAATCCACTCCTTCATCACGTCTGGACTTGATTACTGTAATGGTATCCTGTTTGGTCTGCCTAGCAAAGCTACTGACAGACTACAGTATGTACAGAACTCTGCTGCTAGGATGCTTACTCACACAAAACTTGGATCTCATATTACTCCAATCCTCAAAAAACGTCATTGGCTACCAGTTAAATCACGGATCAAATATAAATTTCTCCTCCTGACGTACAAATCTCTAAATGGACTTGCACCGCAGTATCTGACCGATCTACTCCATCCTTACAACCAAGCTTGGTCCCTGCGGTCCTCAGACAAGGACCTGCTCGCTGTCCCAAAGTCCAGGCTACGGACGTTTGGTGATAGAGCCTTCTGTGTTGGTGCACCTTCACTCTGGAACAAGCTTCCTCATTCCATCCGCTCTGCATCATCTCTAGCAACCTTTAAAAACCAGCTTAAAACGCACCTCTTCACTGAGGCCTATGGACCATAGCTGCTCTGGTTTCTCTCCCTTCCCCCCTTCCCTTTCCTTGCTGTCTGTTAAGCGTCCTTGGGTTTCATGAAAGGCGCTATATAAATTACAGTTATTATTATGAACTGACTTATTTAACTAAACACATTCTAAATTCTCTTGTAACCTTTAGTGTAACTCTTAGTAGCATTTGCACTTAATCCAGTAAACACACACAATTTCTGAAACAAACAATGTAGCTTTAAACAAAACACAACGTGAAGAAAACTTACTGTCGCACTAGCTTAATGACCGAATTAGCACTGGTACGTTGTCCTTGCTTATATCCTTTAGCTTAGCTTGACACTTCACCTCGCTACTTCATGTCATTCACACTTCCACTCAGTGCAACATGTCTTAACAGTCAACTCGTGCTTATACTATAGCCATGTGCATTTTCTGAGCACTTATATTTCTCAGCTTAGATAACACATTAACAAGTTCTTTAACAATTCACCGCGGTCGCCACGGACTTACGCCCGCCATTTTGAGACCGCAACATAACGACTGGAACTCAAACTCACAGTCAGCAATTATAGGTCAGCAATTAACTCTTCTCGGTCTAATCTGTAACAGTCTAAGGCACTGAAGAACCATTACTACTGTTGTCTAAACATTAGTGTGTTAATTAAAACCTGCTTACCTGCAAAGACATAGGAATACAGAAGCACACTTTTTCACGTCCTGTGTTTACTCGTTCATCCCGTACTGACTACACTTCTTTGACTAGCGTCAGCTACTGATGCATAAGACATCGAGTGCCCCCTGCTGGCGAGGCTGAATAAACAGGTGTAAATATTCCTTCTTGTAACACACATTAGACTATGCATTCTCTAGACTGACCGTAGATTCTTCAACAGTTTTCAACCTTATTTGTAACCACAGTTCAAAATTAAATGGGGGGCAACTATTTATATGTCCAAAAATCAACACAGTGCCACAGTTGCATCACTATTAAGCTTACCTTAATAGAGATTCATAGTCATTTATCAGGTATTGAAACTTACTGTAGTATTGGATAGCAGAGAGAAACTGATAGGACACAGGGGCACAGTGCTATAAGTCTGGCCCACATCGGGAGTAAGACTAAGACGGCGAGTGTTCCCTGCTGCAGCGGGGCTGATCTACAGTGCGTTGGCTGCATGTAGGGGCAGGCTGCACAGTGCGGCGATGGCGGCAGCAGGTGCACGCCACTATTGATTGGGCTCCACAGGCTGAGACCAGCCAATTCAGAGCACCAGTGAGCTGAGACCGATTGGGCCTCCTGAGTTACAAAATCCCACAGTTCTTCTTCTCTCATCTGCTAAAAAAAAAAAAAAAAGAAATTGTATTTCTCATTCCCCAGGCAAATGTTTTCGAAGAGAAAGTTTGAGATTTTGGGTTGCAAAAGAACGGAGGAAGGCAAATATTATGTATGATTTCTTGCTTGAGTCGCTGTATTGTGATTATAAAATCCCTCGTGTCGTTGTAATAGAGCCATTCAGAACTTTAGCATGTCGTTAAGCAGCACAAATTAAGACTAACTCGATCATTTACAGCTGCCTTGTGTTTGAAGGTTCAAATACTTAAATGACTATTGGAAAACCAATGATGGAGACTTTGTCTGGCATTGATGGTTACACCTTAAAGCTGTGCTAATCAATTGATTTATGTTAACGTTTGATCAAATGACTAGTGGAGTGTTGAAAGGGGTCACTGGTAGTGATGAACCTACAGAGAATTATCACCCAAGTCTGCCACCAAACCGCTTTTGTGCCTTTTTAGCACATTATTTTGGATTTACTGTCCAGAAACTCTCTTCCACTTTGCTTCCAGGACAGTAGCAGGTGGCTGTTTTCAGTGAAAAAACTCTGATAAACTGATTTAAAATTACTGTGCCACAAAGAAACACGTAAAGTGAAGCATTTAGCAAGCTACAGAGCTCAATATTCTCCTTTTAGGAGTTGATGGATACAAACAAGAGCCAATAGGAGAGTCGGACTTTAATTCATCACGTGGGCAGAAACTCGACTCCAATTTAATGCTTACTTATTAATGGTTACTCCATGTCTGCTGGATGTGTAAATAGGCGATTATATAATGCTATAATATGTCAGTGTTGCGTTTTTAGCTGCTTCTGCTGCCCACAAGTGGCCTGCAATCAATTGATGCAGCTTTTAAAACCAATAGTTCAAAAGGTTAAATTGTTGTGTTGTGGGTGTGAATGATTGTGTGTGTGTTCAGGTATGGTAAGCTGTTGCCCTCACTCCAAGCCAGGCAGTTTTCAGCAGCTACAGGGCTGAGCCGCATGCTGATTATCACTGGGGTGATTGAACCGACTATTAAAGGCGACAATGTCTCAGAGGAGGTCATCCAGCGCCAGGTCAAGCTAATGCACAGCCACACACACACACACACACACACACACACACACACACACACACACACACACACACACTCACTCACTCACTCACTATAATGATGTATGCCCCAAAGGCTGTGACACTGATGGTTCAAAAAGTAAAAAGCCGCAGGAAATTTTTTGTTTCTTTTGTTCGTGCTGCAAGTGACACAGCAGGTCAGGGGTGATTTTAGAGGGGATTTAGGGTTGAATGTAACAAGTCATCAGGGTAGAAAGGTGCTATCATAGCATAGACTTAGGCTCTGTTCCTCTGCTCAGACAATTTCTGGGCTTTTGTTAGCCTAATTAGAAATATGGAGGAAAAAGTGATATGTTTCAAGGCATTTTAAATATACCCCTCCCATCTTTCCTATACCGCCACAGGATGGTGCTAGTGCGAGAGTAATCATGTCTCCCCCCTCAGCAGAGATACGAGTGGATGATGATTGCAGAAGCGTTTGTCTTCATATCGTCAGAGACTGCGAATTTGGCATGATATGACACCAGACGTCATTTTCAAATAAATGAAAATTGAACCCGTTCCTGGCGCTAACATGATGCTGCGATTGCACTCTATCGTCTGATGCCTGCTATATTGTAAACTGACAGGTCATACAGTTTGTGAGGAAAAGGCTGTTAATATAAGCTACAAGCTTTTTGCTGTGTATTACATATGGAGTTTTTCTACAGGGGAGGGTTTTTATTTTGCACTTGTCCATACTCAGATCGGCTGTGAATCAGTTTTTTAAAAAGACATACAGTGGCGACACTGCCTGTCATGAAGTCCTGTAGTAATTTTTTACATGCTATAGAAAACATCTTAGGCAGAGGAATAGTAATTGATTCTGGTGATGAACAACAAGCAATATCTTTGGTAACATGGGATTATGTTCTCTATAGACTGACACCTTATTATGGCAGGGAAACAAACAGTCACATTGGGTGCATTAGGGGCATAGAGAAAGAGAGATTATTTGCAGGGAAGCTAATTTAGTAGCGGTTTATTGCATCTAAACCATAACGTCCTACTTCAAATTCTCTTATTTTTTTGTTTGGAGAAACAACTTACACTTTAGCGACCCTCTGTGAACACTCAGTGACATTTCTAGCATCCGCTCAGCATCACATTTTTTTCCCCTGCAGCTGCCTCTTATGATGCGGTGACGTCTGCTCTGGGATGAGTGCGAACAGTTCGTTAAGACGCCTTGTTCTCTGCTGCCAGCCACCCACGATTTGATGGCACTAGTGATGAGGGACCTATTTCAGCTTTTCAAGTATTGCAGTTGTTGCCAAGGAGATAAGGACATCATTGTGCTTGAATTCTCCAAGGACAGAGAAAGGTTTTGTAGACTAGGCTAGTGAAGGTTATAAGATGCGCACACACTCACAAGCTCGCCGGACTCAACAGAGCATGCAGTCCATTTCTCAAGGGCATGTTCTGTAACCACTGCTTAATTGAACTATAGCAGAATTGTTTGCTGCTATGTTAAAGGCACCAAAGCTATCTGGTCTCATCACATGTGGGTGATAGATACAGTTAAAGGGGAATTCTGCTCAATTTGAGAATCTTTTAGCTCTTCTGGTAGCGTGCTGAACTTTCCCTGCCCTGAGCAGGAGAATCAAGAAGAGAACCAAGACTGAGCTTTACAATGTCATATCAGTATTCTGTCTGGAGCTGCTTCATTGAAAGAGCTGGACACTGACTTCACTGCATTCAAATTGGCTTACTATAGTAATAGCTGTTCATTTTCCCATCTTTTCCGAATTATCTTGGAAATGTAAAGTTTGGACGGAAAGAAGTTCGAGTATTACATCTTTCTTGGCATTGGAGGATTCAGTCGGAATATGATCATACTGTAGTGCAGTTATAATAAATGATATGGGGGGCTGTTCTAAACAAGGCTGAGCAATGTAAAGATGTTGCTTACAATAGATACACACAGCTTTATTAAATCTTGTATCTTTTTTCTCTCTCTGTCTCTTATAGAAATACCTACTAAGTAACCCTGCCCATCAGAGCAGTGCTGTGGATGAGCATTACTTTTTGAATGAAAGTGCAGCTCAAGTTAGGTATGGCAAACTCTTAGAAGGCCACTACGTCATTATGTATGTCTACTGTTTGCATTTTTAATGTAGAAGTCAAAATGACCATTGAAATATTACACAAAATGAGTATTTACATTTTTTTGGGTTGTTTTTAAAGGGATATCACCAAGTTTAAGCCCCTCTCCAGCAGCACATCAGTGAGCGTGATCACTGGGGATTCCTTTGACCAGCAAATACCAGAACACCTAAACCAGGTGAGAACGTTTACTATAGCTCCATGATGCATTCACTCTTGTACAGTGACAGGACAGCACGGTAGTGACGGTTGTGTAAAACCAATAGTAAATCATCTTTTCTCTGCACCAGATGGTAGCTAGGCTTCAAAAGAAGTTTCTGGAGGAGTCCTACCCATCAGCCAATCACATTCACATAAAAGGAGCAGACCGGCGAATGATCTACAAGAAGCCATCTGCCATCAGCCAGCACCTGAGGAAGCTAGTCAACCAACGACAAGCCAAACAGCAGAGCGAGTGACCCATGGCCATCATGTAACTATACCCCAGACAAGGGCAGAGTAACCGTTGAATATGTTTTAAATATTCAATAAAATATTCAAGTTATCGTTTTACCTTTCCCTGCAGCAATCGGTAGAGATTGTCTATATGTCTGATAAGGTTCTTCAAAAAGTCAAGTTTTGAACACATTTTTCCACAGCGCTGCTTCGTTGGAAGCTTTTTAATTGAAAATAACTGGAGGGTATTCACTGTAATGAAATATTTGCTGTCTTAGATTCAGAAAATCTTATCTTTCAAGTTGTTATTTCAGTCTCTTTACCTGATTGGCCAGTGCCAAAAATTAATACATCGCTCCTTATCAATGTAAAGGCCACACATGTCATTGCTCAACCTGATACTTTTTTAACTACTTCTGTCTTAATATTCTGCCATGTTATAGCCACGGGGGAAAGGTACATTGAGTTCCTCTGTGTCTGTCGCATCAGCTTCAGTCATTTGTTACTTGCATATAATTGAGTTACATCACAACCAGACGTAGATCTAGACCTATTTCTGGACTTCCATCGATTTGATTCATTTTATAATTTTCAAACGGATGAGTCTGGTCTACAAAGCTAAATTAGCATTTTTTACAAGGCACTGTGCTTATTTATATGGCAAAAATGAACTGTTTTGATGGTTGCACAGTAGTGTGAAAGAAAGACCAGACAGCGTTGGTTTATCCTGAGGATTTAAGTTTAATTATGACACCACATCAAAATAAAAATTTCCAACAGATCTGGAATTTAATTCCATCCATATACATGCATAGCAACAACGTTTTAAGAAACATTTTCTCCCATAATCAGGACATTGGAATGATCATTTTACATCAGTATCCCCACTGACCTCCCACCCATCTTGTTCATCAGCAATAAACTTAATTCTTGTACAACTTTTTTTCCCCTATGGGGTTACAAATAATTATATGCACAGTCCCCATTTCATAATACTGCTTTCAGTAATGTTCCCTAATTTACAAAGTATTGCATTGAGAGCAAATTTCAAAAAGGGAGACCAAAGTGTATCATCAAACAGAAATACGAGTACTATACAAGAATGCTGCCATCCTCATGAAAACATCCACATCTGAGTTGAAGAAAAGAGACAGGGACAAACAGCCACATATGTATGCAAAGCCATGTGTATATGCCAAAATGTGAGATGCAGGGTTGTGCCTGGTTATCACCCCCAAATGGTGATTTTTAAGGCAAACAAGTCATTAGTAGCAATCTGCAAGTGACATTGTGGGCATATACAGAAACTGGTACAGCAAATAAGAATACACAAGTGCCTCAGTAGCTATTTTTGTGTCTAAAATGCATCTCATTTTTGTATTGTCTATTGTTTCATTGAGCCTACATTACAGTGTAAACAATATGTGTGCTACACAAGAATGACTATACAATAACATTACAAACAACTCTGATATAAATTTCATTTTGAATTTAAATTAAGATCACTACTCCTATTAATACTGATTGTAAAATAAATTAATGTGAAAGTGGCACCAATATTATTCTTGAATCATTTTTCTTTTCTTTTTCTTTTTTAACCAATGGTTTTGCATTTTTAAGTCTTAAAACGATGAAAGAAGAAGCTTCTCTTGATTGTCCACAAGCAGCATTTAGCACTGCGTGATGCACTATTCCAGACACAACAGTGTACCAAAACAAAGGAGAAAAAAGGGGGAAAAATTGGGGGGAAAAGGTGTGGGAGGGAGAAGAAGAACATGTCTTATTCTTCTCAACTTATTTTACATGCTCTGCAGCATGTGATGAACAGTAAAACTTCTTATGGGTAATAAAGTTCGAAAGGTTGTTGAACTGGATATCACAGAGGCGGCAGTACTTGCCACTTCCAGAGCCGTTCACCCCCTTGTTGGTTGTGGGTGCCGCCTCCTCGTTTGGAGACTTGGAGGAAGGCGACATGTTCTCGTTGGAGTCGGCCTGGTTCTCAGTGGCCCACGTAGGTGAGGGATTGGGAGGTTGGCCGTCTGGCTGGGGCTGGTTCTCCTGCTGCGGTGGAGCTGTGCCTGAACGCTCCTCGGGCTTGTGCCCCCCGTTGACGATGACCATGCCCCGGTTTTTGGGCAGTAGGGGAAGGGGCTCCTTGCCAGGGTGGGGGCAGCCATTAGCAGCAGGCTGCTGGGCCTGCTCTCTGGTTGTTCCTGTCTCTCCGCCTCCTCCTCCCCCATTAACGCTCTGCTCCTGTTCGGTGGCCTCTCCCTGCATCACTGCTCCCCCAGTCACATAATCGGTTGGCTTTATCCCAAAATATGGCGATATTTGCTCAGGACCTTTCACCTTCTTTATTGCTCCGGGATAAAGGCAGTGGGGCAGAAACATATTCTTGTTCTCATCTTTTGATGGGATGAGTTGGGGCTCAGCAAAAGGCTTGAGTCCCGACACAGGCCCCAGGTGAGGGGGGAACATGCCTCCATTCTGCACCATTACCTTCCCGTTGCCATTCTTCTCACATTTGCCTGGGCTCTTATCGTACACGTCATCAGGGTTGTTATTGCCGTCACTCTTCACATCTGGGAACATGGTCGGCTCCAGGCTACCAGTCTCATTGTGTTGTTGCTGCTGTTGTGGCTGTTGTTGTTGCTGAGCGGCGGCGGCGGCAGCAGCAGCAGCGGCGGCGGCGGCTGTTGCAGGGCAAAAGTTCTGTTTGTGTGCCAGGTAGTTCTCCACTTTGTTAAAACTTATCTTGCACACTGCACATTCGTGATAGTCCAACAGTCTTTTGGGGGAGCTACATGTCTTGTCAGGGACTGGCGAACACTTTTTGCTGAGATCAATGGGAGCGTCCAGCTCCTGCTGCTCCACTGTGTTGCATTTGGGAGCCAGAATAGGTTTAGTGACAGTCAGAGAGGCCTCCAGGTGTTTGGGTACCATACCTGGGAAGATGTCACAGCGGGGGTGGAAGCGGTCTGCTAGGCTCTCTACTGCTTCCTGGGATGTACAAGGGTTCATAGGAGGAACCCCGAGGAAACCTGGCTGACCCATAGGGGGCCTCTGGTGATCCTGGTCAGGGAGACACATCTCATACATCTTCCTGCGCTTGCGGGTCCTCATGGTTCTCTGCATGGAGGGTACCTTGTTGGTGGACATGCGTTTCATGGGTGGATCATGACGGGTGGCACAGTAGTACTGCTTGTGGACCATGTAGGTCTCATGACGGCTGAAGGTGATATTGCAGGCATCGCAGGTTGTCTTGGTTGGGTCATTGTCACTTTCCACCAAACCCGTACTGGGGCTCTTCCCCTCCATCTGCTTGCCATTCAGCCTCTCCTCAGCCCCAGTCGGTGTAGAGACCTTCTTCACCTGTCCGGCTAGATCCTTATCAGCTCCTTTAGCCCCAGCATTGATCATATCTAACACATTGGAGTTCAGACAGGCAGACTGCATGAGGTGGTTGTCGGCCTCTGTAGGGTGGCAGCCGGCCAACATGCTAACAGAACTGTGACCACTGTTGGGGCTCACCGCCTCAGGGACCTTATCTGAGAGGGCGGAGAAGTCAGGGGACTTTGCCATGTGTTGCCAGCGGCTGTTACAGTAGTGCTTTTTGTGGACCAAATAGTTGTCCAGGTTGCTGAAGGTGATATTGCATTCGAAACAGGTGGCCCCTTTGGGCATAAGAGGACTGTAGATGACAGGGGGGTAGCTGTTCCCTCCATGGCGCAGCCTCCGGTGAACTAGCTCTGACATTTTAGCCAGAATCTCAGAAGCCTGCGGGACTACTGAAATGTCTTGGGAGAAAGCAAACTGAGACAAGAAGGGGCCCATGGGAAATGTAGGCATGTTATGCTGCACAGGGGAGGAGGCCAGCCGGGGGCTAGAGGGCTCAGACTTGATCCTAGTGTAAGAAAAACTGGCTTTGCTGCCTGGGTGGGCCTCTCCCTTCTGAACAGACAGCATGGGCTTCTTCTCAGCCTTGTCAGCCTCTCCGTCTGTGCTGGTCTCCTTGTTGAGGGCCCCTTTGGGACTTCCCAGCAGAGCGTCCTTCCTGTTGGCCAGCTCAGCGCGGGCCTGCTGCTGCTGCTGCTGCTGCTGGAGGCTTTCCTCGGGCCCCCTGGGGGAATGCTCGGTGCCGTCGCCTTCCCTGTGAAGTTTGCTGCCGTGCCCATGTAAGTCCTGATGCTGTAAGAGTTCCCTGTGGCTCTGGAAGCTGATATGGCAGTGATTGCATCTGAAGGCCGCCTGTGACAGGTGAGACATGATGTGATGCTGGAATGTAATAAGAGAATCTGCCGTGTAGTTACAGATTGTGCATTTCAAGCTGGTGCCAGGAGGGAGGCTCTCTTCCATTTTGACACCTGTGAAGGAGATAAAAGGGAGAAATGCTCAGAATCTCGCCTCCCACTTCTCCTTTAGAGTTAACTGTAGAAACCATCAAACACTCATGCATTATGCCAAGCTTATTCCCATCCACTTGATTTTTTTCTGCTCAAGGATAAACTGTCAACCATGCTAGCTGACAGCAGGATATGTGTATTTCTGAAAATGTTTCCAAACCTGTGTAAAACTCTGTCTGTGTGTCATTTTCTAAAACACTTTTCAGAACCCCTTTCTTTTGAAATTTGATGGAAAGTAGCCATCTTCAAGAGCCGCAATATACTGTAAGTCTTTTTTTTGGTGGTAAAAATCTAGTTTCTAACCTAGCACAAACTCTTTGATCCATGACATTGGCACTCACCACTGTGTGAGGTGCTCAAGTGCATTTCCAGGGCCCTGGCTCCGGAGAAGCTCTTGTTGCACTGTGGGAAGGGGCAGATACTGGGGGTCTGGTGG
This sequence comes from Coreoperca whiteheadi, assembly GCA_011952105.1. NCBI lineage: Eukaryota > Metazoa > Chordata > Actinopteri > Centrarchiformes > Sinipercidae > Coreoperca > Coreoperca whiteheadi. The sequence continues at coordinate 24,372,386 of CM022486.1, read as the reverse complement.
GGACCAGTGTCGTTTTCCTCCACGACCGTCTCTGGCTCCCTCTGTCGCCCGCTGCAATAGTACATCAGATGGGCCTGCAGGTTCCTCTCGCTCCGAAACCAGATTCCACATGCCTTGCAAGGGAAGATGTCCTCTGGAGGGACACGGAAGGGGACAAAGGGGACATGATATCAGCATATATACAGTACTTGCATATTTATGCATAAGTATAAAGATAAAGAGCTTGCACACATGCATACACACATACTCCTCTTCTCTACTTCTACAGTTCGGACTCTCAAAGCCTGTGTTAAAAGGCTTTTCCACCAAATCCTCAGCTGCTGCATATCGCTGTGTTGCTACCACTGGGTTGGTGCCCTTTCTCAAGGGCAAACAAGAACACTGGACCATCTGCTTACAGAAGCCTCCCTGTTGAGCTGAACCCAGATAGCCCTCGCTAAGTAAACAAACACACTATTTGCATGAGGCGTGTATTTTGCAATTAACACGTTAGTTCGAGCCTCAGTGTGTTTATGTGAACCCAAAACTTGAAGGTCGATGGCTCTTATCTCCAGTGCAGAGACTCATCTGGGTTAATCTACGCCCGGCGGAGACGACGTTCCTTGTTAAGCAGGTGACTGAGTGCAGGCTGTGGACCGGTGTGTGTGAATGTGTGAGACGGAAAGGGGGAAAGAACACAAGCATGTGTGTGTGATTGTGCATGTCTAAACAAAAGCACGTCTCGTTCCAGCTCTGATTCCGTGCACTCGTGTCGGTGCGGCCGACACTCACTGTTGACGATGGCAGTGGGCAGGATGGAAGCCATTGCGGCCTGCTGCGGCAGAAGCTGGATGCTGTCCAGCAGCCTGGCTGGGTACATGCCCTCGCTCAGAGACATGTGGTTCACCGCCTGCAGACGCGAGTCAAAGTCCACCGCAAACGCCACCAGCTCCTCGCCCTCCATCATGTTCTTGGTGGTGGTGCACCACAATTGGCCACCTGGACAAAACACAGATAGAGGAGACATTTAAATGCTTGCTGCGAGAGAAGAGAAAGCTTTGCTGCCTTTACACATGACTAATTCTGGACTTAAATGTCAGGGCATTATGCAACATAAGAAATTACATTTCTACACAACATCTCACAACAAGACTCAGTCAATTTCCATGGTGCGTTGCATAACATTGTGTAATTGAAACCGGGCGCTGAAAAAGTGGATTGTTCAAAAGTATAAAAATGTTTTAAAACTGTATTTTCCCTAGAATCAAAAAAGAGGCGTAATAGTATTTTGACACGAAAAGCCGCAAGAAACTAAAAGGGTCAATTCACTAGAATTATGAAAAACATAGTTTTGTCACCTTTTCAGATGTTTGCCGCCACCCTGATACAATAACGGTGAATGAAAATTCGTTTGTTGAAAAATGACATTTAAAAATTTCAGCAGCAAGATGTCTTTCCAAAATCAGCGCCCACATTGCTCTGGACAATCCACAGAGGATGCTGTCAGCCGTTTTCATAAGGACTATTTTATCTGTAGTTCTAATGAAAACTGTCCACAGTGAGGTCCATTTTCTCAGCATCTTCCGATGCTATGAGCACTACAAATGAAATCCCATTCACCTCCATTGTTTGTGGCATGGAGGCGGAAATCTCAGAGACATATCTAAAAACCTGGTCAAATAAAACCAAAACTATACAACTAAAAGTAAATGAGAAAATGTGTGTTTTTTTTGTAATTTGGGTGAACAAACCCTTTAAAAGGTCATTTCTTTCTTCTTACTGTCACTCAAATGTCCAGCTAGGCTACTGGCGCTCATATCCAGAAGCAAACCTCAGCTGGGGTAAACTGTAGCCTACAGTGCTGTTGTCAGCTAGAACACTGAGGCAGGTCCTCCACATTATTAGATTGTTGTGTTTTGGGATTAAGCATTCCTCTGAAATCTTCTGAACATATTCATTAAGTCAGAGAAAGGGGGAGGGGCAGGAGGAAGATGGGGGTGGGG